>CM065715.1:55245946-55310946 GCA_033310375.1 Conus canariensis | reverse complement strand
TCTTTTGCTTTCTTTCACTATGAAGAAGAAACTGCTGTGATGACATTGAACCGACCCTCCGTTTCACTTGCCGAGGAAGTTCAATCAGATTTTCATCACGGTTGTGCACCTCAATCCCTGGGCAGACACACAGGTTGCAGCTAATGCGATTGTTTACGTCATTCATTATCTCTCCTTTTTGCTCCCGACTCCCCTTCTTTTATCCAAGGTGATTTCAACGTATGTAGAATGAAGGAACTTCTATCAAACTATGAGCAGGAAACAAGATCATCGATATCTGTTATGGTAGTATCAAAAGCATGTCTGTTACGGATGGTATGGGTCGTGTCTGCAGGTGTCCGACTGTCTGACTCTCACACAGAAATTATGGATGCATGCACGACTTTTCCAATTCACATACACACACCCACTCACCCGAACATTGACAGCCAGGCAACAGAACAACACTTTTTTTTGTTTTATGCTGCCCGAGCCATCAGACAAACATATATAATAAATGCAACAACATCAATAGGTCGGCACGCCAACCATAAGGCGTACACACAAAATATATCTATGTATAGCTGGCTATCTACTAGCGCTGCTGGTTCCAACGACGACGTAGACGATGACAACGACGAAACGATGAAGAGGACGAAGACGACGAAGGCGACGACTACAACGTCAAGTCCGACACTGGAGTATTGGAATTTCACAGAGCTGTGGCTCAAAATCACTACCACACTCACGTCGTCTCTGCCGACGACAAGGCGACAGTCTCACACAGGAGCTGTGGCTCACACACAGAAACACAAAACGCAGCGACGGCCTAGCCAACAGGTCGCTGGTTCAAAACTCGGGAGCGGCGTTCTGGCTTGGCAGCAGCGGCGTCTCCGGCCCAACTGGCTCAGCGGGTAGTCGGTCCCGGGCGCAGTGGCAGGTAGGGTAGTTGTCGGCACTCAGGCCAGCCTCTCAACACCGACACAGGGCGGAGAACAAGGGGGTAGAACTCAGCTACGGCCCCGACCCTCAGACAATGGCAGCCAGCCCCCTTCAGTCCAGGGTACACTTCTACCTGGGGGAAACTGATTAACTACCTTGATTATCATGGCTACTATTCATTACAATCACGACTACATTCATATTCATTAGCCACATCCTATTTCACTAGAACTTGGGACAAACATCAGCATATTCTTTCTTCAACACTACAACATTCCCTTTTCCGGAATCATAACACTACAACATTCCCTTTTCCGGAATCACAGCACCACACAGGAAAGGATTTCCATATAAACATTTCAGAATCTAGTTTTCCAAATTGGGGAAAGGATTCCCACCTAGACCCTCTTCAATAAACGATGAATATAATTCATTACACACAATTAATGATTACTTTTCATCAAACTATAAATGCCTTTTGTGACAGCAAAAATGTTCATTTCTTTTTCTTGTATCACAACAAGAATGTTAATTTAATTTCATATAATCACCAGATTTCAGAAGGTATCCTTTTCCAAAAGATTCATCTACTTCAAGATATGTAAGGGAAAGATTTCCACACACTCTTGTTTACCAACACACAAGTATTCAATATTCATATCAAGAGTGAGTTAAATACTCATCCACATCAAAAATCTACATCTCTTTTTTTCATCATGAAGTTCATAGCTAGTTAAGCCACAGAATAAACAAAATCTTTTTTTTTTTTCCTGAAGACCACATCCTTTAACACTCACTTCATCTATTCATGTTTTGCGAAATAATTTCGTTTTGCTACCCTATCAAGTCATAGGATAACAGAACACAGCAAATACTTTTCTTTTCCAAACAAAACCTTCACAGTGCGCTGAGGAAGTTTCAGTCGCTCCTAAACGGGAATACGGTTTCGGTTTGCTAATAAATAAACATTGAATGATAAATACCTGACTGCCACCAAAAAGACACGGGAGTCCCTCTTCGGCTTCTGGGTAGTTGCGTTGCCGGAATCACTGCAGAGACTGCCTAACCGGTTCAGCTCACCCGGCTTTAACAGTGTGCAGGTGAGCAGCAGTCAGGTAAACTTTTCAACCGGCTTCCGGACGACTACCTTCCGGTTAGCCCGGTTGCATGAAAATTTGTGACTGGACGGGAAACGGTCCGTCACAATGTCTTTCGTTCTGTTCGCTTCCAAGTATGTGGGCAGTCAATTCACAACACTGTGCAGTTGATATCTGTATATGAACAAAAGCTGAAGCAATCAAAGCCAGTCACCTGATATGCTCAAATATGGTCCCAGCAATCTATGGAAGTTCTCAATGGCTGCGCTTTCTCGAGTCTGTATTCATATATGACAGTAACATTTCAGATATTCAAGCAGAGTTGATCTTAAGTTACATCATATTCTGTATTGAGTCTATGTTGGAGAGCAATTCCAACCCACGGTTTACCCGATAACTTCTCAGTGCGTGTAAAAAAAGACATCAGAACTTCAAACAAAACAAAACTACTAAAAAAAATGTGAAAGAAAATAAAGAGTGTACAGGAAGATAAAAAGTCTATTCAGTTAAAACTGAGGCGCATTTTAACCAAATCAGACCCAGGCATTTCTGGAAGGACATCTAAACCATGACAGGATGTAAATTCAGGAAGAAAGATATTATAACAGGTGACACCTTCAAGCTGGCAAATGAACTGAACATGTTTCACACACGCTTTAACAACAAGGATTTCAAAAGAACAGGCTGTAGTAATGAAGAAACACCCTCAGTGACTTTCGCGGAGGAATCTGTGCGTGAAGTGTTCAAAAAAGTTAACCCCAAGACCGTATGTAGGCCTAATGGCATCAGTGCCAGGACTGTTAAAGAATATAGCGGTTCTCTAGCCCCAGTCTTCACCCATCTGATCAAGCAGTCCCTGGACACTGGACACGTCTCTACACTTTGGAAAACATCCCCATCCCAAAGAAACAATCCCCAGGTCAGCTGAATGGTTACTGATCTGTTGCGTTGAGCTCGGTCCCATTCAAATGCTTGGAAAAAATCATCCTTCATTTGTTGAGGTTCGACACCGCAAAGCACCAGGATCCCCTCCAGTTTGCCTACACCAAGGACAGGGGTACATCAGATGCCATTCTGACTCTGCTACATAACTTGTACGAACACTTTGACAAACCAGGCACCTACACCAGAATTCTGTTCCTCGACTTTCCGAGCGCTTTTAATACCATCCAGCCTTATCTTTGTGTACAGAAACTGCTGAAAATGGTGGTCAGCTTAGCGCTGATTGCCTGGATTTTTAGTAGGGTTTTTTAAAACAAGACCTCGGAGAGTGAGGGCTGGGAAATCAATATCAAATCAACTAGTGACGAATACTGGGGCCCCTCAAGGATGCGTCCTTTCTCCGACCCTTTGTACTATTATCCCGCTTTCTGCCGTTTTACTGATGAAAATAATATCATGATCAAGTTCGCTGACGACACATCTCTATCTGGATTTAATAAGAGTGATAAAATCTTGTACTGATCACAGCCTTGGTGAACTGGTGTGATGACAACTACCTGGAACTGAATGTCTCCAAGACAGAAGAGATGATGATTGATTTCCGCAGGAAAAAGGATAGGCCGATGTAACGAAAAGTTCTAACTCCCCGAATGGTTTAACTCCCAGGGAGTGTGCATATGTAGATTTTAACTCCCCGGGAGTTAAACTAGAATATAAAAAACTAACTCCGTCTGTGTTTCAGTTTGACTCCAGGGGAGTTATCCTAACATACCACCAGAATGACTCCCACTCACCACCCACTACCCTCTCCCCGCACCTCGCTACCACCCATGAATCTTATATATTTTCGAAATCTATGTGTGTGTGTGTGTGTGTGTGTGTGTGTGTGTGTGTGTGTGTGTGTGTGTGTGTGTGTGTGTGTGTTTCTTATGCACGGCCACAGTTCTCAACCGATCGACACCAGATTTGGTATCAAACATTCTTACCACCCCGAAAAGGTCATGGGCTATTTAGTTTTGGGCGGCACTGTTTCTAGGGTGCAGAAAAATTAAATATTCAAAACATCGGAGCCATAGTTCTCAACCGATCGACACCAAATTTGGCACAAAGCATCCTTGGCATCCTGGAAGTGTCACGAGCTATTTACTTTTGGGCGGCACTGTTTCTAGAGCGCAGCAAAATCAAATATTCAAAAAATCCTAGAGCTCCACTCTTCCAGCTGAATTCAGTTCTCAGCCGATCAACACCAAATTTGGTACGAAGCATCCTTGGCACCCTGGGAGTGTCATGGGCTATTTACTTTTGGCTGGCACTGTTTCTAGAACGCAGCAAAATTAAATGTTTGAAAAATCGATTTCTGCTTATGGTAAGTAAAGTGAGCTTAGCGAAGTGAGCCACCAGGGACACAAAAATTACAATGTTTTCACTTCACGCGGCACAGAGTTGGGGGAAGGGGGAAGGAGGGGAGGGAGGGGGGATGGGGGTGGGGGCAGGAAGGAGGGAGAAGGGGGGAGGGACGAAGGAAGAGGGGAAGGTGGGGAAATTTATAAATCTATCTGTGTGTGTGTGTGTGTGTGTGTGTGTGTGTGTGTGTGTGTGTGTGTGTGTGTGTGTGTGTGTGTGTGCCTTCTGCACGGCCACAGTTCTCATGGGTGCACGTTTGTGTGAAATTTCACTGACATTGGATAATAAAGTGATTGACACTTTTGTGTCGACCTTTCGGAGTCCTTGTGATCTTGACCTTTGGCTATGGCAAATTTGAATCTGCTGCTTAAGCTGTAGAGGTAAAGGCCAAAGGCACCCAGCAAATTTGGAGGAAATCGGTTGAGAAACGCAGCTGTGGTTGGCGAGTGAAGATTTATTTCTCTCCCAAGGTAAAAGTCGCACTCGTGACCTTGACCTTTAATCTTGGACTTTGAAACGCACTTTGTTGGTGGAGCTTATAGTTGTGCACATTTTTGTGAAATTGTATTGACATTGGATAATAAAGACGCGAGTTATCAACACTTTTGTGTTGACCTTTCGGGGTCCTTGTGACCTTGACCTTTGCCTATGACGATTTTGAATCTACTGCATAAGCTGTAGGGGTAAGGAAATCTTAAATGAATGTTAGCGAACCGCCAAGAGAAACGTGGACAAACGAGTCACAAGACAAAACACGACGCGTTTCGACCTCTTAGGTCTTCTTCAGGCAAAACACGAACAAATAGGACAATGAAAATGAACGAGTTTGCCACTTAGCTTGATCTCTTCAGCGCAAGGTAGGCGTTGAATGAAAAATGTGACAAACTCGTTCATTTTCATTGTCCTATTTGTTTGTGTCTTGCCTGAAGAGGACCTAAGAGGTCGAAACGCGTCGTGTTTTGTCTTGTGACTCGTTTGTCCACGTTTCTCTTGGCGGTTCGCTAACGTTTATTTAAGATTTGTTTAGATTTCCGCCTGCAGTCGTCTCACTTTTCAACTAGATCTGTAGGGGTAAGGGCCAAAGGCTGCCAGCAAATACGGAGGAAATCGGTTCGGAAACACGGTCGCGGCTGTCGATGAAACATTTTCTTCTCTCCTGATTTCCAGTTTTGCGTCTGTCGACGCAAACTGCGTCAGGACGCAATGCGTCACGTGACGGCCGACCAGCCATGACCTTTCCAGGGTGCCAAGGACGCTTGATACCAAATTTGGTGGCGATCGGCCGAAAAGTGTGGCTTTGTATAAGCATCAGACAGACACACAGACGCACACACACACACACACACACACACACACACACACACACACACAAACACACACATAACGAGTTATATATATATATATATATATATATATACTAGCAGGGGCACCCGGCATTGCCCGGGATATGAACATTCTTTGCGATACTCACGTGACAGCAAACGTATTAATTGTTTTGATTTACAATCAATCCCCCCCCCCCCCCAACATCTTCCCACCCCCTCCCCCCACAAAAATACACATTCTGTCTGTCTGTCTGTCTGTCTGTCTGTCTGTCTGTCTGTCTGTCTGTCTCTCTCTCTCTCTCTCTCTCTCTCTCTCTCTCTCTCTCTCTCTCTCTTATACATTCTATTGTTTTGTGCCTGCCTCTGGCCCCTTTCCTCTGGATCTTCCCTAGCACGTCGAGATGCTTTTCTCGCTCGATTTTCCGCCTGCACTCACTGTTCCCATTCCCATTCTTCTGATTGCCCTTAATTTTGTAGGAATAGACTTTGTGTAGAAGTAGTTTATTTCAACGGGTCTGTGTCCAATGAAAAAATAGTGTATCAGGCTTTGCACTGTACAATCATTTTTCTGGCCCCTCTCATTCCTCCCTTTTCATCCCCCTACCCTGTCCCATCCATGTTGCAAAATTACTTACCGTTACTGGACATACGCATACCGAATTTTATCAATAGCGGTGTAAATTTAGAAAATAACGGTTTTTAACGGTCAATGTTAAGTTTTGGTTCTTAAAATTTGCATAACATTGTTCAGCACTTAAAACTGCACGTGCATACGGAATATTATCAAGAACGGTGAAAATTTCCAAATTCAGAAAATAACGGTTTTTAACGGTCAATGTTAAGTTTCGGATCTTGAAAATTGTATATCATTGTTTAGCGTTCAAAACTACACATGTATATCGAATTTCTTCAAGAATACTCTAAATTTATAAAATAACGTTTTTTAATGGTCAATTTTAAATTTCGGTTCGTAAAAGTTGAATATTATTTTTCGGCATTTAAAACTGCACATGCATACCGAATTTCATCAAGAACAACCTAAATTTTGAAAATAACGGTTTTTAACCGTCAAATTTAATGGTCATAATGACTATCTAATGACCCTATGTTACCCGCTGGATGTTCCTGTAGGCTAATGTCAAGTTTGGTGGCGATCCGATAACTGTCGTGGCCGCCAACCTCAGAAGATCGGGTTTTAAACAGTTTTAATAGGGTTTGGTGTTTTTAACGGTTTTTAACTGTTATAAATAACGTTTCTAAACTGCCAAATAACGGTTCTAATTTTAGAGAAGTAGCCCTGTACCTGTGCAATGTCACAACGGCCATTTGATGAAAAGCAGAGGAAAAGGATGTCTTTGAAACCGTTATAACAGTTTTTTTAACGGTTTTTAACGGTTTTATTTTTTTAGAGATTAGCCCAAAACCATCCTCGGGTCACAACAGACGTACCTGCCAAATTTCAAGAAGATCGGGTTTTAAACAGTATCTTTTATAGGGTTTGGTGTTTTTAACGGTTTTTAACTGTTATAAATAACGTTTTTTAACTGCCAAATAACGGTTCTAATTTAGAGAAGTAGTCCTGTACCTGTGCAATGTCACAACGGCTATTTGAAGAAAAGCAGAGGAAAAAGATGTCTTTGAAACCGTTATAACAGTTTTTTTTAACGTTTTTAAACGGTTTTATTTTTTTAGAGATTAGCCCAAAACCATCCTCGGGTCACAACAGACGTACCTGCCAAATTTCATGACAATCGGTAGAGCCGTTTTTGAGTCTATAGCGTACACAGACACACACACACAGACAGAATTTGCCATTTATATATATTATACTAGCAGGGCACCTGGCGTTGCCCGGATATGAACATTCTTTGCGATACTCACGTGACAGCAAACATGTATTAATTGTTTTGATTTACAATCAATCCCCCCCCCCCAACATCTTCCCACCCCTCCCCCCACACAAATACACATTCTCTCTCTCTCTCTCTCTCTCCTCTCTCTCTCTCTCTCTCTCTCTCTCTCTCTCTCTCCTCTTATACATTCTATTGTTTTCCGCCTGCCTCTGGCCCCTTTCCTCTGGATCTTCCCTAGTACGTCAAGATCCTTTTCTCGCTCGATTTTCCGCCTGCACTCACTGTTCCCATTCCCATTCTTCTGATTGCCCTTAATTTTGTAGGAACAGACTTTGTGCAGAAGTAGTTTATTTCAACGGGTCTGTGTCTAATGTAAAAATAGTGTATCAGGCTTTGCACTGTACAATCATTTTTCTGGCCCCTCTCATTCCTCCCTTTTCATCCCCCTACCCTGTCCCATCCATGTTGCAAAATTACTTACCGTTACTGGACATACGCATACCGAATTTTATCAATAGCGGTGTAAATTTAGAAAATAACGGTTTTTAACGGTCAATGTTAAGTTTTGGTTCGTAAAATTTGCATAACATTGCTCAGCGCTTAAAACTGTACGTGCATACGGAATGTTATCAAAAACGGTGAAAATTTCGAAATTCAGAAAATAAACGGTTTTTAACGGTCAATGTTAAGTTTCGGATCTTGAAAATTGTACATCATTGTTTAGCGTTCAAAACTGCACTGTATATCGAATTTCTTGAAGAATACTCTAATTTATAAAATAACGTTTTTTACTGGTCAATTTTAAATTTCGGTTCGTAAAAGTTGTATATCATTTTTCGGCATTTAAAACTGCACATGTATACTGAATTTCATCAAGAACAGCCTAAGTTTTAAAAATAAAGGTTTTTAACGGTCAAATTTAATGGTCATAATGACTGTCTAATAACCTTATGTTGCCCGCTGGATGTTCCTGTAGGCTTATGTCAAGTTTGGTGGCGATCCGATGACTCTCGTGGCCGCCAACCTCAGAAGATCGGGTTTTAAACAGTTTTTAATAGGGTTTGGTGTTTTTAACGGTTTTTAACTGTTATAAATAACGTTTTATAACTGCCAAATAACGGTTCTAATTTTAGAGAAGTAGCCCTGTACCTGTGCAATGTCACGATGGCCATTTGATGAAAAGCAGAGGAAAAGATGTCTTTGAAACCGTTATAACAGGGTTTTTTTTAACGGTTTTTAACGGTTTTATTTCTTTAGAGATTAGCCCCAAACCATCCTCGGGTCACAACAGACGTACCTGCTAAACCATCCATGTTGCAAAATTACTTACCGTTACTGGACATACGCATACCGAATTTTATCAATAGTGGTGTAAATTTAGAAAATAACGGTTTTTAACGGTCAATGTTAAGTTTTGGTTCGTAAAATTTGCATAACATTGTTCAGCGCTTAAAACTGTACGTGCATACTGAATGTTATCAAGAATGGTGAATATTTCGAAATTCAGAAAATAACGGTTTTCAACGGTCAATATTAAGTTTCGGATCTTGAAAATTGTATATCATTGTTTAGCGTTCAAAACTGCACATGTATATCGAATTTCTTCAAGAATACTCTAAATTTATAAAATAACGGTTTTTTAACGGTCAATTGTAAATTTCGGTTCGTAAAAGTTGTATATCATTTTTCGGCATTTAAAACTGCATATGTATACCGAATTTCATCAAGAACAGCCTAAATTTTGAAAATAACAGTTTTTAATGGTCAAATGTAATGGTCATAATGACTATCTAATGACCCTATGTTACCCGCTGGATGTTCCTGTAGGCTTATGTCAAGTTTAGTGGCAATCCGATGACTCTCGTGGCCGCCAACCTCAGAAGATCGGGTTTTAAACAGTTTTCATAGGGTTTGGTGTTTTTAACGGTTTTTAACTGTTTATAAATAACGTTTCTTAACTGCCAAATAACGGTTCTAATTTTCGAGAAAAAGCCCCGTACCTGTGCAATGTCACAATGGCCATTTGATGAAAAGCAGAGGAAAAAGATGTCTTTGAAACCGTTATAACAGTTTTTTTAACGGTTTTTAACGGTTTTATTTTTTTAGAGATTAGCCCAGAACCATCCTCGGGTCACAACAGACGTACCTGCCAAATTTCATGACAATCGGTTGAGCCGTTTTTGAGTCTATAGCGTACACAGACACACACACACACACAGACAGAATTTGCCATATATATATACTAGCCGGTGTACCCGGCTTCGCTCGGGTATATCTGTACAATACTTTTCTGGCCACCCCTCTCTCTCACCACTTAAAAGACAATACAATAAAATTCAGCTTGGGTTTGTTTCGTTTTTCCCATTCTGAACCAATTGCCCCAGCCTCCTCCTATCTACTTCACCCAATTTCTTCGGACGCCCACTCCCTTCTTGCCTCTCAATCTGTTTTCCCTCACGAATTTTTTTCCATAGATACACAGTCCATAGAGGGATGCCTGTACTTTGTGAACTTACCGATGCATTCTCAATTCCTCGATTGAAGTGCTCCAAAATGACAACTCTGTAGGGGCCACCATAACCTAGTGGATAAGGCGCTGGACTCATGATCCAAAGGTCGTGGTTTCGAATCCCGGCTTGGTCTTGGAAATTTTATCATGGAATGTTTCCAGCTAAAATGACCGTAGTTCACCCCGATGTCCACCCTGGCCCCACAGGTGTCAGTCTAATGTGACGGACCAGCCGTCTGCATATCCTTGATTTTGGCATGGACGTTAAATCCAACTCAAACATGACAACTCTGTGAAAAGACTGCATTTTCACGATGTATCATGTCTATTGGAGAGCCTCTGGGTAGACATTTCTGGTCTCCCTGTTTGGCGCAAGTATAGTCAGTGTTTCTGCGTTTCCAGTTCGTGATGCTGCAACGTAGAACATTCCATGTGTAAAACACGGAACGGTCAGGTCTGCCCCAAGGGATGAAAATGTCGGACCCTGGCTCTTGATGATTGTCAGAGCGAAAGCTGGTTTCATGGGAAACTGAAACCGTCAGAACTGGAATGGCAGGGGTGAGTCCATGGGTTCCAGAGGAATTCTGGGGAGCAGCACCGGTTCACCTTTGTGGGGGCCACATGATATTTTCGCTTCTACAACGTTCCTGTGCAGTCTGGTGAAGACACATCGGGTGCCATTGATCACCTTTGGTGGGTCCAGTGAGCGGAGAATGATAATAGGGACTCCAGATTTCAGCAACAGTTCATGTGGTGGAAGTCCAGAAATCTCAATGGAGTTCAGGAGTTCTTGTGGATAAAGGACTGCCTCATCATCATTCTTGGCCGTGTCAACAGATCTGTACAGAGTTTCCTCTCCAGGGAAGTCAGCTACGATTTTTCTGTTCAGCCTGTTGACAGTCTCGTTCAGGGAGGAGATTATGGCCCTTTCCGCTAACCAGTCTGACTCTGCACAGTGAGCATGAAGATCCGGGTAGACTGCTTCTATCAGATCCTCCTGGCTATCAGACAGGCGTTGACAATGTTGGCTCTGGTGCCATTGAGGACGACAGGGAGGATCTGCCTGAAGTCCCCACAGAACAGCGTTGGGATGCCTCCCATTGGCCTGTGCACTTGGGTGATGTCCTGCAGCGTAGAGTCCATGGCCTCGTAGACAGCTTTGTGGGTCATGGGAGCTTCATCAATTATGACGGTTGCAGCCTCTTTGATGACTTTGGCCAACGTTGACCCACGCTTGACAGAGCAGGTTGGCGTTTCTTGCTTGTCAGCATCCAGAGGGACCTTGAAAATGCTATTTACTGTCCGCCCACCCGGCAAAAGAGTAGCGGCAATGACACTGGAAGCAGTGGCTAGCACTATTTTGCCTGTGGAGCGGATCCTGTTCAGGATAAGATTCAGGATGGTATTTCCTGTCCCTCATGGAGCATCAAGGAACATTATGTTGCTGCTTGCTGTGGGATCCTGCCTCTGCTCAACCATGGTCATAAAGCTGTCGTACACGTCTCTCTGGTCAGCTGTCAGCTTCTTCAGCTGGTCATCAGCTGCTGCCCGGAGTGCAGTAGTGTCGTAATTGGTCTCGCGGTAGTATTCTCAAGGCACAATTTGTTGTTGTGCGACTGTTGGCATCCCATACTCCTCTGTAGACTTGCCTCCAAGAAGGAAGAGTTTGTCCTGAATCACAGTAAGAGCTTGGTTGTAGATGGCATCTGTGTACTGCGCTTCATAATAGACATCTCTTCGGACTTGGAAGAGGAAATCTTCAGCAAGATGGTCTCTGAAGAGGTTCCACAGGTTGCCTGGGTTACTGGGGTTGAAAGCCACCAGGATAATACAGAAGTCACGCAGCAGTCGGGTCTCTGAGAGATGGAGGCTTCCTCCAGGGCAAGTTGTAGAAGGCGGTCATCATCTAGGAGTCCAAGAGCATTGCAAGCATCTCGAAAAATGTTGTGGACATAGCCGTTGACAACCTTCAGCTCCTCGTACGAACGGGATCCTTTCATAACGTTGAGTAGAAGCCTCAAGAAGTAGCACTCTCCCTGGCGAGGACTGATACTGTACAATCGCCGGATTGCAGTGCCCCTTTGTCGTTTCTTCCACATATTCTGAGTGGACATCAATGTGAAGTGCTCAGGGACTTCCACGTACTTCAGCTCTCGTGCTGTAGGGTCTTGAGAGCATAGGCTAAAGATGGCGGTAAGGGTTGCTTCTGGGGGAGAGCCTTGTGCTCTTTGCGCTGCGTAATGTGGATTGAAGTAGACCCATTGTCCATTCTCCAAATGGACAGCTGGTCTCTGCACCATGGGGTGGCACTCATGCAGGTCAAATCCCAGGAGTCTCCAGGTCGCCTCGATGCTGCCAACGTAGCGGGCATTCTGGTACATTTGGATCTCATCAATGACTGGAGGTTGTTGAGCTGTTCCTTCACCTGCCTGAGTGGCTTGGAGTTGGAAGACGGCTTGGTCTGTGCCCTTGTGGACATACTTCAGGACGTACTTGATGAATTTTATGCTACTGCATATTTCCACATTGATGTGGCAGTTGAACTAATGTAGGAGGTAAGGGTTGTAGGGGACAACCCACTGGTTGGTGACGATGATTTCTCTCTGCCCAAGCTTCACAGTCCCAGTATGTCCTCATTCAGACTCCTCACGTCTCCTGTACTTGGGGTAGCTGTCCTCACCCTGCTCTATGACCCTTCTTGCCTCTCAATCAATTTTACCTCACAATTTTTTTTCGTAATACGATACACAGTCGATAGAGGGATGCCTGTACTTAATGAACTTACCGATGCATTCTCAATTCCTCGATTGAAGTGCTCCAAAATGACAACTCTATAGGGGCCACCATAACCTAGTGGATAAGGCGCTGGACTCATGATCCAAAGGTCGTGGTTTCGAATCCCGGCTTGGTCTTGGAAATTTTAACGTGGAATGTTTCCAGCTAAAATGACCGTAGTTCATCCCGATGTCCACCCTGGCCCCACAGGTGTCAGTCTAATGTGACGGACCAGCCGTCTGCATAGCCTTGATTTTGGCACGGACGTTAAACCCAACTCAAACATGACAACTCTGTGAAAAGATTGCATTTTCACGATATATTATGTCTATTGGAGGGCCTCTGGGTTGACAACATTTCTGGTCTCCCTGTTTGGCGCAAGTATAGTCAGTGTTTCTGCGCTTCCAGTTCGTGATGCTGCAACGTAGAACATTCCATTTGTAAAACACGGAACGGTCAGATCTGCCCCACGGGATGAAAATGTCTGACCATGGCTCTTGTTGACAGACAAAAATCAGACGGTATTGCAGAGCATCATAACTTCGGTGTATTTCTGAAATCCTCTGCAGACTACCATCTCTAAATTCAGAAATTAACGGTTTTTAACGGTCAATTTTAAGTTTCTGTTCATATTAGTTGTCTATCATTGATCAGCGTGTAAAACTGCACCTGTATACCAAATTTCATCAAGAAAGGTCTAAATTTAGAAAATAACGGATCTTAACGGTTTTTAACGCTCAATTTTATAGTTTCCGTTCGTGTAAGTTGTATATCATTGTTCAGCGTGTAAAACTGCGTCTGTATACCGAATTTCATCAGGAACGCTCTAAATTTATATAATAACGGTTTTTAACGGTCAATTTTTAAGTTTCCATTCGTGTAAGTTGTATATCATTGTTCAGTGTGTAAAACTGCATCTGTATACCGAATTTCATCAAGAACGGTCTAAATTTATATAATAACGGTTTTTAACGGTCAATTTTAAGTTTCGGTTCATGTAAGTTGTATATCATTGTTCAGCATTGAAAACTACACCTGTATATCAAATTTCATCAAGAAAGGTCTAAATTTAGAAAATAACGCTTTTTAACGGTGATACCATCTCTAAATTTAGAAATTAACGGTTTTTAACGGTCAATTTTAAGTTTCTGTTCATATTAGTTGTCTATCATTGATCAGCGTGTAAAACTGCACCTGTATACCAAATTTCATCAAGAAAGGTCTAAATTTAGAAAATAACGGATCTTAACGGTTTTTAATGCTCAATTTTAAGTTTCCGTTCGTGTAAGTTGTATATCATTGTTCAGCGTGTAAAACTGCATCTGTATACCGAACTTCATCAGGAACGCTCTAAATTTATATAATAACGGTTTTTAACGGTCAATTTTTAAGTTTCCGTTCGTGTAAGTTGTATATCATTGTTCAGCGTGTAAAACTGCATCTGTATACCGAATTTCATCAAGAACGGTCTAAATTTATATAATAACGGTTTTTAACGGTCAATTTTAAGTTTCGGTTCGTGTAAGTTGTATATCATTGTTCAGCATTTAAAACTACACCTGTATACCAAATTTCATCAAGAAAGGTCTAAATTTAGAAAATAACACTTTTTAACGTGATAAATAACGGTCGTAAAAACTATCGAATGACCCAATGTTATTCACAGTATGTCCTTCTAGACTCATGCCAAGTTTGGTGGCGATCCGAGGACTCCCTTTGCCGCCAACATCAGAAAAGATTGTATTTTTGATCGTTTTTAGGGGGGTACGTGTTGTTCACGGTTTTTAACGGTCATAAATAACTGTCGTAGAAACTGTCCAATGACCCTATGTTACTCGGGAGATGTCCCTCTAGGTTCGATGTACCTGTGCAATGTCACAACGGCCATTTGATGAAAAGCAGAGGAAAAAGATGTCTTTGAAACCGTTATAACAGTTTTTTAACGGTTTTTAACGGTTTTATTTCTTTAAAGATTAGCCCAAAACCATCCTCAGGTCACAACAGACGTACCTGCTAAATTTCAAGAAGATCGGGTTTTAAACAGTTTCTTTTATAGGGTTTGGTGTTTTTAACGGTTTTTAACTGTTATAAATAACGTTTTTTAACTGCCAAATAACGGTTCTAATTTTAGAGAAGTAGTCCTGTACCTGTGCAATGTCACAACGGCTATTTGAAGAAAAGCAGAGGAAAAAGATGTCTTTGAAACCGTTATAACAGTTTTTTAACGGGTTTTAACGGTTTTATTTTTTTAGAGATTAGCCCAAAACCATCCTCGGGTCACAACAGACGTACCTGCCAAATTTCATTTCAATCGGTTGAGCCGTTTTTGAGTCTATAGCGTACACACACACACACACACACACACACACAGACAGAATTTGCCATTTATATATTAGATATATATATATATTAATATATATATATATATATATATATATAAAACAATGATGACGACGACACCGACAACGACCACGATGGCTAAGACGTTGTTGCTGTTGCTGTTGTTGCTGTTGCTACTGCTGTGGTTGTTGTTGTTGATGATGACAATGATGATGATGATGATGAGGAGGATGATGATGATGATGATGATGAACATTAAATCCCCTTCTCCATTCTCTTACAGAAAGACATCTGGGAATAGGTGGATGGGGAGTCATCTTAGTCATGATCAGATTAACTCCCCCTCTGTTACAAAGTAACCCCCTGGAGTCGTTTCATGTCAGAAAAAAACGTGTACACATTAACTCCCAGGGGAGTTATTCTAAACTGTGAAAAACTGACCCCCCTTAGTGGGCAGGGAGTTAAACTTTTACACGTTTGGATTAACTCCTGGGAGTTAATCTGGATATAGTACAGACTAACTCCCAGGGGGTCATTCTGTTACAGGGTAGGAGTTAAGTCTGATATATGACTCCCCCCTTAACGTTTTCAAGAATTTGTTGAGACCTGTACAAAAAATATTTTAGAACAAGTTTTACTGAGTGGAGTTATTTTGGCACAGGGTGGGAGTCATTCTAGTTTAACTCCACCTCTTGATAGTAAATGGTATCTGAATCTGACAGGTCTTCTAAAGCAGAATCATCTGAGTACTTTAAGACAGGAGTGACAGAAGAACCAGTACGATCATTTGTATAAAGATAAGAATACAGGGGAGAGAACAGTGCCTTGAGGTGCACCAGTAAATGTGGTTCTAGCTGATGAATATTTTCCCTAAAAACGTACGCACTGTAAGCTGTTGACTAAAAAGTTTACAATCCATAAAATGAATTTTGAGTTGACCTGTAAAGTTTGAAGTTTCTTTGCCATAATGTGTGGCTGAACGGCATTAAAAGCTAATCAATAAACAGGATGCGAACAAAAGAATCTGTTTTCAAGATGTGTAAGCATGGTTTAAAGGAGTGATTATTGCATCATCTGTACTTCTGTTCTGTTTGTATGCAAATTGGTATGGATCACAAAGCTGTTTGACTTAAGGAAGAAGAATCTGAAGGACAAGGCGTTCAAAAGATTTCATTACAAGAGATGTCAAAGCAACAGGTCTATCGTCATTCAAAATGCCAGGATTTCTTGTTTTTGGTACAGGACAAATTGCTGATTTTTTTTCCAGACAGAGGGCACAACTCCATAATTCAAAGATCACGAGAACAGCCTACAGAAAAAAAAGACAATTGTTCTGAACATACTTCTAAAAGATTTCCACAAATATTGTCTGGGCCTACAGCTTTACTTATCTTTATCTTTTTGAACAAACTTTGAACAGCAGAATCATCAGTATGTAAACCTCCATCATCGTTATCACAGCTGTTTGTAATATTCGACATAATAGATTCCAAACTGTCACCAACATGTTTCATTTCAAAACGGCAATAAAAGTCATTCAGTTTGTTAGCAAAATCATAACATTCCTCTTCTGATAGATTACATTCACTTCGAGGTTTATTCTGTCAAGTGAGAGTTTTTAGACCATCCCATGCATTTCGCATGTTTCCAGACTAAAACTGCTTTTCTACGTTTTCTCTGTATGCCATCTTTGCGTCCTTTATTTCATGTCTTAATTTTCTTTAAACTGGTTTTTTTTTTTTTTTTTTTTTTTTACACAATTATTCTTGGATTTTCTTGCGATTTTCTTTTCATTCTGTGTTTTCTTTTAAAGATTTGAAAACCCAACGCTTATTGTTCGAAACATTTTAACAGTTTTCTTTGGTATCAACATTTTTTTCACAAAAGGTAACATAATCAGAGACAACATTAGCAGCTTCAGTCACATCAACACAAGCATAAAAACACGTCCCAGTCTGTGCACTCATAGCAAGCTCGCAGTGGTTCTATGCTATCAGGGGACCAAATTTTTAGTTTTCTGCACAACAGGTTGAGTTTGAATAACAGGTCGGTAAGAGGGGATCAAGTGTACGGTGTTGTGATCAGATTTACCAATTTCGCGAAAGGCCACAGACGTATAAGCATTTGAGATATTACCATAACACAAATCAAGCTTCTTGTTGAGACAGGCAGTACATGTGACACACTGTTTAAAAGAGGGTAAAGCAGACCGGAGACCACATTGATTTAAACTCACCAAGAACAACATTTGAAGCATCAGGGGATATCAACTGCAATTCTCGCACAACACCAGAGATATCATTTGCAGGGGGAGTGTTGATGACGGTGACGAACACTATCCCAAATTCACGGGGCAGGTAACGGGGTCGGACTGACACAGCAATCAGATCAATTGCAGGGGTCATCAGTCTCTTTTTTACTGTCACATTCGCTCTATTACAGAAGCGCTCGTTGGCATACAGGCACACGCCATCTCCTCTAGTTTTATCAGTTAAAATTTTGTCACAGTCAGTTCTAAAGGGTATTCCAAATTATCAATATGAACAGTCATCAGAAATCTTATCACACAGCCATGTTTCAAACAAACAAAATAAACATGCATCACAACATTCACTCGTCAGCCGCACATTTGCATATAATTCATCAAAATTAAAATTGGGGGCTTCTGGTCTGATAGCTTGCACGTTTGATAGTATGATAGAAGGAAGAGGTGGGGGGGATGGGGCTATTTTTGTTCTTCCGTAATCGTCTGCGCACTCCACCTCTCTTCCCTCGCTTCATTGTATCCTTTCACACTTGCCACGTTGGTCACTGCTGACAGAAATTTTTGAGGGGAGATCATTAAAACACAGAGCGCTGGTGTCGGTAAAAGTTGTCAACTGCACAAGGGTCTCACGATCATAATAATGTAAGGGGTCTGTACCTGCTTGGCGGAAGCCATCTTGAAATATAGCGCCAGTCAAAACAACACAGTTCAACACACAAAATATCACAGTTAAGACCACCACAAGTTTCAATACATACACCGACCACATCCTGGTTATCACAGACAACACCTTGCAAACCGAAAAAGGAAATCACAGGCTGCAAACACATGAAAATCAACAAAATGCACAGCTACACGCCATCGAGTCGCCGCCTTGTGAAGCGCCCCTATCATTCATTGTATGCCTGGTTAAGAATGAGCTGTGTCAAACCTGTATGTGTAGAGTCTCTCTTTTTCTACGCTTTTCTTTTGGATAAATGCCTTTTCGGTATAGATAGAGACATTATGTATGTATGTGCTTATATACCACCAGAAAACTCACCGTATTACATGTATTTTGACTGTGAAAATGGTGTCTCTTTATTGGAAGATTTTTTTATATGACTGCCTGCTGTGTGATAAAGGACATGATGCTTATATAGCAATTAATGGAGGCTTGAATAGTAGAACCTCAAACATTTCCGGAGATTTTGTAACTAATGAGCGTGATTTTGAAACTCAATATGTGAGTAGTTCTTTGACCTTGAACAAAAAGTCCGAAGACCGTGTGCGTAATAACTATGACAAAATGTTACTGAACTTGTGCACTCTTTTAGACCAGTGTATTTTGAATGGTATGTGTCAGGGTGACCTTCAAGGTCATTACACATGCATATCTGATAAAGGCAATAGTGTAAAAGATTACTTTTTTACTGTCGAATGATCTGTTTTCAATAATTTCTGAAAGCAGCAGAATGAATGTGTCTGACAGAACTGAATCTGATCATTTGCCTTTGGAGTTATATATTCATTTTCCTAAGAATAATAAGATATGTGTAAAAGATGATAGTAACGTTCAGGTTTTGAAAAAGTTTATATGGGACGAGGCCAACAGCAGTATGTTCACAAATCCAGTTTGAAATAGCGATCAATTTGATTGATGAAAATATTAACGAGGCACTTGAACTTTTTAATCACTGTATAAAAAGTGCAGCAGACTTTATGAAGAAACAGGTAGTCACTGGCAAGGACGTGAAAGATGACGATTAGTATGATGACGAATGTCGTGTAGCCAAAAGAACTGTACGCAATTTGTTGAACAAATTTAAGCGTACATTGTCTCCACCCGATCGCACTTCTTTATGTATAGCAAGACGTGAATATAAACATTTGTTAAGGAGAAAAGAGAAGCAGTTGAATGACACTTTGTTAAATGACTTATTAGTTTCAGTAAATAGCCAACAGGAATTCTGAAAATCTATGCGTAAAATTTCCACGACAAGAAGGTAACCTTTGAATAATATTAGCATAAATGATTGGTATGTACATTTCAGACTTGTTAGAAAGAGAAGACAAGTTTGATAATGATCTGAGTCAGGGAGAAGATAATAGTAACCAAAGTGCTTATGGAAATCGTTATTGTGTTGTAAACAATGACGATTGTTATGATGACGATGGTGATGAAAACAACGATTGTAATAATGAAAATAATTTGAATCAACCAAAAATAATTTGAATCAACCAATCTCAGCAGAAAAAAAATTGAGCGCTTCAAACAAAACACTGAAAAGTCACAAGGCGGCTGGTCATGATAAGATTATAGGGGAATTTATCAAAAATGCTTGCAAATCAAACTTAGTAATGGGATGAATTGCCTGTTTGATAGTGGCATATATCCTGAAAGCTGGTGTGAGTCAATTGTTTCACCATTACATAAAAAGGGTGATGTCATGAATCCAAACAGCTATAGAGGAATTTCGCTGTAAACTGTACAGTACGATTATTAACAAACGACTTCAAGTTTGGGTTGAGGATGATAACATTACAGGCGAATTTCAAGCTGTCTTTAAACGAAATTATTCCATTGACCATATGTTCACATTATTAGCTTTTGTTAAAAAATACTTTTGTCTGAATCGTAAATTTTATGTTGCTTTCATCCATTTTGAGGAAGCATTTGATTCTGTTAATAGAACCATACTTTGGCCTACTTTGTTAAAAATGGTATCGATGGAAAGATGTTTAAATGTATTATGAGTATGTATGACCGTGTAACGGCAAGAGTGCGATGTGGTGCTGCTTTAACAGTTTATATTGATTGTACATTTGGTGTTGAGCAGGATGATGTTTGCAGCCCAGTTTTGTTTTCTTTATTTATTAATGAGTTGACTTCCGAAGTGATAAACTCAGGAAGACATGGTGCCCATTTTATAAACGATGTTCTGGAAATATCTATTCTATTTCTTGCTGATGACGTTGCATTAATATCAGAGACTGTAACAGGCTTCTAAACTCAGTTGAATAGTTTGCAAAGGGCAGCTGATTCACTCCAGTTGAAAGTAAATATGAGTAAGAGTAACATAATTGTTTTCAGAAAAGGCGATTACCTCTCTGCTAGAGAAAAATAGACATATAATGCGATACATATGCCTGTTGTAAATGTGTATAAGTACTTAGGTATATATCTACGCGATTAAGCTTCACTTTTGCATGTAAAGATATTGCTTGCAGAACCAAAAATGCATTGCTATGCATTATGAGGCAATTGTCGATACTTAATAATGAATCACTTGCCTTGTTTTTTTGATTGTTTGATGCTCAAATTCTGACTATGTTACAACATGGGGCTGAACTGTGGAGTCTTTACGCTGCAGCTTCACAATGTGAAAAGATCCATTTATTTGCTTTAGAAAAGTTTTTGGGTGTCTCACCACAAACCCCAAATGATCTTGTGTATGGTGAAACTGAAAGATATCCCATATATTTGCACTCCACTGTTAAATGTGTTAAGTACTGGTTAAAACTAACTCAGATGGCTGAACATAGATTGCCTCATAAAACGTATAAAATGCTGTTAGAACTAGATAATAGAGACAAGATGAACTGGGTGTCACATGTTAGAGCGAAATTATATGTATACGGTTTGGGGTATGTATGGCTTAACCAAGGTGTCGGAGATATGAACAATTTTGTCCGTACGTTTAAAGAAAGACTTATTGACTGTAGATGGCAAGAGTGGAAATTTCATGTTCAAAATAGTAACAGGTTTAGTTTTTATAGAACATTTAATGATATGCATTCTCTCCCAATGTACATGTCAATGCGTATGGACAGGCACCTGAAGTTTATAATGACAAAGTATAGAATTGGTGTGTCTGATATTTTTGTTCGTCATTATCGTTGTAAACGAACCAATGCCTCTGATATGTTGTGTCCATTATGTCGACAGTCAAGAGAAGATGAAGTTCATTTTGCATTAACTTGTCCAGAATTACAAGATATAAGAGAAAAATTCATTCCACGGAAATTTTGTACAAGTCCTTACCTGTTCAGGCTTGTCTTGTTAATGTCACCTAAGAATGAAAGCATTGTAAACTGTTTGCAGTTTATTTATACAAAGCTTTCAAAAGGCGAAGCATTTATGCAATGTGATTATTATCTTGAATCTAGTGATGCGGCTTTATTATGTTTCATGCATAAGCGCTAAATTTCACAAACAGTTTGTGTTTCTTGTGTTACCGTGACAGAAGAAATACGCAAAAAGAAAAAGGAGTCGAGATTATATTCAGTAATATGAAGAGTCAGTTCAGGAACATAAGTTATAAGCGTTCGCATATAAACATACATTCACTGAAAATTCCATCGCAATTTACAATTCAAAATTTGCAAGAGTGAGGGCAAATGTAATATACGAGGAAAACGAAGTGGAAAGAGTTTGGTGGTAAATTTCTGTTACTCTAGAATATCATTCACGTCCCAAAATACCACTTGCTTTTGTCAATGTTTAATTCATATAGGTTTAGCACAACTAGAACTGGGCTTATTTATAAGACGTAGGAAGAAATACGTATATATGCTATCTTTTTTCAGATGCTTCGAGCATTCATTTTTTTTATTCAGTGTTTTATGTTGTTTGGTGTCTGTTCACTGGATGCTGTTTGGATTACTTTGTAAACGTTTGCATATGTTTGAAATAGATTCACATTTTGCTTTTTCCATTGTGGAATCTCTGTGTTTGACTCGAACGTGTTGAGTATAAATTCGTTAGATTTCTTTTATTGCATACTCCATTCTCAGAAACGGGGCAAAAGTGTTGCACTTATTTCAGTCTTCTTGCACGGACAGCTGGACAGTCAGTGGTTGTAGTCATAACTTTGGTTCTTTTTCTTCAGTCACGGTCAGTACAGTAGAGGTTTCATAACCGGTCCAGTCATTCACATTCTCCACCCAGGACATACTTCAGTGGATAAGATGTTTAACTTAAAAATGAGAGGTCCTGGATCGCACGACCGAAATTCGTATCCCCCTCATTCACTTCCCCTCATTCACACGCTAGACCTTCCGATCCATATTTCAGTATCTGGTGAGTGGATGTGCATTACCAAGCATTTCTCATGATTGTCTTCTGCTGTGCCATAATGCACACCCAGCAACAGATGACCAAACAATGTGTTTTCTCATGGAAAAAAATGTTGCACAAGCATCATCGATCATTTAGCATCCCACGGACAACACCTTCACTGGAGCATAGAATGTGAATCGAAATGCAGATTAAAAGAACTATTGTCTTTTGAAGATACATTCTTCCAATCTCCTCCAGAAAAAAAAACAAAAAACATCTAAAGAAGACAGAGAACAAGAAGAAGTAGATGATGATGATGTTGATGATGATGATAGTTATGAAGGAGAAGAATAAGAATAAAGAGAGAAAGAAAGAAAGAAATCGAAAGGAAGAATGAGAAAAAAGGAAAGAGAAGAAGTAGTAATAGAAAATGTAGAAGAAAGAAAAAAAGAAAGAATGAAAGAAAGAAGGAAAAGAACTCGAAAAAGACAGAAGCGGAAGAAGAGGAAGAAGAAAGAAACAAAAAAGAAAAAAAGGAAAGAAAGAAAGAAGGAAAGACAGACAGACAGACAGAAACAACAACAACAACAACGACGACGACGACGACGACGACGACGACGACCAGAAGTCCAAACGGTATCCTCAGCCTGTTATTAGTCCTCCAGTATTTTGTGAGGAGACGACTGGCGGGCCAAGAGGAGTCAGACATCCTCCCCAACCGAACAACTGAAAATAGGAGTCAGACATCCTCCCCAACCGAACAACTGAAAGTAGGAGTCAGACATCCCTCCCAACCGAACAACTGAAAATAGGAGTCAGACATCCTCCCCAACCGAACAACTGAAAGTAGGAGTCAGACATCCCCCCCAACCGAACCACTGAAAATAGGAGTCAGACATTCTCCCCAACCGAACCACTGAAAATAGGAGTCAGACATCCTCCCCAACCGAACCACTGAAAATAGGAGTCAGACATCCTCCCCAACCGAACCACTGAAAATAGGAGTCAGACATCCTCCCCAACCGAACCACTGAAACGGATCGTGGAGCGCCTCCTTTAGTAGTTTTGTCAGAAGACAGCGTGGGAAGAAAAGATGGTGAGGCTGTCTCAAGGACGGAGTGAGTGAGAGCCTCTCTGCTTCTCGCTGTCAATTCCTATCGATTCGCCCTCCCACCCCATGCCCCTCACCTCTTTTTCCCCTCCTAGCCTGCTTCTGTTCACATCATCTACGGAATTGTACCGGCTTCTCCACGGATTTTTCCGCTTCATACTTTGAAAAATGAGGAAGTTTGGGACAGAGGATTCCTGAAAGGAAGGGTGGAAAGAAGAGATAGGAAAAAGGGTATCTTTTATGTCGTAGGTGCGCGCGCGCGCGCAATTGTGTGCGTGCACGAGTGGTGTGTGTGTGTGTGTGTGTGTGTGTGTGTGTGTGTGTGTGTGTGTGTGTGTGTGTGTGTGTGCGCGCGCGCGCGCATGCATGCATGCAAGCGTACATGCGCATGTGTGTGTGTGTGTGTGTATGTGTGTGTGTGCGCGTGCGCGCGCGCGCGCATGCGTGGGCACGTATACTCTAGTTCGAAGTCAGTACAACCAAAAGTTTCGCTGGATTTAAACTTGCTTCAGCCCGGAAAAAAAGAAGAAACTTGGTTCAGCACGTTATCAAAATTAATGTTTGCATAACTGTGTTTGCGTATGTCGTGCATGCGAACGCGCACACACACGTGTGTGTGTGTGTGTGTGTGTGTGTGTGTGTGTGTGTGCGCGCGCGCGCGCGCGCGCGCGCGTGCGTGCGTGAGTGCGTGCACGTATGCTTTCGTGTGAAGTCAGTACAACGAAACGTTACGCTGAATTTAAACTTAGTTCAGTTCGGGAAAAAAAAAAAGTTTGGTTCAGTCCGTTATCAAATGTGTTTGCATAACTGTGAGTGCATATGTCGTGCGTGCATGCGTACGTGTGTGTGTGTGTGTGTGTGTGTGTGTGTGTGTGTGTGTGTGTGTGTGTGTGTGTGTGTAATTAACAACATCCGATTGAACATTAAAATAACTTTGAAAGACAGGGTAAATAAAGCTATTGTATCCTTGGTCGAAAACAAACAAACGAAGAAGTCTAGTTTACAATAAAGAACACAGAATCAAGGTAGTGTTTCCCTAAGTAACCATCCTTTGAAAATATTTGCGGTGAAGCCTCTACGACCTGCTGACAATAATCTTCATGGAAAGTGCTGACCTCTTCGTTAGTGCTCTGGCACTGTGATCAATGGTAAGGACGACGAAAATCAGCGTCTCAGCACGGTAGCTTTAGGAAATATATAATGCCTCCCCTGAGAACCTTCAGGCATAACAATAATTGTGTGGTCACTTTGCTTCTTTCTTTGCATTCTGTCACAGAAGAAGGAATGGGGAGGGAATGAGTTGTCGCAAAAGAATTTATAGAAATGATAGCAGATTAATTGAAAAGAAAGCCGTGTTAAATTAAGCAAGCTTGTCCATGCTGCCCTGCAGCAGCACATAAGATCAGTTTTCCCTTTAGCGCTAAATTTCACAAACAGTTTGTGTTTCTTGTGTTACCGTGACAGAAGAAATACGCAAAAAGAAAAAGGAGTCGAGATTATATTCAGTAATATGAAGAGTCAGTTCAGGAACATAAGTTATAAGCGTTCGCATATAAACATACATTCACTGAAAATTCCATCGCAATTTACAATTCAAAATTTGCAAGAGTGAGGGCAAATGTAATATACGAGGAAAACGAAGTGGAAAGAGTTTGGTGGTAAATTTCTGTTACTCTAGAATATCATTCACGTCCCAAAATACCACTTGCTTTTGTCAATGTTTAATTCATATAGGTTTAGCACAACTAGAACTGGGCTTATTTATAAGACGTAGGAAGAAATACGTATATATGCTATCTTTTTTCAGATGCTTCGAGCATTCATTTTTTTTATTCAGTGTTTTATGTTGTTTGGTGTCTGTTCACTGGATGCTGTTTGGATTACTTTGTAAACGTTTGCATATGTTTGAAATAGATTCACATTTTGCTTTTTCCATTGTGGAATCTCTGTGTTTGACTCGAACGTGTTGAGTATAAATTCGTTAGATTTCTTTTATTGCATACTCCATTCTCAGAAACGGGGCAAAAGTGTTGCACTTATTTCAGTCTTCTTGCACGGACAGCTGGACAGTCAGTGGTTGTAGTCATAGCATTGGTTCTTTTTCTTCAGTCACGGTCAGTATAGTAGAGGTTTCATAACCGGTCCAGTCATTCACATTCTCCACCCAGGACATACTTCAGTGGATAAGATGTTTAACTTAAAAATGAGAGGTCCTGGATCGCACGACCGAAATTCGTATCCCCCTCATTCACTTCCCCTCATTCACACACTAGACCTTCCGATCCATATTTCAGTATCTGGTGAGTGGATGTGCATTACCAAGCATTTCTCATGATTGTCTTCTGCTGTGCCATAATGCACACCCAGCAACAGATGACCAAACAATGTGTTTTCTCATGGAAAAAAATGTTGCACAAGCATCATCGATCATTTAGCATCCCATGGACAACACCTTCACTGGAGCATAGAATGTGAATCGAAATGCAGATTAAAAGAACTATTGTCTTTTGAAGATACATTCTTCCAATCTCCTCCAGAAAAAACAAAAAACATCTAAAGAAGACAGAGAACAAGAAGAAGTAGATGATGATGATGTTGATGATGATGATAGTTATGAAGGAGGAGAAGAATAAGAATAAAGAGAGAAAGAAAGAAAGAAATCGAAAGGAAGAATGAGAAAAAAGGAAAGAGAAGAAGTAGTAATAGAAGATGTAGAAGAAAGAAAGAAAGAAAGAATGAAAGAAAGAAGGAAAAGAATTAAAAAAAGACAGAAGCGGAAGAAGAGGAAGAAGAAAGAAACAAAAAAGAAAAAAAGGAAAGAAAGAAAGAAGGAAAGACAGACAGACAGACAGAAACAACAACAACGACGACGACGACGACGACGACGACGACGACCAGAAGTCCAAACGGTATCCTCAGCCTGTTATTAGTCCTCCAGTATTTTGTGAGGAGACGACTGGCGGGCCAAGAGGAGTCAGATATCCTCCCCAACCGAACAACTGAAAATAGGAGTCAGACATCCTCCCAAACCGAACAACTGAAAATAGGAGTCAGACATCCTCCCCAACCGAACAACTGAAAGTAGGAGTCAGACATCCTCCCCAACCGAACCACTGAAAATAGGAGTCAGACATCCTCCCCAACCGAACCACTGAAAATAGGAGTCAGACATCCTCCCCAACCGAACCACTGAAAATAGGAGTCAGACATTCTCCCCAACCGAACAACTGAAAATAGGAGTCAGACATCCTCCCCAACCGAACCACTGAAAATAGGAGTCAGACATCCTCCCCAACCGAACCACTGAAAATAGGAGTCAGACATCCTCCCCCAACCGAACCACTGAAAATAGGAGTCAGACATCCTCCCCAACCGAACCACTGAAACGGATCGTGGAGCGCCTCCTTTAGTAGTTTTGTCAGAAGACAGCGTGGGAAGAAAAGATGGTGAGGCTGTCTCAAGGACGGAGTGAGTGAGAGCCTCTCTGCTTCTCGCTGTCAATTCCTATCGATTCGCCCTCCCACCCCATGCCCCTCACCTCTTTTTCCCCTCCTAGCCTGCTTCTGTTCACATCATCTACGGAATTGTACCGGCTTCTCCACGGATTTTTCCGCTTCATACTTTGAAAAATGAGGAAGTTTGGGACAGAGGATTCCTGAAAGGAAGGGTGGAAAGAAGAGATAGGAAAAAGGGTATCTTTTATGTCGTAGGTGCGCGCGCGCGCGCAATTGTGTGCGTGCACGAGTGGTGTGTGTGTGTGTGTGTGTGTGTGTGTGTGTGTGTGTGGGCGCGCGCGCGCGCGCGCATGAAGCGTACATGCGCATGTGTGTGTGTGTGTGTGTGTGTGTGTGTGTGTGTGTGTGTGTGTGTGTGTGCGCGCGCGCGCGCGCGCGCGCGTGCGTGGGCACGTATACTCTAGTTCGAAGTCAGTACAACCAAAAGTTTCGCTGGATTTAAACTTGCTTCAGCCCGGAAAAAAAGAAGAAACTTGGTTCAGCACGTTATCAAAATTAATGTTTGCATAACTGTGTTTGCGTATGTCGTGCATGCGAACGCGCGCACACACGTGTGTGTGTGTGTGTGTGTGTGTGTGTGTGTGTGTGTGTGTGTGTGTGTGTGTCGCGCGCGCGCGCGCGCGCGCGTGCGTGCGTGAGTGCGTGCACGTATGCTTTCGTGTGAAGTCAGTACAACGAAACGTTACGCTGAATTTAAACTTAGTTCAGTTCGGGAAAAAAAAAAAAAGTTTGGTTCAGTCCGTTATCATAATGTGTTTGCATAACTGTGAGTGCATATGTCGTGCGTGCATGCGTACGTGTGTGTGTGTGTGTGTGTGTGTGTGTGTGTGTGTGTGCGTGCGTGCGTGCGTGCGTGTGTGTGAGCGTGTGTCTGTCTGTCTGTGTCTATCAATAACTCAGTAACAGTCATGGATAGCCCCCTGAAGTTTTAAACGGCTATTTGTGGATGTAGCATCCACAGAGTACTAAATTGCGAGGTGCCCCATGTTTGGAACACGCGAATATAACTTGAGAGAGAGAGAGAGAGAGAGAGAGAGAGAGAGAGAGAGAGAGAGAGAGAGAGAGAGAGAGAGTGAGTTGGAGAGAGGTTCGGATGGTGGTGAATAATGTTACAAAAGCTCACACAAAGAGGGCAGTAGTACTCAAACTACGCGGAGAAAGGCTTCTGGAATGTTCTCTGGCGGGACACGCTATTGATTCACTGTCCACGTCCTCAGCGTCTAGGATTTATCGCCCCTTGTGTAGAGAATTGCACATTCTCCTTAGGATATCGACTTCCGCGTCTTCCTGCGTGTCTGTGGAAGAAAAAGGAGAAGGGAAAGTGCGATGGGCAGTAAGGGGCGAGATGGGTGGGAAAAGAAAGATACAAACGCGCCCAATCGTGTTGGATTTATAATATAGGGCTTACCTAATGTCACGTGGCAGACTTGCTTTTTTTTTTTTTTAATTAGTATTAACTGTTTTAACAGCATTTCTGCCTCCTTTACGAAATGCTAACCCTACTCCGTCATCTTACATTCATCCTTTGCATCAGATATGAAGACGGAGTACTAGCCATTTATCGATTTTACTAGTGTTGGACGAGCTAAAAAATGTAAATAAATGCATACATGATGTGACATGTCAAGCGCTCATTGTGGAGCTATGAACTCTCTAATGTGTCGATGTTGAAGACAAAAAGCGATCAGTGAGAATAATTTCATTCTTGAGCTTTTCTGTTTTCCATATGCCATTCAATGTAATTGTTTTTAAACTATTCCTTTTTCAGACTCACTACTTCGTTTCCAAACCTCTTTTTTTTTAACTATTCTCTTTAAAATCTTCTTGTCTTGAAAATTCTCTTCACTTCGTACTCTTTTGAAACTGCTCCTGTTTTAAAACTTTTTTTTTTTCGTATTTTTCTCTTTTCAAATGTTTCTGCGTTCAAATGTTCTTTGTGTTGTTGTCTTTCCTATTTTAAAGTTTTTCATACTTGCCCAGCATTTGAAATGTCAGACCTATTCAAATCCTTTCCAGTTCTCAAAGTTCACTTGAAACTGCACATGTTTTGCAAAAACATTTCGTTGGTTTCCTTGCGTATGTTTTGTTGCATTATATTACATTGCTCAACACTGTGTTCTATTGCACATTATTGTATAATATTATGGTTCATTGCGCTGAATTGTCATGGCTTAAAAAAAATTGTACACGGTCACACTGCATTGCAGTTTACGATATTGTGCCTTATGGAATCCCGTTTATTGTATCAGATGGAATGACACTGTTGTTTTTGTATTCTATATTATAGTAAGCTCGACAGCCATTGTTTTTTCCCAGAAGGCTTAAATAAAATAAAAACTGTAAAGAAAACTCTGTTGTCTACAAGAAATCGTTGAAGCATCTGATAAGGCTGGAGAGAAATAACACCTCTTTCCTTCTTAAACCGCACTGCTTCCCCCAACTCCATCCACTCGTTTAACATCCATCCCCATCTCTTCCCATCTTTTTGTTCTGTCCTGAGTATCTTCATTCCCTCCCCACCCCTAAAAAATACCAAAATTATCCTGAGGGTCATTGCTCATATCATTCTGAATAAACAACAACCCATATCGCTATTGCAATCCCTCGTCTCACACTAGTCTTTCTCTGCCCCATCCGTGCCATCTCTCTCTCTCTCTCTCTCTCTCTCTCTCTCTCTCTCTCTGTCAGTGTGTAAGTCTGCATGTGTGTGTGTGTGTGTGTGTGTGTGTGTGTGTGTGTGGGTGTGTGTCAGTGTGGACTCATTTGATGTTTTCTCCGTTTACCAGTTCACTCCCTTCATATCAAATATATTTACAATCGAAGCCAGTCCCTTGACATTTTTTTTCAAAGTTAATATAGCGGCAATTACAAACATTCTTGTTGTGGCCAGACTGCAGAGTTCTTGATAAACTCAACATTTGAAGATTTTTACCCACCTTTTGATGTATAACACACCTTCATGCGTTATTCAAAAAGTTAGCATGAAAACTTCTAAACTAGTACCAACTAACAGCATCAGTTCCAGCGACAGTTTGAGCTTTCTCATAGCCTAGCAAATCTCACAAGACTCCTGGATTATGCCGGAACATTTGAACATAGCTGCTTTCATGTGAAAAGGAGTTTTTATCATATTCACTTTTTTTCAACACTGGTATCAAAACAATTTTGTCAAAATGATAATTGCTATTTTTAACGTAAAAACAATTCGTTATCTCTCTTAATTTATAGCAGAGGATCTGGTAATATACGGATTCGTTTCAGGCGGAGCGAGCATAAGTCACAGAAACAATATGGCTGATGTGTTGGCTTGACTATTTAACCATAGACAAACGTGCGAATCCTGTTAAATTCAACTTTTCTTCATCAGTTCTTCAACCATAAAAAACTCTATGCCAAAGTTTAAGGAAGTAAAACTCTGACTGGCGATCAGAGGAGACGGGCGTGTTCTGCTGTCGCTCCGGTCAGCAAGTATGAACGCGCCCGTGCGAAGTGCGTGCAGTGACATGAGACTGTGTTAGCGTTTATCCTTTTGGGAGATAATAGTTTGAAATAAGTTGTTTGGCTTTGGTCAGTATGGTTTTCTTAGTGTCGGATCTCTCAAGAAATAATGGAGAGTGGCTTTCGAGACAGAAATGGCGCCGAAGAAAAAGGTAAACGAAAACTCCATGGTCAATCCGACAATAGTTTATCGTGTAGTGAGAACACTTTTTCTGAAACATCAACAAAATCTGTTAACAGTAACAAGAGACACAGGTCCTGTTCGGTTAATTCCAAACAACGAACATTATCAGAAGTAGTGGAGAGAAGTGAGACAAAGGCCGCAGACAACAGAATTAATGTGACTTTTACAACAGGCACGGGATTCGATACAGTCTCTGAGCAACTTAAAACCATTATTCAATACAGTCTCTGAGCAACTTAAAACCATTGAAAACAAAATATATGTGACAGTTGACACCTTTCAAAGTAAGGTAAAAAGTAGTAAATCTTAAATAAATGTTAGCGAACCGCCAAGAGAATCGTGGACAAACGAGTCACAAGACAAAACACAACGCGTTTCGACTTCTTAGGTCTTCTTCAGGCAAGACACAAACAAATAATACAACGAAAATGAACGAATTTGGTACTCAGCTTCGATCTCTTCACTCTTCAGCGCAAGGTTGGCAGGCGTTGAATCATTCAATCAATCATTCAACGCCTGCCAACCTTGCGCTGAAGAGTGAAGAGATCGAAGCTGAGTACCAAATTCGTTCATTTTCGTTGTATTATTTGTTTGTGTCTTGCCTGAATAAGACATAAGAGGTCGAAACGCGTTGTGTTTTGTCTTGTGCACGATTCTCTTGGCGGTTCGCTAACATTTATTTAAGATTTGTTTAGATTTCCGCCTGCAGTCGTCTCACTTTGCAACTAGATCAATAAGTAGCGAATCAAATCTGTCAAGGCAAATTTCAGAACAATTCGAGAGGTTACGGTCGGACATCTTTGACCTACAGAAGGAAAATGATGCCCTGAAAGCAAAGCTAACGGAAGCGGAAGACCAAATAGAAGATTTACAAGACGAAGTAGCCAGTGTCAAAAAAAATTTCTTAAGCAAGAAACGAAATAGAGCAGTATCAAAGGAGAGACTCTTTCGATTCTTGGGAGTGAGACCAGACAACGGACAGGAATCAGGGGCAGAGAGTGAGACAAAACTGTTGTCTATTATCCACAGAAAATTATCTTTAACTCATATTGGAGCTTCGGACATCAGTGTCGCCCATCGTGTTGGGGTAAGAGGTGACCGACCGAGACCCATCATCATCAAATTCGTCACCCGTAAACACAAGAGTGAAGTTCTCAGCAAACGGAGACGTCTCAAAGGAACAGGCATGGGACTAGTGGAAGACCTTACCCCTTAAACATGACTCGCCTCAACCTCGTGAAGAATCACCGCAACGTCAAAAGCTGCTGGACCAAGGAAGGCAAGATTTTTGCTATTCTGAACAATGACAAGAAATCCAATGTTCAAAACGGTGACATGAGTGTGCTGAACAACGCAGGCAGTGAAGTGGTCAGACCAGACATCGCAGACATGTCAGCCGTACCGCACTCCCCGGACAGCCGACCCCAGCGACAGAGGTTCTCTGTCCGTTCCTCCAGCACCCCAAACGTGGTTCTCAGCCAGCCAACCCCCGCAGCCACACACCAGGGGGTGTGCAGCGTCCCTCCAGCCAGCCTGCCTCCAGCCAGCCTCCCTCCAGACAGCCTTCCTCCAGACAGCTTCCCTCCAGCCAGCCTCCCTCCGGACAGCCAACCAGCAGAGAACGCCCTCGTGTCCGAAGAAGCTGGAGCAGCCGACACAGAGGTAGGTACAGCAGTGAAGAGCCAGGAGTCAACATCCCCCAGCCCTCACGCTGTGACTCCGGCAGCAAGGATGTCTCTGTGGCACCCCAGGACAATCAAGAAACATCGTCTGACCACCAAACATCAGTACATTTGTAAACATAATTACTATTATTATTGTTGAAGTTGTTATTTTCCCATTCACGATATTTGTCATGTTCTGGTTCCACTATTGCTACTTCCTTTTCCATTCCTTTTAAGTCATCTTGCTGGTGCTGTTGCATAACCTCACTCCCTCCCCTCCCACCCCTCACTCTCCGCCTTTCTCCTCCCCCCGTTCCCTCCGCCCCCTCTCCTCCCGCGCGCCCCCCTCCCCCGGCCCCCCTCCCCATCTCCCCTCTCCGCCCTCATCTTTCCCTTTCCGTCATTACAGTCTCTGTTTTAAATGTGCACATAAGCATGCAGATGCACACATGCGTTCGCGCACACGCACACACGCACTCACACGCGCGCAGGCACGCGCACGCACACGCACGCACACACACACACACACACACACACACACACACACACACACACACTCTCTCTCTCTCTCTCTCTCTCGCTCGCTCGCTCGCTCGCTCGCTCGCTCGCGCGCGCGCGCGCGCGTACGCACACACACACACACACACACACACACACACACACACACATGCGCGCGCGCGCTCTTTGCATACAAATGATTTGTGTATACATGCACAAACTACTTCAGAAATAGGAATGATTATGAAAATAAGTGATTTTTGTGTACCCAGTGTGTGAATTACACTGGTTGGTGTGTTGTCATTTCAAATTGGGCGAGTGTTTCAAAGGGAGGAAGGGGGGGGGGGGGGCACTCGATAGATCCCCGTCTCGATAGATCCCCTTTCAAAGGTTCACATACGCACACACACACACACACACACACACACACACGCGCGCGCGCGCGCGCGCGCACTCACACACTCACACACACATTCTCTGCACAAATAATGTATGCATGCACATGAACGGGATGTTTCAGGGATAAGAAAAGAACAAGAATACAGCCCCCCCCCCCCCCCCCCCCTTTTTTTTTTTTTTTTTTTTTTTGGTTGATGTGTACGCTGTTTCAAGCTGAGAGAGGCACCAAATGAGTGTCTCCCTGGTTTCGAGTCTCCGTGTGATTTTTCAGTTTATCTAATAGTTTTGTTTTGTTTTTCTGGCGGATCTGCGTCCTTATCAGTGGTTTTATTTTTTGCTTTACATGTATGTACTTGTTGATCTTGTAATCACAGCTTGTTGTAAAATGTTGATAGCTAACTGCTGGGAGGGCTGGGATGAGAGAACATCGACCCAGATGGGCTTTATTTATTTCGCACTCACCCACGCATGCACACGCACATACACACACACTCTCTGTGTCTCTGTCTGTCTGTCTGTCTGTCTGTCTGTCTGTCTGTCTGTCTGTCTGTCTCTCTCTCTCTCTCTCTCTCTCTCTCTCTCTCTCTCTCTCTCTCTCTCTCTCTCTCGCACAAACGATCGCTCACACTTGCACATACACACACATGGTCTTTCCTCACAAATTTTGTGTGAACACATGCATAATCGTCGATGTTTATTTGATGTGTGAATTACATTGGTTGAGGTGTGACACTCCAAACTAAACGTTTTCTCAAGATCTTCTGTGGGTTGTTTTTTTTTTTTTAACTTACCTTATTGTGTTGTTGTTGTGTTTTCGGAAGGATGTACCTATTCACCAGTGTTGATTTTATATTCACTGACTACTCAAGGTTATTGTTTTGAAGCAGTGATTTTATGTCGTATGGATTCGAAACCGCACATGACGCGAGATACTTGAATCATGTACTATTTTTTGGTATAGCAGCAGTAGCAATAGTAGTAGTGATGGTTGTAGTAGTTACTGGGTTGATTTCTGGTTGGATACCATAAGCAAAATAACCACCTCCATTCTCCCCCGCACACACATGCACGCACACAAGCATGCGCGCGCACGATCTCGCACACCCACACACACACACACTGCCTGCAACCCCCCCCCCCCCCAACACACACACACACACACACACACACACACACACACACACACACACACACACACACACACACACACCACTCCTCGCCCCCTCACCACCGTTCCCCTTCCTTTTTTTTTTTTTTTTTTTTTTTTTGGGGGGGGGGGGGGTTCTGTTGTCATTTATTTGTGGTCATTCCACTGGCCTTCTGAACTGATTGATGGTATGCAGCGCCGCGAGATAGGAAGGATAGAGGGACTTGTACGTACTTGTGTTCTAAGACGAGAGAGAAGTGAACAGTGAAATCACACTGCACATTGTCATAACAGTTTTCATGTCATGCATCAGCGTGTCTCATGCGAACAACATGGATAAAAGATGGAACAATGACTTTTTTTCATGTACATAATAATTATGTTTGAGGAAAGCATTGTTAACAATCACTGAAAAAAAACATCATTGTCATCAGACCAAGCAATCATGTACATACTATGTTTCTTCCTCCCTTACCTCCGTCTTCCCTTCTACCAGTGCACTACTCCTCCCCAGTCCCCTTCTTTTCTTCATACCACCAGTGTGCTCCTCGAAGAACTGAGCGTGCGTGCGTGCGTGCGTGTGTGTGTGTGTGTGTGTGTGTGTGTGTGTGTTTGTGCATTCATGCGTGTGCGCGTTCGTGTGCGTGTTCGTATGCGCGCGCGCGTTTGTATGTGTGTGTGTGTGTTTGTGTGTGTGCGTATGTATGTGTGCGTGCGCGTGTGTGTGTGTGCGTGTGTGTGTGTGAAAGAAAATCAATAAAACATGAGCAGTGTTCATTTGGAATGTTCGTGCGGCTTGTCCAATACTAAGAAACACTTGGTACGACCCAATGTCACAAACATTTCCGATCATCATCATCATCAGCATCAGCATCATCAGCATCTCTGTCTCTGTCTCTGTCTCTGTCTCTCTCTCTCTCTCTCTCTCTCTCTCTCTCTTCGGTTTGATTGTAGAATTCATTAAATAAACAACACATAGAAACAAGTACGGTTTGACTGTAGAATTCAGAACTCCAAACATGCATTACCATTTGTAATTCAAGACGAAAAGGAAATCCTTCTTCGTATTTCTTGCTTTTTTTTTCCTTTTGCATTAAGCCAAATCTAATCAGACTGAATGCATTAAAAAAAAAAATACCCATTGATATTTACTGCTGACCATCCCAGGAAAAGCTGCTTGCGTGAGACTGTCCGCTTTCTGATATTTTGCAACTGCAATAATGATATTTCATAACAACTACCGGATTTAAACTGGTCACTTAGCTAGGAATAGCACTTACTTGGAGCTTTCGACAGACCTCCGTCCGTCTTCTTCAGCGGTGGTGTTGCTACTGGGTGAGCTGGGGTTCAGTGTACACGACCACGGGTCGAACCCTGGTCATGTGACTGAACAATGAGGGTGTTGTACACCGATGGCAAGGTGTGTCTGCCCTGGTCCCGGTTGAGTGTGGGGTTGTTGGCGGCAATATGTATAGCCTCCTTCACCCCACGCTGAAACCATCTATTGTCACGGTCGAGAACGCTGATGTTTTCATAATCGAACTGATGCTGCTGGGCGTGTAGGTGGACGCCTACTGTTTATGATTCCCTTTTGTGTTCTGTCAAGCGTATTCGAAGGTTTCTCTCAGTTTCCTCGACATAGTTCTCTTCACAGTCACGACAGTCTATTTGGTAGATCACTCCAGACTTGTCCAGTTTGTCAGTTTTGTCCTTGGGGGCGACCAGCTGGCTGCGGATGGTGTTGATAGGTTTAGAATGTACGGAGACGCCGGTTTTCCTGATCTTCCTGCTCAAGGCTTCAGTCACACCGTGGACATAGGGGATGGTTACATGTCCTTTATGCCTGGTTTGGTCTTGTTTGGTGGTAGGATGCGGTGTGATCTTCTTGCTAGCTGGGATGTTCCACGCCCACTTCTCATAGCCTGATATGGTGAGAATCAGTTTGAGGTGTTCCATTTCCTGGTCTTTGGCATCCTGAGTAAAGCAGATGGTGTTGGCCCGATGGGTGAGGGTGCGTATCACTCCGAGTTTGTGTTCCAGTGGCTGGTGGCTTTCGAACTGTAGGTACTGGTCGGTGTGGGTAGGTTTGCGGTACACACTGAAGGAGAGGCTGTCCTCTGTCCGTGTAATGAGTGTGCCTAGCATGGCAATCGAGTTGTTCTCCTCAACCTCATGAGTGAATTTGATAGCAGGGTGTTGACTATTCAAATGGTTAGTGAAGTCTTCCACCAGCTCCCTCTTGAGGATGGTCATGGTGTCGTCCACATAGCGGCCCCAATAGCGTGGAGGAGAATGATAAGACGCCAGGGCCTTCTCCTCGAAGTCCTCCATGAAGAGGTTGGCTACAATGGGGCTGACTGGAGAGCCCATGGCCGCTCCTGCAGTCTGCTGGTAGAAGTTGCCTTGGAACGTGAAGTAAGTGGTGTTGAGACAGCAAGCCAGGAGTTCACAGATGCTGTCCACGGAAAGCATAGTACGCTGGGGCAGAGTGTCGTCAGCCTGGAGTCTTGCTTTGATGATGTGGATGCCTTCTTTGACGGGGACGCTGGTGAACAATGCCGAAACATCATATGATACCAGGCACTCATCAGGAGAAAGGGTGTAGTCTGCCAGTTTCTGGACCAAGTCCGCACTGTTGATGATGTGGTGTTCTGTCGTGCCAACCAAAGGAGACAGGATGTCTGCCACAAATCTCGCCGTCTCATACATGAGGGAACCTCTGGAAGCGACTATGGGATAGGGAGGGACGTCTTTCTTGTGCACCTTAGGAAGGCCATAGAACTTGGGGACATCAGTAGTTGATGGGTACAGTTTTCTGTAAAGGTCAAGGGTAAGTCCGCCCGCCTCCTTGAGACGTTGGAGCAGATCCTTGAGCTTGGTGGCATACCTGTTGGTGGGGTCTTTCTTGAGAGGCTGGTAGGTTATTCTGTCATCCAACAGTTGGCTGGTCTTGTCATAGTAAATGGACTTGGGGATGATGACCGTGGACCGACCCTTGTCGGCCGGGAGTATCAAAATCGTGTCGTCTTTTCTAAGTCGGGCCAACGCACGCCTCTCCTCAACAGGAATGTTGGGTTTCGGCGGTTGTGCTTGTTTCAGGATGTTGACACATTCCGACCTCAGATGGGACGCCTCTTCTGTATGCGGGCCTATCTGTCTGCAGGCGGTTTCGATACTCGTGATGTAGTCCACGATGGGGAGTTTGTCCGGGGTCACAGCAAAATTGAATCCCTTTTCCAGCACTCGCTGTTCAGAGTCAGAAAGTTCACGTTCCGATAGATTCACAACCCATCTCATCTTCACCCTGCGCGTCTTTTCTTCAGTCACAGGTACAATTGGAATGTGATCGTTCTTGTCACGCTTCGATCTCGCCATTAGTTTCTCAAACTTACTTCTCTGGTGCATGCGCACTTTGTTCCATTCCAAGTTTTGAGTTGACTCGAGCCAGTCCTTCACTTCCGCTAGTATCTCAGTCGGAACGTTTGCACTCAACCTGTCCGAACAGAGATGGATATGTTGTTCTAATCCCTCGATCCTCAGATTGATCTGCTTTACGCGCTCGTTCATCAGGGCCCGTTCCGTACAGAATAAGATGTTACTTGCAGCTTTTCCTTTGACTGATGACTTGATTTTTAAGCTGGTATTTCAGTGATATATGATATTTCAGTTTCAAAATCCAAACTCATGTCTTCCAGGGCTGTAAGCTGTCAGCCTTCCCTTTTTTTCTTTTCCCTTTTCCCTCTTTTTTTCTTCCTTTTTTTCTCTCTTTCCCTCTTCATCCCCTCCCTTCCTCCCTCCCCCTCTCCCTCCCCCTCCCTCTCCCCCTCCCTTTTTTGAACTGAAACTATTTATTGTCAAATTTTATTTGCTCTTTTTCACTATCTTTTTCACGATGTTACAATTGTTACAATTAAAAAAGGAGCTTTTTACGTAGATCAGTTTCTCGTTCAAACAAAACTGTGATATAACCATGCCCATATCGAAATTTGCTTATTACCATTTTTGTGATCAAAATTGTATGGTTTACAATTTTCCCAAACGGGCATTTTACATCATTCGGTTTATATATCTATATCTATCTATATATATATATATATATATATATATATATATATATATATAAAAGTACATCTGTCTCCTGTAAGGAAACTTTCTTATTTGTTTGTTTAAATATGTATCCACTACAGTCCTTCCATACTTTAAAAAAAATTTTGGCACCTAAAGAAAAAATGTTCAATGTAGTCATTTTCATTACAGAAAGAGCACTTGATGGAATTCTTAATCCCCATTTTGAATAGCAGAATATTGGTTGGATAGATGTTATGAAGAAGCTTCCAATGTAGTAGTCTCAGTCTTTCTTCTTTAGTACATTTATTTGCAATTAACCAATTATGCTCTGTTAGAACTAGTCCGTATTTTTGTTGCCAAAACTTTTGACCACATGGCTCTATTATCGACTTTGATAAACTAAGTCGAATAACTCTAGGTGTTATTTTCTTTTGTACTTTTACCTCTCTAAACTGATCATCATTGTAAGACTGTATTAATGATTCAGCTGTTCGCGCTCTTAGGGCTGTACGCAGTGCATTGTACTCAAATTGTCTCGTTGCTTTTATTCTAATCTTTTGGCATAGAGTTTCAAATGATATTACTGCGCCATCTTTAAAAATATCATATTATAAAACAGATTCCTGCGCAGACCCAGTCTTTAAAAAATAATGGTTTGTTTCTACATACTATCCGTGTGTTATTCCATATATTATTGTGATTTATTTCAATTAGATCTAGTTGCGAAGTGAGACGACTGCAGGCGGAAATCTGAACAAATCTTAAATAAATGTTAGCGAACCGCCCAGAGAAACGTGGACAAACGAGTCACAAGACAAAACACAACGCGTTTCGACCTCTTAGGTCTTCTTCAGGTGAGAAACAAACGAATAAAATAACGAAAATTCACTTAGCTTTGATCGCTTCAGATCGCTTCAGAGTTCAGCGCAAGGAAGAAGCACCTTCTTCCTTGCGCTGAACTCTGAAGCGATCAAAGCTAAGTGAATTTTCGTTATTTTATTCGTTCGTTTCTCACCTGAAGAAGACCTAAGAGGTCGAAACGCGTTGTGTTTTGTCTTGTGACTCGTTTGTCCACGTTTCTCTGGGCGGTTCGCTAACATTTATTTAAGATTTATTTCAATTAGTTTGCTATTTTTTAGGTTTTGCACATTATCAATCCAAGTAACGAGAACCTGTTTCCAGAATTCAGATGTAGCCAAGCCCAGAAAACAATTTCGCGTTAGTATCTGACAAGAAGCACGATAAGTTAACACCAAGCTTGGAGAAAAGAAATCTAGGAAACATCGACGAGATCTCTCCATTGGATTGTAATAAATTGACAGCCCAGTCTATAATAAAAGAAGTTTGCATCGTTTTTAAATCGATCATATGGAGCCCACCTTTACCTGTCTCATTACAAAGAACTACCCGCTTCACTTTCTCAAACGCTCGGGTATTTGAAAATTTCTTTTTCCAGAGAAATCTAAACAACATTGTGTTAAGTTTATTAAGCACATGCGGTGGTAGTATTAATGACTGCATAACATGCACAAACTGTGAAATCAGAAATGTCTTGATTACACAGAGTTTTCCACTAATGCTAAGATTTGTTTTGACCAAGATACCATTATTTGTTGGATTTTTTCTAATCTTGAGGACCAATTTTCTTTAATCTGTGAAGCTGGTATCGAGTTACAGAAAACAATTCCAACAATTTTTACTTTTTCTTTAAATCTTATATCATATAGATTTTCTTTATGTGTTTTCATTCTGCCAAGCCACATTGCCTCTGTTTTGTTTTTATTCATTACTAGATTAGTAAATTCAGAGTATTTATCTATCATATTAAGAGCTCTTTTCATTTTATCTTTATCACGAATAAATAAGTTGATATCGTCGGCATAGAGAAATATCTTTAGAAGAGGGGTAGGGGATACCTCAGAGGCTGCGATGGGCATTTCAAGGCCCTTAAGCTGATTATCGTCTCTTATTTTGATGGCCATCATTTCTAAGGCTATTATGAAGGCAAGTGGAGAGAATGGACATCCTTGTCTTATGCCTGTATTAACTGGAAAACTCTCTGATAACCAACCTAAGTAATTGATACTGCTCTCGGTATTTGTACCTAATACTTTTACCCATCTGACAAAGTATTCCTCAAAGCCAAATTGTTGGAAAGCCCAAACAATAAATCCCTGTGAAACTGAGTCAAAGGCGGTAATCAACTGCCAACAGAATACCTGGCTTATCTAGTGTGTTCATCATATCTAGAACATCATCAATTAGTCTAACCATTGTACTGATTTTTCTTCCTTTTATAAATCCAACCTGGTTTTCATTGATAATACAGGTGATTATCGTTGTTAGGCGTAAAGCAAAACACTTAGCAACTATTTTATAATCTGTATTTGTGAGAGATATTGGGGGCCAATTGACCAATTCATCACGTGGAAGTTTTTTTTTACCTTTGTGTAGGAGGGTAATTACAGCTTGTTTTTGCGTAGCTGACATCTCACCTTTGAGATAAGCCATACTGAAAGATTCATATATCGTTCAACTTAGACTAAAAGAACTTTAGGAAACTGGTTGTAATTCCATCTGGTCCAGGTGCTGAGTTATTCTTCATTGCTTGTAGGGAAATTGCAATATCCGCAAGCGAGAGTTCTGAGTCAAGGTTCAACTTTTGTTCTTCTGTTAATTTAGGGATTTGGGTTCCATTCATAAAATCGTTTGCTATATTAGCATCGAATTGTCTAGCTGCGCTATATATTTCTCTGTAGAACCGTGTTTGTTCTCTCATAATTCCTTCCTGTGATGTTATAACATCTCCCTGAGGAGTTTTTAAGATGTCCATTATTTTTGCACTGGCTCTTGCCTTTTCCAGATTGAGAGAGTATTTAGTATTTTCCCCCTCTTCTATGAATTTAATTCTAGATCTTATTTGTGCACTTCTGGCTTCTTGACAAGCAAATGTTTCTAAGGTTCGTTTTAGCGATTCTATTTTATTCATAAATTGTAGGTTACCAGGGTCTGCAGACAAAGCCTTTTCAGCATCATTCAATTGAAGCTGTACTTCTTTGAGGCAGTTTTTCCTGTTGTTTTTCTTTCTTTCTTTTTTCTGTGCTGTATGCAATACAGAACTCCCGTATTTTGATTTTACACAAGTCTCACTTTATCTGAGCGTCTAAATAGTTGCATTCTTCAGTGTATTGTTCAATCATTGAGTTCATATATTGAATAAATTGTGCATCATGTAATACACTATCGTTACATTTCCAATAGGAAGGGCCTTTATTAATATGTGACACTGTATTTTAATTCAACTAGTCTGTGATCAGTATGTGTCACCGAAACGATGTCACATGACAAAACTTTGTCAAAAATACTGTCTGTTGCCAGAATGTAATGCAGTCTCCTGGCAGTAAACGGATTTCTGCGACTCCAACTATATTCTTTTCCATCGGGGTGAAGTAGATGCCATACATCATTCAGAGCACAGTTAAAAGCCATGCTCTGGAAAACTTCAACGTCTCTCAACCCGTGTGGCTGTCCACTAATGATGTCTACGTCATTATTCAACACGCAGTTAAAGTCGCCACAGAGAATATGTTCACCCTCTAGTGATTCAATATATTTAAATCTTAAATAAATGTTAGCGAACCGCCCAGAGAACGTGGACAAACGAGTCACAAGACGAAACACAACTAGTTTCGACCTCTTAGGTCTTCATCAGGTGAGACATTAACGAATAAAACAATGAAAATTCACTTAGCTTTGATCGCTTCAGATCACTTGGTAGGGTTCAGCGCAAGGAAGAAGGCGTTGAATGAGAACGAGGCTGTTGGAAGGGAAATAGTGAGCGAGTCAAAGTCGTAATGAAGATAATAATATTACTGATAGGAATACTAATAATGGTCAAAATACTGAGAAAAAAGAAAAAAAAAAAAAGGGACAAGATTACTACCAATCTGTGTCAATAAGTATGGGTATGGGAGAAAGGAGAGTGGGTTAGAGGATTCTTAAACAGCAGGGTTGCCGTGGCAACAGTCCCAGAGGCGAAGGCGATGGTGATGTCAATGCCAGTGGTAGTATCAATACTAGCAATAGTATTACTGAATGATACTGCTAACAACGATAGTGAAGGTTAAGGTAATGAAAGCATGATACAGAAATATATTTAGAAAATACAATTTTTATAATAATCAAATAAATAAATAAATGAAACATTAAAAATAATAATAAATTAAAAAATCAGTAAATAATAATAATAATAATTTTAAAAAAATAATAAAATAATAATAATAATAATAATAATAATAATAATAATAATGATAATAAATGCATAAATAAGATAGCTATAAGTTGTGTGAGGTGAATAGTGGGAGATAAGGTAGTATGTGTGTGTGTGGTGGGAGGATATTATGGGCTGAGATAGAAGTGGTGGGTTGGTACATGTTACTTTAAGGTGTAGATGCTATGAGGGTGGAGGGAAGAAGGGGATGGGTTTACGTACTAACTGGGGGAGGGGGAGGGGCAACATATTCACACCTATACACAATCTGTCTCTCTCTCTCTCTCTCTCTCTCTCTCTCTCCCCCCCCCCCCCCCCCCCCCCTTTCACGACCAACGATAAAGGAGCCAGCATTCTATTTATTATGTGTGTGTGTATGTGTGAGTGTGTGTGTGTGTGTGTGTGTGTGTGTGTGTGTGTGTGTTTCCATTTGTAATATCAGCCTTATTCAATGGTTACCCCCACCTCCACCCCCAGCAACCGCCATATCCACCAACACCCCTACACACATCATTACTAGGGCAGGGGGAGGGGGGAGTAAGTCGATTGATGTAGCAAATGGAGAGACTCAGAGAGTGTAGGAAAAGGGAAGATGATGATAGCTGCAACCTATGTCTGAGGTAAACAGAGGGAGGTAGGGACGTATGGGTGTGTGTAGGTGGGGGATATTTCAGGCTGGAGCTGCAGAGATGGAATGGTACATACTACTTTTGGACGTTGATGCCATGAGGGTGGACGGTGCCCAGTTTGGCAATGAGATGAGATTCCTGCATAAGGCGTTCCAAGCTGTCACTCTTAGATTGCCAAAGTGCCAAGACTTTGACATGGTTGATGTTGTGTTGGGCATGGTTGAAGTGTAGAGCGACTGGTTTGGGCCGATGGTGGCGGATGTCGGCCAGGTGTTCAGAGATGCGCGTCTCAAGTGTGCGAGATGTCTCACCTACATAGATCTTACCGCACAGCTGACAGTGGATGGCATACACAATGTTGTGGCTCTGGCAGGAGAAAGTGCGTTTAATAGTGAAAGAGCCTGTGGGGCCATGTAGGATGGTGTCTGGTTTGGTGAGAGAGCAGATTTTGCAGTTGGGTTTTGAGCAGGGGAAAGTACCTGGTGGCTTAGGTGTGGAGATTTTGTTCAGCTTAGAGCGCACCAGTAGGTCGTTGAGGTTTTTGTCACGTTTGAAAGTGATCATTGGTGTGGTCTCAAAGGCAGGTTTATGGTTTTCTACTATGTGCCAGTTAGACTTCAGGATCCTGCAGATGGGCAGATTGTGAGGATGGAAGAGAAGGCAGGCAGTGGGTCTGTCTGTCTCTTTGGGAGGTTTAGTTTCCAGAGTAGATGTTCTGGATTTAGCTGCAGTGCGGCTGAGAGCATCACTGATGACGGCACTAGGGTATCCACAGTTGGTGAAAAAATCAGACATTTTGGCTGCTTGTATAGTGAAATCCTCTTCGCTAGAGCACAGTCTGCGTAGGCGAAGGAATTCAGAATATGGAATGCTATTTTTAGTGGACTGGTGGTGGGAAGATGTGTAGTCCAGGTATGAGTGCGCATCAGTAGGTTTGTAGAAGACTGAGGTTTGAAGCAGTCCATCTTTGAGGGAGATAATGATGTCCAGGAAATTAACTGACTGTGAAATGGTGTAGGTCAGCTGGATGGATGGATGGAAGGTCTGTGCAAAGTTGAGGAAATTCTGGAGGTCATGTTCTGGCATGGATGTGGCTCCCAATCCATCATCTATGTATCTTTTGTAGAGCTCTGGTGTTGGGCCTGTGTAAGAGGTTAGTAGGCGGTGTTCTAGGTGTCCCATGAAGAGGCAGGCATAGGATGGTCCCATTTTGGTTCCCATAGCAACACCACTGATTTGTGAGAATGTGTGGTTGTTGAATTCAAAAGTATTGAGGGTGAGGACTAATTCTGCAAGTCTGACTAGTGTAGCTGTGGGAGGGTGTTGTTGGTTGGGGGGCCGTTTGTTAAGAAAGAATGCGAGGGCCTTCAGTCCATCAGCATGAGGGATGGAAGTGTAGAGAGAGACGACATCAAGGGTAAAGAGGAGGCTGGGTTTGAAAGTGGGATCTGTGTTGTATGAATTAATCATGTTGAGTGTGTGTGTAGTGTCTTTGAGGTATGTGGGGAGGCCTTGTACTATGGGTTGGAGGAGAGAGTCTAAGTACTGTGAAATGTGTTCTGTAGGGCAGCTGCATGCAGATACTATGGGTCTGCCGGGAGTATTGGTTTTGTGTATTTTAGGGAGCAGGTAGAAGGTGGGTTGTTTGGTGTCTGTCATTATGAGGAGTTTGGCTGTCTTCGGTAAGTTGTTGTTTGATTTCTTGTTTAACTGTGGTTGAGATGAGTTTCTGGTGTTGGGGGAGGGGTGATGTTGTGAGTGGTGTATAGAAATTTGTGTCTGACAGTTGTCTGTGTGCTTCTTTTATGTACAACTGTTTGTCCCAGACCACCACTGCACCACCCTTGACCCTTGTCTGCTGGTTTGATGACAATGTCTTGTCTTTGTCTCAGTGATTCAAGGGCTTTTTGTTCATCCCGTGAGAGGTTGGAATTGCGGACAGGTTTGGATTTAACTTGAGAGATTTCTTTTCTACACTTTTTGATGTAGAGTTCAACTTCAGTGGATTTGTCAAGAGGTGGCTGGCGAAGCACTGGAGTTCGAAAAAGGTGGGTAAAAATGTCTGAGCTGTCTGGTAGAGGGGGCTTGGGCACACCGTCAAGTGCAGCCATCCATCTCAATTTTCTAAAGAATCTTTCAACATCAACGTGGTTTTGATATTTATTGGTGGCAGGCTGAATGGGAATAAATTTCAGACCTTTTGCCAGGACTGATCTTTCATCATTGGTGAGAGTCAGATTATCAGGAATGCAGCCAACAAGGTGGCGGTGTTGCTCATGGGTGATAGAAGGGTCAGTTTTGTGTGTAGGGGGATTCAACTGGTCTGGGTTTGCCTCGTGTTTGTTTCGTAATTTTGATAACTTGTCTTGCTTAATCTGGTAGCAGTGATTGTGAATGAGCTGGTTGTGTGTATGGATGAGCTGTCTGAGTCTTGAAGCAGTGGCTATGGGCATGATGATTGTGGTTTGTTGTTTGAAATGTTGAAGAAGACGGGAGAGAGATTCCAGGGATGAATTGAGTGTTTTGATATGTGCCAACATGAGTCTACGGCTGGCTTGGAATAGAATTCTTGTAGTGGTAGTGGTAAGAGCGGTGTTATGAAGATCGGATGGGGTGTGAGAAAGTGAGAAGCCGCGAGGGGTGATTCGCAGTCGAATGCATTGTTTTAGAAAGTTGAGATGAGATGCAGATTTCGTTTTCTGAAACTGTGTTTTAGCATATCCTAGTGCAAATGGCTGGATGATAGGTGGCAGAAAATGAATGGACTGGTGAAAACTGGCATGTGTACGGGAGAGGAATTGGGGGGCCGGCATTATGTTCTGATTTAGGTTCTTAGAGTTGAGAGGTCAGGAGTGCCTGATTGCGATCGCACGTACACGACTAAAAACGTATGTTAAACGAAATACGGATCAATGATTAACAGTATACAATGATCGAAAGACGTATACACGATAACAATCACACACACTGATGACGTAAACAGAAATACAAAACAACGAAGGGTAGCAGTCAGTATGAATCAAAATAGATCTAGTTGCAAAGCGAGAGGACTGCAGGCGGAAATCTAAACAAATCTTAAATAAATGTTAGCGAACCGCCCAGAGAACGTGGACAAACGAGTCACAAGACTAAACACAACTAGTTTCGACCTCTTAGGTCTTCATCAGGTGAGACAATAACGAATAAAACAATGAAAATTCACTTAGCTTTGATCGCTTCAGATCACTTGGTAGGGTTCAGCGCAAGGAAGAAGGCGTTGAATGAGAACGAGGCTGTTGGAAGGGAAATAGTGAGCGAGTCAAAGTCGTAATGAAGATAATAATATTACTGATAGGAATACTAATAATGGTCAAAATACTGAGAAAAAAGAAAAAAAAAAAAAGGGACAAGATTACTACCAATCTGTGTCAATAAGTATGGGTATGGGAGAAAGGAGAGTGGGTTAGAGGATTCTTAAACAGCAGGGTTGCCGTGGCAACAGTCCCAGAGGCGAAGGCGATGGTGATGTCAATGCCAGTGGTAGTATCAATACTAGCAATAGTATTACTGAATGATACCGCTAACAACGATAGTGAAGGTTAAGGTAATGAAAGCATGATACAGAAATATATTTAGAAAATACAATTTTTATAATAATCAAATAAATAAATAAATGAAACATTAAAAATAATAATAAATTAAAAAATCAGTAAATAATAATAATAATAATTTTAAAAAAATAATAATAAAAAAAAAAATAATAATAATGATAATAAATGCATAAATAAGATAGTTATAAGTTGTGTGAGGTGAATAGTGGGAGATAAGGTAGTATGTGTGTGTGTGGTGGGAGGATATTATGGGCTGAGATAGAAGTGGTGGGTTGGTACATGTTACTTTAAGGTGTAGATGCTATGAGGGTGGAGGGAAGAAGGGGATGGGTTTACGTACTAACTGGGGGAGGGGGAGGGGCAACATATTCACACCTATACACAATCTGTCTCTCTCTCTCTCTCTCTCCTCTCTCTCTCTCTCTCTCTCTCTCTCTCTCTCTCTCCCCCCCCCCCCTTTCACGACCAACGATAAAGGAGCCAGCATTCTATTTATTATGTGTGTGTGTATGTGTGAGTGTGAGTGTGGTGTGTGTGTGTGTGTGTGTGTGTGTGTGTGTGTGTGTGTGTGTGTGTGTGTTCCATTTGTAATATCAGCCTTATTCAATGGTTACCCCCACCTCCACCCCCAGCAACCGCCATATCCACCAACACCCCTACACACATCATTACTAGGGCAGGGGGAGGGGGGAGTAAGTCGATTGATGTAGCAAATGGAGAGACTCAGAGAGTGTAGGAAAAGGGAAGATGATGATAGCTGCAACCTATGTCTGAGGTAAACAGAGGGAGGTAGGGTGGTATGGGTGTGTGTAGGTGGGGGATATTTCAGGCTGGAGCTGCAGAGATGGAATGGTACATACTACTTTTGGACGTTGATGCCATGAGGGTGGACGGTGCCCAGTTTGGCAATGAGATGAGATTCCTGCATAAGGCGTTCCAAGCTGTCACTCTTAGATTGCCAAAGTGCCAAGACTTTGACATGGTTGATGTTGTGTTGGGCATGGTTGAAGTGTAGAGCGACTGGTTTGGGCCGATGGTGGCGGATGTCGGCCAGGTGTTCAGAGATGCGCGTCTCAAGTGTGCGAGATGTCTCACCTACATAGATCTTACCGCACAGCTGACAGTGGATGGCATACACAATGTTGTGGCTCTGGCAGGAGAAAGTGCGTTTAATAGTGAAAGAGCCTGTGGGGCCATGTAGGATGGTGTCTGGTTTGGTGAGAGAGCAGATTTTGCAGTTGGGTTTTGAGCAGGGGAAAGTACCTGGTGGCTTAGGTGTGGAGATTTTGTTCAGCTTAGAGCGCACCAGTAGGTCGTTGAGGTTTTTGTCACGTTTGAAAGTGATCATTGGTGTGGTCTCAAAGGCAGGTTTATGGTTTTCTACTATGTGCCAGTTAGACTTCAGGATCCTGCAGATGGGCAGATTGTGAGGATGGAAGAGAAGGCAGGCAGTGGGTCTGTCTGTCTCTTTGGGAGGTTTAGTTTCCAGAGTAGATGTTCTGGATTTAGCTGCAGTGCGGCTGAGAGCATCACTGATGACGGCACTAGGGTATCCACAGTTGGTGAAAAAATCAGACATTTTGGCTGCTTGTATAGTGAAATCCTCTTCGCTAGAGCACAGTCTGCGTAGGCGAAGGAATTCAGAATATGGAATGCTATTTTTAGTGGACTGGTGGTGGGAAGATGTGTAGTCCAGGTATGAGTGCGCATCAGTAGGTTTGTAGAAGACTGAGGTTTGAAGCAGTCCATCTTTGAGGGAGATAATGATGTCCAGGAAATTAACTGACTGTGAAATGGTGTAGGTCAGCTGGATGGATGGATGGAAGGTCTGTGCAAAGTTGAGGAAATTCTGGAGGTCATGTTCTGGCATGGATGTGGCTCCCAATCCATCATCTATGTATCTTTTGTAGAGCTCTGGTGTTGGGCCTGTGTAAGAGGTTAGTAGGCGGTGTTCTAGGTGTCCCATGAAGAGGCAGGCATAGGATGGTCCCATTTTGGTTCCCATAGCAACACCACTGATTTGTGAGAATGTGTGGTTGTTGAATTCAAAAGTATTGAGGGTGAGGACTAATTCTGCAAGTCTGACTAGTGTAGCTGTGGGAGGGTGTTGTTGGTTGGGGGGCCGTTTGTTAAGAAAGAATGCGAGGGCCTTCAGTCCATCAGCATGAGGGATGGAAGTGTAGAGAGAGACGACATCAAGGGTAAAGAGGAGGCTGGGTTTGAAAGTGGGATCTGTGTTGTATGAATTAATCATGTTGAGTGTGTGTGTAGTGTCTTTGAGGTATGTGGGGAGGCCTTGTACTATGGGTTGGAGGAGAGAGTCTAAGTACTGTGAAATGTGTTCTGTAGGGCAGCTGCATGCAGATACTATGGGTCTGCCGGGAGTATTGGTTTTGTGTATTTTAGGGAGCAGGTAGAAGGTGGGTTGTTTGGTGTCTGTCATTATGAGGAGTTTGGCTGTCTTCGGTAAGTTGTTGTGTTTGATTTCTTGTTTAACTGTGGTTGAGATGAGTTTCTGGTGTTGGGGGAGGGGTGATGCTGTGAGTGGTGTATAGAAATTTGTGTCTGACAGTTGTCTGTGTGCTTCTTTTATGTACAACTGTTTGTCCCAGACCACCACTGCACCACCCTTGACCCTTGTCTGCTGGTTTGATGACAATGTCTTGTCTTTGTCTCAGTGATTCAAGGGCTTTTTGTTCATCCCGTGAGAGGTTGGAATTGCGGACAGGTTTGGATTTAACTTGAGAGATTTCTTTTCTACACTTTTTGATGTAGAGTTCAACTTCAGTGGATTTGTCAAGAGGTGGCTGGCGAAGCACTGGAGTTCGAAAAAGGTGGGTAAAAATGTCTGAGCTGTCTGGTAGAGGGGGCTTGGGCACACCGTCAAGTGCAGCCATCCATCTCAATTTTCTAAAGAATCTTTCAACATCAACGTGGTTTTGATATTTATTGGTGGCAGGCTGAATGGGAATAAATTTCAGACCTTTTGCCAGGACTGATCTTTCATCATTGGTGAGAGTCAGATTATCAGGAATGCAGCCAACAAGGTGGCGGTGTTGCTCATGGGTGATAGAAGGGTCAGTTTTGTGTGTAGGGGGATTCAACTGGTCTGGGTTTGCCTCGTGTTTGTTTCGTAATTTTGATAACTTGTCTTGCTTAATCTGGTAGCAGTGATTGTGAATGAGCTGGTTGTGTGTATGGATGAGCTGTCTGAGTCTTGAAGCAGTGGCTATGGGCATGATGATTGTGGTTTGTTGTTTGAAATGTTGAAGAAGACGGGAGAGAGATTCCAGGGATGAATTGAGTGTTTTGATATGTGCCAACATGAGTCTACGGCTGGCTTGGAATAGAATTCTTGTAGTGGTAGTGGTAAGAGCGGTGTTATGAAGATCGGATGGGGTGTGAGAAAGTGAGAAGCCGCGAGGGGTGATTCGCAGTCGAATGCATTGTTTTAGAAAGTTGAGATGAGATGCAGATTTCGTTTTCTGAAACTGTGTTTTAGCATATCCTAGTGCAAATGGCTGGATGATAGGTGGCAGAAAATGAATGGACTGGTGAAAACTGGCATGTGTACGGGAGAGGAATTGGGGGGCCGGCATTATGTTCTGATTTAGGTTCTTAGAGTTGAGAGGTCAGGAGTGCCTGATTGCGATCGCACGTACACGACTAAAAACGTATGTTAAACGAAATACGGATCAATGATTAACAGTATACAATGATCGAAAGACGTATACACGATAACAATCACACACACTGATGACGTAAACAGAAATACAAAACAACGAAGGGTAGCAGTCAGTATGAATCAAAATAGATCTAGTTGCAAAGCGAGAGGACTGCAGGCGGAAATCTAAACAAATCTTAAATAAATGTTAGCGAACCGCCCAGAGAACGTGGACAAACGAGTCACAAGACGAAACACAACTAGTTTCGACCTCTTAGGTCTTCATCAGGTGAGACATTAACGAATAAAACAATGAAAATTCACTTAGCTTTGATCGCTTCAGATCACTTGGTAGGGTTCAGCGCAAGGAAGAAGGCGTTGAATGAGAACGAGGCTGTTGGAAGGGAAATAGTGAGCGAGTCAAAGTCGTAATGAAGATAATAATATTACTGATAGGAATACTAATAATGGTCAAAATACTGAGAAAAAAAAAAAAAAAAAAGGGACAAGATTACTACCAATCTGTGTCAATAAGTATGGGTATGGGAGAAAGGAGAGTGGGTTAGAGGATTCTTAAACAGCAGGGTTGCCGTGGCAACAGTCCCAGAGGCGAAGGCGATGGTGATGTCAATGCCAGTGGTAGTATCAATACTAGCAATAGTATTACTGAATGATACTGCTAACAACGATAGTGAAGGTTAAGGTAATGAAAGCATGATACAGAAATATATTTAGAAAATACAATTTTTATAATAATCAAATAAATAAATAAATGAAACATTAAAAATAATAATAAATTAAAAAATCAGTAAATAATAATAATAATAATTTTAAAAAAATAATAATAAAAAAAAAATAATAATAATGATAATAAATGCATAAATAAGATAGCTATAAGTTGTGTGAGGTGAATAGTGGGAGATAAGGTAGTATGTGTGTGTGTGGTGGGAGGATATTATGGGCTGAGATAGAAGTGGTGGGTTGGTACATGTTACTTTAAGGTGTAGATGCTATGAGGGTGGAGGGAAGAAGGGGATGGGTTTACGTACTAACTGGGGGAGGGGGAGGGGCAACATATTCACACCTATACACAATCTGTCTTCTCTCTCCTCTCTCTCTCTCTCTCTCTCTCTCTCTCTCTCTCTCTCTCTCCCCCCCCCCCCCCCCCCCTTTCACGACCAACGATAAAGGAGCCAGCATTCTATTTATTATGTGTGTGTGTATGTGTGAGTGTGAGTGTGTGTGTGTGTGTGTGTGTGTGTGTGTGTGTGTGTGTGTGTGTGTGTGTGTGTGTTTCCATTTGTAATATCAGCCTTATTCAATGGTTACCCCCACCTCCACCCCCAGCAACCGCCATATCCACCAACACCCCTACACACATCATTACTAGGGCAGGGGGAGGGGGGAGTAAGTCGATTGATGTAGCAAATGGAGAGACTCAGAGAGTGTAGGAAAAGGGAAGATGATGATATAGCTGCAACCTATGTCTGAGGTAAACAGAGGGAGGTAGGGTGGTATGGGTGTGTGTAGGTGGGGGATATTTCAGGCTGGAGCTGCAGAGATGGAATGGTACATACTACTTTTGGACGTTGATGCCATGAGGGTGGACGGTGCCCAGTTTGGCAATGAGATGAGATTCCTGCATAAGGCGTTCCAAGCTGTCACTCTTAGATTGCCAAAGTGCCAAGACTTTGACATGGTTGATGTTGTGTTGGGCATGGTTGAAGTGTAGAGCGACTGGTTTGGGCCGATGGTGGCGGATGTCGGCCAGGTGTTCAGAGATGCGCGTCTCAAGTGTGCGAGATGTCTCACCTACATAGATCTTACCGCACAGCTGACAGTGGATGGCATACACAATGTTGTGGCTCTGGCAGGAGAAAGTGCGTTTAATAGTGAAAGAGCCTGTGGGGCCATGTAGGATGGTGTCTGGTTTGGTGAGAGAGCAGATTTTGCAGTTGGGTTTTGAGCAGGGGAAAGTACCTGGTGGCTTAGGTGTTGAGATTTTGTTCAGCTTAGAGCGCACCAGTAGGTCGTTGAGGTTTTTGTCACGTTTGAAAGTGATCATTGGTGTGGTCTCAAAGGCAGGTTTATGGTTTTCTACTATGTGCCAGTTAGACTTCAGGATCCTGCAGATGGGCAGATTGTGAGGATGGAAGAGAAGGCAGGCAGTGGGTCTGTCTGTCTCTTTGGGAGGTTTAGTTTCCAGAGTAGATGTTCTGGATTTAGCTGCAGTGCGGCTGAGAGCATCACTGATGACGGCACTAGGGTATCCACGTTGGTGAAAAAATCAGACATTTTGGCTGCTTGTATAGTGAAATCCTCTTCGCTAGAGCACAGTCTGCGTAGGCGAAGGAATTCAGAATATGGAATGCTATTTTTAGTGGACTGGTGGTGGGAAGATGTGTAGTCCAGGTATGAGTGCGCATCAGTAGGTTTGTAGAAGACTGAGGTTTGAAGCAGTCCATCTTTGAGGGAGATAAATGATGTCCAGGAAATTAACTGACTGTGAAATGGTGTAGGTCAGCTGGATGGATGGATGGAAGGTCTGTGCAAAGTTGAGGAAATTCTGGAGGTCATGTTCTGGCATGGATGTGGCTCCCAATCCATCATCTATGTATCTTTTGTAGAGCTCTGGTGTTGGGCCTGTGTAAGAGGTTAGTAGGCGGTGTTCTAGGTGTCCCATGAAGAGGCAGGCATAGGATGGTCCCATTTTGGTTCCCATAGCAACACCACTGATTTGTGAGAATGTGTGGTTGTTGAATTCAAAAGTATTGAGGGTGAGGACTAATTCTGCAAGTCTGACTAGTGTAGCTGTGGGAGGGTGTTGTTGGTTGGGGGGCCGTTTGTTAAGAAAGAATGCGAGGGCCTTCAGTCCATCAGCATGAGGGATGGAAGTGTAGAGAGAGACGACATCAAGGGTAAAGAGGAGGCTGGGTTTGAAAGTGGGATCTGTGTTGTATGAATTAATCATGTTGAGTGTGTGTGTAGTGTCTTTGAGGTATGTGGGGAGGCCTTGTACTATGGGTTGGAGGAGAGAGTCTAAGTACTGTGAAATGTGTTCTGTAGGGCAGCTGCATGCAGATACTATGGGTCTGCCGGGAGTATTGGTTTTGTGTATTTTAGGGAGCAGGTAGAAGGTGGGTTGTTTGGTGTCTGTCATTATGAGGAGTTTGGCTGTCTTCGGTAAGTTGTTGTTTGATTTCTTGTTTAACTGTGGTTGAGATGAGTTTCTGGTGTTGGGGGAGGGGTGATGCTGTGAGTGGTGTATAGAAATTTGTGTCTGACAGTTGTCTGTGTGCTTCTTTTATGTACAACTGTTTGTCCCAGACCACCACTGCACCACCCTTGTCTGCTGGTTTGATGACAATGTCTTGTCTTTGTCTCAGTGATTCAAGGGCTTTTTGTTCATCCCGTGAGAGGTTGGAATTGCGGACAGGTTTGGATTTAACTTGAGAGATTTCTTTTCTACACTTTTTGATGTAGAGTTCAACTTCAGTGGATTTGTCAAGAGGTGGCTGGCGAAGCACTGGAGTTCGAAAAAGGTGGGTAAAAATGTCTGAGCTGTCTGGTAGAGGGGGCTTGGGCACACCGTCAAGTGCAGCCATCCATCTAATTTTCTAAAGAATCTTTCAACATCAACGTGGTTTTGATATTTATTGGTGGCAGGCTGAATGGGAATAAATTTCAGACCTTTTGCCAGGACTGATCTTTCATCATTGGTGAGAGTCAGATTATCAGGAATGCAGCAACAAGGTGGCGGTGTTGCTCATGGGTGATAGAAGGGTCAGTTTTGTGTGTAGGGGGATTCAACTGGTCTGGGTTTGCCTCGTGTTTGTTTCGTAATTTTGATAACTTGTCTTGCTTAATCTGGTAGCAGTGATTGTGAATGAGCTGGTTGTGTGTATGGATGAGCTGTCTGAGTCTTGAAGCAGTGGCTATGGGCATGATGATTGTGGTTTGTTGTTTGAAATGTTGAAGAAGACGGGAGAGAGATTCCAGGGATGAATTGAGTGTTTTGATATGTGCCAACATGAGTCTACGGCTGGCTTGGAATAGAATTCTTGTAGTGGTAGTGGTAAGAGCGGTGTTATGAAGATCGGATGGGGTGTGAGAAAGTGAGAAGCCGCGAGGGGTGATTCGCAGTCGAATGCATTGTTTTAGAAAGTTGAGATGAGATGCAGATTTCGTTTTCTGAAACTGTGTTTTAGCATATCCTAGTGCAAATGGCTGGATGATAGGTGGCAGAAAATGAATGGACTGGTGAAAACTGGCATGTGTACGGGAGAGGAATTGGGGGGCCGGCATTATGTTCTGATTTAGGTTCTTAGAGTTGAGAGGTCAGGAGTGCCTGATTGCGATCGCACGTACACGACTAAAAACGTATGTTAAACGAAATACGGATCAATGATTAACAGTATACAATGATCGAAAGACGTATACACGATAACAATCACACACACTGATGACGTAAACAGAAATACAAAACAACGAAGGGTAGCAGTCAGTATGAATCAAAATAGATCTAGTTGCAAAGCGAGAGGACTGCAGGCGGAAATCTAAACAAATCTTAAATAAATGTTAGCGAACCGCCCAGAGAACGTGGACAAACGAGTCACAAGACGAAACACAACTAGTTTCGACCTCTTAGGTCTTCATCAGGTGAGACATTAACGAATAAAACAATGAAAATTCACTTAGCTTTGATCGCTTCAGATCACTTGGTAGGGTTCAGCGCAAGGAAGAAGGCGTTGAATGAGAACGAGGCTGTTGGAAGGGAAATAGTGAGCGAGTCAAAGTCGTAATGAAGATAATAATATTACTGATAGGAATACTAATAATGGTCAAAATACTGAGAAAAAAAAAAAAAAAAGGGACAAGATTACTACCAATCTGTGTCAATAAGTATGGGTATGGGAGAAAGGAGAGTGGGTTAGAGGATTCTTAAACAGCAGGGTTGCCGTGGCAACAGTCCCAGAGGCGAAGGCGATGGTGATGTCAATGCCAGTGGTAGTATCAATACTAGCAATAGTATTACTGAATGATACTGCTAACAACGATAGTGAAGGTTAAGGTAATGAAAGCATGATACAGAAATATATTTAGAAAATACAATTTTTATAATAATCAAATAAATAAATAAATGAAACATTAAAAATAATAATAAATTAAAAAATCAGTAAATAATAATAATAATAATTTAAAAAAATAATAATAAAAAAAAAAATAATAATAATGATAATAAATGCATAAATAAGATAGCTATAAGTTGTGTGAGGTGAATAGTGGGAGATAAGGTAGTATGTGTGTGTGTGGTGGGAGGATATTATGGGCTGAGATAGAAGTGGTGGGTTGGTACATGTTACTTTAAGGTGTAGATGCTATGAGGGTGGAGGGAAGAAGGGGATGGGTTTACGTACTAACTGGGGAGGGGAGGGGCAACATATTCACACCTATACACAATCTTCTCTCTCTCTCTCTCTCTCTCTCTCTCTCTCTCCTCTCTCTCTCCCCCCCCCCCCCCCCCCCCCTTTCACGACCAACGATAAAGGAGCCAGCATTCTATTTATTATGTGTGTGTGTATGTGTGATGTGAGTGTGTGTGTGGTGTGTGTGTGTGTTGTGTGTGTGTGTGTGTGTGTGTGTGTGTGTTCCATTTGTAATATCAGCCTTATTCATTGGTTACCCCCACCTCCACCCCCAGCAACCGCCATATCCACCAACACCCCTACACACATCATTACTAGGGCAGGGGGAGGGGGGAGTAAGTCGATTGATGTAGCAAATGGAGAGACTCAGAGAGTGTAGGAAAAGGGAAGATGATGATAGCTGCAACCTATGTCTGAGGTAAACAGAGGGAGGTAGGGTGGTATGGGTGTGTGTAGGTGGGGGATATTTCAGGCTGGAGCTGCAGAGATGGAATGGTACATACTACTTTTGGACGTTGATGCCATGAGGGTGGACGGTGCCCAGTTTGGCAATGAGATGAGATTCCTGCATAAGGCGTTCCAAGCTGTCACTCTTAGATTGCCAAAGTGCCAAGACTTTGACATGGTTGATGTTGTGTTGGGCATGGTTGAAGTGTAGAGCGACTGGTTTGGGCCGATGGTGGCGGATGTCGGCCAGGTGTTCAGAGATGCGCGTCTCAAGTGTGCGAGATGTCTCACCTACATAGATCTTACCGCACAGCTGACAGTGGATGGCATACACAATGTTGTGGCTCTGGCAGGAGAAAGTGCGTTTAATAGTGAAAGAGCCTGTGGGGCCATGTAGGATGGTGTCTGGTTTGGTGAGAGAGCAGATTTTGCAGTTGGGTTTTGAGCAGGGGAAAGTACCTGGTGGCTTAGGTGTGAGATTTTGTTCAGCTTAGAGCGCACCAGTAGGTCGTTGAGGTTTTTGTCACGTTTGAAAGTGATCATTGGTGTGGTCTCAAAGGCAGGTTTATGGTTTTCTACTATGTGCCAGTTAGACTTCAGGATCCTGCAGATGGGCAGATTGTGAGGATGGAAGAGAAGGCAGGCAGTGGGTCTGTCTGTCTCTTTGGGAGGTTTAGTTTCCAGAGTAGATGTTCTGGATTTAGCTGCAGTGCGGCTGAGAGCATCACTGATGACGGCACTAGGGTATCCACGGTTGGTGAAAAAATCAGACATTTTGGCTGCTTGTATAGTGAAATCCTCTTCGCTAGAGCACAGTCTGCGTAGGCGAAGGAATTCAGAATATGGAATGCTATTTTTAGTGGACTGGTGGTGGGAAGATGTGTAGTCCAGGTATGAGTGCGCATCAGTAGGTTTGTAGTTAATTCATCGTAAAAGGTTTTCTTTTCTTTTGAAGCATTCGGCGCATATGCATTGATTATATTTACCTCACGTTGGTCGTCTTTATAAGTTACCGTGATAATTCGGTCTGTTTTGTGCATACACTGTATTTGATGGGGGAACACTTTCTGATCAAAGTGATCTGACCTTTGCTTTGATTGGAGGAGGGAGAGCAAAATAATGTACCACCCCATTCGTTTTCCCACAAGTCTCTATCTTTATCTAGAATAAAAGATTCTTGCAAACAGATTATATCATACTTATTTTGCTTTAAGTATCTAAGATACTTTTTCTTTTCAAGTTATTACGAAGGCAGTTGACACTGAGTGAGCAAATTGTTATCGAGTTTATTTTCGATTAATCTTGATATTGTCACCATCTTTTGGCCTTGTGAGGCGTTTAAAAAAGAAAAAAAAGGAGGGGGGGGGGGAATCTAGGTGAAGTTCCATAATCGTTGTCCATAAACAAAGCATTACCAATCCCATGGGAGGCATCTCGTGATGCACATCTAATTTTTTGCTGGATGGGGCTTCAGTGTTGGACTCCGCTGAGGGGGAAACAGAGGCTTCTTTTTCGGGCTGAGTCAGGTCACACAGAGGAGACCCTTTCTTGTGTCCTGTTTTTTTGTTGTTTTTTTTGTTTGTTTTTTTTCACAGTTCATGCAGACAAAGTCGTTTGGGCAGTCACTGACAGAATGACCTTTTTGAGGACATTTTCTGCAGTCTGATTGCTCCCGTTTCTGCATTTCCTTCTGCTCGAAGTGGAACAGAGTGGCTTTGAAGGGGCCCATTTCGAGGCGCTTTGGCAGAGGTTTCTCAGGAACTTCAATGTAGATGAATCTACGTCCTGTGAGCCAACGCGTGAGTGCCCAGAACGGTCCCTGTCACGCTCCATGCGGAGCGCTGAGCGTGCGTTAATCCCCAGTTTCTTAAGTGCATCATGAATCTCCTCGTTTGCGAATGAGACGGGAAGATTTCCTATGGTCAGTTTGGTTGTTTTTATTTCTCTGTCACCGTCTTTAGTGGACACAATGAGTGGGTTTTTATCGCACACAGTCGCTAGCATCCCACGCAGTACAATACCTTGGAGGAGGAGTTTTGTGCGGGCATCCATAGAGTTTGGATAAATTCTCCACACCCCAAGTTTCTGGGCTCCGAGAATCGTGTCATAACCTGTTCTTTTTTCATACCCACCACAAATGTCAGACACACTGTATGTGTTATCAGCTTCACCCGGTAGGCTTTTTGAATGGATGAAAACCGGCAAAATATTCGTATTTGACGCGATTGAGTAAGCCATAATTGACATCTTTTTTCGAAGTCAGCTATCGGCAATAATGCCGGAAAAAAAGAAAAAGAACACACATGCACACAAAAAACTGTAGTGGAAAAAAAGGCTGTACCATAACACTGTAGGCCAAAAGAAGAGATGTATTTAACTATTTGAGGGGGAAAGGTTATTCGATGTACTTCCCACAAGATACGCATTTTGAAAAGAAATCAGAAAAACAAATAAGAGCAGAATGAGGCTATGAATGCTACTTTGCTTCCTATTCTTGGCAATCTCCAGGTGTTGCTATTTTAATGAATAATAATTTTGATTTCAATGTTAAAATTTTCATTTCGGACCCATTGGGAAATTATATAATCTTGACATTAACAAGTATGAATAAAGATTTGACTCTTGTTAATATATACGGACCTAACAGGGATGATCCAAGTTTTTATCAAATGCTTCACGATAATTACAGAACCTCCAAAATCCCAATATAATTGTAGCAGGAGACTGGAACTTGGTTCTGGGTCCATATTTAGGCTATCATAACTTTACTTACTTAGACTTAGATGCTCCCGCGTCTTGCAACGCATGAGGCAGTCAAGGCGCTCCACTGTGCACGGTCCTCAGCCAGTTTGCTAGTGTCACTCCATCCTCTGTCAACGAGTCGGAGGTCTCTCTCCACTGTCGCCAGCTCATCCCGGGTCGTCCTCTTTTTCACTGGTCTTAAGACATGGCCCAGCCAGTGGAGGCGCCGTCTGCTGACGGACCTCTCCTTGACCTCTTCATTTGGTACAAAGCCTGACCATTTGATGCCCAAGATCTTACGTAGGCACTTAGTATCAAAAGCGTCGAGTTTCCTCTCATGGGTGGTCTTCAGTTGCCAGGATTCACATCCATATATTGATTGGTTACAGAAGCGACCATTCTCGTGTCATTACACAATTTGAATTTAAGAAAGAAAATAAAAGAAAAACTTTTTGGAAATACAACTCATCACACTTGAAAGACAAAACCTTAATTGATACTATAAATTAAACAATTAGACGAACAAAAGAACAACACGCTGCCTTAGTTTACAATAGACATGAGATTGAAAATATCCTAATAGAAGAGCTAACATTAACAATTTCAGATCAGTTGTTTCCTGACAAATTAATAATGAAAACACGTAAAACAACGATGGAATATAGTTGTAGAAAGAAAATAATGAAAACGACCATAAGTTGGAACAAGAAATCCTTGACCTTGAAAAGAAGATCGAAAAGACGGAAATAGAAATGCAACTCATTCAAGAAAAGAAAGAAGAATTAATAGAATTAAGGAACGCTAAAATAGACGGTATATTGTTACGTTCCCGTGCAACGTTTGCTTGTAGTGGTGAAAAAATCAGTAATTACTATTGTAATATGGAAAATAGACACTTTGTCAGCAAACTGATGTTTAAACTCATTTCTAATAAAGGACACATACTAGAAAAAACTGAAGATATAATAAAAGAAACAAAAGAGTACTACAATTATTTATATACAAAAAGAGAAAAAATTAATTGTTCATTGGACGACTTTGTTCCAACTCTCCCCAAACTGAGTCAACACCAATCCGATTCCCTTGAAGGACAAATAACTCTAGAAGAAGCGTCACTTGCTTTAAAAAACATGGACAGTGGAAAAAGTCCTGGCACAGATGGCATGACTGTAGATTTTTATAAGTTCTTTGGGGGGAAATATGAGGGATTTTAATCAGATCATTAAACCAAGGTTTTAAAAGAAAGAAGATGTCAATAACGCAAAAGGAAGGAATAATTATAGGTTTACCTAAAGATGATAAACCAAGAGAATTTCTAAAAATAAAAAAAAAAAATGGCGTCCAATCTCATTGCTGAATGCAGGATATACAATAGGAACAGCTTGCATAGCCAACAGGATAAAAACTGTCTTACCCTCTCTTATACATGAAGATCAGACCGGCTTTGTAAGTGGAAGATACACTGGAAATAACATAAGTTTAATTTATGATTTAATACACTACTTGAACGAAAAACATTTGCCAGGATTACTGGTTTCGAAAGATTTTTTAAAAGCATTCGATTCTGTCGACTGGTGTTATATGCAAACTGTTTTACGAACGTTTGGCTTCGGCCAAGATATATGTCAATGGATTGATGCTTTTTATGCGAATATAACATCTTCAGTAATTGTTAACGGTGCAGTTTCAGACAGATTTTTCATCCAGCGTGGTTGTCGTCAAGGCGATCCCATATCGCCATACCTTTTCATCCTTTGTGCAGAAGTCCTAGCGTGTAAGGTCAAAGAAAGAAAAGACATTAAGGGATAGAGATTGCAGATCCATTGCTTAATTAAGATGAGTCAATTTGCTGACAATACAACATTTTTCTTAGAGGGAGATCGAAAATCATACGAAACTTTATTAAAACTTCTTTCAGAGTTTGAAAAGATATCAAGGCTTAAACTTAACAATGGGAAAACAAACAATGTCTGGTTGGGAAGTAAAAAGAACAGCAAACATGAATTTCTAAAGCATTTAAGCATGGAGTGGAATCCTCCCAAATTTGACATCCCTGGGGTATGGTTCACAAATGATATTAGTGACATAGTAGAAATAAATATAAAAGATCAATTCAAGGAAACCAAGAAACCGTTTAAAATTTGGTCGAAACGATCAAGCACGCCATTTGGAAGAGTAGCCATCTTAAAATCTTTGTTTCAAAATGGAGTGACTGACGGCGGAGAACGAAGCAAAATTTAGAAAGAGAGGGTGTTAGTTACCGCCAATGACATTGACAAACAAAGCACATGACAAGTGTCTTGTCATGTGCTTTGTTTGTCAATGTCATTGGCGGTAACTAACACCCTCTCTTTCTAAATTTAAAATCTTTGATTTGGGCCAAGTTAGTATATTTATGGATCTTCCTTCCTAATTCCCCAGACAAAGTGATCCAAGAGCTTCAAGCAATGTGCATTGATTTTGTATGGGACAAGAAAAGAGATAAAGTAAAGAGAAGTGTGGCGACACCCAGTTGACAAAGGGGAATTGATGCCCCATATATCAAAGCCTACATATATTCACTCACATTAAGCCGGTTTAGTAAATTGCTTGGAGACACAAACCCGAAATGGACTAAATTATTAGAGGAAAACTTCAATATAACTTATTTAATACACAAGTTTGAATTCAATGCAAAATATCAATTTGTGCGTCCTTTGGGTTTCCTAGGATCCATGGACAGCATCAAAACTTACATGAGGAAAAACAAAGTTAAGGTCACCTGTAATAATTGTAATCAAAGAACAAGAGCTCTAGATACAATTATTAAAAAATAAAAATGGGTCAAAAACCCTTTATGAAATAATGCTTGGCGACGCAAAATTGCCAGCTGCATGTGTAAATTGGGAAAGATAGACAGATCATGTGGCCAAAGGTTTCCACAATACAAAAAAATATTCAGAGATCAGGTTTCACTTGTAACAGATTCCATTCTTAAAGAGATGCGTGTAACGGACAGTAACTTGTGCAATTTTTGCAACAGAGAGAAAGACACGGTGTTTTACTATTTTATGGGAATGTGTACATGTTCAATCATTCTGGAATGAATTTGAAAATTGCTTAAGATTAATTGTACACATTGTGATAGGTTATCGTTGAATTCTTGTCTAATCCTTTTTAGTTGCGACAAAAACACAAAGATAGACGAAGGGCTTAGTTTCATCCTTTTACACGCAAAATATTTTGTTTACAATTGTCGTATAAACAAAATAAAACCAACATTGCTAGCCTTTTTGAGACAATTAAAAGATATTAAGAAAATTGACAGATATGTTCACAGTCTTGAAATACGACAAGATAAATTCAGGGTAAAGTGGCTTGCATACAATGCTATTTGGGAGTAAGTTATTTGTAACAAAATAATGATGGCAAATGGGTACTACAATTGTAGCCATCTCCATTTCAGTCAGCTATGACAGTGTTCTGATTATTTACTTAACAGTACCTGCTGTACCATTACTGGCGCCGATGTCATGGTCTCGATTCCGACCATGACATCGGCGCCAGTAATGGTACAACAGGTACCGATGTCATGGTCGGAATCGATGGAAGTGGAGGCGTTGGTGCAGCTGTCGTTGAAGTGCCGGTTTTCATTCACATCTTTCTGCCATGTAAAACCTGCATGCTATTTATTTGTTTGAAGGCCTCCGACCATTGTAGTAACCAAAATCGTCATTCCATTTTATGTGCACAACCCAAATTAATAAAATCATCCCCCAATCTCTTGATATCAATATAAAAAAAAGTAGAAATTAGGAAATTTGTGTGTCTGCCAAATAACACGATTAATGCATTAACAATAAGTCACAATTTATAAATATCATGTCAATAGAATGCTGTCTGGTCACAGAGAAATGAAATAGAAGATGTGTGTGTGTGTGTGTGTGTGTGTGTGTGTGTGTGTGTGTGTGTGTGTGTGTGTGTGTGTGTGTGTGTGAGCGCATGAGAGGGGTGTGAACGACAGGGTGAGACAATGAGGGAGGGTGATGAGGGGAGGGGTTTAATGGAGAAAAATGTCATGATTTGGGTTGGTCACTGTTGTTTTTGACTGACTGTTTCTTAGTTTGTCTGTTTATCTTACTTTATTATTTTTCTTTCCTACATTAACGACGCTGTATTCATTCTAATAGCGCTGTTTATGTACAGTGAATACCATGTTATTTGTCGCTCTTTTATTTCTTTTCTCATATTGGCTGTGACTTGTATTGCGTATGGTGTAATGATTCTGTACATGTCATGGTGATTGTAAAACGTTTTGTTTCAAAGAAAAGAACCTTCTCAGCAAGGAGAAAAAAAAAGGAAAACAAATTCTGACTGGTGATTTCTGACACATGCTTTTGCAACAAAAAACACTCAGTTCATATGACACATTCCTTAATTTAAATCCTGTCAAACTAACTGGAGATGTGAATATAACACCATCCCCACACACACCTCCGAGACTATCCGCTCTATATTGCCTTTACCTTCCAGATCTATCAATAATCGGAGCGAAATCGTTGCCTGTCGTTTACTGTTGACATATGATCCCGTTAACAGTGATTGTGACGTTGAGATTCTGCGTGGAAATGTATGACTATCGACAAAAACAATGCCAAACAACAACTAACAATAGCAGCAAAAGCATATAACAACAACAATACCAACAGCTGTTCTTCAAGAGACAACTTCACTGTTAACAATCGTCTACATGGATCTTTTGAACGGGATACAGAGGCAATGTCCACACACACACACACACACACACACACACACACACACACACACACACACACACACACACACACATCGCACTGCTGTATTCTGTATACTATGTAACCGTGAAATGTGTTGCGAAGGAAGTCCTACGACCCCCAATTATATCTCACCCTGTGGTTTCTTCATGGCGACTTGCCACTTACGTGTAATTTCATAGGAAGCATGTGTCTGATTTAGTGCTTCTGCGCAGCCTCCAATGGCATCAGTATAAGAAGTCATTCCTTGTCATCAGACACGTGATGGTTGCAGTTCGTCACATTGCGCGGAGAAGACGCACTGCAAAGTGGGTTGTCAGGAGGTTCTGCCTGGAAATGTAGTGCTGTTTGCAGGGTGTTGTGTAGAGGGAGATCCACGATGAGGTCCCCAGGCATAACTCCAAAGAAATGCTCGTGGAAAAATACTTCGTAATGAAGAAATAATAGTGTTCAAGAGAAGAACGCAATTTTCAATTGGCAAAATCCGTAAGCGTGCAAGGTTTGCGTCCGATCCACCCTCGCACATTATTTTAATTTATTTATTATCTGAATTATAGAGCAGCGTGTCCTGTGGTTAACAGCTTGTTATTCAAATTTTGCACCGATTCCTGACGTGAGTTCTGATAATAAATCACACGTTGTTTTGCTGTTGGTTTTATTCTTGCCACTTCTTTTCACCTCCGTCGTCCATATATTTCTCAAGCCTGGTGTTCTGTACCGTGTCCATGGCTTTGAGAGTGCTGCCGACGTTTCTTTTACTTTCAGCTCATGGAGATCATCTCAGTGCATTTTGAAAACAGAACCATTCATATCACCTGCCCAGAAGCATTTCGTACATTCATTTGGGCTTGTTTGTGAGGCATGGCTGTTTGTGTCAGTCCTCCTTGGGATCACACACACACA
>CM065715.1:55188446-55243446 GCA_033310375.1 Conus canariensis | reverse complement strand
TGTGTGCGCGCGCGCGCGTGAGTGCGTGTGTGTGTGTGTTTGTGTGTGTGTGTGTGTGTGTGTGTGTGTGTGTGTGTGTGTGTGTGTGTGTGTGTGTGGTGTAGTGACTGCGTGCGTGCATGTTCAGAAGATGACTTAGGATCAAGAACAAGAACAAGGCCATCATATACAACATATACGTGCACGCGCACACGCGCGCGCGTGCACACACACACACACACACACACACACACACACACACACACACACACACACACACACATAACAATAAGAACAACAACAACTGCCCCTCACATCCCCCCCCCCCCCCCTACGCACACACACGCACGCACACACTCTCTCTCTCTCTCTCTCTCTCTCTCTCACACACACACACACACACACACACACACACACACACACACACACACACACACACACACACCAACGCTTGCGCACTCACGTCCGTGGACTCTCTAATTAACACGCTGGCATCACCCCACTGATGAACACACATCAGCGCACAACGTCTGCAGTATGCGCTGGGGGCCCTGACAGATTCAAAGTCTTATCTCAATTGACATGTGTTTGATCATTTGTGTCTGTTATTGGAAAGGCCCAGTATGAGTTTGCCTCAATCTCTAGGAGTCTCCGCAGTGTTGGCTTTGAGATTATTCCAATGTTTGTTTGGTTGGTGATGTTTCTTGCTCTTCCCTTAAGTCTGGATGTGCGGCCACTTCCTCTCTGGATGTCCAGATCTGAAAGATTTCTTATCACATCAGATCGGCCAAGCTGTAATCCAGTTCTTATCGTTGCCTTGCTAGCCAGTGTGTCTACTCTCTCGTTTCCTTTAACTTCAGCATGTCCAGGGCAGTACATTTATATGAGTCTCTCCAATGGAAGGTTGCGCATTAGTTCATTTCAAACAGGGCTTCCCATTCCACTTTTCACTTTCTGAAGTAGGTTCATGGAGTCAGTCAGTCTCATGGCTTGTTGAGCTTGAAACTGGCTTGTGGGTGAAAGCCAGTGGAGTGCTTGTGTTACTGCTTCTACCTCCATTGTTTGACTTGAAGTTGTTAAACTGTGCGCACCATTGTCTTCCTGAATAGTTCGGCCATTTTGCTTCACTGTGTATCCCCAGCCTGACTTACCTTTGGTGACAGAACCGTCAGTGTATATTACAATATCATCTTTTGTGCAAAGGTCTTCTACCTGCATCTGAATTTCTGCGTTGGTTTCGCTTTCTGTCCATTCTCGACAATGTCTTCCAAGGTCTGGAGCGATGGCAATTTGGTAGAGGTGTTTCAAGTGGTCTGGATACTTTTCCCACTCCTTGGTTTCTTTGAGTTCTGCTAACTGGCACACAAGCTGTATACTGTCTTCTGCCTGTCCCATCCATGATTTTCCACGTCCTAGCCCAGTGCCGTTTGTTTCCTTGACCGCCGCATGAAGTGGGTTTTGGGGATTTCCACGTGCTCTGAAATATGCCTTCGCCTGTTCTAGCTTGTGTCTTGTCTGCATTGTAGGAAGATCGAGCAGGTATCGCATAGTTTCAACTGGTGTATCCCAGGATAAATCTTATTGCTTCATTTTGAATTCTTTCTAATTTGAGACGGTTGCTGTTGGACAGTGTTGTAAGCCCTAATCCATAATCAATCACACTGAGTACAAGTGCGTGATACAGTCGGTAGAGATGGCGCTGTTCAATGCCTTTAACTGCCATTGCTCTCAAGGCAGATAGGCCTTGGTGCATTTAAGAACAACATTCTCAACATGCTTTCTAAAGGTTAGCATTCTGTCAAAGCCTACACCTACATAGCGTAAGTTGTTAGTTGATTCAATTGGTGTTCCATTGAAGGAAATTGGTAAGGGTGCTGGTCCTGATGTCTTGTTTTGAGAGTGCAGACTAATGTCTGGGATTTTGTAGGGTTGGTGGACGATCCAGTTTCTTGACACCACTGAACAATGTTGTTCATCTGTTGCTGAACTGAATTCGTTCTTTCTTGAGCATTCTTTGATGTTTTGTAGATCAGGCCGTCATCTGCTAGTGTCAACACTCGAGCAATTTCGTTACTGTTGAGGTCTGCAAGGCCTTTAGTATAAACATTGTACAAAACAGGAGAAAAAGGACAACCTTGAGGTAATCCCATAGAAAGTTTAATAGGCTCAGACGTCCAATATCCAAATCGTAGGATGACGGTTCGCTCCTTAAGTGCCGCTGCTATCCATCGTGTAGGTGTCTTGCCGACTCCGTAGTCAAGGAGTAGTTCCATGAGAAGCGAGAACTGGACTTTGTTGTATGCGTCTTCCAGATCTATCGCAACAGCTAGTGTTTTTTCATTTCTTTGGAATCCTTCATATACTAATGAAATGTTAAGTGAAGGAATGAAATTCAGAAATAAGGTTTGAATCCAAAAATGATGTTTAAAATTACTTTTGGTATCCATGGAATGTCTTATGAACAGTTCATTGAGTTGATTTCCTGTTTGTTGTAAATTATTGTAAAAATTGTGAAGGTGTTTGCTGATTGTGATCAGGAAATATAACTTAAATGAATCCTTATTAATTTGTTACTAGTAAGGGAAGGGAACTCTAGCTCTGTGTATGTGTTCCGTCGTTTGAGTGTGTACTGACACTAACCTCATTATCGTGATATGTTGTTGCTTCCGGTCATTCTCTTGTTTGCCGCTAAACAGACCGTGACGTGTGGAATTCTGTCTTAACTAAATCAACATATTAGTATAGCTTTAACAGCACTTCAAGCGTATTTTCATAATCTACTTCTGTTATCTATCATCGATTTCTTTCGATGATATGTATTTGTAGAGTTTGTTGATTTTGTTATCTTTTGCATTCTTTTCATGTCTGTTTTTGTGATTGTCGTTTCTTACTATTACCACTTCCTCAACGTTCCTAACATTGCATGTTACCGGAACGGCATTCTGTCTGGTATATGTTTTAATAAAGAGAATCTTTTGAACTGATGCTATTGCAGTCAGCAAACTGCACATCTTTTTAATACATTGTGATATGTCTGAAACAGAAATGCTACCTTCACGATGATCGGGAAACAGATGGAAAAAAAAAAAAAGACTCTCGATCTCATAATGAAAAAAAAAGTTCGGTGTAGCAATAATTTGTCCTGAAGTGCCTCCGATCCACAGGGCGTTAATTGTGCTTTCCATGCGAAAAAAGTCAAATGACTGTGCACAATACCGACGATGAAGGATTTCAGTGATTTGTTTGCATGATCTTTCTGATTATTTAGTAGTAGTAGTCTCTGATTGTCTTGCCCGGGAAGTATACTTTTGTAAATTATTTCATTATTGTTATTATCATCATTATCATCATCATTTTTTAATAATGAGGATGATAATGATAAATATCATTTTCATATCGTTATTATTATTGAAGGTCTTCAGAAAGCCTAGGCATCATTGTCCGAACATTCCAACATCCCAGTTTTAGCACTGATCCCTTTCTTGAAGTTTTCTTGTTGCCTGGTGCGGTAGTTTACGACCAACTTATCGGATGCTCTCCTAATTCCCATGCACCCAATAAAGAAGGCAGGCCGTGGCGGGTCAGCACCGTACTGGCTGGGGGCTGCCCAGCTTAGGCGGGCGGTAGCTGTCCAGTGAGACGCGAAGATCTCTCCCATCGTCGGAAGCAACCACTAGCGTCACGTTCCACGCCAGTTGAGCGCTGACTTATAACCGGTATCTGCTGCTTCCCGTGTTGTGTCGACGCACGTAGCGAAGCTGGAGTGTCCTCTCCAGGTCGTAGGTGCAAGTGAGTGAGTGTGGATGGAGGGACAAATATAAGCCTGGGCATTATAATGGACCACGCATGCTCGCCAGGTGAAAAGGCTCAACTCCTTCCACCTCAGAAGCCTCCGGCGTATACTCGGCATCTCCTGGTAAGACAGAGTGACCAACACAGAAGTCCTGTCTCGCGCTTGCCTCCCAACCATGTATACCCTGCTGAGACAGCGTTGGCTGAGTTGGCTGGGCCATGTTCGTGGCATGGAGGATGGTCACATCCCGAAAGACGTCCTCTATGGAGAGCTTGCCGCAGGGCAGAGAAGCATTGGCCGCCCACGCTGAGATACAAAGACGTTTGCAAAAGAGACATGAAGGCGCTTGAGATCAACACTCAGTCCTGGGAGGACCTCGCAGCAGACCGCAACAGCTGGAGAAGCACTTTCAAGAAACAGCTGCAGATTGGCGAAGACAAACTGACAGCCGCTGCAGCAGAAAAGCGAGCCCGCAGAAAGGGGATGACAGCCAACAAACCAGTGTCAACATACAGACGTGACCATTGTGACAGAGACTGCCACCCTCGTATCGGTCTCTACAGCCCCCGGTGACGATGCTCGGGGCGAACAGACAGCCCGAACAGATATAAATCTTAGGTCGGATATACTCTATCCATGGTCAGCTATGACCGACGGAGGCTTATTATCATTGTTATTATTTGTGGTGGTGTTGGTGGTGATGATGGTGGTGGTAGTGGTGGTGGTGGTGGTGGCGCTGCTGCTGCTGCTGCTGATAATTATGATGATGAGGAGGAGGAGGAGGAGAATAATTTGTGTTCCTTTCTCTTTGTGTTGGAATCTAGGAAAGTATTGTGGGTGGATAAGGAGAGGGCATTGGGTGGAGAAGAGGGGGTAGGAAGGAGGAAGAAAGGGTGGAGGTGGGGCGGAAGAGGAGAAAAGATGGATAAAGAATAGGTGCTGCTATAATGAAAAAAAAAATTGTCTTGTCTTCTCTCTTCTCTCTCGGTTTTCCCCCGTATTCATGCATTGATTATTGGATTTATTATCAAAAGTTCTCACACGGTTTTTTTTTTTCTTATCATTTTCATCCCTTCTCTGTTAATTGCTTTACGTTTGGGGGGATGTGGAATGGGGACAGGGTGGGTGGGAATGGGATGGACGTGTGTGGAAGCAGAGTAGTCGAAAAATATTATTTGAAAAATCGTTTCTACCTGTTCCACATACATCTTGAAATAAAATTCTCTCTCTCTCTCTCTCTCACACACACACACACACACACACACACACAACACACACACACACACACACACAAGCGCGTGTACAATACTAGTAGACAATGACAGTGTAAAGTTATCATGAAACTAACAAAGGGGAAGAAACAAGGCTATCGAACAAATAATACGCCATAGATATAGAATACATAGTGTTTTTGATATCCAAGCAGTATCATTTCTGCGCTTTGTTCACTCAGTTTTACTCGCTGCCTATATTTTCTGGTAGACATGTTACAGGCAGAAAACACGTATTACTTCCATGTTTTCTAATTAGTTCGTTACATATTCAGAATATTCCATTGTTGTCAAGAAATTGTGCATCAAAATATACCTCCACTGACGCCCAGTTTTCATACTTGAAGCTGCGAACTCCAGGTTTTAATTTCTGAAATAAACACCAGTTTTGAAATAAGCTTTGTTTGTGATTTTTTTCTAGTTTGTAGAACTGACTTTAAAAAATAATGCCAATAAAATATGTTACAAAAAGATGTCATAATGAGCATTGTGTAAAGCGTAGCTTCGGCCATATCTTTGCATTGTAGTTTAAATCTGTAATAACAAATAATTTGTTACCTTTTTTTACAGAAACAACTTGTTATCTTTCCCCCTTCTATTATCCATTTTGTTGTAAATCTCTATTTTTTCTTTCTCTATAGGAAACTGTCTCTCGATTCGTTTCCTTAAAGTCTAATATATAGTCTAATATATTGTACTGTTTCGTTTTCCTTTCCTCCGTTTCTCATTTTTTCAACCAGTTTTTTTCTGTTTCCTTTGCTTTCGCAAAGGGAGAATAAGCAGTGGTTTGGATCGTGTTTTCATCAGTGCAAAATCTTTTGAATAATTTCAAACTATCTTTGAGGCTGCTTAGAAGATTTGAAAATAGAAAAAATAACCAGACATCTTCAACGTTTTGGTCATAGATACACACACACTCACACACACAACTCTCTCTCTCTCTCTCTCTCTCTCTCTCTCTCTCTCTTTCTCCCTCCCTCTCTCTCTCTCTCTCTCTCTCTCTCTCTCCATATTCCGTCATTCTCTCTTCCTCTCAAAAAGGTGTTTTGTTTTGCTGGTTTATCAAACTGTAAATGAAATCATTAACTGATGTGATTAATGTCCAAAAATGATATCAAATTCTCAGAGAGTAGAATATGATTAAAGCAATTTTGTATAAAATAATAACTTCGCCAACTATCTATCTGTCTATCTATATATTTATCTATCTATCTGTCTACTGCCTATCGCCCTACCTATGTATTTATCTATCTGTCTGTCTGTCTTCCTGTCTGTCTGTATAGATATAGATATATACGATCACTCTGACAGCCTTTCCATTGAGACTGGTCGGAATCTTGCACCAAAGAAACAAAAAAAGGCTGAAATAGAAAAAATGGCAAAGGAAGAGAGAGGATAGGAGCATAGCGAAACAGAAAGGGAGAGAGGATGACGGAATAAGGAGAGAGATAGAGAGAGAGGGAGAGAGAGAAGTGTGTGTGTGTGTGTGTGTGTGTGTGTGTGTGTGTGTGTGGAGAGAGAGAGAGAGAGAGAGAGGAGAGAGAGAGAGAGAGAGACAGGCAGACAGACGGACAGACAGACACAAACAGAGACAGAGAGACACAGACACACAGAAGGACAGACAGAAAGACAGACAGCCAGGCAGGCAGACAGACAGGCAGGCAGGCGGGCAGACAAACAGACAAGATCAGAGAGAAAACATTTTTGATTTAAACATGAACCTGGTGTCAAAAGTCCATTACCCTATTTGTCTTTCTTTGGCAACTAATGTTCGTCCCCTGGCCTCTGTGCCTTTGAAGTTGGCCACAGCATCCTCCGCCCTGCAATTTACATCCACTTTCAGGCTGTGCCATTCCAGAACACATTAAGCTCGGGGAAGGAAAGAAAGGAAACAGAGAAAGAGATCAGGATATGAAGGGATGAAGAGCAAGAACGACTGGGGAATGGAGGAGGATAATACATTCTTGATTTGTTTCATACTCCGAGCAGACTTGTTTTCTCCCTCCGACAGACTTGTTTTCTCCCTCCGTTTTTTAATATATGTAAATGAGAAATGGTTGGAAATATATACGTTTTTTTCCTTTTCTTTTTTTATTTTTTATCTTTTTTTTGGGGGGTGGAGGGGGAGGGGGGGGCGGAGGTAGGTGATAGCGGATAGCGAAGGCGGAGGAAGTCGATGGAGAAGCATTATCAATTTGAGCAATTAGGAACGGAAACGTCGTCATTCGATGGAGCAGAGAATATTATAAGGCTCCCAATATTGCCGTATTGGAAAACTTGATGCGACACAATATTTGAGTCCCCATACATTCCAACAATTCCCAAGGGAAAGTCACGGGGTGGAACAATGGCTAGCATGGGACACTGGTTGTTGAAAGCTCCGGGTGGGAGCTTGACAAGGGGCGTCATTGTGCATACGTCATTGTGCACACGTCATTGTGCACACGTCTTGTTCTTTTATTATTTTCGCAGGCCGCCTCAGCTCAAAACCAGTTTGTGTTATGAGCTTACAGATGAAGACCGGAACCTGTCAGACAACTATGATGTGTTCCCAGGGAGCGTCTCTGAAGGTGCTGCTCCAACTTCCTGGCCCTTGGATCCACTTGCTACAAAGGGCTTGGTGACGTCAGGCTTTTTTTATTAAATGAAAGGACACTCAGTGGGCTGCAGCCCCGTCATGTTCTCTGAAATACAAATGGAGCTCCGTATTGTCACTATAGTTATTGTCTTTTTCTTTCCTTTTTTGTGAATGATGATCAAAGAGACTAGTGAAGATGATGCTGTTGGAGCTCCGTTTTATGTCGTCTATATATCAGAATGCATTCTAAATTCTTGTCTAAATATACCCTAGCGTCTTCTAGGCCTGGGAGATTGAGACACCTGCAGTGTTAGTCGAGAAATTTGAGCAACGTTCTCCGACATATTATCTGCCAGATTCAATACATGTGATTGTGTGGTTGTAGTCTTTCCTTGTGACCCAGAACATGCTCAGCTCTCGATAGGTGCCGGACAAAGAAGAAAACTGATTCTGGAGGGCCTCTACCCCAGGACCTCCTAGCCAGTATCTCGCGATGCTAACCACTGCTCTATAGTGGTTGGTTTGTGAATGATGACAACACGACTGTATTGCCTTCAACAGGTTTGAACCAAATTAATAGGCACATGGGAAGAAGGATGGGAAAAAGACAGGAGGAAAATGAGAAGAAACAGAAAAAAGGAAGAGGAGAAGAAAGACGGGCAGGAGGAGAAGAAGAAGAAGAAGAAAATGAAGAAGAAGAAGAAGTAGATGATGATGATGATGATGAGGAGGAGGAGGAGGAGGAGGGGGAGAAAGAAGAAGAATGAGAACAGGAACAAGAACAAGCATAAGAACAAGAACAAGAAGAGGAAAATGAACAACTACGAGAGCAAGACGAAACAAAAAGACAATACAATAACAAAAGAGGAGAAACAGCAATAGCGGAGAGCGAGAGCAGGAGAAAAGCCTGCAACGTAAAGGACAAGAAAACAAACAAACAAAAAGAAAAAGAACGAACGACAAAAGCAGGACACAGCATGTATAAAGAAACAATCAGGTGGAGGTGACAGCCTGTATGACGCGTTGCTGTCTACACAGGCTTAAAATCGGTGGTTCGGTTTTTGTTCAGTTCTCGAAGCAATGAAGGTATGATAATCATTCCAAATGCCAGGAATTCATTCCTTTCTCCATCTTCCTCATCCCCTCCCCTCACTCGTCACCTTCAGCATCTGTTCGATTTTTAACCTGAAAGCACCCCTAAGCAGCTCAACCTGATTTTTTGTTCCATGGTTATAGAAAGCAGCCAATAGAGGAGAAAATGTGTGCTGAACAGGCGCGGCACGCGAGCCGCCTTTCGCACCCTCGCCACTGTCCATGAACTTCCTCAGCACAACTCTTTTAAGCATGGTAGTGGAGAGGAAAACCCACACCAACTTCTACCCCTGCCTGGACCTCAGAAAAGAAACTGGACTACACCACCCACTCCAAGTCAAAATGACCAGTGAACTATACTCAGAGATGGGACCTGTCGTTTGTCAACAGCCAAAGCAACAGAAATTTCGCAACAATATCATTTGTACTGTAATAATATTTCCAAATTCAAACATGGTCATGGGAGTCTGGGCTTCACCTCATGGACCGCTAATATAGCCAGATTGATCTAAATGGCTATCTAAATGCGAGTCAATTTATTATTCTCTCTTGTGTTATTAATGACTTTCCCCACCCCCCATCCTTTCCCAGCCGTAATCTGCGCTAGGACCTCGAGAATCAAGAAAGACAACACGTCTATACACTATGGTTTGAAACTGAAAACATATAAATAAAGAAAGAATGCAGACACCAAATAAAACTTGTGACCAAAAGGGAATATTTTTTCATGGCGAGTTATTCCTTACAATACAAATGAAATAAAGATTACAAATTAAACAGTCGAACAGATCAAAAATAAAGATAAACAAAACAACAAAACTGTGTAAACACCCGTACTGAACTGTCCTAGGGATTGGATCAGCAAGGAAACGCATTCAGCCATTCTGTTACTGAACAATGCAACATAACAGTGAAAGTTCAATCTCTTTATCTACCAGCATTTTCACCCAGGCTTGCCCAGTCTATAAATCTCTTCACTGTATCAGCCCCACTTATCCACCCCTACCTCACCCCTTTCCTGTCTCTGTCTGTGCATATTTCTCCAGCAGCACCAGCACAACATCCCTAACAATTCCGACCAAAGACTAAACAATATAAATTGTACAGTCTTTGCTCCACGTATGTAGACTGTCTCCCCTGTCCCTTCCCGACCGCTTTCACCACTATCTACGATCGCAGCCATCTTGTTTCTCTGATAGCTGCTACAGTCAGTAACTAAAGGAAAGGTGTAAACATATTATATGTTGTAAATCTCAGTTCCTGTGCATGTGTGTGTTCATGTGAACAAGGCGACCGACAGGGATATAATGGCCGTAGAGTCAGCTTCTACCGGTGCGGTCTATACACAGCGTGTGCCGCCGGCATGCTGAGCAAGTGCTAGCCGGCTGATGCCATCCATGATGCCGCTGTGGTTTGATTAATCAATCAAGGTTAATCAATGTTATTTGAATAGTGTTCTTGCTTAAAAACAATTCAAGTCTGAACTAAGCTGGGTAACAAATATCACGTGCATGTAATTGCAGATGAAGTGCATAGCATTGTAAAAGTGATGTTAGCACGAAAAGCCCGCTATATAAACATTTATGAAAATAATCGTATTTTATGTAAAGCCATATAGGGCACAGGATCGTTATCTTCACTTGTTGCTTGTTGGATTTCCATCGCGCATTTTCAAGGCATTTGTCTCTTCCTGACGATCTGATCAGCTCTGTGTCTGCCTCGTATTCTCGGGCTGGCCTTTTAATCACCACATTTGAGAGCTGAAAGTGTCAAAGTTTCAAGTCTGTAGTATATATATATTGTTGTTTGCTTACGGGCATAGGCCACATCCACGCAGAAAGCCAGTCTCACTGGCGCAAAGAAGTTGGCATACATGCGTACTACAGAAGGCAGCCCAGCCAACTGAAAAATTCTATTGTCCGGAAGCAATTAGTAACTTGTGGAAGAAAATGGGACTCTGGCAAAGCCAAATAAGCCAAAGTGAAGCGAGATACCGATCCTTCACCCTCTCCATTTTTGCGTTTCTGTACAGGATGTCATTTCCATAAATTCCCAAGAATCATACCACCACCCAAACTTAACTGTCCCGGCATTAAACACCCGTACATGCTGTTTGAAAATTACACTGGGCGCATTCAAAATCAGTGAGAAACTTGAACAGAATCGGAGGAAGGCAAATCTCTAGCAAACAAATTCATTTTCTACTGGAATAGGTAAGGACTAAAAGAAGTTATTAAAAGAGTCACTTCCCCTGAAGTATTTGTGACAGGGTATGGAAAATACGATCAGTCAATGTTTATATCACCAGACAGTTTTAATATTCCATAAGACATGTAACTTCATTGATAGCTATCAATTTGTAAACAATGGCTTTATATTGTTCATGTTCGCTGGAAAACTTGTAATAAGCCTACTACAGATCCTGGATCAGCTTTTGAATCTGGATTCGCACTAAAATTCAATGGGGTTCTCCATGGTCCTTATCCCATCTTTTCTTTAAGTTTGGTTAAACTGCTTCTGTAGGGGGTTTGTATGTTTTAAACAAAATTGGAAAGAGAGGGGTTTAGTGTCTTGTCCTGTGTTTTGCTTGTTTATGTCCTTGGCGGTAACTAAACCCCTCTCTTTCTAAATTTTGCTTCATTTTCCGCCTCAGTCACTCCATTTTGAAAAATGTTTGTTTTAAATTCATAATCTTGCTGATATCACCTTCTTGGTGGAGATAACCAGTTTTGACTTCAACAACCAAACTTTTAATGTCAATGATTAGTTTCTGCTCTGTGGAGACTAAGTGAGATCTAATGACATTATCCTGTAATGTCTACGCCTGGTGACATTTCCATAGAAACACCACAACACGGTATAACGTCATTAGGACCAATTACTCTAAGCAAGCAGTGACCGACTGCACAAAGAAAAACGAAAACAATGGCAGTGTACTTTGTCCTGTTTGTACTGAACTCTGTACTGGCGAAAACAGACGACCCTGGAAATCATCTAGCTTGCAAGCATTGAATTCAGGGAACAGATGACACAAGGTGAGTGTTTCATTAACTGCGGAATGGTCAGTTGTCTTGGAGGATAGAACGCTCGATGGCGTCCTAGGTGGAGGCAATGGCGCAGGTGCATGCTTCATATTCTTTTTAATAACACAGGAGACGTCAGAGATAAATATAAAATAAAAGGCCGCGAATGGCCTATTCTAGGATTAGCCGATCTCCAGGTAAGATGCGGTGAAAAGAAATGCAAAAAGAAAAAAAAAATTCATAGCTCTACTGGAGCAGATATTTTCAAAACTGATTAAAAGATGATTAATTCCTTTGACTTTTATTTTCTTCAATTTTCTTTTTCACAGATATACTGCAGTTAGGCGTTTTTGTTGTTGTTGTTTTTTAAGTGAGAGGGGCACAGGCATAATTTGTATCTTGTATGCCGACAGGAGGTAGCTGAGGCTGTGAAAGTTTTGTGCTTTGTTGAGGCCAAACCCAAGACTTAAAACTGCGTAAAGGTGAGTGAAGACCAGGGATTTTTTTTCCTTTTTTTTTCTTTTTTTTCTTTTTTTTTTTTTTTTTTTTGCTGTCCCATCTGTGCCACCTCAGTGGCTTTGCACCCACGCCGCTCATTCAGACACCCCGTCCACAGCCACAGCCCAGTCGGTCCCGCCGAAGCCCCGGCACCGGCAATCCACAGGGAGCAGTCAATGTTAAGTCGTCAAGAGGCAACCCACCGGAGGAGACACTGCACCGCTGCCGAGTAACTTCGGTGGTGTTCAGTAGCGCCTGTTCTGATCCAACATACGCAGGACACCACCTTTAAAGCCCCCTACTGAAGACAATGATTGCTTAGTCGCGGAGCCGGCGTGAGTGACCTCTCCCTCCGGAGGGGTCCACCACGTCCGTCCAGCGACAGTTCCCATGGACCCGCCGATACCGATGACCCCGACGGAATCAAACCAAGGCCACAGACGTGGGGAGAACATCGAAAATGAGGTCACCATGAGAGCAGGGCGTGAAGGGCCACAGAATTTGAGACTATTCTTTTTATGATGATCGATGAGAATGAGGATGATGAAAAAGATGCTACGGATTTCCATTAGGTCTTGTCTGAGACTGCATGACAGGGCTGTACTCTACGCTTCCTTTCATAGTATATCCCGACGTCAACGAGGCCCAAGAGATAGAAACACCTGCAGTGTTGGTCAGTAAATTTGAGCAACACTCTCAGAGACGCATCCATTAAATGAAGATTAAATGGATGAATCTCGACTGTGTGGTCCCAGTCTTCCCAGCTGAGCCCGTAGCAAACTCAACCGTCGGTAGGAGCCGGACGGGGCAGAAAAATCCCTCATGACTCTGATGGGAATCGAACCCACGACCTCCCAGTCGGGAGTCCGCGACGCTAACCGTTTCGCCATGGCGGCTGGTAGGACCAGGAAATTTTGTTTGTCATCAAAAGAGATTTTTTTGTGGGGCACTGTTATAGGCCAATTATTAAAAGTAGTTATGAGTTCGTGAGGACATGCTTATGTTTGTATTGAAACGTGTGTGATTATGTGAAACCATAGCAAAAAGAATTTTATGTCAAGATTGTCATTACTTGTTAACCAAAAGTGGGAATTTTCTTCTGTTTGTCTGACTGGTTGTGTGTCAACGATGCGTGAGCGAGAGTCTGACAGTCATCTTCATCATCCTCATCCTCGTCGATCAGCATAAAAAAGTGTCTCCGATTCTGTGGCCCTCATGCCCTCTCATGGTGACCTCAACGTCGATTGCCTCTCCACGTCTGGTTCTGTTGTGGTTACCGGTTTGGGCAAATTCATGGGGACCGTCGTCAAATGGACGTGGTGCCGCCCTCCGGCGGGAGAGCTCATGCTGGCACCACGACTAGGCCATAATTGTCTTTAGAAGGGGATTAGTAGGCCGGTTCCTGCGTATGTCGCATCAGAGCAGTCACCACTGAGCACCACCGAAGTAACTTGGCAGCAGTGCAGTGTGTCTTCTTCTGGATTGCCTCATGATAATTGGACATTAACTGATCCCTGTGGATTACCTGGGAAGGGCCTGTGGCTGGAGGGGTCGAGCTGTAGCTGTGGACGGAGAGCAGGAATGAGCGGTATGGGTGCACTGGGGTGGCATAGAAGATGAGACAGCAAACAACAACAACAATAGCAACAACAAATGAAATAAAAAATAATTAGAAAAAGAACAAGAAAATTACAACCGAATCTACCAATCCCAAACTTATAACAGAAATTATGTGGTTAGCGTCGCGGACTCCCGGCTGGGAGGTCGTGGGTTCGAATCCCATCAGAGTCATGTGGGTTTTTTCTGCCCCGACCGGCTCCTACCCAGAGTTGAGTTTGCTGCAGACTCAGTTGGGAAGACTGGGACCACACAGTCGAGTTTCATCCACTTAATGGATGCGTTTCTGAGAGTGTTGCTCAAATTTCCTGACCAACACTGCAGGTGCCTGTATCCCTCGGGCCTGGTTGACGCCGGGATATATTATAAAAGTAAGCGTAGAGTACAGCCCTGTCATGTAGTCTCAGACCAAAATGGAAATCCGTAGCATCATCTTAATCATCCTCATTCTCATCGATCAGCATAAAATAAAATTCTCAAATTCTGTGGCCCTTCATGCCCTGCTCTCATGGTGACCTCAATTTCGATGTCCTCTCCACGTCTGTGGCCTTGGTTTGGTTCCGTTGGGGTCACCGGTATCGGCGAGTCCATGGGGGCTGTCGTTGGACGGACGTGGTGGCGCCCTCTGGAGGGAAAGCTCACTCACGCCGGCTCCGCGACTAAGCAATTATTATCGTCAGTAGGGGGCTTAGTAGGGGGTGTCCTGCGTATGTTAGATCAGAACAGGCGCCACTGAACACCACCGAAGTGACTTGGCAACAGTGCAGTGTCTCCTCCGGTGGGTTGCCTCTTGACGACTTGACATTGACTGCTCCTGTGGATTGCCGGTGCCGGGGCTGCGGCGGGGCCGACCGGGCTGTGGCTGTGGACGGAGTGTCGGAATGAGCGGCGTGGGTGCACTGCCTCTGAGGTGGCGCAGAGGTTGGGACAGCAAAAAAAAAAAAAAAAGAAGAAATTATGTCTAAAACTATCTCAACCAATTTTCTCACACACACGCACGCACGCACGCACGCACGCACACACACACACGACGCGCGCGCACACATGAAAAGAAAAACTCATCACCTAAATCTTGTATGCTCTGATTAAGAAGCTATATTAAGAAGCTATAAAATACAGTCTCTAGGTGCAGCGTTCAGTACATATTAGTTATGAGCTTGAAAACACCACACACACACACACACACACACACACACACACACACACACACACACACAGAATAATGTCGATCCATTCAAAAAAGCTGAAAACGCTGCAACGGTAGCAAACAAACCAACATTTTGTGGTACCCGTTTAACCAAACATAGTCAATGTTGCACGATTGGATATTTGAGCGTCTAAGTAAGTACGTTGGCCTGTTGATCCGGTTTAAAGATTTGCACAAACATGTCATGCTGGTTGAGTGTGTTTGGTTGCGGTTGTTTGACTGGGCTAACGTTACAAGTTGAACAACGAAGAAATCCATCCTGTGTGTATTGTTTCCGTGAAAACCATGAAATGATATTCAGGTTAAAAGAAAAAGAAAAAGGAAAAAGAAAAACAGGAAGAAAAAAATCTGGAACACGGCTGGTATCGTCATTCTCATATAAAATTTTCCTCATTACTGACATTAGTCAATAAATACACGCTTCTAAATGTCGTAATTTTCACGCAAAGTTCAACATGTAGGAAATGTGCTCACAACAAAATTCAGAGCAGGGCAATGCACCCCGTGCATCCTACAGGGCAAGGCTACGCGGCAAACATCCGGTTTTTGTGGCTGTCGCCTGGCCAGGAGTCGCGTTTGTCGGTAATGACAAAGTATTATGGGTGTGCTGGATGACACCGAATATCAATTATTGCCCACAGCTCGCTATCAGCGGAGAATTTATGTGATGTTACGGCTGTGTCCGCTCCGTACAGGGCTCCCTGAAACCGGGGGTGGGGGATGGGAATGCGAGCTATCTTGGTTGTTCTCGTGGGGAATGAAACACGGCATTATGGTGGTACTTGGTCCTAGTCGACGTGTCAGCCCATGTCGATTTTCTCTTTGTGGTGTCTTTGCTGATGTATCCTGCCCAGGGCCCAATCAGTTATGTGAGAGACAGTGGTCTAAAAGGTGCACAGGGTGGGTAGGTGGGTGGGGGTAAGTGGTGGAGGTTGACGTATGTATAGAAATCTCTCTTTCTGTCTCTCTCTCTGAGACTGATTCAAGATTAAAAAGCGCAGTGACATACCCAAATAACACAGAGTGATCGTTTCCACTTTTACAGGACATTTAAGAGTGATTTAATTTTGGCCCCATACCTACAGTCAGTCAGTCATTTAGAGGCTAGAACTAGTCTAATCAGACTAAGAGTAGGTGTGTCGCAACTAAATGTACATAGAATGCGTCTCCGGAGAAATGTGACCGAAAATGAGTTGCAGTGTCCATGTTGTGAACTTTAAATAGAGACAGAGACCCACTTTGTTTTACAATGCCAATTGTACCAAGAGTTAAGAGAACGATACATACCTGCCAAGTATTACAACAGTCCTTCCCAATTTAAGTTAACCATGCTGTTTGCATCTCAATGCAAATCAAGGATCATTCGCCTTGCTCTGTTCATTGAAAAAGCTTTTTAGAATACGCCACAACTTCCTGAGTCATGAGTGAATTTGTTTTAGACCGGCAACCGATTGTGTGTGTGTGTGTGTGTGTGTGTGGCGTGTGCGTGTGCGTGCGTGCGTGCGTGCGTGCGTGTGTGTGTGACTTACTAGAAATACTTACGTCATATTTGCCAATTACATAATCTTTACATCTGAATCTTTAATTGTTTAATAGAACCAGTGAATGAGTTACATGATACGGCAACGATTCTTTGTCTGACTTAATCACAAATAAATCTAATATCATTGTGTTCAGAAATTGTGGACATTTATCAGCTAAAGAGACCTCCTCTTATGAATAAATCGAAATCACAGTTGTTAACATGTGCATTTGTGAGTCATTTTATAAACTATATTATCTTTTTCTAACCTTTATAATAAATTGGCTGGACGTGAGAGAAAAAGGAGAGATTAATAGTTTCAAGCTCTCCTTCAAAGATCTCGTCAACTATTTGTCAAACTTTTAAATGCAGAAATACAATCTATGCTAACGTATTGCGCTGAGTCTTACTGTGAATTATGGCGTTATAAAGAAAGTGCCGATGTTCCCACTGGTTTTTTAAATGCAAGTTTACAACGACGGTTATGATGGCCTGCGTGAACTGAGCAGATTTCTTCTGAACATAACTTTGGATGTGAGAATACTGGATACGAGTTAACAAGACACCTGGGCATCGACACCATTGAAAGCTTACGAACATATTAATTTATTCTCATCAGCAACATCGAAATATCTGTGGTTTTCTGTTTGCTTTATGCTACATGAACACAGATATCAGGATGTTTGGGGAAAATCGAGCGGCCGAAAAAGAAAAGGATTTTTTTTTTTTTTTTTTTTTTTTTTTTTTTTTGCGTATGAGAGTCAAAGGCTAATAAATGAGCGTAAACAATACTGGTCTTTTAAGGTTATTGATAGTAAACGTATCTCGCTGATAAATTATAACATTAAAGAATAGTCCCATACATTTACCACACTCTATGGATCTAGACCATATTGAAGCTAGAGTCAGTCTAACTCGGCTGTGATCAGTATTCATGGATGCCGTTTAAGAATAAAGTGACGAAGGAAGAGCTGCGGTGTCCATTCCATGAATGGACAAAAGGCATAATGCACATTGAAAATTGTTCAGGATTCAGTGATCAGCGCTCTCTCTCTCTCTCTCTCTCTCTCTCTCTCTCTCTCTCTCTCTCTCTCTCTCTCTCTCTCTCTCTCTCTCTCTCTCTCTCTCTCAAGCGCTTGTTAGGTGTTAGTCGCAAAAGTCCAAATACAATGATATATGGAGAAACAGGCCGATACCCTTTGTATATTGATACTGCTCTAAAGTCAATAAAATATTGGTTTAAACTCCAAAGTATGTCTATCCATAGATTTCCTAAACAGGCACATCTCATGATCTTGAATAATATCCCCGAATTTACACATGGTCAATCTAATTGTCATAACTGGTCTATATCTGTTAAAACATGTTTTGATACTTTTGGTTTTTCAGATGTTTGGATCAATGGAGGGGTTGGGAATGAAACTATTTTTCTTAAAGAATTAAAGCAGAGAATGATCGATTGTTACATGCAAGACTGGCATTCAAAACTTTCTCAAAGCGAACGGTTTAGCACATATATGTCTTTCAAATCATCCTTCCAATCAGAAAATTACTTGTCAGCTATCACTATTAGTAAATTTCGTTATGCTTTAACTAGATTAAGACTTGGAATGTGTGATCTGAATATAAATAACAGATATAATGAAAAATCAAAGAAATGCCCGTTTTGTAATAGGATAGAAAGTGAACTTCATTTTTTGTTAGAATGTCAAACATATACATTTCTAAGAGAAAAATATTTGTCAAAGTATTACCAACATACATTCATTAATGGAGAATGCTTAGCTCGAATGTTACAATCTGAAGACGTCATGCTCTTAAGAAATTTAGCAATGTATATATTTTATGCATTTAAGACTAGATATACGCATTTAAATAAGAAGTAAAGCTGCACTCTTGTAATAATTGAATTGCTGTCTTAAGGTTTTTTTGTCTGCTTAATTTCACATGCCAGTGTAACTCCCTTGACTTTAGTTTGATTTTGATGTGGGATGTTATACTTATTTTTTGCGTGTTGTCCTTATGTTATTTGCTTTGATTCACTCATGTTAACGTGTATCCATTGTATACAGGCCGGTGGCCTTACAATTAAAGTTTCCGAGTTCCGAGTTCCGAGTTCTCTCTCTCTCTCTCTCTCTCTCTCTCTCTCTCTCTCTCTCTCTCTCTCTCTCTCTAGGTCAATGTCAATACAAATATCTCCGAAGCGTCTCTCTCTCTCTCTCTCTCTCTCTCTCTCTCTCTCTCTCTCTCTCTCTCTCTCTGCACGCGCGCGCGCGCGCGCGTGTGTGTATGTGTGTGTGTGTGTGAAGTCAAGTCAAGTCAAAATTATCTTTATTGAGGATTAAAGAATAAGCTTTCCAGCTTTTTTACATGCTGCCCTCATAAACAAGAAAAAAACTAATACAACATATAACCACAAGCTCAAAAAACATTTTTGAAAGCACACAATTTCTATCATGCAAATACATGACCCTCATATCAAATATGAAACAATGAGACTATTGTTGGAACAGCAGGTACAAGCACACACACACAGAGAGAGAGAGAGAGAGAGAGAGAGAGAGAGAGAGAGAGAGAGAGAGAATGTGTTCATTAAATGTTCGTATTGTGTAATTGTATCTAACCTACATATTCGTTTATATGTCAGATCACGAACTGAGAACCATTTATTATTGTTTACAGTGTAATTCTATGTTTTCTAACGCAGAGTGATGTCTTGCATCCTCCATACCCAACGAAGGTCAAACTCTCTCTCTCTCTCTCTCTCTCCTCTCTCTCTCTCTCTCTCTCTCTCTTCAAGCAAGTGAAAAAAGAAACAGTCAGGCTACACATACTATATCCGTAGTTCAGAGCCATTCTGTTTCACCATGTAGACGACGTCAACGGCGTTGCTATACGTGCGGAAAATGATTGCTGTCGGAGCTAACGGTGGAGCTAGACAGACTCTAAAAAGCAGACGACCATAATCATGACATGATTACTGGTATGGACAGTTCCAAGCTCCTTCAATACCCTGTCTGTCTGTCTGTCTGTCTGTCTGTCTGTCTGTCTGTCAGTCAGTCAATCTGTCTGTCTGTCTGTCTGTCTGTCTCTCTCTTTCTGTTGACAAGATGTACAAGACGTGGCATTTCTCAAACTGCCGTTTAGCGTAATCATTGTATAACCCACAGTGACTTTAAATTGGTGTATCCATTTTGTCCGAAAGAAAAAGAAAACGACATATGTACTGTTTTATGTTGTCTTATTCTATATGACTTCAGTGAATAGTATAAACCGTCGACATTTTATCAAATGTGCCAAGTCAGTGTAATGAACATTGCCTGCGGCTTGCACGCGTGAAAAAGTAATAAAATTGTCAATGTACTCCTTCAAAATTTCTTCGCCGTCTTCTATTCTTCTTTCTAAAGAGTTAGAGCTGATGGTATCAAATGACGTCACTGTTCATAATGTCACATTTGGCAAATGTTTCTATGTTTGCAACCCTTCATGAGGAGCAACGGCCTTAACATGGTTTAACTGTCCGTCTTCCATAGTCCGTACCTCTCTCTCTCTCTCTCTCTCTCTCTCTCTCTCTCTCTCTCTGCGTTCAGGAAGGAGCGGCAGGCCAACTCTGACTCGGGAGGTGCTGCAGAAAAAGGAAATCCTTCTTAAGGTATATCGTGATTGTTTACGATTGTGGCAAAAAGTACTGTTTTCATACAGATACTGGCAGTAGTATAATTCTGACGCTGTGTTCGACATACTCCCGTTATCTTTATTCCACATCATGATGATTTTTTGTGCGATAGTCTGCCTGTTGTTTTCCGATTCTATTCATTCGAAATATTTATTGCACGGTCCCATTCACTCCCGCCCCCTTTTGTGTATGCGCTAAATGAGCTTAATTACTATAAACCATTCGCACTCGCATCTCTCTCTCTCTCTCTCTCTCTCTCTCTCTCTCTCTCTCTCTCTCTCTCTCTCTCTCTCTCTCTCCTGCTCCTCAGTGGTGACATTGAGTCAAACCCTGGCCCCAACCCTGACAAACACGATCACGCTATGGAGGAGACTGACAATATGACGAAGTCAGAGACAGGAAAAGAAGACATGATAGACAGACTGACGAAAGCCATGCACCAACAGTTCCAAGAGCAAACACTACTACTAAGAAACGATCTTGGAGAAATTAAAGACGACCTGAGCGAAGTAAAGCATCAATGCGAAGAGATTAATCGACGATGTGATAGACTAGAAAAGGATTATAGGCATTTGACAGAGACAGTGACAGATATGACAGTAGAAATTCAAGAATTGTTTGCTATGTCAGATGAAGGAAAAAAAGAATTTAATCAACTTTCCGACACAATCGCGACAATGAGACAAGACTTTGACACACTAAAGTTTGACACGGACAGATTGGAAGATTATTCTCGGAGGGACAATCTACGTTTCTTTGGGATTCCTCAAGTGCAGCCCAATGAAACATTTGACATGTGTGCCAGTGCAGTAGTCAGCATCCTAAATAGTGTTGACGATCACAAGCACTGGACTGACGACCAAATTGCACGAGCACACCGGCAGGTCATGCACGTGACGGCCAGCCCAACCCAATGATCGTCAAGTTCAATAGATGGAAAGACAAAATGTCGATCATCTCTGACAGTGACACGAGACAAAAACTGAGGGAACGGGGTGTGAAGGTTGCCAACGATCTGACCAGAGCGCAGGCCCAGATCGTCGCCAGTGCCAGAAAGGAAGGGAAACAGGCATTCTTCTCGAAAGGAAAGCTTGTGGTTGGCCCCAAACTTCCAGACTCCCGCACATATGCCGAAGTTGCCGGCAGTAGTGAGTGCAAGGGCAACACACCGCAACGTGTCACTCGAGCTGCGAGAGAGGGGTGTGTACCGTTACCACTCAATCAACGACAGGCGTCCCTTCGCCGCCAGGACAACGCCTCCATGCAGCACGAGAAGGGCAGCGGCAGTCCTTCCTCCCCCCTACCCCTTGGCATGCGTGCCACCCAGGTTGAGGCCCGGCGTGACAGTAGCAGTGAGGGTGCAGGACAAGCGTTCAAAGGAAACGACATGGTGGGTGGACAACGTGGGTCAGCCAGTGGCGGCGGGGATTCCCCGTGCTGTGATACGGGGGGCAATCATGGCAGTGACGCACGTGCAGCTTGTAGCGGACTTGTGTCAGGCAGGCAGACGGGCTTGCATGCGTATCTTGGAAACCAGCCCCGCAAGGCCCCAGCAATCTCAGCGAAGGGTGGGGGGTCAGGCGGTAGTGGAAGAAGGGAGAGGAATTTACGTTCAAGCGTTTCAAAAAAGCCATAGGACAGGCTCGACCATCCAAACCAGTGGACGTTTTTGAATTATGATGTTGAAAATCTGTACAGCAAATTAAAAGATGTTTCTTTTATTAATTATGTGAATATGTTTGACTTTGTTTGTCTCACCGAAACATTTCTTGATCTTTCATTTGATTTTAGTAACGTGTTTACATAAAGTTTCATGCGCCAGCAAAAAAAGTTCTCTTTTCATGGCAGGAATTCCGGAGGAGTATTACTGTTAGTAAATAAGCAACTAGAAAAGAATGTAACTGAAATAAAGTTAGAGTGTGACATGCTATTGCCATTAAAGTTGACAACGAAGTATTTGGAACAGATAAAGATGTTGTTTTAGTTGTCTGCTATGTGGTTCCGGAAGGAGGCCCTTTGTACAGTGATAAAATGGTTAAAGATGGTATTATAATTTTAGAAGAAACATTGTTACAACATTTTGAAAAGATGAAGTTTATTTTATGATTATGGGGGATCTTAATGCTAGAACATGCCGGAAACAAGCTGATTACGAAAGTATGGTTAACTGTGAGTGGGAGGGGGAGTATGTAGAAATGGATGAAGAAAATTTTACACGTTTTTCCAAAGATGACATTGTTAATAATTTCGGTAAATCATTATTAGATTTCTGTTTCTTGTTTGATTTGATTATTCTGAATGGTTTCTGTGATGGTGATAAAGAAGGTGAGTATACTTTTGTGTCCCCCAACGGATGCAGCTTGATTGATTATTTTTTGATCCATGGTGATTTATTGTCGAGTGATGATTTGCATGTTGGTGATTGCGTAGATTCGTGGCACCTACCACTGGAAGTGTCATGGAGAAATGTGTGTAATGAAGTAAAGATCGGGGATGCGAGTCAACAGGGAGAAGAAAAAATAATTTGGTCAGAGGAAAATGTTAATGTATATAAGAATGAGCTTGACAGTGACACATTTCAAGACAGTGTCCAGAAAGCTTCACAGACACTATCTACTAATGTTGATGATGGGTTAAACCAGTTCGCTAATGCTTCGTGTGGAGCTGCTGTGTGCATAGTGCGAACAGTGGGACGGAGCAGAAAGAAACATAATGACTGGTTTGATGTTGATTGTGAACAAAAAAAGCAGGAGGTCAAAAGGTTACTCAAGAGATTTCAAAGATGTAAAACGGCTAAAGATAAGAAAGAAAAAAGAGAAGCCTATGTGATATTACGAAGAGAATATGTCAAGTTAAGAACATCAAAAGAAACAGAGTTTGAAGAAAACAGGTTACAGAAGTTGAGAGACTCAGTAGATGATTCGAGGGTATTTTGGTCAATTATACGATCTGTTAATAAAAAAAAAAACGTCTTATATATAACAAAATCTCTATCTATTCAACAATGGCATAATCATCTCTTTAATGTTTTCCATGAATCAGTCAATGATATAATTCAAGAAGAAAACTTAGGGGAAGAGGAAGAGGAAGTTGAACCATTGTTTAATAATCCTATAAGTAAAGAAGAGGTTACTGCTGGTATTAAACATCTAAAATCGGGAAAAATTGTTGGAGAAATGTTGAAACATACTAATGAGGCAGTAATTGATTTTCTTATTCAACTGTTTAACCAACTTTTTCAATATGGACAATTTCCTTTGGAATGGACGAAATCTATAATCATTCCAATACACAAGAAAGGAGATATTAACAACCCTGATAACTATCGTGGAGTTTCACTTACCATTATTCTAAGTACAGTTTATACTTTTATTCTGAACAGACGATTGACAAAATGGGCTGAAAATAAAGGAAAGATAGTGGAAGAACAAGCAGGTTTTAGAGCTAATTATAGCACGACGGATCATATATTCACGTTATATTCACTTGTACAAAAATACTTACTTGGCAACAAGAAACTGTATGTAGCATTTGTAGATTTTAGGAAGGTCTTCGATTCGCTTAATCGAAATGTGTTGTGGAATGTATTGCGTAAAAGTGGTGTGAATGGTAAACTGTACACGGCTGTTAGGGGTGTTTATAACTCGGTGCTTGCATGTGTTCGTGTGAAAGGCGTGTATTCAGATTATTTTGAATGCCCAAATGGTGTAACGCAAGGATGTCTCCTAAGTCCCCTGTTGTTTTCCTTCTTCATAAACGAATTAGCAGTAGAATTATCAAGAAATGGTAAACATGGTATTCAGTTGATTCCTGGAGCTATCAAATTATATTTATTACTCTTTGCTGATGATGTTATTCTTCTTTCTGGGACTGCTATAGGATTACAAAACCAGTTTAAAAAAAATTGAAATTGATTGTAGCTTATTTTGGAAACTATCTGACGCACAAATAGAACCCTTACTAACATATGCAGCTGAAGTGTGGGGATTAAGCGGAAAATTGCCAATTAAAAAGTACATACCTATGCCATGAAACGTTTTCTACACGTGACAATCCATTCGTCAAATACATTTTTGTATGGGGAAACGGGCAGATACCCACTATATATAAGAACATTCGTTAAGTGTATAAAGTATTGGCTGAAATGTTTAAGATTTCCACAGTCACGTTTATGTAGGCAAGCGTATGACATGCTGCTTATGCAGCTAGAGCTAGATAAAGAAAATTGGGCTTACAGAGTAAAGAAAGTTCTGTCGGAACATGGTTTTGGCATTGTATGGATATTTCAAGAGGTAGGAAATGAACAGCAGTTTGTTGCGGAATTCAAAGACAGACTTATTTGTTCCTTTAAGCAGAACTGGCATTCAGATATGGAAAGCAAAGAAAAAAACAGGTTTGTTTTCATTTAAAAACGTATTTCAACCCGAAAATGTTTTTAAAGTTATTACACATAAATGGCATAATAGAGTAAATTATGCAAGATTGAGGCTACGTACACCTGGATTTAATGTGAATAAGAGATGGTACCAATCCGGAACGTCCTCAGAACCACCATGCCCTTTCTGTAGATTCAGTATTGATGATGAAAAACACTTTTTATTCCAATGTTCAGCATACGACGAGTTGCGGCAAAATGTATATTTGCAAATTTAGACGTGACTAACAGGAAATACGTTGCTTCACTGTTAATGTCCGACGATGAGACTGTAATTAAATCAGTTGCTAAGTTTATTGCTGAAGCACAAAAAATACGACAGACACAGCTAAGGACAAAACCAGACAAGGCAAATGTTTAATGATGACTTCGAACTATGTGAGTTTTTAGAAATCACGACAGCACGACATCTTAGTTTTTGTGGATGGTCGAGACGCATTTTACTTTATCTCTTTTTCCTACAGTCTGAGCATTTTTTGTTTTCACTTTTGGTTATGTTTTCGGTATGTTGTATGATGTTGTGCAAGAGAATTGCGGAATTATATTGTTGCTAACCTAATTTTCTTGAATTTTTAACTGTTTATTTAAAGATCAATTACTCTGTCGATAAACGGAGACATTGTTACTACCCCCCTTGTCAATAGACCTCTCTCTTCCGAGAAAATACTTATTTTTAAGCTCAAACAAAGTCCTTTGATTGTTCCCATTAATCTATCACATGAAATTGAATGGTACTGTTAATGTCAGCACCTTCCGTCTACTGCAAAAAGGACTGTATTTAGGATGCCACACAGAGAGCAGTTTGGGTCCGTAACTTTGTATTAAATTAATTTCTGGACATAAAAGTCTTGTTATATGAATCCACTTTGGGGGTTGAACTATGATCTTTCTCAGCCAAGCTAATTTTAATGCTTCTATGTATGTCTTGATTTCAGGAATGCCAAATGCCTCCTTCTTCAATATTGTGCACAGAGTACTTTCTCTGGATTTTATCCGTTTTTTCATCCCATACAAAGTTAAAACACATTTTCTGTATTTGTTTGATCTGAGTGTCTGGAGGATTTGGAAGCAATATCCAGAGATAGGTGAGTTTTGATAAAACTAAAGATTTAAGTACCGCCACTCTACCTAATGGTGTAACAGTCCTTTGCAACCATATTTTGAACAGATGTTTTACCTCTAATAACTTTTTCATATTTATTTCTGTGACTCTTCTAATATCGTTAGTAAACCAGAGCCCTAATATCTTAAATGTAAGAGGATTCTATTCCATATCTTTATTCACAATATATATATATATATTCGAAGAGTTTTTCTTGCTACCTAACCATACGTTGAATGTTTTTGAGTAATTCAGTTTCAGTCCTGATATAATTTCAAGCTCATTAAGTCTTTGAACAGCTTTTCATAAGAGTTTCTGTCACCTTCCAGTGTAAAAGATGTATCATCTGCAAACTGACAAATCTTAAATTCTGTGTCAGCCACTTTAATACCTTTTATATCTCTGTCATCTCTTATTTTACAAGCAAGTATTTCTGCACATAAAACAAATAAATAGGGTGATATTGGATCTCCTTGCCTGCAACCTCTTTCTATTTTGAAATGTGAGGGCATTTTCCCATTTACTAACACATAAGCTTTTATGTCATTGTAAAAGACAGATACCCATTTACGTATTTCATCTCCAAAACCAAATCTTTTTAGTGTTTTATCCATGTGTGACCAGCTAATGGAGTCGAATGCTTTCTCGAAGTCAACAGAGACTAATAAACCGGGTAATCGTTTTTCATCGGGGTAATGGATAATGTCATAAATAGTTCTCATGCTATGTATCTTCCAGGAACGAACCCTGCCTGGTCTTCGTTTATGAGTTTAGGCAAAATCGATTTAATTCGGCTGGCTATAGACGCTGATCCGATTTTATACACAACTTTTAGGAGAGTTATTGGTCTCCAGTTCTCAAGGTATTCTTTGGGTTTATCTCTCTTTGATAAATCTTGAGGTAAATATTGGGAGATATGGTAGTATGTGGGTTGTTGGAGGATATTATGGGCTGAAATTGCAGTGGTGGATAGGTACATTTTACTTTATGGTGTTGATGCTATGGGGGTGGAGGGAAGAAGGGGTGGGTTTACATACTAACTGGGATAGGGGAGGGGCAACATATTCACACCTATACACAATCTCTCAATCCTCTCTCTCTCTCTCTCTCTCTCTCTCTCTCTCTCTCTCTCTCTCTCTTTAATAAACAAGTTATTCTATCTAAGTATTACTACTATTTTAATTCTACAATTAATGCTGGCAATGGGATTAATACAAATAGGACATAATGATTATAAGTATCATGGTAAAAATGATAATGATGGTAATAATCACAATAACATCAGTATTGTTGTAATGATGTAATGATGGTGATGATGATAACAGTAATGGTATTAATAATATGATGATAGTGATACAGTAATGATGGTTTTAAGTAATAATTACCTCACACATAACTTATAGTTGCCTTCCTTTCCCTTCTCACTACACTCCCTCTATTTCTCACATCAGTCTCTTTTTTATTCAGATACTTGTCCACTCCATTTTCTTCATTTGGCCTTTTTTTTTTTTTAATTCACATACTATTTCCTCTACAAGAGCTTCGGTTCCATCTTCCGTCTTTCCTGTGCATATATTATGTAGATGTTTGTGACTATGCGGAAACACACACGCACCCCCCCCCCCCCCCCCCCCCACACACACACACACACACTTATTTGTATTTTTCTATTTCATTTTATGTATTTATTTTAATCAGTACACCTTTTGTTACAACTTCATAACTATTACTAATGTTTATATGTACTGCTATCATTAATATACTTATCATTCTTTACAATATTTCTGACATTCAAGTTTACCACTTTGCCAGCCTCCTACAGCATCACTATCATTACTGTATAGTTACAATCACAATTAATAAGGAAACTATTAATATACATATAATTATTAATATACCTATTAGATTCCATCCTTCCCATAAATTATACCTTCTATCTCCTTTCTGTTCTTCCTATCCTCCCCTTTCCCTCCTCTCCTTGGTTGTTTGTTGTTGTTGTTGTCATTGTTGTTGTTGCGGTGGTGGTGGTGGTGGTGGTGTGTGTGTGTGTGTGTGTGTGTGTGTGTGTGTGTGTGTGTTTTAATACCCTTAGTATTAATATTAATACCTTTAGTAACATTACTATGATTAAAATTGTTGACTTTTTAAAAAATTATTATTTCTATTTATTTATACTACTATCTTATTATTTTTCAATTATTCATTTATCTATTTATTATTATTATATTTTTTATTTTGTATTCTTCTAGTTTTTTTAATTATTTTTTTTATTATTATTTATTTATTTTATTTTTTTTTAACAATTATGTTTCATTTACTTTCTTTTCTTGAATTTATTTATTATGATTATTATAAAAACGTATTTTCTAAATATATTTCTGTATCATGCTTTTATGACCTTTACCTTCACAATAGTTGTTAGCAGTATCATCAGTAATATTATTGTTAATATTGACATCGCCATCGCCACGAAGACTGTTGCCACGGCAACCATGGTGCTTAAGAACCCTCTAACCCACTTTCCTTTCTCCCATACTACAACTGCTATTGCCTTATTATCATCAAAAGTAGTAGTAATCCTGTCTTAATTCATTATTTCAATACTTTGACCTTTATTAGTATTCTTATCAGTAATATAATTATCATCATTACTACCTTGACTCACACATTATCTCCCTTCTAACAGCCTCGTTTTCATTCAACGCCTGCCAACCTTGCGCTGAAGAGTGAAGAGATCGAAGCTGAGTACCAAATTCGTTCATTTTCGTTGTATTATTTGTTTGTGTCTTGCCTGAAGAAGACCTATAAGGTCGAAACGCGTTGTGTTTTGTCTTGTGACTCGTTTGCCCACGATTCTCTTGGCGGTTCGCTAACATTTATTTAAGATTAGTTTAGATTTCCGCCTGCAGTCGTCTCACTTTGCAGCTAGACCTCTCTTTGGTAGACAAATTATGATTCCTTCTTTCTGTGTAACGGACTTTTCACCTCTAAAGAACCCTTCATTTAAGGAACGAACAACGAAATCGCCTAACTGTTCCAGAAGAATTCCAGAAGAATTTGAAAAAATTAACTGGCATCCCATCTGTACCTGGACTTTTGTCATTTTGCATTAATTTTAGAGCTTTTTACGCTTCTTTTAATGTTATGGGTCCTTCTAACTGATCAGATTCTGTTTTTCTTAACCTAGGCAAATTATTAACGTAGTCTTCCATAAGGATATCTTCTGTGCTTTTGTCCTTGTATAATGTTTGATAAAAAAAATTCCTCGTTTCTTTAAGATCATCTATTTCAGATAGTATTTCTCCTCGTTTTGTCACAAGTTTCGTCATTTGTTTGCTAACAAAGTGCCTCTCTTCCAAAGAAAAGAAATATTTTGTTGTTTTTTTCACCCTGTAACGCCCATCTGGCTTTTGATCGAAGAATTATACCATCTATCTTCTTTTTTCTAATTTCACTTAAGTCTCCTCTTTTCTCTTGTAGTACCTTTAAATCAGATTCATTTAAAGGTGAGTTTTCTAGTTCTACAATGGGGTTTTTTTTCTAAATTTTGTTGTGTCATCCATCTTTTTCTTTTCTCTTATTCTATACGATAATATTATAGTCTGAGCTCTTGTCTCCATAAGTAATACATCAAGGAACAGCTGATCAGAGATAGTAAATTGAATTTGGTCACTAGGAATTTGCTCTATGTTACGTCGATCGTAAGGTAAAGCTGCGTACTGCTCCTTAGTTTTCTTGATAGATTCTTTAACAAGTTCAATATAAGAAGTATTTTTCAGTACAGATGAATTAAATTTCCAAACACTTCTCTGTCTTACTTCTACTTTATATTCAGACTGATACAAACAAGAGAGTGATCACTTCTGTGTCCATATAAAATGTCAGCTTCCTTAACATATGTGATCAGCGAATCAGACACAAGGAAAAAATCTAAACGGCTTTGTTGGAGAGGATTGAGTCTTCTCCATATGTATCTGTGAGCTTCAGGGTTGAGTTCTCTCCAAATGTCAACAAGTTCCAAGTTTAACATCATATCAATTACCTTATCCTGAGACTTAGGATTGTTAATATTTTCATAATTATGGTAGTCAAGGGTTAATAACGAGGTTCCAATCTCCGGCTACGATTATGTTAGGGATCCCGAAATTTTCTATTCTTTTTTGTAATTCTGCATAGAAAGATGGTTGGTCCCTATTTGGTCCATAAATGTTAACTAGTAAAATGTCGTTTTCCATAGTGCTTAGCACTAATATTATATAATTTCCGTTTTCATCTTTTACGGTCTTTTTTTTTATCTTAAACTCAAAGTTGTTATTTAACAGAATAGCTACTCCTCTAGATTTACTACTATTCGATGCGAATATACATTCATAACCCCATTCTGCTCTAACTTGACGATATATTTTTTGACTGAAGTGAGTGTCCTGTAGGAAGTAGATAGAATGATTTTTCTGACGAAGAAACTGAAATACATCTCTTCTTTTCTGAAGATTTCCTAAGCCCTGGCAGTTAAGTGATGATATTGTTATATTATTCATTTGTCTTACTCTTTCCTTTGTTCAAAAGCACTTTGGCAATGCTCATTGCTACATACTTCAACCTTCGTTTTGTTCCTCTTTCAATTGTCTGGTATAAGAAAAGGATCGAACTAGTTACCACAAAAAGGAAACAGTCTCCAAAAAAATTCACGTCTATTTAACATACTAGACGTGTTTACCCTATATCGCACAAGACAAACAAACAAGTAAAAATATCCAAAAACAGTTCTGCAAAAAGACATTCCTCAGACCATCGTATGCGAACTTGTGTGCAGTTCGAAGAGGAGAAAGGCAAACATTATTTGAAATCGACATTACAGAGAAAAAGCAAAATCTGACAGCGCTCAACAAAACTCACAATTCATAATCAACAATCAGTGTACAAGTTCACTTTCTGACTACATATCACCAATAATCATTGTTTTCTTCTTCTTCTTTTTTTCTTCCCTTTTTCTGTTTATGAGACGAATGATGAAAATCACAAAGGACAACAGCTTCGTAATTCAAGATGACTACTGAGTGCCATGAGGTGTGTTTGTAAGAACAAGTACAAGCACTTCGGATTGCACGTGTATGCATGCCTCAAATGAGTGTGTTTCTGTATCTGTTCTATGTGTGTGTATGTGTGTGCGAGAGTGTGTGCGCGCGCGGACATGCGCGCGTACACACGCACGCGCGCATGCACGCGCGCACGCGCGTCCGTCTGCGCGTGCGATGACCATATATGTAAATATATGCGTTTATGTGTCTAAGAGAGAGAGAGAGAGAGAGAGAGAGAGAGAGAGAGAGAGAGAGAGAGAGGAGAGAAGAAAGAGAGAGCGAACACGCGTGCGCGCATTTGCAAACTTGCGTGCGAGTGACTCGATGCGGGCGTTCATGGTCCTACGTGAGGAGGGCGAGGTGGGGCCACATGTGCGTGTGTGAACTCTCATCAGCAACATGCTTCAAGCGACTTCATCTCTCTTTACGCTCAGTGGACATTGTGTTCAAACTTAAACTTACAAGAAAGGTATAAGAATATTCCAATCATGCAATTCACCTTTTGCAAGCCACCCCCCCCCCCCCCACACACACACACACACACACACCCCCCCCAAACTAAATAAATAAATTTATAACTAAATTGATAGAATCGACACCTAAAGAAAACGAGAGCAGTATAGGACCGGAGCTATAACCTCCACAACATTCCCAATAGAATTAAGTACTTAATGCATTTGGGCCACTCTCACACACCATTCCGTGCACAAAGAGGTAAATATTATACACATTGCAACTGTGATGGACCGTTTTTTCATCCGGTCACAAAGTTTCATGTGCGACCGTGCTTACCGGAAGGTAGTTCTCCGGAAGCCGGTTGCAAAAGTTAGCTGACTGCTACTCACCGGCGCATTGCTATAAGCCGTGTGAGTTGCACCGGTTAGGCAGTCTCTGCAGTGATTCCGGCAATACAAGTCACAGAAGGCCGAAGAGGGACTCAGCCGTTTGCTGGTAGCAGTCAGGTATTTATCATTGAATGTTTATTTATTAACAAACTAAAACTGTATTCCCGTTAGAGAATGTCTAAATGTCTGTTCTAGACCAGCCATCTTATTTTGCCCGCAAACTCCACTTTTCACATGAATAAATTTCTTCAACCAAAAAAACAGCTAAAAACCTACAAAATCAAAGAAATTTATTTATGTGAAAAGTGGGGTTTGCGGGCAAATAAGATTGCTGCTCGAGAACCACACATTTAGACATTCTCTCTGATTAATCTTCTATCTCAAGCACTACTAACAAATCAGAACAAACAACTGGTTTCCCGTCTTGGTTAGTTATTTTTACACACAATGAATTTATATCCCCACCAACTAATTCTTTAAATTGACTGTTTTCACCAAATGTGTTTAACTGGTAATCGCAAAAACCCACCTTAGTTGATGGGAGTGCTCTTAGAACTGTAGGTGGTTGACCATTAAACAAATTAGCATCTGTTTTTAATTCACTTAAATGGACATACAACCTTGGGTTAATTAGAAAATCGGATGGTCTACTACCTACATACTCATAAAGACCACTTTCTACGTACATATGTGTTTTAATATGATACGTTTCATCACTAGTATAAAAGCCCAAAATTCGCGCAAGGCTTCTAGGAAAAACGTACTCCCTTCTTTCTTCTGGAAGATTCATAGTAATTATAAGATTTGCCTCATTAATTTTTAACTTAATGCTAAAATTGCTAAATACTTCTTTTAAAGAACAAAAGTTGTAGCAACCATCAGGTATTTTTAACTGCTTTAATACATTACCTTGTTCGTCCTTAATATCTACCCAGTTATTCTTAGCTTTTTCAGCTATATTAATCCACTTAACTTTAAAACCAATTTCTCTAAGAATTATTACCTATTATTACCGCGCCTATTGTTAATTGGATACTTTAAGAACACACGCGTGTTTTGTTTAGTTATATAAATGTGCATCCTTTTTAAATCCTTTTTTTAAAATCTATTTAAAATGGAACCTTTTAAATATAATGAAAGTGCCACTTACGATGTAGGAGGGGTTTATGAGCCCAAATCTTTGGACTTCAGTGCCCTAACCATCGCAGTAGATGAATCATATGGCTTCCTAGTCAGACTTGTAAACCCACTAACTAGATATTTAAATCCTCCAATAAAGAGGGATAGTGTGCCATCAGCATGGTCAACCCACCCCATGGCTTTTTACCAGAATCAGTTAAAATTTTGCAGTTTACTGCTCAACCACTGGCTGCGGTGTTTCATATGCAAACCATTTAAACCACCCCAATCTCTTAGTAAGGTCGGTATATAACTTTCATGTTTATTACCAGTATAGACGCATACTAACTGAACTACAGGTGCGCCTCCCCAACGACAACGCGTTTAATCCATTTCTCAGCCCAATGGACAATAATGCATATGAAAGAATCTGCAACGAATTTAACATTAAACCTTCAACTGGCTTTAGACAAAAGTTAGACCGCAATCACGGGTTAGGCACATTGTATTTGTGGGGCCAACGTAGAGAATATGATTTTGACTACTGGCCTGGCCACACCTCTTTTCAACCAAACAAACAAGTTAGATTGGGATCAATAGAACAAAAACATCCCAATGCTTGGGCAACATTTATTTTAGATAAAAGTAAAGGCCTAACAATGCCAGGAGTGCAAAGACTTAACGACTCCATACGGACGTACGTTTGGTGTCTATTAGGAGCACAAGCACAGACCAAGTCTAGCATAGTGGATCAATCTACGGGCTTTGACGCCAGAAAACAATTTCTAGCCAATTTAGAAGATGCTATTAACTCTGCTGTTGATTTGCCTTCCAGCATACAAAGGTACCAAAACGTTCTTTCACATGCTAGGTCAAAGGCTGACTTTGTTGTGGGCCATGGATTATACATGCTGCCTTCTGACCTTAGACTACAGATTGGCATGATACAGAATTATAATAATGAAATTCTCATAGCTGGAGACGACCAAAACTTAGGACACAATCAAGGTTTAAACACAAGGCCCGCGCCAGCCATTTTAAAAAAAGTATCTAGCCCTGAACAACCAGAGCCTGCAGAAAGCGATCCCCCACCAGTTATAAGCAGTCCAACACCAGAAAGCAGCCCCCACCAACACCTGTTAATATACTTCACCCCGACAGACACACTAGCGAAAAGACAGCCCTTGTTGTGTTTTTAACTTTTACTGGACTGGCTATACTTTATTTCACTAAAAATTAAACCGGCAGCCAGCACCCCCAAAGTCCACAGATGGTCAGCCATATAGCCAGCCACTTTGCCTATAGTAGACAAAACCCAGCTAACAACACTGCCTATTATGCCCGGCAGAGCATCAAGCGCTTTGGCTGCTAACTTCTTTAATAAGTTTGCTAGATGGTGTAATTGTTTTCTAATCCAACTCTTACCAGGCTGAGGCGTTGGAGGCGCTACTGGCCCTGTTGGCGCGCCACCGGTTAATGCATAAACTAGTGCAGAGATAGCAAACCCAACGGCTGTTAATATACTAGCTATTGTAATCCCCTGCTCTCTGAACAGAATCCTTATTCTTTCTGCTAGCGTTGTATTTTCATAAAGTATTTTGTTTATAGTTTCTCTGATTCTGCTTGTTTGTGATGCTAGCTTTTCTCTGTTAATAGACAGCGCTTCTAACCTGGCTGCCCTTTCTAGCATTAAATCCTGTATTTTCTGCTGTATTTCAGTCTTTTCTTCTTGTCCTAAATTGTTAACATTAGCCAGTTTCTTTTTTCTTCTTCTATCTCTCTATCCAGCGCATCAAGTTTTGCCTCATTGAGATTTAGTTCACCCCTCGTTGTCTGTAGAGCAGCATTAAGACCCCTGATTTCACGTATAGACAATGGAGGATCGCCAATTGTTTTTAAAGCCGTTTCTTTATTAAAACTCGTTTCAAGTTCTGTTATTGCTTCATCTGTTCTTTGACCTAACTCTTCAATAGAGAACATTTGTATTTCAGATCGTGTTGGCAACCTCCGCTCCGCGTTCTGTAAAACTCTAACGGCCTCAGGCCTTAAATTTACAAGGTTTAATCGTGCTGCATCAGCAGCAGGGAGTCTTTGGCTAATTGTACTTAGACTTAAAAACCTAGTTAAGTTTTGCATTGAAGAAACTCTTACACGGCCCCCTTTAGTTTTTATATACAAATGACCGCCGTCTTCCTCAAAATCGTTAGGATCAAGTACGTCTGGTAGCTTTCGCCCTACGCTTCTATATAATGATTCAGTTCTTACTCGCAATAGTTCTCGACGTTGTTTAGGGAGTGAAGAGCCTACTCCTACAAGTTCTTGACGAGCACTAAGGAGTGAAGAACCTGCCCCTACATCTTGACGCTGTCTGGGGAGTAAAGAACCTGCTTCTTCAAGTTCTTCTTGCAATGAACGGCCCAATTCTTCATCATCTTCATCTTCTCCTTTAATAGGACTAGCCGCGTCATAATCTTCATCGGCCATATTTATATATTTATTATTTTTTGTTTTATAAAAATGAATTCATACGGCTGCGACCTTGATCCATACAGAAAAGCGAAGGAGCCCCACGGCATAAAAGGTATAAGACAGACTGTGCGTGTTATAAATAATCCATCAACAATTGAGCCCAATGAAATATTAACAGTGAGATTTAGTGACCTTGGGCCTGACGATGTTATAATGCCAGGCACTGCCAAGCTATCATTCAAAATAAATATTGAGTCAGTGGATCCTAATGCCACTGTCGTTGCTAACCTGGGCAGGGCCATCATTAAAAATATGGTAATTAAACTGGAAGGTAGAGAAGTCTTCTCACTGAGTAGTGCAGACATTTTTAATCTCTATTCTGATCTGTGGCTGCCTAGAACAGAAAGAAAAGACAAAATCTTTCAGGGGATCCAGAGCCCAAACGGTCTTAAGCACAGGCTTAATGCTGCAGATGCAAAGGAAGATGAGGGAGACCAAGCAATAGCACGAGCATTTAAGAACAGATTTTGCATCCCTCTAGATTTTGAACTGTTAAAAACCCATCAGCCATATTACCAAGGCGCACTAAGAGACAGACTTACTTATGAACTGACATTTAATGACAGCGGGTCTGTTATTCTATCTGAAGACCCAACAGCCAAATACACAGTCAGTAACATCTCTCTTAATTTTGACGTTATTACTAACCCTGAACTGGCTAGAACAATCTTAAACCAGTATAAAAGTAAGACGGTTGTTTACTTTGAAAGAGTTTTACACCACAGTCTAGCGATTAAAAACAAGCAAGACGCTGTCTGGGAAATAGCTATAAGCTATTCTTTAAAGTCCCTAAAGGGAGTTCTCTTGCTATTTACTAAACCCCCAGTTCCTTTTCAGAGAGAATCTGAGGTGTATTACAACCCAAAAATTGAGCAGTTGTCTTGCACAGTAGATGGCAAGCCTTTTCAGCTGTATTCGGCTGGACTTTTACCTGACCAACACTTTGATGAAATAAGAAAATTGTTTGCTGGAGGCAGACAGACAAGCCCCACAGCCGATCATGTGTGTAAAAAACTTCACCTTCACGATGTAACACTCGAAGATTATCTAACAGACAAATATGGACTATGGCTGGATTTTAGGTCCACGTATGATAACAGACTGCATGGAAGTGGGAGAAGGGTAGGGTCAGGATGGCATAAGCATACAGATTAATAAGGAAAAGGAGGAGAATGGTCAGATACAAATGCACGCTTTCGTGGTTTGTGACGCTCAGCTGAACATTGAAGAAAATAGACTGAAAGAAATAGCTTATTAAAACAGATGGATAGTTTGAACTTTTTGCCCAAAGACCCGCACTGCTCGCTTATTTGTGGATTACTGGGTGTGGGAAAACTGTCTTCGTACTTGATTTGTTACAAACAGTCTACAGGTTTCATTACGAGTACATTGTTATATTCTGCACAACCATTAAGCACAACAAGTCTTATAAAGAAAGGCAGTTTGTTTGGACAGACGAGAATATATTTTTAGTTGATCCTACTGACAAGCTAAGCGACTGTTTAGAACATTACTATAGGCTATTTGAGGGAACTGAAACGCTGTTTATTATTGATGACTGTTCAGCTGAACAAGACATTGTTAAAAAAAGAAGGACTTTGTCTAAGCTAGCCTTTAGCGGAAGACACGCATTAGTTTATGTTTGGCTCTTAACTCAAAAATACAATGCTGTCTTAAAAGACTTTAGATCGCAGTTAAAATCGGTTGTATTATTCTATACTAAGGACAGGGATAGTTTTGAAGAGTGTTTAAGTGAAAACTATATAATCAGGGACAAGGATGAACTAAAAAAAATAAAAGAGCAGTTAGAAAAATCTAAGCACGCTAAACTATGCTTGCGGACTGACCCCCCAGTTCAATACGTTTGTTTATAACAAATTGGTTATTACTATAGATTATTTACTATAATTTTTATATTAAAAAGAATGTCTCGAGGGCCAGAATCAAAAGCAGAGTTAGCTCCTAAATGCGTTTCAGTAGAGCTAAAAGATCTAGCAGACACAACTGAGTTTGATCTAATAGGAGTGGCAGGAAATGTTTATGGATTTGAGTACACCGACGATGGTGTTTACAAACGAACAGAAATTGAAGACAAAAAACGGCAGCAATATCCTTCCCTGGAAGAGATAAGAAATCTAAGGGCAAACGATTTTGGCAAACACGAATACAAACTTCATAAACGAGAGAATGTCTGGGTGCTGCTTCCTAAAATTAACTGGGATTTAAAGTTTGAACTACGAAGCCCCAATGTATACTTTGATAAGAAATACAATTTTAGAAAAGCTTTGAATGAAGGACACCTTCTTATTAGCCTAGTCCCAGGAACACAACAGAAAAAGCAGATTGAAATAACTAAGCAGGGCTCTGAATATATGCTGCGGAAAGAAGTCCTTAGCTGAAGTGGGGAGTGACACCGTCGGCTTAGAATTTAACCCAAAACTAGAACCACTGCCTGGAAAAATGACGATGCTTTTTCGCTTATTTATTACTCCGAGGGAGTCTGATCCTAGTTTGCCAGAGCATACGTTAATCAGAGGCGTACAAATAAAGTCTGAAAACTTGGACGGGCCTCTTAGGTTTGTTATTGCTATTACTAAAAATGAGGATCAAATAAACACTTTTGTATCCTCTGACAAAGTTACTGTGATGGTTGACAAAGACAAACTAACAGTACTTGATTTTATTTTTATTAAGTATGTTGATTTTATTGGGTTTTACTCTGTTGATGAAGTGCTGCCAGAAGGGTTAATAAGAAGATATGTACAAGATTAAAAAAATAATTTTGTTTAAAATGGAAGACGGTCAACAGTTTAGATTAAAGCACATGACTGAGCTTGAAGACGAAATAGAAAGTGACTTGAACAAGTATAGGGTTACTAGAAAAAAATACGCTAAAGCTTTAAATGCCCTTTCTTATATAATCACTGGCTCATCAGTTGTAGCCAGCTTAAGCACTGGGTCTAGTGTTGCTCTTTTAGCTACTGGAGTTGGGACACCGATGTCCATAGCTTTTGGGAGTGTTGGTTTGGGGTTAGGTGCCATGTCTACAATTGTAAGTGCTGTTTTAAAGAAGCTAACGCCCAAATTACAAAAGCACACTGCCATTGTAGCCCTAGCAACAGCAAAACTTCATTCATTAAGGCTGATTATAAGCAATACATTACTGGATGGAAAAGTAACAGACGAAGAATTTAAACGAGCTATGGCTGACGGCGATGATTACAGACGACAAAAAATTGACCTCCAAAAGAAATGGAGAAAGACTTTTACTTCACAACAGGTAGACACCGAAGCAATCAGGAAGAACATTGCAAAGCAGAACATTGCAAAGCAGAACCTTGCAAACGATCAACTAAACCCAAAATAGGTTAAAAATGAGCCTGATTTAATTATTGTATTACTTATATATTTGATCTTAAAAATGACGACCAAAGTAGTTACAGAGCTTAAAAATATATGCCACGCCTTAGAGTTAATGATGGAGCAGGGGGCTATTGAAGAAGAGTTAAGAAACAAGTTTGACGAATTAATTGCGGATCTTTTTGAGCACACAGATATTCGTGAAAGTGTAACCAACGTAATCAGTAAAATGCCAGATTCTTGGCCCAACCCAGTTATAAAGTGTATTGCAATTTTAGTTAATATTATGGCTCCTGATGACGCTGAATTGTCTATTTTTACTAACTCCGAAGGAGCAGCTATTCAATTTAATAAATATTAGCTAAATTTTAGTATTTATTTTTTTGTATTACCTATATATTTGATCTTAAAAATGACGATCACAAAACGTTGGATGAGATATTTGCCGAACAGGTGGGCAATATGTTTAGTGAATTAGACATGGACATCATTAACCCCTCAAGCGTTCATGAAAGCGTAACACATGCCATTTCTAAAATCCCAGAGTCTCTTCAAATTGACCCACCAGTAAAAGTGTTGTTGGCCATTCTGATTGAATATATAACCCCCGATGATAAATACATGCAAGTCTGGGTTTCAACTAGACAGAAAGAAGTAATCAGCTATTACGACTTTAATTCTGAATGGGCTGATTACATGCTTACACAGTTTAACCATGCAAGTGAAGAAGCGAAATTACGTGGCTCCGGCTGGTCTGAAGGAACAGTCCTTGAAATCAGATTAAGACAAACAAAGTTCTATCCTATAGTTGGTCATTTTTACATCCCTCTCCCAAGAGAGTTAGAGTTAAAACGAGCAGTCTTAAACATACGTAATTCAGATAACTTATGTTTCATGTGGTGTATTTTGGCGCATTTACACCCAGTTAAAAATAATGCAAACAGAGTATCTAATTATGGGCAGTATATAAATGAGCTAAACTTTAATAACATAAACTTTCCAGTAAGCATAGACAGTTTAAGCCGGTTTGAAGAGCAAAACAACCCAATAACCGTAAATGTATACACATGGTCTGTAGTAGACAATCTACAACCTCTAAGGATTTCTCCCAATGCTCCCACTTTAGGTGAATCCCTTAACAAGCATGTAGACCTGATTCTGTTTACAGATGGTTCTAAGAGCCATTATGTATTAATTAGATCAATAAGCAGACTTATGGCTTATACTACAAAGGACACATTTAAACAAGAGCTTTGTAGAAGGTGTTTGGTTAGAATTCCATCTATAGAGGCAGCTGACAAACATAAGAAACATTGTAAAAGTTTTGTAGACTGTAAAACCGAACTTCTTACGCCCCCACCTGGGTCTAAAGTTAGTTTTAAAAACATACACAAACTGCAGATGAGACCATACGTAGTCTATGCTGACTTTGAAACGATTTTGCCACAGTACTATGGCCCTCAACAAGTAGAAGAACAAAAAAACAGCTTTATTAACCCACCATCAGATTTGTTCTTATGCTTTTGTTGTTGTTAGATCAGATGGGGCACACACACAACCGGAGGTCCCGACGCAGCCGGTCGATTTTTACAACACATGAAACACCTTCGCAATCAATTCTCTATTCAGCTGAATCTCTCAGACATTGTTATGACTCCTGAAGACCAAAGGCGCTATGAATCATCTACACACTGTTGGATATGCGGCTCAGAGCTAACACCTAATAGTAAAGCAAACCCAACAGTGAGAGACCACGATCACATTACTGGGAAATTCAGGGGAGCAGCACACAACAGTTGTAATCTTCAACTTAAGGTTGACCCCAAGACATGGAAACTGCCTATCTTCTTTCATAACCTACGAGGCTATGATTCTCACTTTATCATGCAAGCAATAACTTCTGAATGTAAGAGGGTTAGCTGTATGGCACAATCATCAGAAAAGTACATGACCTTTACTGTAGACTGTTTATCCTTCTATGACTCTGCTCAACATCTAATGGGGAGCTTAAGCAAACTAGCAGAATCTCTACAAGACTGCCCAATAACTAAAAAATATTTTAACTCGGCTTTAGTACGTAAAGGCGTTTACCCTTATGAATACATGGACTCGTGGGACAAGTTTGATGAGCCAGCGCTGCCAGCAAAGGAAGACATTTACAGTCGTCTTACAGGTAAAGGCATATCTGACGCTGACTATGAATACGCACAGAAAGCCTGGACAGAATTACACTGCCAAACAATGGGCGATTATCATGATCAATATTTATTGGCTGACGTGTGTTTATTGGCAGACGTCTTTCAGAATTACAGATCTACATGCATGAAACACTACGGCCTAGATTCATCACATTACATTTCTGCCCCGGGGTTGTCTTGGGACGCATTCTTAAAGTCTACAAACATTGAGATTGACTTAATATCTGATCTGGCCACACTCCAGATGATTGAAGACGGCCTAAGGGGAGGCATTAGCATGGCCTCACACCCTTACTGCAAAGCCAACAACAAGTACTTAGATGACTATGACCCCACTAAACCATCTAACTATCTAATGTACTTAGACGCCAACAATCTGTATGGGTGGGCCATGAGCCAGGCACTGCCATTAAGAAACTTTAAAATGTTCGTAGGACCTCATGACGTTAATAAAATGTTAAGTTATCTACCGCGTCTTACACCCGATTATCCAATAGGACTAATCTTAGAGGTAGACTTAGAATGTCCTACAGAGTTGCATGGCCTCCATAATGATTACCCCCTAGCGGCAGAAAGATTAAAGATGAGCCCCACCGAACCGCCCAAACTCGTGCCTAATCTTCGCCACAAGACTAAGTACGTATGTCATTACAGGCTGCTACAGTTTTACCTAAGACACGGACTAAAACTTACCGCTGTTCATAGAATAATAGAATTTGAACAAGAGCACTTTATGAGACCATACATCATGAAGAATACTGATCTTAGGACTAAAGCCACTGACGCTTCAGAAAAAGACTTTTTTAAACTGATGAACAACAGTTGTTTTGGCAAAACCATGGAGAATCCACACAAGCGTAAAGATGTAAGATTAGTTACAAAAGAAAAACAAGCAATTAAGCTGGTCTCTAAACCTAACTACCACGACTTTAGAAGATTTAGCGACAGCCTGGTTGGCATTGTGATGAAGAAACAGAATGTGAAGTTGGACAAGCCGGTGTTTATTGGGTTTACTGTGTTAGATCTGTCAAAGCTGTTAATGCTTGAATTTTTGTATGACTACTTTAAACCGCTGTACCCAGAATCAAGAGTCCTTTACACAGACACTGACTCTTTTATTCTGGATGTTCCAACTGAAGACTTTTACAAAGACTTAGAAGCGGAGGTAGCCAAAGGAGCTGATGGTTGGTACGACACATGTGACTACTCAAAAGACAGCCCTTTACATTCAACTGTAAACAAGAAAGTAATTGGAAAGTTTAAAGACGAACTTAATGGGACAGTTATACAAGAATATGTTGGTCTGCGGTCAAAGATGTATAGCGTTGCTAGCCAGACTTCTGTAATGAAGAAGGCTAAGGGCATAAGTAAAGAAGTTGTAAAAAAAATATAAGTCACAACAACTACAAGCAAGCTCTCTTTGAAAACAAAGTATTTCATCACACAAATGTTAATCTGCGCTCTACTCTTCATCAAGTAAACACAACTGCTGTTAATAAGAAATCACTAGTCTCTAACAATAACAAGCGAACTGTTAATCCTGAGTTTTCATACGCTATAGGTCATTGGAGAACTGACTTAAGTTAAGGTCTTAACTAGTACTTAACTAGTACTTAACTAGTACTTTACTTAAGATCTTAACTAGTCCTTAACTAGTACTTAACATGACTTGCACTTTACTTACACTTAACTTGTTATAACTGACTTTACTTGTACTTAACCAGTACTTAACTTGTACTTAACAACACATTAAAAAAACTAATTCAGTAAAAATAATGGGTTTACAGCAGGAGGTTGTGCTTTTTTTGCAGAAGCTGGTTCTTCTTTTTTTACTGTTTTTGTGGGGATTTGTGACTTTGTTGCTAGGTATGGGTTTAGGCACTTGTATGCCAAAAAAACCCCACCAACAACAACACCCCCCAGTACATAATAATACATCTTACAGTTTGATTGTGTTGTTGTTGTTGTTGGCGACGGTGGCGGTGCTGGTGGCGATGTTGTATTACTATCTACCAATTTTTGTTTTGCTGCTTGGTTTGCTTTTTGCAGTCTGTTCCATTCAGCTAGTTTACGACCGGCCTCAACACGCCCAGGACTTTTAGCTTTAGTAACACTACTCACTTGTGGGACACTCACTTGTGGGACACTCACTTGGGGAGCATTCACTTGTGGGACACTCACTTGGAGAGCACTCGCTTGGGGGACACTCGCTTGGGCATTCTGCTCGCTCATTTTTTTTAATATGATTAAAATTAATATGATTAAAATTAATATGATTAAAAGTAATTAATCCCATGATGAATGGACATAACAACTTCCCAAATCTATAATACATGTCACATGCAAGAGATTCTAGGGACTTGGTTAAAACCGGATCTTGTGTTAAGTCATATTTTAAATCTTCTGAATCAATCGGTGCTATCTTGCCTACTAATTTAGTATATAAACTAATCATTGTCTGTCCTACTGATCTAACCATTTTTGATCCTAGCTGTGCTTCGTATCTAGCGTAAAACTTCTCAACGTCTGATGTAGACAATTGCTGAATCTGTTCAACACTTAGTTCAGTGCCTAAATACTGCCTAGTTTTCCCACACGCAGCCAGAGAGTATAATCTTTCTTTATGACAGAGGTTTGGGTCTGCTGCCTCCTCACACTTTAATAGCTCGTCGCAATCCATTTTTAAACTCTTTTTAAAAGCACTAAAAAAATAAACCCATGAGTTTAACGCTGGTTAATTATGCAGTGCCCATTGTTGGTGTTATAGTTTATTCAACCCTAGCAAAATGTTTGTTAAGAATAAAACCGCCCAACATGGGAAAGATAGAAGATTCGCCGAAACTAGTTGTAACCTTATTTTTAGCTCTAGCAACAAAAGATTATCTGATTAAAAAGCACATAGACAGTCTTTCATATTATGATTATTTTAATTATTTTTTTAGTTAATAAAAAACATGAGCACTGCAAAGATCATCAATACTATTTACCACTCTGCTGTAATCAGCGGTCTTAGTATAGGGTACAGCGTGTTAGCAAAAAACATGTTTAAAATGAGGCCAGCTGATCTAGGAAGGTTGGACATTGAGGATGTTGTTAAGGTTATAGCTGTAATAACGGCGGGGATTGCCTCAAAAGACTTTCTTGTTACACAGGGGATTATCCCAGAAAACATCAATGCATAGAAAGATTTATAAAAAAAGATTCATTCTAAAAAATATTGATTTATAAAAAATATTCATTCATTTATAAAAAGATGTCCGGATTAGTTCTGATGGTGGGAGGAGCTATTGTTAATGCGTTGGCTTTCTCTGGCAGCAATTACATGTTTAGTAAATTGCGGTCTGATGAAGAAAGAGAATGCCATAACAAGGCAATGGAAGAGTTAGCTAAGGCAAAAGACGCTTACGAGAAAAGGAGAATTGCTCACTTAGACTTTATTAATAAAAAGTTAAGAGAACAGGGACATGCAGAGCACACATTTACAGACGTTGATGACGCAATGAATGAATATTACTTAGTGACAGGAAAGAAGTTTCTAACGTCGTCACCGCCAGAACTGTCTGACTTTTATGAACCATCTGAGGATCAGAAAATGGTAGAAATAGGCTTTATTATAGGTGCTATGGGAGCAATTTTTCTTCTTGCATATTCAATCTAAAAACATAGTTAAAATGTAATTAAAAAAAAACAAAAAACAGTCTCTTCTTATGGACGGTACGAAGTACAAAATATATTCTCCTAGAGGAAAGGAAAGGCTGCTATTGATAAACTGAGTAAAGCTGCTAGGGTGTCTGAATCAGAAGCAAAAAACTGGCTTTCAAAACAAGCGATCTGGCAAATATATCTGCCCGCCCCAAAAAGAATAATAAGGCCTCGATTTGTTAACTCAGTTCCTAATGACGCCCACCAGATGGACTTGCTGTATCTTCCACATGACAAAGTTAGAAGAAAAAAGTTTAAGTATGCTCTGACTGTTGTTGACATGGCTTCAAGGTATAAAGATGCTGAGCCTTTAACGGATAAAAGCGCAACTGCTGTGGCTGTGGCTTTACAACAAATATACATGAGAGGCCCATTAAAGTATCCTAGGATGATTCAGGTTGATGATGGAAAAGAGTTTAAAGGAGCTGTAAACCAACTGTTTTTAAGACACCGGGTTACAGTTAAGAGAGGAATCCCAGGCAACCATCGTTCCCAGGCTCTGGTAGAAAACTTTAATAAGAATCTAGCTGAACATCTGTTTACCTATCAATACCACAGAGACCTTATGGACAAAACACGCAACACAGAATGGGTCAGAAGATTGCCAGCAGTCTTACGCGCCATGAACAATGAAGAATTTAAAACAACAGGCCTTAAACCGGTGAACGCGATCAAATTAAAAAAATAAGTATTACTGAAAAGACATCCGAGGTAATCAAAAACTCTTGCCGTTTGCACTAAAAGTAAGACACTTGTATGCGCCTGGAGAAGCAGAGGGCGATGTTAGAATTAGAGCCACGGACCCTATATGGAGCGTAGACGTATATGAAGTTGAAAGAATTATGAAAACAGCCCCTCCTGTGTATTATTTAAGAGAGACTCTTTCTTCTAAAAAGCCTGCCCCTAAAAGGTCGTTTGTTCGCGAAGAGTTGCAAGTTGTTCCGCCAAACACAGTGCCTATAAGTTAATCAGAGAGAATGTCTAAATCTGTGGTTCTCGAGCAGCAATCTTATTTCGCCCGCAAACCCCACTTTTCACATAATTAAATTTCTTTGATTTTGTAGGTTTTTAGCTGTTTTTTTGGTTGAAGAAATTTAATTATGTGAAAAGTGGGGTTTGCGGGCGAAATAAGATGGCTGGTCGAGAACAGAGATTTAGACATTCTCTCCGTTTAGGAGCGACTGAAACTTCCTCAGCGCTCTTGTGAAGGTTTTATTTAAAAAAAGAAAGTATTGTTGTTCTGTTATCCTATGACTTGATAGGGTAACAAAACGAAATTGTTTCGGAAAATGTGAATAGATGAAGTGAGTGTTATAAGAAGTGGTCTTCAGAAAAAAGAAAAAAGATTTTGTTTATTTTGTGACTTAACTGGCTATGAACTTCATGATGAAAGAAAAGTGTCTATTCTAATATGGTTTGCAAGAAGATGGAGAGTTTTGATGCTATGGATAATAAGCTCCCAGAGTGAGCGACATAGACTTTTGTTTTTTATTCTGATGTGTGATGTGTTTACATGGGTATCAATATATGTGTTGTTAACCAAAAGTGTGGTGGAAATCTTTCCCTTGCATATAGTGAAGCTGATGAACTGAAGTGAAGTGAGCGTTCTTGTGTTACAACAAAAGAAATGAACATTTCCTGAATTGACAAAGGACATGGTGATTATATGAAATGAATTGAACATTCTTGTTTACAAGAAAGCAAATGAACAGTGTGTGAATTAACGGAAGACATTTATAGTTTGAAAAAATAATCATCAATTGTGTAACCATTGTGTGTAGTGAATTGTATTCATGGTTTATTGAAAAGGATCCAGATGGAAATCCTTTTCCCTAATTTGGAAGACTAGATTATGAAAGGTTTATGTGGAAATCCTTTCCCCAATTTGGAAAACTAGAGTCTGAAAGGTTTATATGGAAATCCTTTCCTGTGTAGTGTAATGATTCCGGAAAAGGGAATGTTGTAATGTTATGATTCCGGGAAAAAAAGAATATTGTAATGATGAACAAATATGCTGATGTATGGCTCAAGTTCTAGTGAAATATGATGTGGCTAATGAATATGAACGAATATGCTGATATGTGGCTCAAGTTCTAGTGAGATATAATGTGGCTAATGAATATGAAGATAGTTGTGATTCTAATGAATGGTGGCCATGATAATCAAGGTAGTTAATCAGTTGCCCCCAGGTTGATAGTGTTCCCTGGACTGACGGGGACTGGCTGCTGCCGGGTTAGGGCCGGGGCCATAGCTGTGTTGACGCCCCGTTCTCCACCTGTTTGCTGCTGGTGTTGAGAGGCTGGCCTGAGCGCCGACAATTGCCCTACCTGCCACTGCGCCCGTGACCGACCACTGTTGGGCCAGTGGGTTGGAGACGTCGCTGCTGGTGAGCCAGGACGTCGCTCCTACTTTTGTGCCAGCGACCTGCGTCCGAGGCCGTCGCTGTGTGTGTGGTGTGTGTGCCACAGCTCTTGGTTGGTGTTGAGCCACAGGTGGTGTGTGTGCCACAGCTCTTGGTTGGTGTTGAGCCACAGCTCTTAGGTGTTTGAGCCACAGCTCGTAGGTGAGACTGTCACCCTGTTGCTGACAGAGACGCCACGAACGTGTTAGTTTTCTTTCCCTTCTTTCTTCATTGTGAGCCACAGAGACTCTGTTGTCAGACTTGACTCGTCGCTGCCGCCGTCGTCATCATCGTTGGACCCGGCAGTTTTGATAGCTATAATTGTATTGACTTGTTGTGTGTGTACACCTGATGGTGGGTGTACCAACCTACGTTTAATTGTGTGTTTATTTTGTATGTGTTTTGCTTGATGGCTCGGGCGGCATAAAAAAGAAGTGTTATTTTGTTGCCTGGCTGTCCATGTTCGGATGAGTGGGTGTGTGTATGTGAATTAGAAAAAGTCGTGCATGCATCCACAATTCTGAATGAGTCAGACTTACACACACACGCACTTCCATCCGTAACAGCAACCACAGCAAACATTTGTGTTTCATCATGAAAAAATTTCCAATGCATAAAAAATAAATAAACAAATGAATAAATGAAATAAGTGGTAGGTCGGGTTCGTAGAGCGAATCGAGCGAAGGGGAAAGGCCAGCGGCGAGGGGACGGGGAGGACCAGGGAAGGGAGGCGAGTAAGGAAAAAAGAAGAAAAAAAAAAGGGGGGGGGAGTAGAGGGATTGGGTTCAGCCAGAAGCCCACAGAGAGAGAGAGAAAGAGGGGGAGAGAGAAACTCCATTTTCGATGCAAAAAGCCTCTCTCCACCTACCTCCGACCCCCCCCCCCCCCCCCCCCCCCTTTCCACCCACCCCCTCCCCCCCGCGACCTCCCAGCCTCCCTCTCTCACACGCATGCCCATGCACATATGCTGGTGTAAAACAAACTAATAAAGAGAAACTTTACATTGAGCAATACATCTATCTTGCACTCTCGGGGAAGCTAAAGGCAAAAAAAAAAAAAAAAAAAAAAAACATCAATACATATTTCGACAAAAGTGGATCGCTTCATCGATTCAGTAGTCCAACGTTATTTCGGCATCGACAATTCAAATTCATGCATTTAATATCACGGATGTTTTTCATGCAGGATCTTGTAGGAGAAGGCCTAGTATCACTCGATCTATTTAAACTATGAAACCACAACAATAGTAATAATAATGATAGTGTCCCACACCCGGACACCCCTCTCCCCGCGTGCCGCCCCCCCCCCCCCCCCTTCCCCATCGTCGCCATTGTATTTGAATGGGGTGGTGGCATCGTCACCCCCCCCCCTCCCCGCCGCCGCCCCCTGCATCTTACAACAACAACAACGAAAAGAGGGGGGGGGGGGGAGACCGAACACGCACACGCCCATACACCCTCCCCCCACCCCCACCCCACCCCGCCCCCCCACTCCCTAGAAGGGAGCTCATAAACGGGATATGTTTTCTACCTCCAACATCAAGCAAAAACAAACAACCAAACACAAAAAGATCATTATTGCTCAAATCAAAAGTCTTTGGCAAACACATTGTAAGTAGCATAAATACACTATATCAGTAGACTGAAAGCTTACAGTACAAGATTCGAACTGCAAAACATTCAAACCAGAGTACAAAATTCAAACCTGAGAACCATGACAGAAAGAAAACAACAAACGGCAAAAAAGAAAAATAAGCCCGTAATTCACTGTTTCACCTTGAAGTTTGTCAGCGTTCATTTCATACATTTTGACAACACTTCTTCAACATTCATTTGCACATCTAATTTCAGAGTCTGTCCATTCTAGAGTTTAGTTAATATCTTCCCGTTTGAAGACATGCAGTCAAAGTCGCGGAGTGGAAGGACAGCTTGATGTCAGATCATGAAATGACTGGAAATCTTTCAGCAGAAAGTCTAAATTGTCAAGTGTATATGTGCGTATATCCACGTGCAGTTGACTTTTGTTGTCGTTGGTTTGGTCTGAGACTGCACAAATACATTCTGTGTAAACCGAACACTACACGAAACTTGTCTCTGCGTATTTTGTTCTTGATACCAAATTTCTACATGTGTGTAGATCCTAGTTAAACCTGAAACAAAAAGCTGACAATGGCTTCCGATAGCGAACTGATCCAACATTAAACATAGTAATGGCAGAGATTCAGATTCTATTCTGCTTTCAGTTGCAGCCTCTGGCTCTGACAGAGCTGGGGAAGTAATCTCGTCAACAGTTCTTCAGCTTTTCAGTTTTCCAGCGACTCCAAATGCACAGTAGTGAAAAGAAGAAGAAAAAGACAATGTGGTATGGCATGTTGAAAACAGACTTTTCACGAAAAATAATAAAATACTACAAGATCAGACATAAGCTCATAGTTCGGATTACTGTTTTAGATAACAGCAGAAGCAGCTGACACTTTTGGCAGTGGTTTAGAATGTGTGTTTGTGTGTGTCTGTGTGCGCGCGTGCGTGCGTGCGTGGTGTGTGTGTGTGTGTGTGTGTGTGTGTGTGTGTGTGTGTGTGTGTGTGTGTGTGTGGTTGTGCGCGTGTTTGTGTGTACGTATGCCGTTTTTATACGGGGACAGAAAGAGAGAGAAAGAGAAGTCAGAGAGAGAGAGAGAGAGGGTGGGGGTGGGGTGGGGGGGTGGGGGTGGAAGTACCACATATGCTTTCTAGTCGTGTCACTTTATTATCTTGGGGACCAGCTAAAGTGACATCGGCGACAAGAACTGCTGCTATCATTATGACGGATGGCTGCGCGCCTCCCTGGAGAAAACTCTGTTTCTCTCTGTCTCTGTCTCTGTCTCTCTCTCTCTCTCTCTCTCTCTCTCTCTTATATATATATATATATATATATATATATATATATATATATGACTTTACACTCACACTTAGTACAGTTTTAGCTGTGGGTCTTTTGTCTTTAGAGAGGTTTGAGTACGTCAATCTTTATGCAGAGACAGACAGACAGACACAGAGAGAGAGAGAGAGAGAGAGAGAGAGAGAGAGAGAGAGAGAGAGAGAGAGAGAGAGAGAGAGAGAGACGCAGACGCAGAGTTGCGGACTGGAAGGGAAAACGACAAGAAGTCTAAGTGATTTTCGTGACTTAACTCTCCATATTCCCAGTGGTGGTTTGTGCCTCCTGGATTCCTCCCTCATCTCTGGCCATTTCTGTATATGCACGACCTAATTTGGCCAAGGAGGCTTCGCCTTCTTCGCTAAGGCTTTCTGAAGGTTCCATCTTCCATCTTCTGAATAAGACAGTCAAGACCTTGCTTTTGGGGTACAAGATGGTTCTTTTTCCCAAAGTATGTCAGTTCAAGTGCCCATTTTGGTATTCTGCCGGAAAACTTGAAGTACTGGTCAGAGATACATATTTAATAGGATCCATACTGTCATGTGATGTAGCCTCACATGGCGACATGTGACGTTCCGTCGCGTACGCCCTTATTTGTTATAAAGCATTTCCCTAGGTAGGGAAGAGGAAAGGTAAAAGAAAGGACAATTTACATGGCCTGACCAGTGTGATCGGTGTCGCTGTGGCTATAGACGTAGGGTGATTATTGGTTGAATGGACGGACGTTGTCCATTGGTCAAGTAACCAAGGGCTGGTAATGCGTAGAGTTAGATGAGTACTCACTGAATATGTACTCAGGAAGAGCGCAGGAAGGAAAAATAAGGTATAGGAAGGAGATGGCTTGGGGACACTGACCAGACAGGTTGTTTGGAACTGCGGAACGAGATTCACCTGTAATCTACCATTACCAGGTGAGGTATAGACAGATGGGGAGAGAAAGAGAGAGAGTTAAGAAAATGGAAAAAAAGGGAAAAGAATTTATTCAGATTTTGAAAGAGATTACTTACACGGACTTCACCAGTAATGGTACAAGCAACTGTGGCAGTTGCGTAACAAGTATTTGGACTACAGTGTTGTGGCAGCACCTAATTGCGAAGAGGACGACGACTGCCGTAGTCGTGAGAGAATTTAAAGAATCTGTCTTGTTGACCCACAATGAATGTTGATTGTCCCCCTGGGTCGGAATTCAGATTTTAGCCATCTTTAATTCTTCTTTGGAAAATGTATGAATTGTTTCTCCAGTGAAGAGAGAAACCTGTAAAAAGAAGTTGTTGTGAATTACTATGTATAATGAGATGAAATTTGGTCCCAGCTAGTGGATCTGCGGAATGTTTGTACCTCCACTGGAGTGGAGGAACATAAGATTTAAAGATTTGAAAAGCTGATTAACGTTTAGTAAATTATTCCCCGGAGAGGAGGGGGAGAAGAAGAGTTATTATAGTGCGCCTTCTGGTTGTTTGGAGAGACTGCGTGTGCACGGACTGAATGCTGAGCTGAGTGCGTGTATGCATTTGTGCTCAGTGTGACACATACCTTCCCGACATTGCAATTTGTATATTCACTGTAATTCAAAAACATATAGTACGCAAGCCAGCTAGGCTCCCTTGCACCCCTCCCCCCCCCCCCCCCCCCCCCCCCCCAATACATATTTGTTGAAAGACTGTTAATGCTACATTTTGTTACACGAGAATACCAGCCATATTAAACTTGTAAGCAACAAAACCATTCTGGACAATTAAGAACATAAACTCCCATCAAAACCAAACAATTTGGGGGGTTGAAAGGCTGTCAAAATGGTCGTTTGGTGTCTTTGGCGAAATCTTGAATTTTGGGGGTAGGGGAGGTAAATGTGAAACTGTAATTTTATGCATTACTCATGTGGTTTCAGGTACAGTCAGAAACTACCAAGAGGCATTGTAGTATAATATGATTCATCAGAACACTTGATTTGGGCCTTTTGGTTTTGTGAACAGTTGACATGCTGCCGATGCAGTGAAAATATCGGTACATAAAAGTTACCCACTACTGCACCCAAACAATGAACGAGAAAAGACTGATCAAGCTACCACCAGGCATACTGATAATTAAGTAATAAAACTAGTATAAGCAAAAGCTGATTTCTTGTTTATTTACAGGAGCTATTTCAAGTTACATTTGAATGGCGCAAGTGAGTGTGTTAGAGGGTACCCTTACGCCAAGGGCTGTAACTCCTGTGCATCCCAACGTTTTGATGGAAACATTTTAGATTCGTGTTCAGGACACTCCAAGGAACATTTTGACACCAGTCCTGATAACCCCTGGGGGGGGGGGGGGGGTGCAAGGGAGGCCTATCTGGCTTGTGGCCTAATATATGATACATGTTGGATTTGAATTTCTTTAGTTGCAAAGTGAGGCGACCACCTGAAGAAGACCTAAGAGGTAAAAACGCGTCGTGTTTTGTCTTGTGATTCGTTTGTCTACGTTCTTTGGTGATGCTTTATCAATAACTTTTCAAATTTGAATCTCTTTAGTTTTTTGTCCATGGTGAGCGAGAAACTGATGGTAAAAAAAGATTGCTGAATGTTTCGAATTTATATTCCACCGTCTTTGTCATGTCGATGGCAGGGTTCATACAATTGTAAAGAACTGACAACGCACACTTTGCCAAAACTGAATGTTGGTTACATAGAGAGAGAGAGAGAGAGAGAGAGAGAGAGAGAGAGAGAGAGAGAGAGAGAGAGAGAGAGAGAGAGAGAGAACGAATCTTTTTTCATGAGGGATAAAGAGTAAGCACAATACAGGCTTTTTTACACCTTGCCCTCGATGAAGTAGCAAAAAATAACGATAATAATGTGACTTCAAAAATGAATTAACTATCAAAAAAAAAATTTATACTAAACTGAAATACAAAAGGCAATCCAAAAATAAGACAATCAACCTTTCACACACACACACACACACACACACACACACACACACACACACACACACACACACAAGAAAACAACTTTGCAAATACATTATTCAAAACAAAACAAAAAAAGAAAGAAAAAGAAGGGAGAGAGAGAGAGAAATGAAGTTCAATGAAAGGTGGAAAGGTAAAGATAGAGAAGGGGTAAGGAAGGAACACAAATGAACATTCACATACATCTAAGGATTACTCGTACTTGAATCCATACAAATAATTATGAAAATGTAAAAAGGAAAGTTATGTAATGTTATCTTTAGTCACACTGTTTAGGAAGCGCAGCATCAGATATGAGAAGTATTGTCTTTTGAAAATGTTTGGACTAGAATTTACATTAAATGAAGACAATAGGTCATTCCACAGACAACCTCCGGAATAAATGAGGCTACATTTAAAAAGATCAATCCTCGGTACGGGTATCTTAACCTTTCTGAAATCGCGAAGCAGGTTCGTTTTCAATTTATTTTTCAGAGTTGGTGGTGCATGATTGGACATTATCTTAAACATGAAAACTGTTTTGTTATAAGTGAGTTTCCATTTCAGAGGCAAAATGTCTAAACGTTTATAATCAGAGGGAGTTACAGTTGTAGATTTGAGAAGAATTAGTTTAACAGCCCGTCTATGAAGACTGAAGAGTGATTTTAATACGTTAGAACCGGCCGAATCCCACAATGTAGAAGAGTAATTCAAAAGAGATTCAATGTACAAGATAAAAAAAACAGCTTACGACAATGTTGGTCAAAGAAATGTTTTAGTTTTGAAAGCTGATGAATCTTTTGAGACAGAAGTTTGCAGAGCATTGTGACGTGAGAAGACCATGACAAATTATTGTCTACAATAGCATCAAGGATTTTATGATGATCAACTTCTTCAACTACCTCATTGTTTATCCATAGAGACAAGGAATTATAAGAAATATTTTGACGCTTTTGTCTGGTGGTTATTATCAAGTACTTCGTTTTCTGAGGATGGAGACACATGTGATTGAGTTCAGACCATACGATTAATTTGTTTATACTTTCTTGTAAAGTGGCAAATATATTTTCAATTTTTAATGACTAGAGTGTATCGTGGTGTCATCGGCGAACATTTCACATAGACTATCAATGAAGAGAGGTAAATCGTTTATAAATATGGAAAATAAGATAGATCCGAGTACCGACCCTTGAGGCACACCGTGATTAATAGATAAAGTAGGAGATACAGATTCATTTATTTATTCAAACCATTTGCTTTCTATCAGAAAGAAATGAAGATAGGAGTTCTAGCGAATTCTCCGATAAGTTATACATCTTTAGCTTTTTAAGAAGAAGATTGCGATCAATAACATCAAAAGCTTTCATAAAAATCTACCATGAGAACACCTATAATTTTGTCGTTATTTATATTAGTAAGCCAGAGAGAGAGAGACAGACAGACAGACAGACAGATGGGTAGAGGCATGAGATCACTAGAGAGACAGAGACAGAGAAAAGTAAAACGAGAAAAGGAAAGGGGAATGAAGAGAGGTAAAGGAAAGGGTAGGCAAACAGCACAGGAGAAAAGGGAGTGGAAGGCAAGAGTGCTGTGACACTGGGCACTAGTCAGTCTCATTAGCTTTGTGACAGCTGTGTCTTGGGACTGGAATAAGATATCCAGACGACAGGAGTTCTGGGCGTCATTAGCAGCCGTCGTGAATGACGATTTCCCTGGAGACTAATGCTCTCTGTCTGTCTGTCTGTCTGTCTGTCTGTCTCTCTGTCTCTCTCTCTCTCTCTCTCTCTCTCTCTCTCTCTCTCTCTCTCTCTCTCTCTCTCAAATGACGCCGACAGTTTATGTAAATCAATACCCAGACAAACATATCAGCTGAGCAGGAGAGGTCCATGCGTTTTCTGAATTTTCGTAACAGAAAATTATTCCTGCACGCACATATACTATCAATAATGAAACATTGTTCCGCTTGTTGTCTGTTAGTACAAATGTCATGAGACTTCCTATCAGTGTCAACACAAGAGCACTCAGAGCAGTTCTTTTGAAATCGTTAAGTCTTTCAGAGGTAAATTACACTAAAGCAGTTTTCGATATCCAAATAAATCCAAGCTCCCTACCTAGGCCAGACTTCAAATCAAGCTTTTC
>CM065715.1:55143446-55180946 GCA_033310375.1 Conus canariensis | reverse complement strand
CCCATCTGTATCATATCTTGTGAGATTACTGACATTTGAAAGTCAGATGACGACAAGAAGAGTGAAACAGACTGCAGCGTTGCTGAACAGAGGCCAAAATATAAAGGAACACGCCAAGAAAGTGGCAAAGCAGCTCGGTGCCTAGACTATGTTTTCATACACAAAAAGACATGCACACTTTCTGCAACCGTATGTACATACACGCATACATACATACATACAAACATACATTCATACATACTGACTGACTGACTACCAATGTATTGTCAGATTAACTCATAGTTGTACTAATACATGCATACATACATACATACGCACATACATACACACATACATACATACATATATGTACACATACATGCATACGTTCACACACACACACACACACACACACACACACACACACACACACACACACACACACACACACACACACATGGGCGCTCGCGCGTGCATATATACACAGGCGCACACACGTACGCGTGTAGCATAAGCATGACAGTTACAATAAAATAGACGCACGAATTTCACCTTAAATCAATCATTCCGTTCAGTCACGGTATCTTGCATGCAGTAAGATTACTTAAAAGAAAATCCCCGAAACCACAACAAAAATCCAGTTTGCCTCTTGCCTAAACAAGAGGAGAATCATTTGTTTTAAATTACCAATGTCAAGGACTGGAATCTTGTGGAATATGGCGAATCAAAGAAGACTGACATACACATGAATAAATAGGAAGACACAGACAGCTATGAAAATAAGAAGGCCATGTTTCAACTACCTCCTCTCTGATTAAACTTTCTGGGTAAAATCCCTTTCATCTTCAACACAGAACAGATAACTATTGTGTTTTGTGGTTTAGAGGTTCAAAAGAACATCCTTTCCAAACGCGTTCGGCCATTACTGTTCCTCAGCAGCCTGTGCGTGGAAGATAAAGCGGTCCGAATTTTTAATTCTTCAAAGTTTGAAATGAAAAAAAAATGGTAAAAAAAAAAGCATTCAATGTAGTACGTTCCTCTAACAGATTACTCGGTTCGCTGAGATAGTCAGCACACGGATGAGTAATCATGCATTACCATTCCTGATTCTGAAACCTCGAGTCTGACTTTGAGGTTCACGACAAAGCAATACGGAGAGAAGAAATACCAACACACACACACAAACACACACGCGCGCGCGCGCGCACACACACACACGCACTCACGCACATACATGTACACACACACACACACACACACACACACACACAAACGCCCGCGAGGACGCGCGCGCGTGCGAGCGCATACACACACACACACACACACACACACACACACACACACACACACACACACGCACACACACACACACACACACACACACAAGCGCGCGCACACGCACACACATACATACACATATACACACACGCGCGAGCGCGCATACACACACTCACAGACAAACGCACACGCGCACACACATATACACAAATATACATACGCGCGTTCGCCTGCATACACACCAGAGATAGAAAATATCTAGGAGCTACCCCACCCCATCTTATTTTGCACAAAACCCCCCTTTTTCACAAACAATCTCGTCCATCTCATACTACTTTTTGCCAAAATTAACACCTTTTTTACAACCAAACTTAACATCCAAAAACCTCCAAAATTGACGTAATTGTTACTTTAAAATGGGGGGCTTACGTGCAAAACAAAAATGGGTGATTTAGCTCCTAGATATTTTCTATCTCTCCTCTCTTCTGATTCTTGCGCAAAACAATAGGAACGGCCTACTTAATTTTTTTAATTGATGTTTTTAATTTGGTATAAAAAATGAAGCCCGGAATAGTTGCAGAGCTTATTAATATATTCAGAGATTGGGAGATGCAGGAAAGGAGCTGGGGAGTTGATAGAGAAGAGTTTGAAGAATTAATTACGGAGCTTTTTGAGCGCGTAGATATGCGAGAAAGCGTAAGGAACGCCATCAGTAAACTACCGCATTCTTGGCCCCATCCAGTTATAAAGTTGTTTGCCATTTTAATTGATCAAATAGCTCCTGAAGATCTTGATCTGACTGCTTCTACCAGCCCTGAAGGAGTAACTGTTACCTTTAAACCTGGACAGTTTTTAAGATTAGTAAAAGACTATGAGTAATAAATAACAGCTGAATTTACAATTATCTTTTTATTGCTTTTAAAAAGGGCTTTAAAAAATGGATTGCGACGAGCTATTAAAGTGTGAGGAGGCAGCAGACCTCTGTCATAAAGAAAGATTATACTCTCTGGCCGCGTGTGGGAAAACCAGGCATTATTTAGGCGTTGAACTAAGTATTGAGCAGATTCAGCAATTGTCTACATCAGACGTTGAGAAGTATTACGCTAGGTACGAAGCACAGCTAGGATCAAAAATGGTTAGATCGGTGGGACAGACAATGATTAGTTTATATGCTAAGTTAGTAGGCAAGATAGCGCCGATTGATTCAGAAGAAGATTTAAAATATGACTTAACACAAGATCCGGTTTTAACCAAGTCCCTAGAATCTCTTGCATGTGACATGTATTATAGATTTGGGACGTTGCTATGCCCATTCATCATGGGATTAATTACTTTCAATCATATTAATTTTAATCATATTAATTTTAATCAGACTAACAAAAATGAGCGAGCAGGAGAAGAAGACTCCACAGGAGCAGAATGTCCCACAAGTGAATTTACAGGCGAGTGCCCCACAAGTGAATCCACAACTGAGTGTCCCGCAGGTGAGTGTCCCACAAGTGAGTAGTGTTACTAAGTCTAAAAATTCTGGCCGCGTTGAGGTCGGTCGTAAACTAGCCGAATGGAATAGACTGCAAAAAGCAAACCAAGCAGCAAAACAAAAATTATTAGATAGTAATACAACATCAGCACCAGCACCGCCGCCTCCACCAACAACAACACAATCAAACTATAAGATGTATTATTATGTGCTGGGGAGTATTGTTGTTGGTGGAGGGCTTTTAGCATACAAGCGCCTAAAGCCATACTTAGCAACAAAGTTACAAACCCCCACAAAAACAGTAAAAGAACCGGCTTCTGCAAAAAAAGTACAACCTCCTGCTGTAGACCCATTTTTAATAAATTAGTTTTTTTTTAATGTGTTGTTAAGTACTGGTTAAGTACAAGCTAAGTACTGGTTAAGTCAGTTATAACAAGTTAAGTACAAGTTAAGTGCAAGTTAAGTGCAAGTTATGTGCAAGTCATGTTAAGTACTAGTTAAGATCTTAAGTAAAGTACTAGTTAAGTACTAGTTAAGATTTTAAGTAAAGTACTAGTTAAGTACTAGTTAAGATCTTAATTTAAGTCAGCCAAGTTGGTTCTCCAGTGGTCTATAGCGTATGTAAACTCGGGATTAACGTAAGTTCGCTTGTTATTGTTAGAGACTAGTGATTTCTTATTAACAGCAGTTGTGTTTACTTGATGAAGAGTAGAGCGCAGATTAACATTTGTGTGATGAAATATTTTGCGTTCAAAGAGAGCCTGCTTGTAGTTGTCGTGACTTTTTTTTTTGTTGACAACTTCTTTACCTATGCCCTTAGCTTTCTTCATTTCAGAAGTCTGGGTAGCAACGCTATACATCTTTGCCCGTAAGCCAACATACTCTTGTATAACCGTCCCATTAAGTTCATCCTTCATCTTTCCAATCACTTTCTTGTTCACAGTTGAATGCAAAGGCGAATCTTTAGGATAGTCGCACGTGTCGTACCAGCTGTCGGCCCCTTTGGCTACCTCCGCCTCTAAATCCTTATAGAAGTCTTCAGTTGGGATGTCCAGAATAAAACTATCAGTGTCTGTGTAAAGGACATTTGATTCTGGGTATAGCGGCTTAAAGTAGTCGTATAGAAATTCTAGCATTAACAGCTTTGACAGCTCTAGCACAGTAAAGCCGATAAACACCGGCTTGTCCAACTTCACATTCTGTTTCTTCATCATAATGCCAACCAGGCTGTCACTAAACCGTCTAAAGTCTTGGTAGTTAGGTTTAGAGACTAGTTTAATCGCTTGTTTTTCTTTCGTAACTAATCTTACATCTTTACGATTGTGTACGTTCTCCATCGTCTTGCCAAAACAACTGTTGTTCATTAGTTTAAAAAAGTCTTTTTCTGAAGCGTCAGTGGCCTTAGTTCTAAGATCAGTGTTCTTCGTGATGTATGGTCTCATGAAAGGCTCTTGGTCAAATTCTATTATTCTGTGAACAGCTCTTAGTTTCAGTCCGTGCCTTAAGTAAAATTGTAACAGCCTGTAATGACAGACATACTTTCTCTTGTCTCGAAGGTTAGGCACGAGTTTGGGCGGCTCTGCGGGACTCATCTTTAATCTTTCTGCGGCTAGAGGATAATCATTATGAAGGTCATGTAACTCTGCAGGATAATCTAAGTCTACCTCTAAGATTAGCCCTATTGGATAATCGGGTGTAAGACGCGGTAGATAACTCAACACTTTATTAACCTCATGAGGCCCGTTTATCATTTTAAAGTTTCTTAATGGCAGTGCCTGACTCATGGCCCACCCATACAGATTGTTGGCGTCTAAGTACATCAGATAGTTGGATGGCTTGGTGGGGTCATAATCGTCTAAATACTTGTTGTTGGCTCTGCGGTAAGGATGACAGGCCATGCTAATGCCTCCTCTCAGCCCATCCTCAATCATCTGAAGTGTATCCAGATCCGATATTAAGTCAATCTCAATGTTTGTAGACTTCAAAAATGCATCCCAAGAAAGGCCCGGGGAAGAGATGTACTGTGATGAATCCAGGCCGTAATGTTTCATGCAAGTAGCTCTGTAATTCTGAAAGACGTCAGCTAATAAACACACATCGGCCATCAAGTATTGATCGTGATAGTCGCCCATCGTTTTGCAGTGTAATTCTGTCCAGGCTTTCTGCGCGTGTTCATAGTCGGCGTCAGATATGCCTCCGCCTCTAAGCCGGCTGTAAAAATCGTCTTTATGTGGCAGCGCCGGCTCGTCAAACCTCTCCCACGAGTCCATGTATTCATAAGGATAGACGCCTTTACGGACTAAAGATGAGTCGAAATATTTTTTAGTGATTGGATAGTCTTGTAGAGATCCCGCCAATTTATCTAAGCTGCCCATCAGATGCTGGGCAGAGTCATAGAAGGATAAACAGTCTACAGTAAAGGTCATGTACTTTTCTGATGATTGTGCAATACAGCTAATCCTCTTACATTCAGAAGTTATTGCTTGCATGATAAAGTGCGAATCGTAGCCCCGCAAGTTATGAAAGAAGATTGGCAGTTTCCATTTTTCGGGGTTAACCTTGAGTTGAAGATTACAACTGTTGTGTGCCGCCCCTCTGAATTTCCCAGTAATGTGATCATGGTCTCTCACTGTCACGTCTTTACTATTAGGTGTTAGCTCCGAGCCGCATATCCAGCAGTGGGTGGCTGATTTATAACGTTCTCCATCTTCGGGGGTCATCTTAATGTCTGAAAGGTTCAGCTGATTAGAGAATTGATTGCGAAGATGCTTCATCTGCCCCAAAAATCTACAGGCCGCGTTGGGACCTCTGTAAATCTCCGGCTGTGTGTGTCCGCCATCTGACCTAACAGCAACAAATGCATAAGAACAGATCTGATGACGAGATAATAGGGTTGTTTTTTGGTCTTGCTGAGGGCTGTAGTACTGTGGCAAAATCGCTTCAAAGTCGGCATAGACTACGTATGGCCTCATCTGCATTTTGTGTACATTCTTAAAACTAACTGTAGACCCTGGTGGGGGCGTAAGAAGTTCGGTTTTACAGTCTACAAAACTTTTACAATGTTTCTTATGTTTTGCAGCTGCCTCTATGGTTGGGATCCTGACCAAACACCTTCTACAAAGCCCCTGTTTAGCAGGATCCTTTGTAGTATAAGCCATAAGTCTACTCATTGTTCTAATTAATACATAATGACTCTTGGAACCGTCTGCAAACAGAATCAAGTCTACATGATTCTCAAGTGATTCGCCTAAAGTGGGAGCGTTGGGAGAGATCCTTAGAGGGACTAGATTGTCTACTGAATTCCATGTGTATACGCTTACGGTGATTGGTTTGTTTTGCTCTTCAAACTGGTCGATACTTTCTACACTCACTGGAAAGGTTATGTTATCAATGTTCAGGCTATCTTTATACTGCCAATAATTAGAAACTCTGTCTGCGTGCTTTTTAACAGGATGTAAATGCGCCAAAACACACCACATGAAACACATATTGTCAGAATTATGTGTGTTTAAGACTGCTCGTTTAAAAACTAACTCTCTTGGGAGAGAAATGTAAGAATTGCCAACTATAGGATAGAACTTTGTTTGTCTTAATCTGATTTCAATGACTGTTCCTTCAGACCAGCCGGAGCCGCGCAATTTCGCTTCTTCACTTGCATGGTTAAACTGTGTAAGCATGTAATCGGCCCATTCAGAATTAAAGTCGTAATAGCTGATTACTTCTTTCTGCCTAGTTGAAACCCAGACTAGTATACTGCTATCATCGGGGGTTATATATTCAATCTGAATGGCCAACAACACTTTTACTGGCGGGGCGATTCGAAGAGACTCTGGGATTTTAGAGATAGCATGTGTTACGCTTTCTTGAACGTTTGTGGGGTTAATAATGTCCATGTCCAATTCACTGAACATATTGCCTAATTGTTTGTTACTACCTTCCAACAGTACGTTGTTGGGTAGTTTTCCAACCTCAGACTCACTTGTTGGGTTCATTTTATCCCACAATATTTACGTAAATTAAAAAAAATAAAAGTAAGTAAAAGTAAGTAAATGCTCTTTTATTCTTCACCCAAGCGTTGCAATACTTCAAGACATCCAAATCTTACAAGAGCACTTGCCAATATTTTAGCTTTTTCTGAATCACTACAGTCAATGTTTAACTCTTTGATTGCTTCGTCAAATAGTTCACTATGATTTTTTATTAAATTGTTTACATCATTCTCAACCCCAGATTTACTAAAATCAATGTTTAACACTTTCATCGTTTCGTCAAATAGTTCATTACAATTTTCTATTAAAATCATTAGATCAGATTCGCTGTGTTTGGCCGTCATTTTTAAATCTAAAAATTAAATAAATAAAAAAATAAAACCATGAGTTTAACGCTGGTTAATTATGCAGTGCCTATTGTTGGTGTTATAGTTTATTCAACCCTAGCAAAATGTTTGTTAAGAATAAAACCGCCCAACATGGGAAAGATAGAAGATTCGCCGAAACTAGTTACAACCTTATTTTTAGCTCTGGCAACAAAAGATTATCTGATTAAAAAGCACATAGACAGTCTTTCATATTATGATTATTTTAATTATTTTTTTAGTTAATAAAAAAACATGAGCGAAAAAAAGATTATTAATACGATTTACCACTCTGCTGTAATCAGCGGCCATAGTATAGGATATAGCACGTTAGCAAAAAACATGTTTAAAATGAGGCCGGCCGATCTAGGAAGGTTAGACATTGAGGATGTTGTTAAGGTTATAGCTGTAATAACGGCGGGGATTGCCTCAAAAGACTTTCTTGTTGCACAGGGGATTATCCCAGAAAACATCAATGCATAGAAAGATTAATGCATTTAGGCAGATTGATTTATAAAAAAAAAGATTCATTCTAAAAAAAGATTCATTCATTTATAAAAGATGTCCGGATTAGTTCTGATGGTGGGCGGGGCTATTGTTAATGCATTGGCTTTCTCTGGCAGCAATTATATGTTTAGTAAATTGCGTTCTGATGAAGAGAGAGAACGCCATAACAAGGCAATGGAAGATTTAGCTAAGGCAAGAGACGCTTACGAGAAAAGGAGAATTGCTCACTTAGACTTTATTAATAAAAAGTTAAGAGAGCAGGGACATGCAGAGCACACATTTACAGACGTTGATGAAGCAATGAATGAATATTACTTAGTGACAGGAAAGAAGTTTCTAACATCGCCGCCGCCAGAACTGTCTGACTTTTATGAACCATCTGAGGATCAGAAAATGGTAGAAATAGGCTTTATTATAGGCGCTATGGGAGCAATCTTTCTTCTTGCATATTCAATCTAAAAATCATAGTTAAAAATGTAATAAAAAAACAGTCCCTTCTTATGGACGATACGAAGTACAAAATATATTATTCTCCTAGAGGGTATTGGAAAGGAAAGGCTGCTATTGATAAACTGAGTAAAGCTGCTAGGGTGTCTGAATCAGAAGCGAAAGACTGGCTTTCAAAACAAGCGATCTGGCAAATATATCTACCTGCCCCAAAAAGAATAATAAGACCTCGATTTGTTAACTCAGTTCCTAATGACACCCACCAGATGGACTTGTTGTATCTTCCACATGACAAAGTTAGAAGAAAAAAGTTTAAGTATGCTCTGACTGTTGTTGACATGGCTTCAAGGTATAAGATGCTGAGCCTTTCACGGATAAAAGCTCAACTGCTGTGGCTGTGGCTTTACAACAAATATACATGCGAGGTCCATTAAAGTATCCTAGATTGATCCAGGTTGATGATGGGAAAGAGTTTAAAGGAGCTGTAAACCAACTGCTTTTAAGACATCGGGTTACAGTTAAGAGAGGGATCCCAGGCAACCATCGCTCCCAGGCTCTAGTAGAAAACTTTAATAAGAATCTAGCTGAGCGTCTGTTTACCTATCAATATCATAGAGACCTTATGGACAGGACGCGCAACACAGAATGGGTTAGGAGATTACCGGCAGTCTTACGCGCCATGAACAATGAAGAATTTAAAGCAACAGGCCTTAAGCCGGTGAACGCGATCAAATTGAAAAAAATAAGTATTACTGAAGACATCCAAAGTAATCAAAAACTCTTACCTTTTGGACTAAAAGTAAGATACTTGTATGCGCCTGGAGAGGCAGAGGGCGATGTTAGAATTAGAGCCACAGACCCTATATGGAGCGTAGACGTATATGAAGTTGAAAGAATTATGAAAACAACCCCTCCCGTGTATTATTTAAGAGAGACTCTTTCCTCTAGCGGCGCTACTACGTCTAAAAAGCCTGCCCCTAAAAGATCGTTTGTTCGCGAAGAGTTGCAAGTTGTCCCGCCAAACACAGTGCCGATTAGTTAAAAAAAAAATAGTATTTATTTTTTTGTTAAACTTATGATTTATTTATTTAGTTCACATCTTATTTTTTTTTTGTCTATTTTGGGTTTAACTGATTGTTTGCTTGCTTTTCAATGTTCTGTTTGATTGTCTCAGTGTCTACCTGTTGCGAAGTAAAAGTCTTTCTCCACTCCTTTTGAAGTTCAGTTTTTTGTCGTCTGTAATCCTCACCATCAGCCATAAGGCGCTCAAATTCTTCAGCTGTAATGTTTTCGTCCTGCAATGCTTTGCTTATTCTCAGTCTTAATGAACAAAGTTTTGCTGATGCTAGGGCTACAATGGCAGTGTGCTTTTGTAGTTTAGGCGTTAATTTTTTTTAAAACAGCACTCACAATCATAGACATAGCACCTAAACCCAAACCAATGCTCCCTAATGCTAAAGAGGCTGGTGCTCCGGCCCCAGTAGCTAAAAGACCAACGCCAGACCCAGTACTTACGCTCGCTACAGCTGATGAGCCGGTGATTATATAAGAAAGAGTATTTAAAACTTTAGCATATTTCTTTCTAGTAACCCTATACTTATTCAAGTCACTTTCTATTTCTTCTTGAAGTTCAGTTATTTGCTCTAACCTAAACTTTTGAGCCTGATCATCCATTTTTTAATTAAGATTAATTTTTTAATTAAGATTAATCTTGTACATATCTTCTTATTAACCCTTCTGGCAGCACTTCATCAACAGAGTAAAACCCAATAAAATCAACATACTTAATGAAAATAAAATCGAGTACTGTTAGTTTAGTATTGTCAACCATCACAGTGACTTTGTCAGAAGATACACAAGTCTTTATTTCATCCCCGTTTTTAGTAATAACAATAACAAGCCTAAGAGGCTCGTCCAAGTTTTCAGACTTTATTTGTACACCTCTAATGAACGTATGCTCTGGCAAACTAGGATCAGACTCCCTTGGAGTAATAAATAAGCGAAAAAGCATCGTCATTTTTCTAGGCAGTGATTCTAGTTTTGGGTTAAACTCTAAGCCAACGGTGTCGCCCCCCACTTCAGCTAAGGACTTCTTTCTCCGCAGCATATATTCAGAGCCCTGCTTAGTTATTTCAATCTGCTTTTTCTGTTGTGTTCCTGGGACTAGGCTAGCAAGAAGGCGTCCTTCATTCAAAGCTTTTCTAAAATTGTTTTTCTTATCAAAGTATACATAGGGGCTTCGTAGTTCAAACTTTAAATCCCAGTTAATGTCAGGAAGCAACGCCCAAGCATTCTCTCGTTTATGAAGTTTGTATGCGTGTTTGCCAAAATCGTTTGCCCTTAGATTTCTTATCTCCTTTTTTTTTTTTTTTTTTTCCATTTCTTACGCAGGGTGCATGCTGTGTGTAACGTGTGTTGATGAATAAGTGCAAATGGTGGATGTAAGCGCATTGAGTTGTGTAACAAGAAATGCGCTATATAAGTATTATACATTATTATTATTATTATTATTATTTCTTATCTCCTCCAGGGTAGGATATTGCTGTCGTTTTTTATCTTCAATTTCTATTCGTTTGTAAACCCCCTCGTCGGTGTACTCAAATCCATAAACATTTCCTGTCACTCCTATCAGATCAAAGTCAGTTGTGTCTGCTAGATCTTTTATCTCTACTGCAACGCATTTAGGAGCTAACTCTGCTTTTGATTCAGGCCCTCGAGACGTTCTTTTTAATATAAAAATTATATCGGAAATGAAATGAGGCAGGGAACAGTAAACGATAAACAGTAATTAAGTTGGGTATTTTTTGCTCCCATAAGAAAACCTAACACAGAGTAACTTTTATTCAAGACTGGCACAGCCTTTTAAACTTGAATAAAGTCAGACAAATACATAGACGAACAATCTAATAGTAGGGGAAAAAACAAGCGCAGGCCAACAACTGAACTATCTTCTTAGCAATGACTTGGCAAAGACTTGGACCCAAGGAGGGGGGGGGGATTTGAAGATAGAGAAACTGGGAACATGAAATTAAGAAAATATGTTACAGATATGAAACCTCTTCACTAGCTGCATAAGGGAACCATCGCAATCCCTTTTGAAGGCAGATATATTTGTATTGCCTGCTCCGAGGCCTTTCGTCCGCTGGGTCGGACTCATCAGGGAGACACGGCTGGTTGTGTCTGCGCTCCTGGCGTCAAATAGAGACACACCACGGTCCATAATACTGTGGTGTTCTCACCACCAAGGGTGCAAAAAAGAATCCAATAGCACCCCCAAAGCAGCCAGCGAAGAGTAGTAAATGAAACCAAACGAAAGTGTGGGGAGGAAAAATGTTGCTGAAAAACTAAAGACATTATGCAAATAGTACAAAATGTAGGGGACAATCTTTAAGCCTACGCTTGAGGATCCACCCAAAGATGCAAGGGAGATCAAAAGACAAACACACAGACGGACAGAAACAAATACGAAAAACCTCAATTTAATCAAAACAAAATCGGAAATGAAATGAGGCAGGGAACAGTAAACGATAAACAGTAAACAAGTTGGGTATTTTTTGCTCCCATAAGAAAACCTAACACAGAGTAACTTTTATTCAAGACTGGCACAGCCTTTTAAACTTGAATAAAGTCAGACAAATACATAGACGAACAATCTAATAGTGGGGGAAAAACAAGCGCAGGCCAACAACTGAACTATCTTCTTAGCAATGACTTGGCAAAGACTTGGACCCAAGGAGGGGGGGGGGGGATTTGAAGATAGAGAAACTGGGAACATGAAATTAAGAAAATATGTTACAGATATGAAAACTCTTCACTAGCTGCAGGAATGTCTTTAGTTTTTCAGCAACATTTTTCCTCCCCACACTTTCGTTTGGTTTCATTTACTACTCTTCGCTGGCTGCTTTGGGGGTGCTATTGGATTCTTTTTTGCACCCTTGGTGGTGAGAACACCACAGTATTATGGACCGTGGTGTGTCTCTATTTGACGCCAGGAGCGCAGACACAACCAGCCGTGTCTCCCTGATGAGTCCGACCCAGCGGACGAAAGGCCTTGGAGCAGGCAATACAAATATATCTGCCTTCAAAAGGGATTGCGATGGTTCCCTTATGCAGCTAGTGAAGAGTTTTCATATCTGTAACATATTTTCTTAATTTCATGTTCCCAGTTTCTCTATCTTCAAATCCCCCCCCCCCCCCCTCCTTGGGTCCAAGTCTTTGCCAAGTCATTGCTAAGAAGATAGTTCAGTTGTTGGCCTGCGCTTGTTTTTCCCCCACTATTAGATTGTTCGTCTATGTATTTGTCTGACTTTATTCAAGTTTAAAAGGCTGTGCCAGTCTTGAATAAAAGTTACTCTGTGTTAGGTTTTCTTATGGGAGCAAAAAATACCCAACTTGTTTACTGTTTATCGTTTACTGTTCCCTGCCTCATTTCATTTCCGATTTTGTTTTGATTAAATTGAGGTTTTTCGTATTTGTTTCTGTCCGTCTGTGTGTTTGTCTTTTGATCTCCCTTGCATCTTTGGGTGGATCCTCAAGCGTAGGCTTAAAGATTGTCCCCTACATTTTGTACTATTTGCATAATGTCTTTAGTTTTTCAGCAACATTTTTCCTCCCCACACTTTCGTTTGGTTTCATTTACTACTCTTCGCTGGCTGCTTTGGGGGTGCTATTGGATTCTTTTTTGCACCCTTGGTGGTGAGAACACCACAGTATTATGGACCGTGGTGTGTCTCTATTTGACGCCAGGAGTGCAGACACAACCAGCCGTGTCTCCCTGATGAGTCCGACCCAGCGGACGAAAGGCCTCGGAGCAGGCAATACAAATATATCTGCCTTCAAAAGGGATTGTGATGGTTCCCTTATGCAGCTAGTGAAGAGTTTTCATATCTGTAACATATTTTCTTAATTTCATGTTCCCAGTTTCTCTATCTTCAAATCCCCCCCCCCCCTCCTTGGGTCCAAGTCTTTGCCAAGTCATTGCTAAGAAGATAGTTCAGTTGTTGGCCTGCGCTTGTTTTTTCCCCCACTATTAGATTGTTCGTCTACGTATTTGTCTGACTTTATTCAAGTTTAAAAGGCTGTGCCAGTCTTGAATAAAAGTTACTCTGTGTTAGGTTTTTCTTATGGGAGCAAAAAATACCCAACTTGTTTACTGTTTATAAAAATTATAGTAAATAATCTATAATAAGCAATCTATAATGAGCAATCTATAATGAGCAAACGTATTGAACTGGCGGGTCAGTCCGTAAGCATAGTTTAGCGTGCTTAGATTTTTCTAACTGCTCTTTTATTTTTTTTAGTTCATCCCTGTCCCTGATTATATAGTTTTCACTTAAACATTCTTCAAAACTGTCCTTGTCCTTAGTATAGAATAAGATGACTGATTTTAACTGCGATCTAAAGTCTTTTAAGACAGCATTGTATTTTTGAGTTAAGAGCCAAACAGAAACTAATGCGTGTCTTCCGCTAAAGGCTAGCTTAGACAGAGTCCTTCTTTTTTTAACAATGTCTTGTTCGGCTGAACAGTCATCAATAATAAACAGCGTTTCGGTTCCCTCAAATAGCCTATAGTAATGTTCTAAACAGTCGCTTAGCTTGTCAGTAGGATCAACTAAAAATATATTCTCGTCCGTCCAAACAAACTGCCTTTCTTTGTAAGACTTGTTGCGCTTAATGGTTGTGCAGAATATAACAATGTACTCGTAATGAAACCTGTAAACAGTTTGTAACAAATCAAGCACGAAGACAGTCTTCCCACACCCAGTAATCCCACAAATAAGCGAACAGTGCGGGTCTTTAGGCAAAAAGTTCAAACTATCCATCTGTTTTAATAGGCTATTTCTTTCAGTCTATTTTCTTCAATGTTCAGCTGGGCGTCATAAACCACAAAAACGTGCATTTGTATCTGGCCATTCTCCTCCTCTTCCTTATTAATCTGTATGAGTATGCCATCTGACCCTACCCTTCTTCCACTCCCGTGCAGTCTGTTGTCATACGTGGATCTAAAATCCAGCCATAGTCCATATTTGTCTGTTAGATAATCTTCGAGTCTTACATCGTGAAGGTGAAGTTTTTTACACACATGATCGGCTGTGGGGCTTGTCTGTCTGCCTCCAGCAAACAATTTTCTTATTTCATCAAAGTGTTGGTCGGGTAAAAGTCCAGCCGAATACAGCTGAAAGGGCTTGCCATCTACTGTGCAAGACAACTGCTCAATTTTTGGGTTGTAAAACACCTCAGATTCTCTCTGAAAAGGAGCTGAGGGTTCAGTAAATAGCAAGAGAACCCCCTTTAGGGACCTTAAAGAATTGCTTATAGCTATTTCCCAGACAGCGTCTTGTTTGTTTTTAATCGCTAGACTGTGGTGTAAAACTCTTTCAAAGTAAACAACCGTCCTACTTTTATACTGGTTTAAGATTGTTCTAGCCAGTTCGGGGTTAGTAACAACGTCAAAATTAAGAGAGATGTTACTGACAGTGTATCTGGCTTGAGGGTCATCTGATAAAATAACAGACCCGCTGTCATTGAATGTCAGTTCGTAAGTAAGTTTGTCTCTTAGTGCGCCTTGGTAATATGGCTGATGGGTTTTTAACAGTTCAAAATCTAGAGGGATGCAAAATCTGTTCTTAAATGCTCGTGCTACTGCCTGGTCTCCCTCGTCTTCCTTTGCATCCTCAGCATTAAGCCTGTGCTTAAGACCGTTTGGGCTCTGAATCCCCTGAAAGATTTTGTCTTTTCTTTCTGTTCTAGGCAGCCACAGATCAGAATAGAGATTAAAAATGTCTGCGCTACTCAGTGAGAAGACTTCTCTACCTTCCAGTTTAATTACCATATTTTTAATGATGGCCCTGCCCAGGTTAGCAACGACAGTAGCATTAGGATCCGCCGACTCAATATCTATTTTGAATGACAGCCTGGCAGTGCCTGGCATTATAACATCGTCAGGCCGAGGTCACTAAATCTTACTGTTAACATTTCATTGGGCTCAATTGTTGATGGATTATTTACAACGCGCACAGTCTGTCTTATGCCTTTTATGCCATTGGGCTCCTTCGCTTTTCTGAATGGATCGAGGTCGCAACCGTATGGGTTCATTTTTTATAAAACAAAAAATTATAAATATATAAATATGTCTGGTGAAGGCGATTATGACGCGCTTAGTCCTATTGAAGAAGATGAAGATGAAGAAAGAGAGCCGAGTCCTTCATTGCAAGATGAACTTGAAGAAGCACGTTCTTTACTCCCTAGACAGCCTCAAGATGTAGGATCTTCACTCCTTAGTGCTCGCCAAGAACTTTTAGGAGTAGGCTCTTCACTCCCTAGACAGCGTCAAGAACTATTGCGACAACGAATTGAATTATTCTATAGAAGTATAGGACGGGAGCTGCCAGACGCGATCGATCCTAACGATTTTGAGATGGGAAAAGGGGGCGGAGACGAGGAAGGTCATTTGTTTATAAAATATATGAAGGGCAATAAACAAATGCGTAAACAAGTTACTGATAGCCGGGACCCCTCCGAGTTTTTAACTCCGGGCTCACTTGGGGAGATTCCTATTCGGATCAGAAGGCGATTAAATATTGCAGATCCAAGGAAGTCTGCTATAAGGTCTAAGGCTGTTAGTGCTTTACAGAACGCGGAGCAAAGGTTGCCAACACAATCTGAAATACAAAACATACCTCTTCAAGAATTAAGTCAAAGAGCAGATGAACTAATAGCAGAAATTGAGACGAGTTTTAATGAGGAAACAATTGCCGATTCTTCATCGCCTAGTCAAAGAGAACGTGAGCTGAGTCCTGAAGAAGAAGAAACGGCTTTAAAAACAATTGTTGATTGCCTGAGCGCGAACACGAGGTTCTTAAAGCTAGAATCAAGGATCTTGAAGCTGAACTGCGTGACCTCAGGTCTGTTAAGTCTGCTTTAACAACTATAAACGAAGAACTAAAAAACAATTTGGCAAAATTTAATGAGCTAGAGAGAGAGATAGACGAAGAAAAAAATAAACTGGCCGATGCAGATGATAACAATTTAGGGTTAGAAGAAAAGGCTAGAACACAGGCGAAAATACAGAATTTAATGGAAGATAAAAAAAAACAGGTTAGAAGCGTTGTATATTAACAGAGAAAAAATAGCATGCCAAACAAGCAGAATCAGAGAAACTATAAACAAAATGCTTCATGAAAATACTACGCTAGCCGAAAGAATACGGATTCTGTTCAGAGAGCAGGGAATTACAATAGTTAGTATATTAACAGCCGTTGGGTTTGCTATCTCTACACTGGTTTATGCATTAACTGGCGGTGCGTCAGCAGGGCCAGTAGCACCTCCAACGCCTCAGCCCGGTAAAAGTTGGATTAGAAAACAACTGCACCATCTAGCAAACCTATTAAAGAAGTTAGCTGTCAAAGCGCTTGATGCTCTGCCTGGCATAATAGGCAGTGTTGTTAGTTGGGTTTTGTCTACCATAGGCAAAGTGGCAGGTTATATGGCTGACCATCTGTGGACGTTAGGAGTGCTGGCTGCTGGTTTAATTTTTAGTGAAATAAAGTATAGCCAGTCCAGTAAAAGTTAAAAACACAACAAGGGCTGTCTTTTCGCTAGTGTGTCTGTCGGGGTGAGGTACATCAACAGGCGGGGGGTCGCTTTCTGGCTGCGGGCTGCTTATAACTGGTGGCGGTGGGTCGCTTTCTGCAGGTTCTGGGCTAGATACTTTTTTTAAAATGGCTGGCGCGGGCCTTGTGTTTAAGCCTTGATTGTGTCCTAAGTTTTGATCGTCTCCAGCTATGAGGATTTCATTATTATAATTCTGTATCATGCCAATCTGTAGTCTAAGGTCAGAAGGCAGCATGTATAACCCATGACCCACAACAAAGTCAACCTTTGACCTAGCATGTGAAAGAACGTTTTGGTACCTTTGTATGCTGGAAGGCAAATCAACAGCAGAGTTAATAGCATCTTCTAAATTGGCTAGAAATTGTTTTCTGGCGTCAAAGCCTGTAGATTGATCCACTATGCTAGACTTGGTCCGTGCTTGCGCTCCTAAAAGGCACCAAACGTACATGCGTATGGAGTCATTAAGTCTTTGCACTCCTGGCATTGTTAGGCCTTTACTTTCATCCAAGATAAATGTTGCCCAAGCATTGGGGTGTTTTTGTTCTATTGATCCCAATCTAACTTGGGAGTTTGGCTTAAAAGAGGTGTGACCGGGCCAGTAGTCAAAATTATATTCTCTACGCTGACCCCACAAATACAGTGTGCCCAACCCGTGATTGCGGTCTAACTTTTGTCTAAAGTTATTTGAAGGTTTAATGTTAAATTCGTTGCAGATTCTTTCATATGCATTATTGTCCATTGGGCTGTTGAATGGATTAAACGCGTTGTCGTTGGGGAGGGGTACTTGTAGTTCAGTTAGTATGCGTCTATACTGGTAATAAACATGAAAGTTATATACTGACCTTACTAAGAGATTGGGGTGGTATAAATGGTTTGCATATGAAACACCGCAGCCAGTAGTTGAGCAGTAAATGGCAAAATTTAACTGATTCTGGTAAAAAGCCATAGGGTTGGATGACCATGCTGATGGCACTCTATCACTCTTTATTGGAGGATTTAAATATCTAGTTAGTGGGTTTACAAGTCTGACTAGAAAGCCATATGATTCATCCACTGCGATGGTTAGGTTACTAAAGTCCAAAGATTTGGGCTCATAAACCCCTCCTACGACGTAAGCGGCACTTTCATTATATTTAAAAGGTTCCATTTTTAAATAGTTTTTTAAAAAAAAAGGATTTAAAAGGATGTACATTTATATAACTAAACAAAACACAAGTGTGTTCTTAAAGTATCCAATTAACAATACGCGCGGTAATAGTAGGGTTGCTCTTAGAAAAATTGGTTTTAAAGTTAAGTGGTTTAATATATCTGAAGAAGCTCAGAATAACTGGATTAATATTAGTAATGAAGAGGGCAATCAAATAACTCATGAAAAAATACCAGAAGGCTATTACAGCTTTTGTTCTTTAAAAGAAGTATTTAACGAATTAGGCATATTGCTAAAAATTAACGAAGCAAACCTCAGAATTACTATGCATTTTCCACTAGAAGAAAAAAGAGAATACACTTTCCCTAAAGGCCTTGCTAGAATCTTGGGTTTCCACAGTACTAGCAGATCTTATAAATTTAGTACAAGAGAAAACATCTATCAATTTGAAGGTAATGAACCATGTGATTTTCTCGTTAACCCGATGTTGTATGTCCATTTACGAGAGTTAAAAACAAGTACTAATTTGTATAATGGCAATCCATCTACGATTCTAGGAGTACTACCATCAATTAAGGCGGGTTTTTGCGATTATCAGTTAAGCACATTTGGTGAAAACAGTCAATTTAAAGAATTAGTTGAAGGGCCTATAAATTCAGTGTGTGTAAAAATAACTAACCAAGATGGAAGGCCGGTTGTTTGTTCTGATTTGTTGGTGGTGCTGGAAGTAGAAGAGCGTACTGTAAACCATTAGATTTTTATGCTATGGAGAGAGATAGAAAATATCTAGGAGCTAAATCACCCATTTTTGTTTTGCACGTAAGCCCCCCATTTTAAAGTAACAATTACGTCAATTTTGGAGGTTTTTGGATGTTAAGTTTGGTTGTAAAAAAGGTGTTAATTTTGGCAAAAAGTAGTATGAGACGGACGAGATTGTTTGTGAAAAAGGGGGGTTTTGTGCAAAATAAGATGGGGTGGGGTAGCTCCTAGATATTTTCTATCTCTACACCCAACACAAAACACACACACACACACACACACACACACACACACACACACACACACACACACACACACACACACAAATGTGCGTGCGCGTGCCCACCCCCATTCACATACAAACAGAGAGAGTGAGAGTTGATACTTTGATGTTTTAATGTAATTAGCTATAAGCCCTTGTGACAGGGGGTACACAAATGATTTGATTTCAGTGGCAAATCAATGAAAAACAGAATGCAAACAACAATAATACCACACACACACACACACACACACACACACACACACACACACACACACACACACACACACAGTTTTCAGTTTCATCGAGGAGGCGTCACTGCGTGCGGACTAGTCCACATAGGCTACACCACATCCGCTAAGTTTTGAGACCACACTACGCATGATTTTAAGCTGATGGATAAATGAATTAACAACTAAGATGATAGAATTGAAGAAGAGGGTCTCGTGGCTACGACTCAGCACACACACACACAACACACACACACACACACACACACACACACACACACACACACACACACACAAACACACACACAACACACATGCGCACACACACACACACCCATGCGCGCACGCGCACACACACACACACACACACACACACACACACACACACACACACACACACACACACACACACACACTCGTGCGCGCTCGCTCACACGCGAGAAATTCTACCTAATCAACCATCGTCTATAACATTAATGAGTGATCTTGTCATGTCTATTGAGAAATATATACAATATAAAAAATTATATGAAATGCATTTTTCGAGCGATGTCATTACAATGTTACTATCAGATTTCAATTAGATCCTTCCTTTGTGCTTCATTGCTCTTAAACAACACATTATTTTTTTCTCAGTTCATCGTAGCCCCTGCATCCGAAGATGAAATGACTCTCATCCTCCGGAACATGACCACACCTCGGACATGAGGGGACAATGGAGACATTTGAACTAAACCACATTTTGTCCGCGTTTAGACTAAAGGTTCTTAATCTGAACATGGCAAGACAAATTCTATGCCATCTAGTTGAAACAGTTTAAATACATCTTTCTGAATGAAATACTGATTTAAAAGAAAAGAGCCAGTTATATTTATCATTACTTTCCATTTTCCCGTGCCAGTTTTCTTATACAATGCTACTAATCTGTCTTTAAATTCAGATATAAAACAATGTTGGTGTCATACTCCCTGGCACAACCAAACAATTCCAAATCTATGCTCTGTTAAAATTTCCTTTACTTGAAATACCCAGTTCTGTCTACCCTCCTCAGTTTGCAGTAACAGTATTTCATATGCTTGTCTATATAATCTCGACATTGGTAATCTGGTTAATTTCATCTAATATCTTATACACTTTATAATGATTTATGTACCATTGATACCTGCCTTGATTCACCATACAGAACGGTATTCGATGAATGCAATGACACACCAATAGAACGCTTAATCGCAAATGTATGAACCTTTTCCATATAGTTGTTGACAGTAAGCCCCTAAACTTCTGCTGCATAAGTCAAAATCGGTTCGGTCTGGCTGTCGAAAAGTTTCCAAAAAAAGACTGAACTTAACTTTTGCAGAAATTTGAGAATTTCAATAACACGTTTCTTTTTCCTTTTTTACTTGATTCCACCCATGCAGACGTCAAACTTAGTCTCATGGTGAATAACGTTCCTAAATATTTATATGGGTTAGTGACTAATTTCCCTTTCTCCATAAAACCATTAATTTTTTCATGTGAAGAAAGGTGACTTCCACTGCGAAAAACCATAACATTTGTCTTTTCTAGGTTTACTATCAGCTGCAGCTTACCTGCTTCCTGTTTAAGTGCATTTAACTGATTTTGAAGTCCAGGGGGGAGGAGGGGGGTGACAAAAGAATAACATCATCAGCAAACAACAACAAGAACACTGACTGCCCCTGGAATCATTTGAATACTATGCTCGCCTTTTTTCGATATTTCAATGGAAAGTTCGTTTACAAAAAACGAAACAACCGTGGACTTAGAAGGACCCCTGTTGGATTCAGCGTGAGACAGCCGTGGCGAGCGGTCACGGATTTGGCGCTCTCTGCACGCGTTGAACACAGGCTGAGTACGCCATTTGTTGACTTAGCCGTTTTTCTACTGTTTTTGTTTTTCTCTGCGTTTGAATTTCGAACAGCGGTGCTCGCTTCAAGTATTTACACGCGTCTTTCTACCGTTTTCTATTTCCACTTGTGTCATCCATCATCGAGCCCTTTTTTTTTTTTTTTTTTTTTTCTCGTCACGGCTTGCCGCTATTCTTAAGCGCGAAGATGTCCGCGATGGGCGTTACCCCTGTCTTCGTTAAGGCGAGGAGTATTCCGGACTCTGCCAACAGTCGGCCCTCCGTACTGGAAATCTGCCTGGCAGGTGAACGGGTTGCTGGCCAAGGGTCCGTGGTGGGAGCGCAACAGATCGGCAGCTTATGGAGGATTTATCCCGCAACGCAGGACGCCAGGACAAAACTCCTTGTACAAGGTATTTGTTTGAGAGGAACAGTGATTCAGTTGGTAAGCACGAATCCTTTCTCTTTGAAAGACGATACTGGGGAAGAAAAGCCATATACGAAAGTCTGGATAGACAATTTACCAATTTCCGTCGCTGATTCAGAAATTGAACACTCTCTCACCAAAGTCGGGTGTGAGTTACGCTCGGCGATAAAGGCGGAAAGAGCCAGAGACGTTGATGGTAAACTTACCCGTTTTCTTACAGGAAGACGTTTTTTGTTTATTACACTTCCATCCGTACCCCTGGAAAAAACTCTGAAGGTTAGTGTATTTACAGCTAAGGTTTACCACCGTGAGCAGAAAAGGGCAGAAAATAAACAAATCGTTTGCTCTAAATGCTTGGGCACAGGCCACCATGCTTCCGTTTGTGTTAAAGAAATCGTCTGTAGGGCTTGCAAGCAGACTGGCCATAAGCAAGGTGATCCATTGTGCCAGTTGGAAACAACACCCACTCCTAATAACACAAGTATGAGTGAGAGCGTGGATGTGCAGTGTGGAAGTGCTGAGCAGGAAGGTGACAGTTCCCGAACCGATGAGACTGAGAAAAAGAGAGAGGAGGAGAGCGGGCAGTCCAGGGGTCGACCAGGGGAACGCCAGACGACTCTCACCTCTTCCCTCCAGGTTCAGTCCGCACGTCGACACAGGTCCGAGACTCCGAAGCGGCCCCGCTCCTGGGAGGGCACCAGTCCCAGGGAAGTGACAGGGAAGGACAAGGTCAGGAAGAGAAACTCGGGACAGGCTCACCGTAACTCTCCCCCTTCAGGTGTCAAAACCGACAAAAAAGGTAACACAGGGGGGTGAAACAATGTAATCGGTGGACTGACCCGGCTTTTCGACCTTGCTGACGTTTTTCGGACTATGGCTTGGAATGCTGTATGTCGGTGTATGTTTGGTCACTGTAAAAAATATTTGTACTCATAACAAATACTTCATTTCTCATGGATAAAATACGCATATGCTCAATTAATGTCAGAGGTTTGAAAAATAAATTTAAAAGAAATTCAGTATTTCACTATCTAAAAGGTCAGAAATTTGATATAGTATGTCTCCAAGAGGCACACATAACAACTACTGATTTAATGATATGGGAAAAACAATGGGGGGGACAAATCTTTTACAACGAAGGAACAAATAGAAGTCAAGGAGAAGTTATTTTGATAGCTAAACATTTCGATGGAGAAGCCAAATTAGAAACTGTGTGTAACAGGATTCTAGTAGTATCAATTAACTATAGTGAATATAGTTTCAAAATAGGAAATATCTATGCCCCTAATAACTCGAAAGAAAAGATGTTGTTCATGAAAAATTTACAAGAAACCTTAAATGAATTCAGTGAAAGCAATCTTCTTCTAGTTGGTGATTTTAACTGTGTTCTTGACAATGAGCTGGACATTATATCAGGTCATACCCATGCTGATTCTGAAGTTAGACTATTTAATCATACTATTGCTACTCTACAACTCACAGACATGTGGAGAGCATCTCACAAAAGCGAAAAAGACTTTACATGGTCTCGAGTAAACCCTTTTGTCGCCCGGCGCTTAGACTACTGCTTTCTATCCGATGGGATGCTTCAGTTCAGTGTTTCGTGTGAACACACCAGTTTTCCTCATTCGGATCATAAAGCGATAATATTAGAACTTAGCAGCAATGATTTTATTCGTGGGCCTAGCTATTGGAAATTTAATAATAGCTACTTAAAGGACCCAGTATTTGTGCAGAAAATGAATGACTTATTAGACAGGGAACTTAAAAGAATTTCAGATAACGCGTCATATATGTATACATGGGAATTATGTAAAATTAAAATTAGAGATTTTTGTAGTGAATATGGTAAAATACTAGCCAATAAAAGAAAAAATCTTGAAAAGAAATTAGAATTTGATATTTTGGAAGCTGAAAAACGAATGATTCATAATCTGACTAGTAAAGATAACCAAGAACAATATCTGATATTAAAACAAAAGTTAGAGTTACTACAAGCACAAAAAGCAAAAGGTGCACAGGTAAGGTCACGAATTAAGTGGATTGAAGAGGGTGAACGCAACACTAAATATTTCTGCAATTTAGAAAAAGCAAGGGGAAAGAAGAAAATCATCACAAGGTTGTGTAAAGATACGGGGGAAGTAATTACAGATCAACAACAGATTCTAGAAGAACAGGTAACATTCTATAAAAACGTGTATACTCGGCCTGTAGAAGTAAACAATGTTCGTGAATCAGTTGATGCGTTCTTAGAAAATGAAAACATTTCTCGTTTAGAAGAAAATGATGTTGCTAGTTGTGAAGGCATGGTCACTACTGAGGAAACAACAAACGCTTTAAAAAAGATGAAAAATGGATCAGCGCCAGGGAGCGATGGAATAACTATTGAGTTTTTCAAATTTTTTTGGAATAAAATAAAAGTAGTCTTAACAAACTCGTTTGTAGAATCCTTTGGTAAAGGAGAATTAGCATATACTCAAAAACAAGGCATAATAACATTGCTACATAAAGGGAAAGAACTTGAACGAGACAAATTAACTAATTGGAGACCAATAACTCTGACAAACACTGATTATAAGATTCTGGCCAAAGTATTGGCAGAAAGACTTGGAAAAGTTATCCACAAATTAATTAATAACGATCAAGTAGGCTATATCAAAGGCAGAAACATTGCAACAATTATCCGATCAATAGATGATGCAATCAATTATCTTAACCAAACAAATAAAACGGGTTACTTGCTGGCAGTTGATTTTTCAAAAGCCTTTGACTCGGTGTCCAAAGACTTTCTGTTGCATGCCTTTGAAGTTTTTGGCTTCGGAACTGAATTTAGAAAATGGGTTGCCATACTGACAAAGGACATCGTCAGTTCAATAAATCATGGAGGATGGCTATCTGAACCTTTCAAACTTTCTTGTGGAATTAGACAACGATGTCCCTTTTCTCCGCTAGCCTTTGTTCTGGCAGTGGAATTGTTAGCAATTAAAGTCAGAAGTAGCTCCATATCTGGCATTGACGTTCCAACCACTGTTCCAGATAATAATATTCCCTTAAAAATCAAACAAATGGCGGATGATACAACCCTATTTCTCAGAGATAAAGGAGACATGGATAAATCTTTAGAAATCTTTAGAACATTTCAAAGTTTCTCTGGTTTAAAATTAAACATACAGAAAACGAAAGCCTTACCTATGGGAAGGCAAATAAGAGAACCAGAGCTTCCTTTCAACACAGTAGAGAAAATAAAGATATTAGGCATTTATTTCCAACGTGACAGGATGGCTAGGAACATTGAAGATAATTGGAGTAATAGGATGTTTCAAATGAATAAACTGATCAGAGAATGGAATAAACGGGATATTAGTATTCAAGGTAAGATTGTTGTAATAAAAACATTTTTACTTAGTCAGTTCCTTTATGTTATGCAATCCATAGGACTTCCGGATTGTGTGCTAAATAAAATCAACTCAACTCTTTACAAATTCCTATGGAAGAAAAGATTTAACAATAGAAAAGCATTCGAAAAAGTTAAAAGGAAAACAATGGAAGCAAGTTTGGAGGAAGGAGGACTTAATATGATTAATATGAGTAATTTTCAAAACTGCTTGTACTTACAATGGGCGGGAAACTCTTTAAAGTCACCGAACAAGAAAACTGGTCATTAATACCCAGATGGCATTTACAACACCTTGCAAAGAATGATGCTTTTTGTATAAATTGCAGAGCCAAAGACTTGAAGGATTGTAGTTTAATCAGTAATGAATTCTGGAAAGAAGTAGTAGCAGTCTATCTAAACCACAAAATATTGATAAGACTTGATGATATCGACAAAAGTAATTTCCACAGTCAATACCTTTTCCACAATAATCTAATTAGGTATAAAAATCAGGTATTATATTACAAAAACTGGGCAAATAATGGCATTGTGCAAATTAAGGATATAACTCATGAAAGAGAAAATAGAGTACTGACTTTAGAAGAAATACAGGAAATGGTTGGGCAGAACAGAGCCCTTGCATTGTTTCAGTACAATGCTTTGATTAACTCCATACCTGCGCAATGGATCCAGTGGATCCAGTCAGGAGAAAGAGGATCTGGGACGCTCCCATGTTTTGCCAGTCTGTTAAATACAAAACCTAAAGAAATAAGGAAACTAATTATACCACATAACGAAAGTCAAACACCTACTGCGAGTGCCTTCTGGAAAAGAAAATTCGGAATTGACTTAGACAAATCCACATGGTGTCGAGCTACAGACGTTACAAAAGAGGTAAGACTTAGAGTACTCCACTGGAAAATATTACACAATATATATCCTACTAATATCATGCTTAGTAAAATGAAAGTAAAAGAATCAAACAAATGCTCTTACTGTCCCGACACAACTGATTTTATTGAACACTTCTTCTGCGAGTGTCCAATCGTTTATAACTTTTGGAGATTTATTGAGCAAAAAATTTATTTAGAAACAAATGCACATATTAAACTATCCAACACAGATATATTATTTGGTATTGATAAATCCATTGCTTCGAAGGTAAATTATAAGTGTATCAATTTCATCATACTACTAAGTAAAATGTGTATCAGTATTTGCAAAAAGACGAACTCGGGTATCCCTCTGCAGCTCATTTTTGAGAAAGAATATAATGTCCGAAGGGGTTTAAAAGGAAAACTTCCCCAAGTAAGCGGGAGAGTGTAAATATCATAAGAACTGTGAGTTGTCTATGTACACACTTTTTTTTATTTTTTTTATTTTTTTTTTTTGAAGGAGGGGAGAGAGAGGGGAGGTGGAAAGTTGTATTATCCGTGCGTTAGGTGTTAAAAGGAGAGAGGGGGTGGGGGAGGGGGTGCGGTGAGAGATGGGGGGGGAGGGGGGGGAGAGACCGGAGAGCTGTGTGGGTGTATGGATGTGTGTGTGTAGGGGGGGGGGGAGGGAGAGATCGTGTGACTGTTGTCTCGCTTCTTGGCTTTCCTCATGTCTTCCTTGTAGACCTTTTCTTTTCGCTATAAGGTGGGCTTCATCGGGGGAACAGCTAATTGGTGAGACGACATGTAACAAACCTCTAAATTCATTCAAAAAACGCCGTCTTTGTCCGTATGTTTGTCGATCTGCCTTACGGCCTGTCTGACTTTTTACCTGCCTGTATTTCTCTATCTCTTTCTTTCTCTCTCTCTCTCTCTCTCTCTCTCTCTCTCTCCCCCCATCTCCTTCTCCGTGTCTCTCGCCTTAAGTGTGTATGTGTGTGGGTGGGGGTGTGTATGGAGTGGGCTTTTTTTTTTTTTTTTTTTTTTGGGGGGGGGGGGGGAAGAGATGGGTGAGTGAGTGAGGATGGGCAGGGGTGGATGTGTGTATGGGTGAGAGGGTGGGCGGTGGTGGTGTTGACGGTAGTGTGAGGTGAGGAGCGCTCACGTACATGGGTAGAGGGATGGAAAAGGAGACGGGCAATTGGGACAAGGATATCCTTTCAGGTGTTCACATACGGAAGTGATAGTTTACACATAAAATAATTATACTTTGGTACCGTGCCTTAATATGTAACTATCATTGTTGACATATTTGAGAGGGAAGGGAGGGATGGGGGGGGGGGATGAGAGGTGTGTGTGTATAACACAAAATGAAAAATTGAAAATAATTGTTTTGTTTTTTGTTTTTTTTCATCTATGTTGATTTATTTGTACAAGCAACACATTATCAGAGTGAATGTGCCAGCACACCACACATCAGAACATAAACAAACCCAGACACTTTGTATCAAATGCCAAAACACTAAAATCAGCAAAAATATGTCCATTTATGAGAGAACATACAGACTATGCATGGTGTGGAAGAGACTGGTTGGAGAAAAAAAAAAGAAAAAAGAAAATCACCTAGTAGTGGAAATTGTTCTTTTTTTCACTTTTTGTTTTTTTTGGCAAATGAAGAGGACAGTGTGAAGCACCAAAAAATGAAGAGGTGGATTTTGGCCCTAGGAAAAAAGAAAAAAAAAAAAAAAGGAAAAAAAAAATTACCGCCTTAGGTGCTCCATTGATCCGATAACTGATGCCACAAAAAAAAAAAAGAAAAAGAGAAGAAAAAAAAAAAGAAGGACCCCTGTTTAACCTCTCTCAGGCATTCGAATAAATCGGAATATACACATCTATCACGTACACATACAAGAACAGAATCATAAATGCTTCTAAGTGCCTTGTACAGCTTACCGTTTACACCTATTTTCCTAAATAACATTCCACAAGATATTCCTGTTCACAGAATCAAAGGCTTTTTAAAGTCTACAAAAGCCACGTACAGTTTTCTATTATGTTGGAGATAGTTCTGGACTAAAGCATATAAAGTAAATATATGATTATTGTGCAACATTTAGCCCAAGAACACAGCCTGCTCTTCAATGAATTTTTCCTCTCTTTCCGCCGAATCAGTCAGTCTTTTGTTCTAAATACGGGTAAACGTTTTACTTACTACGCTATTTGATGCTACCCATCTGTAATAATTTGAGTTATGCGTGTCACCTTTTTTTTGTGTATTTGGAATTATAATGGACTTTGTCCGTTCTGAAGGAAAAGTCCCCTTTTCAAATAATTCATTGAATAAAGTAACAAGAAAACTCACCACAGAATTATTTGCATTTTTTAACATTTCATTAATGATGTAGTCTGGACCAGCGCTTTTGCACGTTTTAAGGCTGCTAATACTTGACAGCGCCTCCTGTTTAGAAACTGGGTCATTAAACAAGGGTCATTGCCAACGTTCTCTTCTTCTTCAAATACTAAGTCACAAAGTTCAGTGCCGATATCATATGCATCACAAATATGTGGAAAAACTGATCATGCCGTTGCTGTTAACTAATTAAAGAATAAGTGACCCTTTTCCTGTTCACTGATTGTATCATTGACCGAAATAACTTTGGATTATGAGCTGAATCTCTTAACTTTTGTAGTCTTTCTTCCTCATACTTACACATATTCTTCTTCTTTTTCCTGTTGATGACTGATTTACATCTATGAAATCTTTTGAGAAACCTCTTGACCTTTTTCTTTAGTTGACACTCTGTCAAACCAGTCACTGTTATCCCTTCTTTGTCCAACTGTCCGTACTATGCAGGCTGCCACCCTATACAAAGCTTTGGTAAATGTATCAAGTGACTTATTGTCATTAACTGTCCGGATCTGGTCAGCTTTCAATAGCATCTCCTTAAATCTCTTCTTCATATATCTCAGCTTTCTCATTATCCCATACAATTCTTTCTTCCCTCACACTTGCTGCTTTAGTTTCCTTGGTATTACTAATACAATGGTCACTCACCCATTTCATAACAACTGGCAATTGCCAAGAGAATAATCAATCACCAATGTGAAGGTCACAGTGTATAAACAAATCTTTAGAAACAAGAAAATAATCAATGACACTCTGACCATGTGGTGGTACAAAAGTAAATTCACCATTAAAATTACTATTACAATACCCATTCAAAATAGACAGATCAAACAGAAAAGCAAGATCAGCAAAGATTTTCCAAAATTATTCAGAACTGTGCCTTTTGAGCGCTGAATATATCCCCCTCCATCAGTCTCATCAGAGTCAAAACTTGGCACATAGTTTTTTCATATTCCCCAACTTCGACTGTTCACTTCCAGTTTTTGCGTTCATATCACCACACAAGATAATGTAAACATCCTCTTTCCTGATGCATTACAGTAAATGTTCTTCTATCATTACAATGCCATCTTTCAGCTCAGTGTGTTGATATATAGGTGATCCTTCAGGAGCAAGAGATTTTTAACCTAGGTCTCCTATGCGAAAAACATCTCCACCACCAGTGGGAGTTCTGTCAAGTCTTCATCGACTTCAAGAAGGCGTTCAATAGTCTGACCGAGGCACTCTGGTCCAAAATGAAGAAAATTAAAATCGGATAGAAGCTTATCAACACCATCAAACAATTGTACTGGAAAGCGACCAGTACGGTGCTCATACAAGATACTGTTGGTAAATGGTTCCATTCTTCATTTGGGTTCGTCGGAGCTGCATTCTGTCTCCCTCACCTTTCTACATATTCCTGGAACGTATTATGATCGCTAAAAGATCATGTCAGCGCAGTAAGAATTGGTGGAAGAGCCATCACAAATCTTCGATTTTCATATCATATTGATGGCCTGGCAGAGAACTTGCCAAGTTTGTTGCAAGACAGGATGAAAGACCAGCATGATATGGCATGGAAATCAGCACCGAGAGGACTAAGTTAATGGCTAGCGACATCACCACCACAAATACTGGAATAACTGGCCACGGTCAGAAGCTGGACTGTGGTCAAAGTTCATTTACCTGGGTACTTGATAGTACCCAGGTAAATGAACTTTGACCACAGTGAGAGATCCAAACCAGAAATCTTCTCGAGGGCAGCAGAGATAACCACAACACTGCCCAGAATACAACCTGTTTGGAAGGGCGAGAACATCTCCATGAAACACAAGATCAGGTTCCAGCGCGCACCAATGTATTCCATCTTCCTGTACGCATGCGAGACATTGACCCTCACAGCGAATCTAGAAAGATGAATCCAAGTCATGGAAATGATATATTATCGCAAGATATAAACTCCAGACATACTGATCATATCACCAGTCAAGAAATGCGTCAAGCCATCAGGAATTCAGAGGACTATACGAAGATTTACTGACATCAGTGAGTAGAATACTACGTAGCTATGACCATGTAGCATAATTATATGACCTTGCCAAAACAATCCTGCGGGGAATTATTGATGGAGCGAGGTGGAAGGGAAGACAGAAAAAAACAGCAACAGATGGACTGACAACATTGCAGAGCGGACAGGAAAATCATTTGCAGAGACTCAAGCCTTAACACACAATCGATAGAACTGGAGGAACCTGGTGAACAGTTCTTCACTGTAGAGCCCAAGGACTCCCCACGGAGTTAAGGGAGACAATAAAAGTCGAAAAACGTTAGAAAATATGTACAAATACTTTGTACTACCACATTTTAACTATGCCGATTTTATACGGGATACTTATACAGATACATTACTAGTACTATGACAACTTACTTTGATAAACGGATGAAGCAAATTCTCTCCCGACTTCGTCTCTGGATAAGAGACATGAGCGATGATCTGTTTCATCGCCGTTCAGTGAACAACCCATTCTAACCCTGCAGTAATACAAGCGAAACCACTGAACAATATCTAATATTTGTGTTGTCAACACTCATGTCGCTCGGACAAACACAATTTTAATTTTACCTGCAAATTTCACTGGGTTACAAATTTTGGTGGATGGAAGTTTCAACCTCCACAATGAGATAGACCTCTTCATACTTTATACTGCTCATCAATTCATTTCTGAAACAGATTTTGGAATTTTTAAGTCTATTTGTAGAAAAGATGCATAACATGAATCCTCCGTCACCCCAACCCCAACTTCTCCCTGTCATCTGCTTTCCCCACTGTTTCCTCCCCATGAACAGACATGTGTGAACACGTCATTGATCCCCGGTGCGGGGTTGTTTGGTTTGCAGGTTGGGTTGTTCGGTTTTCGTCCCGATGTACGTTTACCTGAGATGGTGAATCAGCAGGGCGCCCCTGCCCATCACGAGGGACAGCATGTGCTTCTCTACATGCGCCGACGAGGGAGCAGTCGACCGGTCCGCGGAGCGTCGAGCCCAGATGGGGGATCTCCAAGAGAGGGGTCTTCTTGCGTCGGTGTCACTTCAGTGTTGCAAAAGACTTCTTCCTTTATGGACATCAGTTAATTAAGTGAACCCGGGTGTCAGTGTGGTTGTGGTGTACTTTGTAGTAGGGGTGGTCCCAACCCGTTTAGGAGCACTCTGCCAGCGGGCAACAAACTGTCTTTTTTTATTTTTTTATAAAGAACAACCGTTTTTCTTTTCTAGGAAACAGGCCTGTTTGTGTGTTAGACGTGTTTCTAGCTTTATTTCTTTTCTTTTTTTTTTTTTTTCTTTTTTTTTTTTTTTTTGGGGGGGGGGGGGGGGGACTGGTAATAGTGGGTTAGGCATTTTGGACTATTATATTTTGGGTATCCCTGGGTTGTTCTATGTCATTATCGTTTTTTTTTTCTTTGCCCGGTAGGACATTTAGCTCTCCGTAAGGGTGCTTTCCTCTTCTTTATCCCTCTTTTGTCCATACACTCTGTCTGTTCTCCCTCTTCTGTGATAGGCCCCGAGTCCCAATAGGAATGTGTATGTGTGTATGAGAGAATTTATGTCGTGTACTCTTCGCTCTTGTGCTGAGTGGTGAGTGTGCGTCCTGACTCCTGACTCTGCGGTCCCATATTGAACCCGACAATATATATATATTGTCGGGTTCGATATGGGACCGCAGAGTCAGGAATATATATATTGGTGGGATGCGCGTGCATGTATTTATCTCTCTCTCTCTCTCTCTCTCTCTCTCTCTCTCTCTCTCCTCTCCTCTCTCTCTCTCTCTCTCTCTCTCTCTCGCTTCATTTTTGGCGCTTTTTCTCTGTTGCTTGTTTAGATTCATGCTGTGTATTAATGTAAAATCAAAATGAAAATTAAATGAGGAACATTTTATCAGGTTTTGTTTCAACGGGTTGAGTGCTTTTTGCGTGACAGACTTTTACAATTGCGTCGAACGGATCCTGAATCTGATATGTTATCCGGCTCCATACCACTGACTCGCCCCTTAAATGAACGAGTTCTCATCCTTAGGTCACATTCTATCGTTTAACCAAGTTTGATTGAAACAAACACATAAATAAGCGCGGGTGAAAAAAATAGCCTATGTGGTAAAAATAATAGATAACACAGAGACTCTTCTCTTTCTGCTAATTAACTGCTGTCTAATTAATCCCAGTCTCCTAGCGGCAGGGTTCCCCTGACGACCAGAACTCTTCTTTTTCTTCCTTGCATCATCAGGGGGAAATGACCACAGGCTTTGTTGTGGATGCTTCATTCCGCCAAAAACGGTTTCATCATTTGAGAGTTTGTCTTTCTGTCCGTCTGTGTGTGTGTGTGTGTGTGTGTGTGTGTGTGTGTGTGTGTGTGTGTGTGTGTGTGTGTGTGTGTCTCTCTCTCTCTCTCTCTCTCTCTCTCTCTCTCTCTCATTCTGTCTTCGTGTGTGTGTTTGTGTATGTGTGTGTGCGTGCGCGTGCGTGTATGTGTGTGTACCTGTGTGTGTGTGCGCGCGCGCATATGTGTATATTTGTACATAAGAGATATAGAGAGACAGACAGACAGAGATAGAGACCCACGGATAGACAGGGGGACAGACAAACAGACAGACTGACAGATAGACGGACAGACAAACAGGAGGATTAAGCGAGAAGGTGGGGGTTAAGAGAAAGAGAGAGGGGGGAGGAGAGAGAGAGAGAGAGAAAGACAGACAGACAAACAGGCAGGCAGACAGACAGACGCCAAGCTGGGAGTAGGGGGCTTGGAGATGGAGGAAGTGCATGGCCCCGTTCCGACCTCCTCTCCATCCCCTTTTTCTGAGAATACCGTAGAAAGTTTGAGTCTGTTGTGAAGCATAACTTCAAGGGGAAAAAAATCAATAACATCAACAACCCCAGAAAGAACATGGAAATAGATCGTCATCAAATACTATATACCGACAACGGGTTCATCGCTGCTCGATTCCTCTCCCACTCCATGTTGTTCACCATTACCCGACTGTCAACGACTTTCTGACGCGTATTATCTTTTTCGTACTCCCAGTTCTTATAGAACAGGGAGTACTTTACAATGGGAACGAAGAAATGCTGTGTGTGTGTGTGTGTGTGTGTGTGTGTGTGTGTGTGTGTGTGTGTGTGTGTGTGTGTGTATCTGTCTGTCTGTCTGTCTGTCTGTCCGTCCGTCCGTCCGTCCGCCCGTGGTCAAAATGTGTTCCACTCGCTCCAGACAAACTACTCGGCCGATCTTTCTGCTGTCTAACGTTTATAACGGCCCATAACGGTTTTTCATTTTTATGGAACATCTCAGAAAGTACTTGGCCGACCTCTCTGAAAATTTGTAGGTATGCGCCGTATGGGTCACGGATCATGCCCGATGTGTTATTTTACCGTTATAGCCGTTATTAACAGCCATAACGGCCCATAACGGTTTTCCTTCTTTATGTAATATCTTAGAAAGTACTTGGCCGATCTTTCTGAAAATTTGTAGGCATGTTCATTATGGGTCATGGATGATGCACACACACACACATACACACACACACACACACACACACCGCGCGCGCGCGCGCGGCGCACACACACACACACACACATCAATATGCAAGCTTGTATATATCTGTATGAATATTTTGAAAAAAAATATTTAAAGAAACATAGGCATTATACATAAATGTGCATGAATATGCATGAATTATGTATATCAATATGCATCCTCGCATAAATCTGGAGTGCTGCTGGATTCCGTTTTTGAACCCGTGCTGGTTAGAATGCTACAGAATTTTACACTGTGGTATATCTATTTGATTGCAAGGGAGCACAGATAGAATCAGTCGTGCCTCCCTGACGAGTCTGATTCAGCGGAGGAAGCAATACGAATAGTTCTGTCTTCAAGATGGGTTGTAATGGTCCCCATATATTGCTAGCTAGAGAAGGATCTTATAGCTCTAATATACATCTCCCTGGTTTTTCATTCTTTTTTCACTCTTCCCCCCTCCCCCCCCCCCCCCTTCCCCATTTTTTTTCTTTTTCTTTTTTTTCTGTTATCTTTTTGCCCAGTCATTAATGTAATGACGGAGGAATTGTTAGACTGCGCTTGTTTTCCCCCACTAGTAAATTGTTCCATATATTACTGTTTGGTCAATCAGTGAGAGATTGTTTCTCATAGGAATTCCATGTAAAGGCTGTTCTGTACAACTCTTAGCTGCTGTCAGCACTTACGCGACTGACAGTGCATGGGTTATTGAACAAGAAACCTGACGGTTGACACCTATTGCTCCCCCTTGCATTCTAAATGGATCCTTAAGCATAGGCTCAAAGGTTATCCGCCACATTTATACTGTTTATTTTATGATTTTGGTTTTTCAGCAGCTTATTTCTTTACTGTACTTTCCTTTTGGTTTTCTTGTCTATCCTTGGCTGGTTGCTTTAGGTTGCCATTAGATTCCGTTTTTTTTTAACCCTTGATGGTGATCATACCACAGAATTGTACACTGTTTGATGCCAATGGAGCAAAGACCCAAACTGTTTTATCTCACTGGCGTGTCCTTTTAAACAAACTCAAATCGTCGAAGCAGGCGATATACATGGTTCTGTATATAAAATCAGAAACGATTGTCTTTAATTGTTGCTAGCGAAGGATTTAACATAAGCAGTATATAATTCTCTTATTCTTAATCCTTTTGTTTTCATTTTTCCGGCGCCTCCCCACCCCCTTTTGTTTTGCTGAGTCATTAATATATTAACGCAATCATAAGTATAATAACATTTTAACGCAATCATCAGCATAACAACGGAGGAATTGTTAGCCTGCACTTGGTTTCTGATTTCGAGTTTTTCACCTGATTGCCGTCAATATGAACACGACAATGAATGTGTATACAACCTGCTAAACAGATAACAATGAGGAGTATGACGAATAGGACTTCCGCGCACATAAAATCAAACAGTTCTCGTTCTTACACAACATACACACGCTTTGTCACACACACACACACATACACACACACACACACACACACACACACACACACACACACACACACACACACACACACACACTTGTATGCACAACAGAGTGGGGCTTAGAGAGTACTCCAGAAGATAGAAAGTGAGATCCAAAGGTGTCGTGTATGTAATAATCCCACCACTGGTGAAAACCGCAGAGCGCGCCCGCGCGCGCACACACACACACACACACACACACACACACACACACACACACACACACACACACACACACACAGATAGATCAGGCATGCATCAGGATTGCAGCTAAAGTACACCTTAAAAGTATGTCACGTTGCATGTTACGTGTAGGCCTACTCTGATGTCAACTAGAGTACGATGGCCTTTTTGTTTCATAATGCTGACATATGACGATTTATCCGCAAAGAACGTCACCCAAACATTGCCTTCTTGTTCTGTCTGTCTGCGTGGCTAAGGATTTGTCTTTGGAACGATGATAATTTTTGTTCATGTAACAAGATCGCTTCCATTTTAAGAAAAGCAGTTACAAATGCATTTAAAGTAGAAAGACTGCTCTAAGAATATAGGTCACAAATCAGCTGATTTTCTTTAAATCGACCGTCATATGTTAGAAGCCTGTTAAAGTGGATTAAAGGACACCTTACCTTCGCAATAATGACAATATTCGTTTCTGTGTGACGGATTAAAGGACACCTTACCTTCGCAATAATGACAATATTCGTTTCTGTGTGACGGATTAAAGGACACCTTACCTTCGCAATAATGACAATATTCGTTTCTGTGTGACGGATTAAAGGACACCTTACCTTCGCAATAATGGCAATATTCGTTTCTGTTTGACGGATTAAAGGACACCTTACCTTCGCAATAATGACAATATTCGTTTCTGTTTGACCTCGATAATTCTAATAGAATATCGGCATTCTCGTTTTGATATGGGAAGACATGGATTCTAATAGAATATCGGCATTCTCGTTTTGATATGGCAAGACATGGATTCTAATAGAATATCGGCATTCTCGTTTTGATATGGCAAGACATGGAAACAGGCAAACGCCATGTAAAGAGAAGCAACTTTCGTGTCTTTCTGGCATAATTCAGTTCAAGGTTGTCTCCCGAAGAAATGGTAGCGCAAAACCTGACAAAAGGATGGGGTGGTAGGTAAGGGGCGGAAATGATAGTGGGAGGCGGAGGAAGGATGCTGATCTGGTTTTTGTCTGTTTGTAATTGTTGATTAATTTGCGCAGATTGATCATCACACGAAAAGATCTTAAATCCCGAGGAGAACACTGTGTCCTCGACTGAGCAATAATTGTCGACAGTACGTCGACTCAGCAATAATCGTCGACAGTACGTCGATTGAGCAATAATAGTCGACAGTACAGGGTTGACTTACATGGTGTCCTGTATATGTTGGATCAAAACTGGCACCACCGTAAATCGGCAATGCACCGTCTCTTGTGGACGGCTACCCTGAGGCGATGTGATAATATTTGGAAACTGGACTTACGGTGTAACACGCCAGAATCATTTTACAATGAAAAGAAGGGGGGGGGGGGGGGGGGGGGGGGAAAGAAGAAAAAAACTACCATAGTCATTATGGCGTGAAGCAGCTCACTATGGTGCCTGTAGAGTACGCCGTAAACACGACAATATTTACAGTGTACACACACACCGCTACTCTATGAACTTTTGCGCGATTACCTTTTACTATCAGGACGTCGTTATTTCTCTTTCTGTTGTCTTTTTTTCAAAAGCCCGTATTTCCGCACCATTATGTAGCAGTGGCTGGATCTGACAGCCAGATAGTTTACCAAAGACACTGAAAGCATTGCAATCTAAGTTATAACATGTATGAAGCAAAAGAAGAACCGCTTTCTTTCCTTTATTATATACTTTGACATGCAAAACTAAAACTGAGCCTTGTTGAGAAATAAATTCCAAGATATTTATACGCATTTATTACTTGAACTCTTTAATTTCCGTAAGTCCATTTCTCACTTGCCGACAAATACAAAATTGTTTAACTGTCTTTGTAAACCAACTACTGTTATAGACAATAGAATAATGTCATCGGCGAAAAGTAGAATAAATAGTTCAATGAGATCAAAGGTACCTCCATGAAGACCTTTCTCAATTATTTCCAAATCCAGTTCATTAATAAAAAGTGAAAAACAAAACAGGACTACAAACATCAACTTGCTTAAAGCTAACCCCACGTGTACAATTCAACGCATCAGACAGTATTGCCCCACACCTTACACTTGCTTTTACTTCGTTATACATGCTTTTAACACAACGATACAGTTTACCCTTAATTCCATTCTTTGTCAGAACTGGCCACAGTAACCTTCTACATATAGAATCGAATACCTTTTCAAAGTCCACAAAAGCAACGTAAAACTTTCTGCTATAGGCGAATTGTTTTTGGATAGCAGCAAACAAAGTAAAGATATGGTCGATTGTCGTAAGTATATCTCTTTTTTAATCCGGCTTGGTG
>CM065715.1:55142246-55143346 GCA_033310375.1 Conus canariensis | reverse complement strand
TTACTCTGTGTTAGGTTTTCTTATGGGAGCAAAAAATACCCAACTTGTTTACTGTTTATCGTTTACTGTTCCCTGCCTCATTTCATTTCCGATTTTGTTTTGATTAAATTGAGGTTGTTTGTATTTGTTTCTGTCCGTCTGTGTGTTTGTCTTTTGATCTCCCTTGCATCTTTGGGTGGATCCTCAAGCGCAGGCTTAGAGATTGTCCCCTACATTTTATACTATTTGCATAATGTCTTTAGTTTTTCAGCAACTTTTTTCCTCCCCACACTTTCGTTTGGTTTCATTTACTACTCTTCGCTGGCTGCTTTGGGGGTGCTATTGGATTCTTTTTTGCACCCTTGGTGGTGAGAACACCACAGTATTATGGACTGTGGTGTGTCTCTATTTGACGCCAGGAGCGCAGACACAACCAGCCGTGTCTCCCTGATGAGTCCGACTCAGCGGACGAAAGGCCTTGGAGCAGGCAATACAAATATATCTGCCTTCAAAAGGGATTGCGATGGTTCCCTTATGCAGCTAGTGAAGAGTTTTCATATCTGTAACATATTTTCTTAATTTCATGTTCCTAGTTTCTCCATCTTCAACCCCACCCCCCCCCCCCCCCCCCCCCCCCCCCCCCCCCCCCCCCCCCCCCCCCCCGGCTCCTTAAGTCCAAATCTTTGCCAAGTCATTACTATAAAGATAGTTCAGTCGTTGGCCTGCGCTTGTTTTTCCCCCCACTATTAGATTGTTCGTCTATGTATTTGTCTGACTTTATTCAAGTTTAAAAGGCTGTGCCAGTCTTGAATAAAAGTTACTCTGTGTTAGGTTTTCTTATGGGAGCAAAAAATACCCAACTTGTTTACTGTTTATCGTTTACTGTTCCCTGCCTCATTTCATTTCCGATTTTATTAACAATTGAACTATATAATTTGCTACTAATGTCACAAAAGGAAATACAACGATAATCGTTCACGTCATTGACATGACCTTTCTTATATCAAGGAATAATTACGGATTCTGTCCAATTTTTCGGATAAATTCCTTTTTCAAATAAATACTTAAATAGTGTGACTAGGCAATTAACAACTGATTCACCGGAATTTTTGAAAAAAAAA
>CM065715.1:55104746-55137246 GCA_033310375.1 Conus canariensis | reverse complement strand
ACGCGCGTGCACGGACACACATACACGTGCGCGCGCTCGCGCGGGCACGCCCCCCCAATCAGTGTGCTGATCCACCGCGTGACGTTAAGATGCATGGGTTGAACTGTGTTCAGGTGGTAATTGGAACCCAACACAGCTAAAGCAAGAGCGCACGCGCTCGTTCACGAACACTTTACGTGTGTCTATGATCGGTAATCCTTTTTTTGTTTTTCACTAGCCACTTATGACGTCCTTTTGCACTCTCTCTATCGTTCAACTTTGGGAGGAGCGGGGGGGGGGGGGAGGAGAGGAAATTTTTTTTTTTTAATTCTTGCACCTCCCACTGTCTTGCGTTGGTCAGGCAGTTTTTGATACATCGTTAGATATAATCTCTACGTTTATTAATATGATGTGTAGTACGTTAGTATGCTTTGATCATGTTGTGTACACAGACATTCACGCATGCGCGTGCGGGTGCGCGCGCACACACGCGCACACAGATACTCATGTACATAGGCGCGCGCGCGCGGGCACGAGCGCGCGCGCGCACACACACACACACACATATGCACGGACTCACATTAATGGGCACGTGTGTAAAGGGAAGAGGGAGAGAGGGAGGGGGGAGGGGGATGAGGGGGAGGGAGAAAAGGGAAAAGAAAAAAAAGCATAAGTTGCTTCTGCTGTGCCGATCCACCGCGTTCGGTGAAGATGAATCAGCTGAACTGTAGTCAGGTGGCTTTTGGCACCCAGCACAGCTCGGGCGGGGGCGAGAGCGCGCGTGCATGACCACTTTGTGTATATCTCTGATCGGCTTGGACCATGTTTTATACGGCAATTTTGTACTTTCATGTCGATTTGTTATGGTTGATGTTGTTGAATGCTGTTGTCTTGAAAGTATCATCAATCTAAAACAAAAGTGCTCTCAATTTATAAAGAGCTGAAATGTACTTGGAGACAGAACATTTTTTTTTCGTGTGTGCGCTGGGGTTGGGTGGAGGGGGGGGGGGGATGGTGTGTGTGTGTGTGTGGGGGGGGGGGGGGGTGCTTCACAACAAAATGCATTGGAGCGTACACAATTCCTTACTGCACGATCACACACACACACACACACACACTCTCTCTCTCTCTCTCTCTCTCTCTCTCTCTCTCTCTCTCTCTCTCTCTCTTTCTCTCTCTCTCTCTCTCTCCCTCACTCACTCACTCATACACATGCACACGAGCGCGGCCGCGCGCATATGCTCGCTTGCGTGCTGGAATTCCTCTATGCACAAATACATCGACATGTGAAAGGTGTATTTTTCAAGCATGGGACACTTGCGCATGATGTCAATGTCGTATTTTGATGTCACTGATGTAGACGGCTATATGTTTTTCTTAGTTCAATTTGTATCATTATTATTATTTTATTTTGTTGTATTCTTGCGCCTTCCACTTCCTAGCGTTGGTCAAGCAATTTTTGACTTATTGTTGTATATACCCAGTATGTTTAGTTAGTATGAGATTTCATACGTTAGTATGTTTGGTCATGTTTTTGATCTTAGTTGTTCATTTGTCAGTTGTTGTGTTCAGCATAACAGAAAACCAAAGGCACGCATTAGAGAATGACTGTGAAGTCATACAAAAAAGTAATTATAATTAAACAGGTATGGATTCTATTGCAATGTCATCTTTGAACTGCCAAGGTCTCGGGGGATATCAAAAAAGAAAGGATGTGTTTCAGTTTTTAAGACAAAAACAGTACTCTATTTATTTTCTACAAGACACACATTTCCCACAGAAATTAGAATGGCAAATAAGAAGTGAATGGGGATACGAGTGTGTTTTGCTTCTAACAATTCTAGATCAAGAGGCGTGGTAATACTCTTCAATAATAACTTTGAATTCAAAATAAAGAAATTAATCAAAGATGTTCAGGGTAATTACATAATACTGGTTATTAATACAGTGGGAAAAGATTTAATCTTGGTGAATATCTATGGACCAAATAAAGATGATCCTTCCTTCTTTGAAAACATACAGTTGAAAGTAGAAGAATTAAACATAGCCGACATAATAATAGCCGGAGACCGGAATTTGGTTCTTAACCCTAGTATTGACTATCAAAATTATAAACATATCATAACAGTCATGCGCAGAAAGTAGTTACTGAAATGATGACAAAACTAGAGCTAGTTGATATATGGAGAGAGTTGAATGCAGACACGAGACGCTATACATGGAGAAGACCAAAACCCTTCCAACAAAGTAGGCTAGATTTTTTTTTTTTAGTGTCCGATACGTTAATCACTGATATTGTAGATGCTGATATTTTGTTTGGATACAAAACAGATCACTCTTTGGTATATATAAATATTGCTTTTAAAAAAGAAGGCAGACATAAAGGTTTTTGGAAATTTAACTCTTCACTTTTGAGAGATAAGATATATGTAGACCTTATTAATGAAAAGATTGAAGAAATTAAGGAACAATATGCGCTACTACCATACAGCAGAAATTCTCTTGATAAAATCCCAAACAATCAAATTCAGTTCTCAGTTTCAGACCAGTTATTCTTAGATACTCTGATTATAGAAATAAGAGCAGAAACAATAACATTTAGCATTCATAAAAATAAAAACATAAATGAAAAAGAAAAAAACATTGAAAAAGAAATTCAAGCTTTGGAAAGCAAAACTCCTTTATTGGAAGCGGACGTTGCGACCCTGAAAAAGAAAAAAGATGAATTGAGTGAGATTAGGAAAACAGAGGTCCAGGGCAAGATGGGCGTCACAAGGGGAAAAAGTAATCAAATACTTCTGCTCACTGGAAAAAAGAAACTTTGTAAGCAAAAGAATGCTAAAACTAGTCACGAACAAAGGAACAACTCTAACAGAAACGGACGTTATGTTAGAAGAAACAAAGAATTATTTTAAAAACTTATATGCAGAAAAGAAAGTAAAAGATATTGAAATTGAAAAATATGCCAATAATCTACCCAAACTAACTCAAGCAGAATCCGACGAGTTGAAGGGACCAATTACCTTAGAAGAAGCTACTAAAGTCTTTAAAAAATATGGAGAATGATAAAAGTCCTGGGACAGATGGTATGACTGTAAATATTTTAATTAATTCTTTTGGAGACAATCGGGGGATTTTTTTGTCCGTTCATTAAACGAGGGTTACAATAAAGGCGAAATGTCTATAACACAAAAAGAAGATATAATAATTTGTTTACCAAAAGAAGAGAAGCCACGAGAATACATAAAGAACTGGAGACCAATTTCACTTCTAAATGTTACTTATAAAATTGCTTCCGCCTGCATTGCAGGTAGAATAAAATCTGTTTTACCCAAAATCATAAATGAGGATCAGTCAGGTTTCATTCCCGGTAGATACATAGGAGACAGTTTAAGAACCATATAGGATGTAATTAACTATTTAGAGGTGAACCGCTTGCCTGGGTTATTGGTATCTGTCGATTTCGAAAAAGCATTTGACTCTGTTGACTGGTCATACATGAGTAGGGTTCTACATGCTTTCGGTTTCGGAAAAGGAATACAGCAATGGATATCATTTTTTTATGAAAAGATAAGGTCTTATGTTATAGTGAACGGGAAGGTTTCTTCAGGATTTTCTATTGGAAGAGGATGCCGACAAGGGGATCCTATATCTCCCTATCTGTTCGTTTTATGTGCCGAAATACTAGCAAAAAAAAAAAAATAATAAGGCAAGATCAAGATGTTAATGGCATAAAAATAAAAAATACAGAATTCAAGACAAATCAGTTTGCAGATGACACCACCTTCACACTGGAAGGAGAAAAGAAATCATATGAAAAGTTGTTCACAGATCTCTATGAATTTGAGCAAATATCCGGACTTAAATTAAACTATGAAAAAACGTTTAATGTTTGGTTAGGGATAAAAAAAAAAAAAAAAGAATTCCTCGAACACGTACTTACCCTTATATAAAATGGAATGGAACCCTTTAAAATTTAAAATTCTAGGTGTGTGGTTTACGAATAATCTGACAGATATGACTCAAATCAATGTGACAGATAAATTTTTAGAAGTTAAAAATCTATTTAAAATGTGGTCAAAAAGAGTAATTACACCACTAGGATTGAACAGGAGAGCAAACAAATATGCATACAGAGAGTGTGAGATTCAAACAAAAAGTGAAATACACACACACACACACACACACACACACACACACACACACACATATATATATATATATATATATATATATATATATATATATATATATATATATGAAGAGAGAGAGAGAGAGAGAGAGAGAGAGAATATATATATATATATATTTTTTTATCTCTTAAACACCAACTAAACATTGAAAAAATAAAGAAAAATTGACACAAGGTGTCCTGTCGCTCCATCTCACATCCCTCACTCTCCACATCCCATGGGCCACTCCCCCTCCTCCCCATCCGCACGGTTTGCCCACAGGGGGACCGCCACGCCTTATCGAACCATGGGATTGTGTCATTCTGAAATGTAACGGACTCAGCACCGCGGACTGTCGCAGTCCCATGGTCTGTCAATGTCTTGTACTTCATCGTCATGTGAACCAGTGTCCTACTCATACTAAATGAATGTGGTTATAATCATTCCATACCCGTGGATCCTTGGGGAACTATGAAGGACGGCGGACAGTTCGTGGCCACACCGCCTCCCTGTCCTGGATCGCACATAGTGGACGATTCTGTTGTTAGAGACCCTTCACGACGTAGTTGCTTCGCGACGAGCTGTTCCCACACATTGGCAACAAGTATAGAGCTGTTACAACCAGTCCACTCCGTCTGGGGACTTGGATTGTTCGAGCTGGTTATAATGTCGCAATCTTGTTGTACACGACTGATGTCGGCAGTCAGATCAAGTGTCGGTTACAGAATTTCTGTACCGTTGGTCACGGTATGATGAAGACAGTGTGCATAGAATATATAACTGAGAAAGAGGAATTGAATCATACTATATTGCGGCATAACTTGTTCATGAGAAATGAATGCGACTGTGTCACGGCAACGTATGGTACAATGGAGCACATGAAAAAACATTCGGTGGATAACATTAAAATAGTATACTTATGGTGAAATAGAATGGCTCGTTATGTCCGTCTTTTTACAGACGTTTGCAACAATAGGTAACACACATCATTTTTCAAAGGTTAGAATTACACGCTCAATGCTTTTGTAAAGTTGGTAGAGATCATATTCATGCCATGAGAGAAACGTGACTTCAGTCAGTACTAAAATGTACTTCCACCAAGCACTAGTTGGTAAGTCAGTTTTTTCCATAGTAATCGACCACAATATTTGACACACGTCGCATTTATCGATCATAACAGAACTCCTCTACAGACTTTTTTCTATAAACATTGATTTGCTTCCTCCGTAGTCTGTAACAGTATTTGACAGCCTGTCAATAAGCACTTCCGCTGAAACACACACACACACACACACACACACACACAGAGCTATGCTAGTATTGATTCGAAGCGGGAGCAAGTGAAGGTTGAAAAGTGTGTTTTGAAAACCTGTGACCATGACTGTGTTTTATTTTTCGAGTTATCTTCAACATCAGGTATTCGATTCTGTTCATGTACTTTTACATCCCTTTCCATTATGTTCCAACATATACACATTCAGCAGGTTTTAACGTGCCTTATCTGAGCTCACTCAGTTCTCCACTCAGATCAAAGCGTTCTATCACTCAGACGCATATTACAGGCTGATGAATGAAGAAGTATCTTCTTACTGATCCACATACAGAGGGGCTTTTAAATGCGTTATGTCAGCTAACTCAATTGTACAGTTAGATTAGAGCGTTTAATAACATCGGACATATGTAAGAATCTGATCTGCGGAGAAGTGTCTTCTGATGCACATTTAGAAGGTTTCTAACATACGTTTTGTCATTTTGTTTGAAAATGCAGGCGAAAATTGAAACAGTAACGAATTACAGTCGCTAAATAAAGAAACAAACAAATTACAAATCAATAGGATAAAAATATTTTAACGGGTAAAATGATAATCATGATGGTATTATGATAATGTGATGGTAATATTAAGAACAAGAACAATAATAACAACAGCAACAGCGGTAATAGTAACAACAATAATGGTAATAGAGGAGAGAGAAGAACAGGAAGAAGAAGAAAGAGAAGAGTAGTTACAACAATAGATGTAACAACAACAACAACAACAACAACAACAACAACAACGAAAATAACAACATGATGATGGTGTTGAGAATAAGAAAAAAAATGTAAGATAAAATCTAAGAAATCGATTAATAGTTACAATAATATTATTAATGACAGTGATAATAAAAATGATCGTGATAACAAAATAAGAATTACGACAATGATCATACTGATAATGAAGATAGGAAGATTTAGAAAGAGAGGGGGTTAGTTACCGTCAAGGACACTGACAAACGAAACACAGGACAAGACACAATGCATTTCGACCTCTTGGGTCTTCTTCAGACAAAAGCAGATAACATTTAACATTTAGGACAGTGCGAACAAAGAACGAAGAGTCACTTATCTGTCCATGTATTCGGCACCCAAATAAAATGGCCGCCAGACGGAAACGACAGAGGGGATTATGGGAGAGGAAATGGGGGGGGGGGGGGGGGGGGGGGAGGGGGTGTGAAACGATGGGGTTTGTAACTTTGTAGCTGGTTGAGTAGAGTTGTATGATATATTTGTGACGGTAGTGGTTATGGTGGATTGATAATAGTGCTCATTGGTTGGAGGGAGAAAAATGTATATACATATATATATATATATATATATATATGTGTGTGTGTGTGTGTGTGTGTGTGTGTGTAATGAAATAGATTAATAATACAACAAAAAAATAGTAATAATAATAATGATAGTAGTAGTAATTATAATAAATAAATAGATAAATAAAATGAAAGTGAAAAAAAAAACCAATGAAATAAATAAAATAGATAAATGATTTTGCTGGGTGGTGATGGTGGTGATAGTAGTTACGCATGGGTAGTTGTATATGGGGTGTGGGTAATGTTGATAATGGTGGGAAGGGGATGGAAATGATTAATGGGTGATAAGATATAGTTGGGGGGGGGGGGGGGAATCGGGGGGAGAGAAAAAAGGGGGTGGGGAGGAGGGCAATGGGGGGGGGGGGAGAGGGAGAGCTCATATCTCTCCATCCACTGTGGGGTGGGGGGTATGTGTGTGGAGGGGGGATGGGAAGTTCATACAAATAGTGTTGTTGAAAAAGTAAACAATACTGAGGGATGATGTCCATTGTAACAGATGAAATAATGTGTGGGCATTAGTATGCTCATGTTGGCTGAGAAAAGATAAGAATGAGCAATGAGAAACGGGCTATCATGTGTTACACCACACACACACACACACACACACACACACACACACACACACACACACACACACACAAAAGAACCACATGTAAGCGGTATTCTCTTTGAGTTATGATCATAATGGGACTAACTGTGGAAAGTTTTCACACACATATTTACACACTCACATCCTCACACAACACACACACACACACACACACACACACACACACACACACACACACACACACACATATTTTAAAAAAAACAACACCGGTGATGGTCATTTGATAACAAAAGTGTTACAGGATAATAATCATTGTTGTTACTGGAATACTGTAGCATGCTGATGATTGTCGCAGGATTGGTATAATGATATTGGTTGAGAAAAAAAATCATTAATCAGTCACTGATGGGTGATGATCATATGAGATCAAAGTACTATATGATGGTCTTCTTCTCCGTTCACTTAGGCAGGAATCCTGGAGGTACTGGCAAAGGCTGCTGTATGGTGAAGGCCTTCCAGTGGTCAGTAAGGTTTTGCACTCATCGGTGTGTAGGCAGGCTAGGTTTCTACTTTGAGTGTTGCTGGGAATGTTCCGCTGTCATTGGGGCTATACTGCGTGGATAAATTGAAGATTCGCCGGTGTGGAATATTATGGACCTGTGATGTCACAGTCTGGAGTGCCCTGTTCTCAGTCTCACAATGATAGTCTTCTTCTTCGTTCAGCTAGATAGGGATCCTGGAGGTACTAACGGAGGCTGCTTTATGGTGAAGACCCTCCAGTGCTCAGTAAGGTTTTGCACTCATCGGTGAGTTGGCTGGCTAGGTTTCTACTCTGAGTTTTGCTGGGAATGTTCCGCTGTCATTGGGGCTGTACTGCATTGATAAATAGAAGACTCGCCGGTGTGGAATATTGCGGACGTGATATCAAAGTCTGGAGTGCCCTGTCCTCAGTCTCACAATGTTCACTTGGTCCGATCTGGGCGTCCGGTATTATGCATCCCTCTTGTTGAAGTCTGGGTGCTGCTCAAGTCATCTTTCTTTTTGTCTCCTTGGAAATGCTTTTCATTTATTCAAAGGAGGCTTCCTTTTACAGTTGGGGCTGTTGTCCTCCTTCCTTTACCAATTGGTCAGCTTCTTCATTTCCACATATATGATGGTAGTATTTTCAGTGGCTGGTGAATGGTAATCATTTTAGATCAGTAGTACCATAGGATGATGATCATTGTTATGTAAGTGGAATAATGTAGTAGTGTTGGTGCAATGGTGCCAGTTGGGGGGATAAAGGAAAATATCAATGACCTGTGTGTGATTCTTATTGTCATGGGTGAGATAAACAGCATTGTAGGATAATGGTCATTGTGGTAAGTGGAATAATAAGGTGGCATTAGTATAATGTTGCCGGCTGAGAAAGAGGGTGGAGGGGGGGGGGAGGGATAGATGACTGATGGGTGATGAGCATGGATCATTTGAGATAAACAGTATTGTAGGATGATGATCATTGTTATATAAGTCGGATAATGTTGTGGCATTGGTGTAAAATGCCGGTGGGGAAATGAAGGGGGTGATCAAAGATTGGTGGATGATGATCATGGTCACTGTATAAGTATGATCCACAGTAGGGTAGGATGATGGTCATTTTTAAAGAGTGGAATAGTGTATTGGCCTTAGTATGATAATGCCAGTTGGGGGAATAAAGGAAATGATCAATGACTGACGGGTGTTGATGGAGATAGGAAAGATAATAATATAAAATGAACCTCTTTTCTTTCTCTGATTTTCTCTCAAATACAACGCACCTTCGGTGTGTCTTTTTCTTCTTCTTCTTCTTCTTCTTCTTCTTCTTCTTCTTCTTCTTCTTCATCATCATCATCATCATCATCATTTCTATTATCATTACTATTACCATCATTATCATCATCATCATCATCATCATCATCATCATTATCATTAGTAGTAGTAGTAGTAGTAGTAGTAGTAGTAGTAGTAGTAGTAGTATCATCATCATCATTATCATCATTATTATTAATAAGATGCTGATGCTGATGGTGATAGAGATTATTCTTATCATCCAATTATTATTGTTATTATTCTGTCATATCATTGTTAATTTCTTTATCAGTAGTAGTAGTAGTAGTAGTTGCTGTAGTAGCAGTAGCAGCAGCAGCAGTAGCAGTAGCAGTAGTAGTAGTAGTAGTAGTGGTGATGATGGTGGTGGTGGCGGAAGTAATAGTGCTGGTGGTGTTGATCGTAGTGATGGTGGTGGCGGTGGTGGTAGAGAAATTGTCATCATCATCATCATCATCATCATCATCATCATTGTTATCGTTGTTATTGTTTTCACTATTGACACCGTCTGATGAAATGTATTCCTTTTTTATCTTCAAAACATTGAGCACATGCATTCGTATATTTCTTAGATTTTATATTACTCTTTTTCCCACTTTCATGACCGTTATGATACTGATACTAGTACTCATACTACTTCTACTACTCCTACCACTACTACATCTACTCCTACTTCTGCTATTAATAATCATCATCATTATCATCATCATCATCATCATTAATATTATCATTTTTTCTATAGTTTTCTTCAATCAGTATTATTTTGATCAGTAACACTACAACTACTTGTGTGGGGTTTTTTTGTTTGTTTGTTTTTTGGTGTGTGTGTGTTACTGTCTTTCCTATTTGCTACATCATCATGATCATGATCATGATCATGATCATGATCATCATTATCATCTACATCATCATCATCATTGTTATTGTTGTTGTTGCTGTTGTTGTTGTTGTTGTTGTTATAACTATTCTTCACCTTTTTCATCTTCGTCCTCTTCTTATCCCCTTGTATTATCATCATTGTTACTGTTACTGCTATTGTACCGTTCTTATCATTATTGTTGTTGTTGTTATTGTTAAATGTTACTATTATTGCTATTACAGTTATTTCCAGCATCATTGGTGGTGGTGGTGGTGGTGGTGGTGGTGGTGGTGGTCGTCGTCGTCGTCGTCGTCGTCGTCGTCGTCATCGTCGTCATCGTCGTCGTCGTCGTCGTCGTAGTAGTAGTAGTAGTAGTAGTTTGCAGCAGCAGCAGCAGTAGTGGCAGTAGCAGATGATGATCATTATCACGATTAGTTTTCGGTTTTAAAAGAAAATTGATTATTATAATCATTTCAGTTTGTATTTTCTCTCTTGATCCTTCCCACCTCTTTTCAGTTCCATACCGCAGTTTTGTTTTTCACCCACGCTACAGTCGGCACCATATCGTGCTTTGTTTCCGTTACTTTGAATGTTATTTGTCCTGCCTGAAGAAAACCCGAAAATTCTAAACGCGTTATATTTGATTTGTATTTTGTTTGCTCCTTTTCAAAGCTCGGTATTCTTTTTTTTTTTTTTTAATTCATGCGTTATTTCAACTAATTCAATTATACAGTTTGATCAAAGCGTTCCATATTTCAGGACGCATATTACAGTCTTGTCAATGGAGATCTCTCTTCTCACAGATGCACATTCGGAAGACTTTGAACATGCGTTATTGAGATTTTTCAATTTTACAGTTAGATCCCAGCGTTCCATAGCTGAGGACGCATGTCAAAGTCTGATCAGTGGAGACTGCCTGGGACCTGGTGACATTATCCTTTAACGTATCGGCCTGCTAGCGTTTCCATGGGGCAGTGTCATAAGGTCTTGGCCTCATCACAGCCCATGGCCGGCCTGTTTGCAAGCAGCAATCTAGTTCATAAGAAAAACGAAGAACATGAAACTGTAATAGGCCCAAATTTGGTACTTGGTCCTAATGATACAGGCCCTAATAGGATGACTGTAACATAAGTGTCGCGAATTGGTGTACTGTTAGTAATCCATCCGTTGTCACTTGTTACAGTTACAATAAAACACCCTTGAACCTTACCAGTTAAAGCGATGAATGCCATACTGGGGCGATCTCAGGCCGGTTAATGGTATTAACAAATGATTATGGGCGAAACAGCATCACAGCTGATGCAAAAACAACAACAATGTCCGGGACGGGGGAAATAATGATGGTATTGCTTAAGTGAACGAAGTTGATACATTAGTTATTCTTAACACATCAAGGTTATCTCTGCTCTCATACACGCATATATGCACTCATGCACCCACCAACCATTCACCTCTCTCTTGGAATAATATGTCACGTATTCGCTTCTCTCCTAATACGACTGAGAACAAGAAAATACACTTTCTACTCTACTTATAATTACACATGAAAAATCCAAATACATTAAAGGAATAATTAAAGCACAAGAGATCGGCACTTCCTATTCCAGGGTTTTTAACTCAAAATGGCTGCTTACCTGGCCAGGTTTACACACACACACACACACACACACACACACACACACACACACACACACACACACCACGCGCTTGCACACCACACCACAGTTCTCGAACAAGTCACTCCAAATTTTCTTTGTCTTTTTTGCCCACCTCTGGGTTTCGAACTCAGTCTTTCTTTTTCAGCTTGTCTTTTACGCCTAAGACCTTGCTGCCACTTCTGTCACCCAGACCACGTTTTTTCGACCCTACTCTGTCCTTCTCACTCCTCTCTCTCTAGTATTCTGTTCATCTCTCTATCGTGGTGTTGTTCTCCCCTCGTTCTATCGTAATGTTGTTCACCTGTTCTTCCCTTTCTGTTCTCCATTCAGTTTGTATAGGGATGGAGAGAAAGGATATTCATTTGGGTCATGCCTTTTGTCCATGTTGCTTCTCTACCACCTTGTTCACATGTACACTGATTTCTCCTCTGGCCACATTCTTCCACACAACAGCATTTACAAATAGCTTAGAAAACAACCACTTCACTCCAAATGGACATCGAGAATTCCCGACGACTTCGGGGCCACTTTTACACAGTAATTATTGTACAGAAAGCTACGACAACGATGTCCACACGCCTCGAATGCCAGCTCTCAAGTGACGGTGAGTTACTTGGCCACTTTGACCTCCTTGACCCCCTTTTGAACATGTGCGCTGGGTGAGGGCACTGCTGCTAATCGAACAATTACACATTTCTCTTCCACGCTCGAAATTCTTTTCCTCTAAAGCATTTGAAGCCTTTTGCGTGAGATTTTGATCCCTTGACAAGCAACGACAACAAAAGCAAATAACCCACTATAACTCAAGAAATGCATGTGTCCACGCCAAAATATAAGAAGCTCACTTTTGCAGTCTTGATTTAAAAAAAAAAAACAACCGATTTTCAGACGGCGTGTTCAGACATACCAGAGACATGAGCCTGGACAAATCACACACACACACACACACACACACCATGCACACACACGCTCCTTGCGGACATACAGCTACAAGGAAACCAGTATAACTGTAACGGTTTAATTTTTTCATGATTTCCTCTAGATACAGGTCCCGCTACACCATCCTCATTAGCACAATCAGAATGATGTCAAGTATTGCCAGCCCGAACTCAACACATGTGAACTTGTGGAACATCCCGAAATCACGCAAAAACCAACTTATGATCAAACCACGCGGCAGCTTCATGTCTTGAAAGTATCAGGGATGAACACGACCCCACCAGCTGTCGAAATTACGACTGGAAAAGCGACGACGGATATTGTGAAGACCTGTACAACTGCAACAATACATATCACAGTATTGCCACTCGACTTAATGACATCTGCGCGCTATTTCAACCACATACACCATCTTTATAAGCAATGTGTAAACCAATGGGTTGGAATTCAAAACATTTAAGAAAGACAACTGACAGACTGAAAACAAATTTATTAGAAGTGTAAGATATTACAGATATTCGCTCAAAGTATGATAATATTTTTTACCGAGAACCACATCTAGATATAGATGAAGCTAGTGAAATACAACTTCCAGAAACTTCCATGGAATATACTATTGTTCACTGAAATACTACCAGCGCAGACATCTTGAGGAAGTATATCGATTTTATGTTAAAAAAAAAAAAAAAAACACTGGAAAACTCCTTCAGAATTCTACCATATGATAATAGCAATCTAAACGGGTAAGAATGCGTCCGAAGATGAAAAAAAAACTGCCATGAACAGTTCGACTTAATCCATGTTATCTTCGTTCATTTCAGACTTACATATTTGGGTTTAGTTCTGCAAATGTTAGGTTTAATGTGATGTCTGTTTATCAAATGATGCGTGCACAAATTGCGTAATGATTTCGGGAGTCTCTTCAAAATGCCAGGATAAAGCAGAAGGCTTCCAGAAATTGTTTCTTGAATGTTCCGAGTATTTTGATTGCAACACGTAATGGTTCTCGAAATCCTTCTAGAAATTCCTATGCATTTTGATTGGATATGCTACTTCTTAATTCTCGAGTGTTCTCTAGAATGCTTCGTGATTTTTTATTGGTTAAAATCTCACCTTGGTTTTGAACTTCAATTTGAGGGCAGGGTGTCAAATGAGCAGTCAGAAAACTGCAGATAAAATGCAGACAGCGTTCAACAGGCCAGGTCTTAAAATGGACGTTACTCGCTTATGCAGAAGGTGCCTCTCAAACGAGTGGCGATTGATCTCTTTGACCCTCTTCGTTCTGTGAGTGGTGCAGGATTTATGTATATTTTCACACTTGTAAATCATGAAACGAGGCACCGTAAAGCTGTTTCTTTAAAGAAGATAGATGCAGCGACTGTAGCTGAAGCACCAGTGGACATGCTTAGCTCAAGAGATCCTAAGTGATGCTGGCACCCGTCATGACAAATTGCATGAAAGAGAGTGAAGATACACAACGTTCGTCATGTCATCACGTCTGCCTGTCATCCAGTGTGCGACGGCCTCGTAGAAAATTGAATGAGATAATGACATCCATGGTGAAGAAGCCGTTCAATGAGCATTCGAAGCAGTGGCATAAGTTCATCAATGCTCTACGGTTTGCCTGCCATTAGGTGCCACATGACGAATCCTCTGTGTGGCAGAACCATGAGAGGACCCATGTATATCCTGGGGGACCCTTGGATGGAATACAAAGATAATTCCGAGATGAAGAACAGTTACCAGTATGTCAGTGAGTTACGAGGGAGACTGGAAAAGACGCTTCAACTTTCCAGAAATGAATTTGAGAATGCCCAGCTGCATAGTAAACATTACTATGACTGCAAGAAGAAATACCAGAAATTTCAGCTAGGAAACGGTACTGGTACTCCTGCTTACGGACATGTTCCTGATGTTATGGAAAGGGCCTCTGTTGTTGACGAAATTGCTGGACTGCATGACCACAAAATGAAAGGGAAAGGGAAACTGAAGGTGTTCACGCAAATTTGCTGGAGAAATACTTTGAAAACGAGAAAGATGAAACATTAGCTGAGCCCCGGACAGTTGCTCCAGCTGTCAACCGTGAAGAGAAACTCGTTCCCAGAAAACAGAATCGCGTGAAACCCGAGGAGACTGTGAACAATGTTGAGCTTTCAGAACTTAGAACTTAGCGAAATTCGCCCAGGTGAGTCCATGGAAGACGTCAGGATGGCAACAAACTTTATGATCAACAGGAGACAGAAATCTGAGGTGTCGTAAATGAGTTTCCTTGCCGTTTTATTGACATTCCAGGGACTACAGCACTAGCTGAGCACCGTTGTAAAGCTCATCTCATTTGCTCTGGTCAAGTCAAAATCTTAACCGATTCCGTATGCGAGTAGGGGGTTGTAAAGTTGGGGGGCAGAAGAAACGTTTCAAGCACTGCCTCAAAGTGTCCCTCAAAGGCCTGAACATCAGCCTCAACACCTGGAAGTCACTTGCCCTGGACCGCCCAGCCTGGCGAAGCAGCATCACACAGGATGCATGTGCATCTGAGAAGAGACGCACAGCAGAAGCTGAGAGAAAGCGAGCCGCGCGCAAGGCCAGAGCTACCTCCACCTCCACTGTAGCACCTACCCACATGTGTCCCACATGTGGGAGTTCCTTCCGGGCCCAGATCGGCCTCACCAGCCACCTGCGGACCCACACTCAGCGATCTTCCATCTGAGACTGAAGTCATGGTCATCTTCGAAATCGAAGGACGGAACAACACACAGGCAGTCTTTGAAGGAGAATGTCGAGGACATGTTGAAGATGGGAATGATTTGGAGTCTGAAACCTCATCATATGCCTCCATTGTTGTAGCTGCACAAGTGTTTAAACAAAACTGAATAGAGATTTCTGTTTTTGTTTTTTGTTTTTTTCCAGAATCGACTTCTGCAAAGAATACTGGCAAGTACTGTTCCGAAAGAAGACATTCCTAGGGCATCTTTTGAGACTTTGGATGAAACCTGTGAATCGCCTAAAATGCCATCTCGGATGGTGAACTCTGGAGGGCTCTGGAACGGAGGGAAAAGACAGATGCTGAAGGACATGAAGAACGTTGGACGATATTCTGGTACACACACGTACCTGGGAAATACATTGAAAACCTGTCCGAATGACTCAGGCGTCTTACTAAAGCAAAGCTGACAGTGAGATCAAATAAGGTTCTTCTGGGCACAGACGATGTCGATGTTGTTGGTTATAAATGTCATGATGGCCAGAAAGGGCTTTACAAAGACAATGTGGAGACGGATCAAAGAGGCAGCACGTCCGACTGCAAAGAAACAAATCCAGTCTTTTATGGGCTTGGCTGGATACTACTACTTTGTCTGTGGTGATCGTAGACAGATTCAGGTTACATAGCTTGGGTTTTGCCGTGTATGTGTTAAATTTCATATGACGTCTGTTTATCAAATGACGCATGCATCAACTACGTAATGATACCCTAGATGTCTCGAACGTACTGGAGTGAGGCAGACAGAGCCAGAAACTTTTAAAAATTGTTTCTTGAATGTTCCGAGCATTTTGATTGACTTTATTACGTAATGGTTCTCGATCCTTATAGAAAGAGCCAGGTATTTTGTTCCTTTGTGCTGTATCATAATTCTCGAATTACCTTAGATACTCTATGATTATTGATGGCTAAACTCGTGGTCCTTGAATTTCCGATTTTTGATTATCAACCAATAATGAGAGAAAGAGAGAATGCAAGGATGGATTGATGAGCGATGTGAAAAGGTTGAAAGTGAAAGTGTTTTAGGATATGTTCTTGTTAGGGGACCTCTCCGTTGAGATCAAGGAGTATTCATTTGAGAATCTTCAACTGTAATTTAAGACTTCGAACTTGTCACCGGAGTTGTTCTGTCGTCTGTTCAGATTGATTCAAGGAGAGATCAGAACCAAGTACTCTTCTCCACCTACCTTCATTCAGCGTCCAGCTCACTGAAGTGGCCATAACAAGAGTTTGATTCATTTCCATCGTAACACAAACTACAAAAAATACATAAGCTGTCAACGTATATATCTGGAATACTCATCTTTCCGCCAAAACGCACACATATACAACATTGGATAGAAAAGAATCTTCTTAATATATCAGCTGTTCTTCGGTTATCTGCTGTGTGAAATACATGAAAACTGACAAAGTAACTCTTTAGATTAAACAATTTGTTATCAAAACAATCATAAATATTAGAAATCATAGACCTGTCTTTGTGTTAAATAAGTGATAGAGTTTATCTCGCAATTGCAAAAATAGAAAGAAAAAAAATGCATATTTTGTAAACTGTATGAAATCATTGGCAAAATAATACACGATTACTCGCGGAATTAAAAAGTAGGTGGAGAAGAGTAATTGTTCGGAATTAAAAAGTATATCTGTAAACAATGAAAGCTTTTAAATCTGATTTCTAGAAAAGAAAAAAAAAAAAAAAAAAAAAGCAACCATGCACAAGTGCAGATGTATGCATACGTGACAGAAACAGATTTTTTTCATTTAATACATATTGGAATAAAGGTTCTACAGTTATAGACATGAAGCCCTCCTTTCGGGGACTGCAACCTTCCCGTGGTCGGAGGGCTTGATGGGGGTATCATTCCTGGAATGGCAGGCTAGTTTCGAAAACCTCTCTTGGCCTATATAGTCAAGTTCCTGACTGGCTTAAGCACAACGTGGTGGGAGATGATACCCCTGATGGGGTCTCCCATGTCAGACAGGTTAAGGATGAAGACCCTGACAACCTGCCTTTTTCTATTCTGTTTTTTGTTTCTATTAAAGGATCTTTTCTATTTTCGTCTCCCCTTCAAGTCTTCTTTTCTCTCTGGTCTTCAGAAGATCCGCCGCGTTTGCCGTGCGGTGCGACCTGTGATGGAGGAGAATGAGATCCCGGTGATTAAGAGCTCAACACATTCTCTTTGGCTCGGATCTCTTCTAGACAGGAGGTACACTCTGGCCTAGGTGTGTCAATCGGCAAACCCTGCGTGGGGCTGGGTCAAGACAGTCAGTTCCCCGGCTGGCCAAGGTAACTCCTGTAGAGCTCAATCTCTCTTCCCGGGAGTTGAGCATGATCAGGGGTTAGGGCTAGTGGGCTCCTGTTTATCGTATATCCCTCCCGAAGCCTGGAAGGGGTCAAGATAGTTACTTTTTGACCTTGGTCCCCTAGTTGAACTCCATGGTGGGTGGGTAAGGGAGAAAGAAACAAAAACAAAACAAACATGGCTTCTTTACAACGCCGCCCCCTCCCACCCCTTCTTAAAAAGACGGAAAAAATGAATAGTTTTACACTTTCCCAGGACTCGGAGATGGATAGTGACTCTGACTCAGGAACAGGGGAAAAGACGGAGTTCTAGGCATTGTGGCTGGCTGTGCTCGAAGGAACGGAACAGGAGAACCTATTTGTGCATGGAGTCTTTTTACAATTCAAATGGTTTCCAGGGGATTGCAGGTGACCCACAGTCAGTTAAGAGACTTTGGTATGAATCATTCCTCGTGCAGTGCAGGTCTAAGCGACTGTTGGAACAACTGCTGAGTGCTGTAAAGCTAGTGGACAGAGCGATCAGGGTAACTCCTCATAGACAATTGAACATATCCAAGATCCCGAATCTCAGAGCTATCTTGGAGACTGAAATACAAACAGAATTAGCAGCCCAAGGAGTCATGACTGTGCATAGGGTCACAGTCTGGTAAGACACAGAGAGATAGAGAGTACCCACCGACACCCTCTTTCTGGCGTTTTGTATTACTTGGCTATCTCTGCTTATCAAAGTGTGATGTTTAAATTTCCGCGTTCAAGTCTACATTCCATCTCCTTTGCAGTGTTTCAAGTGTCAAAAATGTGGACTCTTAAGAGATCAATGTTCTAGTAATGTGGTCTGTGGTGTTTTCTGCAAAGCAACTCATGATAGGCAGTGTAAAGAGCCGGCCCATTGTGCAAACTGCGATGGCGACTACCACCAATCTTCCTACAACTGCCCAGTTTGGATGAAGGAAGCGACTCAGAAAGTAAAAACTGAAAACAGAATTTCATTGTTTGAAGTAAGAAAACAGGTCCTACCAGCCGCCGTGGCGAAGTGGTTAACGTCGCGGACTCCCGGCTGGGAGGTCGTGGGTTCGAATCCCATCAGAGTCATGTGGGTTTTTCTGCCCCGACCGGTTCCTACCCAGAGTTGAGTTTGCTGCGGACTCAGTTGGGAAGACTGAAACCACACAATCGAGTTTCATCCACTTAATGGATGCGTTTCTGAGAGTGTTGCTCAAAATTTCCTGACCAACACTGCAGGTGCCTGTATCTCTCGGGCCTGGTTGACGCCGGGATATATTATGAAAGGAAGCGTAGAGTACAGCCCTGTCATGTAGTCTCAGACCGAAATGGGAATCCGTAGCATCATCTTAATCATCCTCATTCTCATCGATCAGCATTAAAAAAAAAATGTCTCAAATTCTGTGGCCCTTCATGCCCTGCTCTCACGGTGACCTCAATTTCGATGTCCTCTCCACGTCTGTGGCCTTGGTTTGGTTCCGTCGGGGTCACCGGTATCGGCGAGTCCATGGGAGCTGTCGTTGGACGGACGCGGTGGCGCCCTCCGGAGGGAGAGCTCACTCACGCCGGCTCCGCAACTAAGCAATGATTGTCGTCAGTAGGGGGCTTAGTAGGTGGAGTCCTGCGTATGTTAGATCAGAACAGGCGCCACTGAACACCACCAAAGTGACTCGGCAGCAGTGCAGTGTCTCCTCCGGTAGGTTGCCTCTTGACGACTTGACATTAACTGCTCCCTGTGGATTGCCGGTACTGGCGCTGCGGCGGGGCCGACCGGGATGTGGCTGTGGACGGGGTGTCGGAATGAGCGGCGTGGGTGCACTGCCTCTGAGGTGGCGCAGAGGTTGGGACAGCAAAAAACAAAAAAAGAAAAGAATAGAAAACAGGTCCTTGGCAGATCTAGATGCAAAGTGAGGCGACTGAAGGCGGAAATCTCAACAAATTTTAAATGTTAGTGATAGAGCACAGCCAAAAAACGTAGACAAACGAATCACAAGACAAAACAAGTCGCGTTTGAACCACTTACGTCTTCTTCAGGCATGACACAAACACTCAGGACAACGAAAATGAACGAGCAATCACTTATCTTCATCCACTCCGGCATAAAATCGGCGTTGAATGAAAACGAGGCTGTCAGGAAGGAGACAATGTGTGAGTCGAGGTAGTAATGATGATAATTATAATACTGATAGGAATAATGATAATAATAATGGTAATAATGATTATCAAAATTTTGAAAAAGAAATAAAGACAGGATTACTACCACTGTAGGTGATAATATGGCAAGAGCAGTTGTACCATGAGAGAAAGGAGAGTGGGTTAGAGGATTCTTAACCAATTAATGTCAGCCCATAGAACCTCTTTAAATTTTTAGAGGTTTTTGGTGGTTTTGAGTTTGAAACACATCACCTTTTACAAAAGATAACATGATTTGATGAAAAAGATGATTTTGTAGATTTTACAGATGTGCACTCTCCCAGAGTGAATGGGCACAAGTGACTACGTCATGATTACAGTAAGGTGCACTCTACAGGAGTGCATGGGCACAGAAGAGGGCAGTGTTTTCTTGCTGAAATAATAACAAAAGATGAAGGTGAGCTCAATATTGCCTTTATTTGGCAATATGTAGGCAAACATAAAAACTGACTGACTTAGTAAATAAAGAAAATGCCACGACTGAGCATAGTTTTTCACAAAAAAGCAGAGAATGCAGAAACAAAAGTCATGTTGAATACAGTGATCCTTGTATATTGAGTGTTGTTTGCACGTGGTGCACATAAATCTGACATACATGTATGTAAACAGAAAGAACTTAGCGAGACTAGTAGTCATAATCCTGCAAAACACACATCTGAAACACATTTACGAAAACAGGAAGAACTTAGTGAGACTAGTAGTCATAATCCTGCACATATTTAGTACTTCACATGAAATGTCATTATTTGTCTTGTTTTCCATTTACAACATTGTTCACGACATTGACCAAATGTTTACGGCACTCCATGGAATTGGTTGAAACAGTGCAAATGCAGCCCAACACCACATTTCTGGCAAATCTTCTTGATGTTGCGGCGACACAAAGCACACCGCTTTTGAACATTGGCATCGCCAGAGAAGTGTTGCGTCATGTCCAGTCTGACGTGGTCAGGAACACGACCGAAGTGCACACCAGCTTGCACTGGTCTTGGAGCTGGTAGCAAAGCAGCACGTAGGTAGAACTGTGCAATGCTTCGACGGAAACTCAGATGGTCAAGTGCGTCAGCTGGTGCACTTCCTCTGTAGAGAAGCCAGGCGTTCTGCAGTGCCAACTTTTGCCAGCTTGTCATTGGGGTTGTGCATGTTGTCACTCAGATGAAGATATTTCAGATGGTCTTCAAATCTGGCACGGGTCATAGCATTGCACACAACTTCATTTCAGACATCAGTGCTCCTCTCCTAAAACATGCGGCGCCTTGGCAATGGGTTGTACCCAGAAACGGGAGGATTGCCAAGAATGTTCTCATGTCCTGCCCGTTTGTCTGGAAGACGTGGTCTCCTTTGTCTCGGCTGGCATAGAATCGTGTTTGATCAATGAGCTAGTCAAGTACATCATCATCGAAGAACAGCTTGAACATGTCTTGTGGGGGGTAGGTTTTGTTCAAGGAAGCGTGCAGGAGGAACATTTGGCCATGGGTGCTGGGTAGGCAGTCTGTTCTGAGGTAGATCCTGTCGTCTCCAGTCTCTATTCACCTGATTCAGACGAACGCGATTTCTGACAATCTGTGCAGCTTGTAGCTGACATGGAGCACCTGGTGCTGGTTGTTGCTGAGCTGCAGGTGGTGGTGCCTGGTTGTTGGCTGGTGGTTCTTCCTGTTGAACAGGATCATTGTCAGCGGCTACATTATCTGGAGCTACATGTTGATGAGCTTGAACTTCAGGCTGGTCATCAAAGAGGTCTTCAACAAAGTCTACTCTGACAGCTTCACCTCCTGGACAGAGGGTGACACCCTCTGCATCAGAAAGAAGCTGTTGCCGATTCAAATTTTGAAATGTTCCCTCGTCTTCATCTCCACTGTCTTCATCACTTGCTGCTCCATTGCCTGGTCGGGTTATGCAGACATCTCCCGTGATCATGTTGTCATCGTCTTCAAGGATGGTAAGTACTTCATGCACTGTGTACTTCCTACGCATCCTGAAACAAAATCAAATACGTGATCACTTGGGATTGCAAAAAGCAGTTTTTTTAAGTCATCATCTTTCTTGATGTCATCCAAGTTCATATGGTTTATATTTACATACCCCCCCCCCCCCCCCCCCCACCCGCGTCCTCATTTCCCTCTACCTTCCCAATATCAGAACAAAAATGGAACACGGGAGCGTAAGATCAAAGACGGAGACCGAAAGAGACAGCCACTGTGAAAATAAAGCAACATTTGGCATAAAAGTACCACTAAAAATCACGTAGGTGCTCGTGCCCATGCACCTCACAGGAGTGCAAGGGTTGTGTAACGTGGCGTTGCCGCTCGTGACCATGCACTCTGGGAGAGCGCAATTTATATGAAAAAAAAAAGTTCAATACAACTTTCTATCTTAGCAAAAGCTATCATTATCACTAGCCTCTCAATATGCCAAATTTCATAAATAAACATCATTTTGGAGGGTAAAACAATTTTAGCAAGTTATTGTACTCACTGGTTTGAGAATGAAGTTGACGCAGCCATCTTGTTTCAGTGAAGCAGAAGCTCAGGAATGTAGTCAAGGCAGTCAACTCTCACTGTGTTTAGATACATAAAAAAAAACATGTCTTGAGGTGATCTGAAACAATTTAAACGCTTTCACATGAAAGGCGAGTCTACCAGATCAAAAATACTCATGCACTCTGGGAGAGTGCAATGTCATTAATGGGTTAAACAGCATGGTTGCCGTGGCAACGGTCTTAGTGGCAATGGCGATGATGATGCCAATGGTAGTGATGATAATGTCAATACCAACAATCGTATTAATGATAATGATGATAATGCTAAAAGTTATAGTAACGGTAATGGTAATAATAGTACTTATAGGAAAAGAATGATACAGAAGTATAGTTTTAAAAAAATGATAATAATAATAATAATGATCATAAATAGCATCGGTAATGGTAATAATAGTACTTATAATAAAATCATGATACAGAAATATAGTTACAAAACAGAAACAATTATAATGATAGTAATGATAATAAAAGTACTAACACTAAGGGAAGGGATGAAGAGAAAAAAGGGAGGAGGAGGAGGGGAGGACAGGATGAACAAAGAGGAGAAGGAAGGTACAAATTATGCGAAGGATGGAATCTAACAGGTATATTAATGATTATAGTATGTATATTAATGGTTTTGATAATAATCTTGATTGTAACCATATAGTAATGATAGTGATGCTACAGGAGGCTGGGAAAGTGGTAAGCTGGAACGTCAGAAATATTGTAAAGAATAATAATGATATTAATGATAGTAGTAAATATAAAATTTATAACAGTTATGAAGTTGTAACATGTATACTGATGATGATAATAGTACAAAAAATCATATGTATTAATAGTAGTAATACTTAGATACAATAACTTACTTTTAAAAAAAAATCTGTATAAGTGTTAGTATGTCCCCCCCCCCCCTCCCTTAGTATGTAAACCCATCTCTTTCGTCCCTCCACCCTCATAGCATCAACACCCAAACGTAGCATGTGCCTATCATCCATCATTGCAATATCAGCCCACAATATCGTTCACCAAGATACACATACAACCATATCTCCCACTATTTAACTGAGGTATATACAACTTACAGCTATGTCCCTTTCACTTCTCACTACACTCTCTCTATTTGTAACATCAACCTTTTGTTTATTCAGATACTTGTCTACTCCCTTTTCTTCATCTGGTTTTCTTATCATTTCATATACCATTTCCTGTACAAGAGTTTCTGTTCCCTCTTCCCTCTTTCCTGTGAATATGTGTGTAGGTGTTTGTAGCTATGCGGAAACACACACACACACACACACACACACACACACACACACACACACACACACACACACACACAAACACGCATGCACGCACGCACGCACGCACACACGCACACACACACACTTTCTCTCTCTCTCTCTCATTTTTTTCCTCCCCCCAACCCTCTCCTCTCCTCTGCTCCAATACTACTGTTAACCTTTCACTCTGTGATCATCCCTATTCCTTTTCACCTACCGTTAATATTATCAACGTTGCAATGTTTATCCTCACCACCTTCTCCCTGCTCCAGTAGCACTGTAAACTTTTACTCATTGACCATCTCCATTCCTTTCCACATACTATTACTGGTACTGATATTACTTTTATTATTATTTGTCTCAGTAGCACTGTCATCACATCATCATTATCAGCACTATCATCATCACCTTCACAACAAAAAAACCAACAACTCATTATTCTTATTACCTTGATTAGTTTTAACATCATCATTATCTTCATTACTATTATGATCACTTTTATTATTACCAATTATATATATATATATATATATATATATATATAGAGAGAGAGAGAGAGAGAGAGAGAGAGAGAGAGAGAGAGAGAATTTTCCCCCTACTATTATCAGTATACCTGTTGTTACAACTGTTATAAATGTTATATTTACTACTATCATTAATATAATTATTATTCTTTACAATATTTCTGACATTCCAGCTTACTACGTTTTAAGCCTCATATAGCATCACTATTATTACTATATGGTTACAATTATTGTTATTATTTAAACTATTAACATACGTATTTTAATTATCAATATACCTATTAGATTCCATCCTTAGCATAATTTATACCTCCCTTCTCCTCTTTGTTCTTCCTGTCCTGCCCTCTCCCTCCTATTTTTTCCATTCCTCCCTTCCTTTAGTATGTATTGTTATTGTTATTACTTTTTTAATTATATTTCTGTATCATGCTTTTATTATCAATACTATTATTACCATTACCGTAACTAGAGCTGTTAGAATTATCATAATTATCACTAATATGATTGTTAGTTTTGATATCACCATCACTACCATTAACATCACCATCGCCATCACCACTAAGACCGTTGCCACGGCAATTATGCTGTTTAAGAATCCACTAACCCACTCTCCTTTCTCCCATACCACAACTGCTCTTGCCATATTATCACCTACAGTGGTAGTAATCTTGTCTTTATTTACTTATTCAATATTTTGATCATCATCATTACCATTATCATCATTCCTATCAGTATTATAATTATCATCATTACTACCTCGACTCACACATTGTCTCCTTCCTGACAGCCTCGTTTTCATTCAACGCCTATCTTATGCTGAAGTGGATAAAGATAAGTGACTGCTCGTTCATTTTCGTTGTCCTGAGTGTTTTGTATCTTGCCTGAAGAAGACGTAAGAGGTCCAAACGCGACGTGTTTTGTCTTGTGATTCGTTTGTCTACGTTTTTTGGCTGTGCTTTATCACTAACTTTTAACATGTGTTTAGGTCCTTGGCAATCAGTCCACTTTTGTCTCTTCTTACGTTTTAGCTGTGAAGAAAGTTTTTACGCGTTCTGTTTCTTGCCAAATTGACGCTTTTCATTTCTCAAAAACAGTGCAAGGTAGAGTGTCTGGCATCGGTGGAGTCGAATCCACCACCTTCCAACCCAAAGTGGATGTCCCTGGCTGCCCATAGGTCTAAACCATCTGCAGCTGGGCAAAATAAAAAAGGCTCTTCTGCCTCGTGCAGGCAAGGTAGCCCATCGTGTCCAGATGGTGGAAATGACAAAGCGATCTCCACCATCTCCTCAACCTAAGGCGTAAGTTTCCCAGTGGGTTTGGAAAGCCAAACATGCCTGTCCCTCGTCAGAACAGATTCGCTCCCTTAGATATAGATGACGAGCCGGTAATGACCAGATTTCTCTCCTGTTTGTTCTCTGCACCATAGATAGTACGTTCACTTCACTTTGAGGAGCTGCAGCTTTTGTGCTACACTCTTAAACCTCAGGTAGGAAACGAAAATTCAAAGCCAGAAGACCTTCACTGTTTTAGGCTTAAATATTCTTTTGAAACCTGCACAACCTTCCAAGTTGGGATTAACGGGCGGCGTTGCCCTATTTATCCATCAATCTTTGCTGTTTAGCCCTATTACTCTTACTATTCCTCTTCTGGCAGTAGCTGTGAGAGTCATTCTCGATAAAACCGTTACAGATTCCTCGTCATATCTACCTCCTTTTGTCTCGATTTGTCATCAAGACCTTGTCAGTACTGAGAGAAGACCTTCCTCACCCTTGTTTGCTGTTGGGTGACTTTAATGGCCATAACCCCCCTTTAAAGTAAAGTGGATGCGTCATCCCAAGGTCTCCTTTCGGAGGACGTTTTTTTCTCAGCTACATCTGTGTTGTCTGAATGACGGCTAGAATTTTTTTTTTACACGGGAAGAAAAGTACATATGGAATGAAATCAAAAGTGCAAAGTGTGACAACATCACTAAAAGATGGTAGACCTTACCTTATTTATTGAATCGTTAATTTCAATTTTGAAAAAAGTCAGGTTGTATACAGGTTCCAGACATCTCGTCTCGCTCATAAAATATAAATTAATTGTTATAAAACACCATTATTCTGAAAATACGAAAAAATCACTATGTATGCAGGTTTCAGGCCTCTTTCTAAAACACCATTACAAAATGGGTGCTCTAAACGTGCGACAGAATAGAAGATACTTTCAATATCCTGTACTAAATGGAACAAAACATAGTTTTGTAATTAAATCAAATGAGACCATCTCACAAGACCATCTTCCAAAGGTTGTATTCGGTGTTTGATTTTACATCTTCTATAGCCTTTTCCAAAATTCTCTTGCTTATTTTGCCCAGTTCGGATTTAGATGGGTTTATTAGTCTACATGTTGGGTTGTTTTGGAAGTTAGGCTTGTGGTCTTTAAGTGTTATAAAGGCTTCATTTGGAAAAACAGCTATGAAGTCATACAATGGTTTAAGAAACTCAACAAACAGAGAAACACAATGTTCATTACATTTGACATTGTAGACTTCTATCCATCCATAGATGAAGAACTACTCAACAAAGCTTTGAAATTTACCAACAAACACACAAAAATAACAAAGTCAGAAATGGAGATTATTTTCCACACCAAGAAAACCTTACTCCATAGCAGAAATGAAACTTGGATTAAAAAAACGAGCAAAAACTCCACATTTGATGTGACCATGGGATCGTATGATGGTGCCGAAACATGCGAACTAGTCGGACTATTCATGCTATCCAACATCCAAAAACAACTTGGAAAACAGGTCGGTTTATACAGAGATGACGGCCTCACTGCTTTAAACAATAATCCAAGAACCATTGAAAACAAGAAAAAAGAATTATGTAAAATCTTTAAAAACCACAACTTAAAAATCACAATAGAAGCAAACAAAAAGTAGTGAATTACCTAGACATATCATTAGACCTCAATGACCATGTGTACAAACCATACAAAAAACCCAATGACATACCAATCTACGTAAACATCAAAAGCAACCACCCACCATCTATACTAAAAACAATACCCAATGGTATAAACAAGAGACTATCCAACCTGTCATGCAATGAAAACGCATTCAATGATGCAGCAACAGAATATCAAGAAGCATTACAAAAAAGTGGTTACAATTACAAACTACAATACAGTCCAGACAATAACACGAACGAAAATAAGAAAAATAGGAAAAGAAAGATCACATGGTACAACCCACCATACGATGGACAAGTAAAAACAAATGTAGGAAAAGAATTCTTTAAAATCTTGGAAACATCATTTCCAAAAGAACACAAACTGTCCAAAATATTCAACAAAAACACCACTAAACTATCATACTCATGTATGCCTAACCTCAAAAACATAATTGATTCATCTAACAAAATGAAAAGCAACATAAAAGAGAAGGGTGCTGAAAGGACATCTTGCAACTGCACTAAAAAAGAACAGTGCCCCCTAAGCAACAAATGTCTTCACAACAATATTGTATACCAAGCTACAGTAACATCAGAAAATGAAAAAGAAACATATATAGGGATTACTGGAAACACTTTCAAAACCAGATACGCAAACCACAAACAGTCATTCAAAAATGAAAAATACAAAAATCAAACAGAGCTGAGTAAATACATTTGGAGACTCAAAGATAAAAAAATAGACTACAACATATCATGGAAAATCATAAAAAGAGCAACACCATACAACAATATTTCAAAAAGATGTAATCTATGCTCCACAGAAAAATGGTTGATATTATGTAGACCACACTTAGCAACTCTGAACAGAAAAGTAGAAATTGTAAACAATTGCAGGCACAAGTGGAAATCTTTGCTAGCACATTCCATCTGAACAGGCCCCAATAAGAACCACAGGCCGCACGTGCAGCAAACGAGATCCGCCTGCACACACAGAGTTGAAATCAAGCCCCGCACGCCATAAAAGATCGTTGGCGTGCCCCCCAAAAGATATCCTGATGATAGCAAGGCTTGAAACAAGCTTGCAGATTTTAATACTTCATTTTTAAAAAATATTTTTAATAAAATATATATATATATATATAATATATATATATATATATATATAAACAATATAAAAAGAAGTCCCTGAAAAATGTGAAGGTGCTCAACCCCTTGGGGAGCAACATCTGTTAAAAAATATTTTTAAAAATGAAGTATTAAAATCTACAAGCTTGTTTCTAGCGTTGCTATCTTCAGGATGTCTTTTGGGGCACGCCAACGATCTTTTATGGCGTGCGGGACTTGATTTCAACTCTGTGTGTGCAGACAGATCTCATTTGCTGATTCTACGAAGTTCAAGGTAGCAGGACTTACACACATTAGAGATATGTTGTTTGAAAGAGAGAGTTTGGTCAAGTGTAACGCTGAGGTTACGAACAGACACTGATAGATTTATTTCGTTTCCATCAACATTTATAGAACTAGGGAGAGAATGAGTTCTAACAGTGTGTTTCGAAGCAATGAGGATTATTTCAGTTTTGTCTGCGTTAAGTTGTAGTTTGTTATTGTGCATCCATGATTTAACATCGGTAATGCATGCTTGAGAAGAGGAGATTATTTCATGAAGCTGACTGAGATGGGCAGAGATATACAGCTGGTTGTCATCTGAAAAGCTATGGTGAAGGAGAGAGTGTTGGCTGATAATGGCCGAGAGAGGCTGGGTGTACAGCACAAACAAAACCGGTCCCAGGACAGATCCCTGAGGGACACCAAACTGAAGTGCTCTTGCTGGAGACTTAACACCTTTCACTGAAACAGTTTGCGTGCGATCAGAGAATTATGAAGAGAACCAGGAAAGGACAGAACCAGAAAGACCAAAAGAAGTGTTGAGTCTTGAGAGAAGAATGGAGTGATCTATTGTATCAAAAGCAGCAGACAAATCTAGGAGAGAGAGAAGAGAAACTTTGTTTCCATCAACAGCTGTGAGGAGATCGTTTGCTATCTTGAGAAGCGCTGTCTCGGTGCTATGGCCAGCCCGGTAGGCTGACTGGTTTGAGTACAAGAGATTGTTTACAGAGAGATGTTCATACAGTTAGGCGAGAACAACATTTTCAATCAGTTTGGAAAGAAATGGGAGATTAGAGACAGGTCTGTAGTTCTTGAGATTTTCAGGATCTAAGTTTTGCTTCTTCAGGAGAGGTCTGACAACTGCAGATTTGAACAGAGTGGGAAAACAACCTGATTGCAAAGAGTCATTGATAATTGATGTAAAGTATGGGAGGAGATCGTCAAGACAGCAGGTAAGAAGGGATGAGGGGAGAGGGTCAAGTTCACATGTTCTGACAGTGACTTGCTTCAAGATTTTCCGGACCTCTTCAACCGACACAGAGTGGAATTCAGACCACTGAGTGCCGGAGAAGGAAGGATCAGGAACAGCAGGGGAAGGAGCAGCATGAGAGTCCAGATTATGGCGAATAGTGGCTATTTTACTATAGAAGAAATCAGAGAAACGCTGGGGGAGTTCTGTCGCAGGGATTGAGGAGGGCAGAGGTGTGGACTTTGATTTGCCAAGTAGAGTATTGGTTACAGTAAACAGTTGTCGGGATGTACTACAGGCTAAGATTTTGGCACTGTAAAAACAGCATTTGGCACTGTCCAGAATGTTAGTAACTAGCTTATTAACAGTACGAAAAATTTGTCTATGAACATGTAGTCCAGATTTGAGCCAGCAACGCTCTGCCTGGCGTCGTTCTTGCTTAGCCTGCAGCAGCTGAGGTCCGACAGAGGTGAACCAGGGTGAGGGAGGCCGGCTGGAGATCTGGCGGCGGGTGGCTGGGGCGTGCTGATCTAGAAGACGGGACAGAAGCTGGTGGAGCTGGTCAGCTGACAGGTGTGAAGAGGCCTCCAGACTGGCCCGAAGATCAGACTGGAAGGTGACGGTGTTGACAGCGGCGATCTTCCTGCCCTCCACGTACACAGGAAGGCGTGAAGGACGTGAGAGGCGGAACTGGGCCACAACGCAGTAGTGGTCGGAGAAGTCGAGAGTGAAATCTGGTGCTGTGGAATGCAGCACGTTGTCGTCACGCCGGCTGATGACAAGGTCAAGGGTGTGACCTTTCTGGTGAGTCGGGAAGGTGATAGCCTGGTGCAGACCAAAATCGTCCAGCAGACCGGCGAAGCGAAGCGCTAGGGAGTCAGTGGGGACGTTGACGTGAACATAGAAGTCACCAACGATGACAGGACAGCCACTGATTGTATTGCAGTGTTCCAGGAAGGACGGGAACTCTTCAATGAAAAGAGCATCAGACAGTTTGTTCTTTTGGTTGGGGGGAGGACGGTAGATGCAGAAAAGCTGAAGATAGTGCTGACGTAGGGTGACAGAAAGATGGGCAAGTTCAAAGGAGGAATGCTGGAACGGGAAGGTGGTGGTGGAGGTGAGGTGGGAGCACAGAGAGTCACGCACGACGAAAGCGATGCCGCCGCCGCGGGAGGAGCGAGGACAGGAGATAGTTCTATAGCCAGGAGGAGCAAGGTCAACACATTTAGCCTCGTCCCCAGTTGGGAGTAACCAAGACTCCGTGACACAAAAAATGTCAACACTGTTTTCAATAATAAAGTGGTTGATCGCGGAATGTTTTCGAGAGCAACCGACGGAACGAGGGTTGAGCTGTGCAATTTTAAAAGTTGAAGCCAGACTGAGACTTACTAGGCAGCACAAGTGGCACTGAAATTAGATTTGCAAAGTTCACAGCACTTGCCTTTGACCTGGATGGTGTGAAGAGGGGACGACAAGCGTGGTTGATGACAGGAATCTTCCTCTGTTTCCTTCTACCACCTCGACGGCCTCGCACACGAGGAAGACCGACACCAACACGCAGACGACGCAGTGTTGAGGTTAGGGAGGGGTTAAGGGTCGAAGGTCGAACCGCCAGCAACTCATCACGGGTGTAGGTGAGGGGGCAGACAGGGGGAGGGGAGAGTGTCGACACACAAGCGCTTGCAGTGTGTGTGAGCTGAAACACAGGACAGGGGAGGGGAGAAAGGAGCACGTGCGAAGCATGGTGGTGAAAACATGGCTGCGATGGGGAGCACAGAATACGAACCAGGTTTGTTAGAAAAACAAACCAAATCATTCTAAAATCCAGAGGCAGTGAGGCACAAAATGTAATCCAAAAGAAAGTCCAGTTCATCACAGACACCCAGGTACAAGAATACACCACAAACACTTATTCAAACCACCACAATCACTGAAACAAGGAGAGAGAGAGAGAGAAATCTCAGCCTGCTAGGCGAAACTCTCACTGACCAGTCGATAGTAGCAAATGATAGTACTAGCAATGTAACTAACAGTACTGCAAATGATGCTGAAAGATCTTGAAAGAGAGATCCACAAATGGGCTACACCTCGGTGTGAAATATAAAGAAATCCGTGGTGTTTTGCTTTGTTTTTACAAAACAGACCATTGAATGATCGGAAAACTGTGTTCTTTAAGCATTTAGGGGAATAATGCAGAATGAAAGAAAAATTATGCCCAAGGAGTGGCTGGCACAGATTATTCTCACTGAAGTACTGATTCATCTATCTTCCCCAAGAAGTTCCAAATCCGTACTTAAAGCTGGTTTAAAAATGACTTTCAGAAGAAGGTAGCTAAATAGAAATCCCCGACAAAACTGTGTGAAAGACCCTGTCAAAAGTATCTGATTAAACAGGACTTTGGGGACGATTGGGACGAACTGGCTGAAAAGATTTCATAGGAGGAGGTGAGTGAAAGACTCTCAAAAGAAACTGAAAAGAAATCGTTTCGTACGAACACAGGCACCAGAAGGAGCTATATCAAAATGACTCCCAGGAGTTATTTGAGAAGGACTCTCAAAGGGATTGTGGTGAAAAGGACTTCCAGAAGAAGGCAGTTAGAGAGGAATCCCAGAAGGACTTTGTTGAAGAGGATTCTCAGATGGATCTGGCCAAAGCAGACCCACAGAGAGTTCTCTGAAAAAGATTCCCAGAAGGAACTTCATGAAAATGATTCCAGGAACATTCTATCTGGAGAAGATTCTTGAAATAAGCGTATTGAGGAAAACTCCCGGAAAGATCTGACTGGAAAGGACCCCCCCCCCCCCCCCCCCGAGGTGGTTGAGAAGGACTCCCATATGGACCTGGGGAAAAGACTAAAAAGGTTTCTCAGAATTACTGGTTGGAAAGGACTTCTTAAAGGACCAGACGAAATGACTGCAAAGGGCTCCCAGAATTACTGGCTAGAAAAGACTTCTTAAAGGACTTGGCAAAATGACTGGAAAGGTCTGTCTG
>CM065715.1:55097246-55099746 GCA_033310375.1 Conus canariensis | reverse complement strand
TTTGATTTAATTACAAAACTATGTTTTGTTCCATTTAGTACAGGATATTGAAAGTATCTTCTATTCTGTCGCACGTTTAGAACAACCATTTTGTAATGGTGTTTTAGAAAGAGGCCTGAAACCTGCATACATAGTGATTTTTTCGTATTTTCAGAATAATGATGTTTTATAACAATTAATTTATATTTTATGAGCGAGACGAGATGTCTGGAACCTGTATACAACCTGACTTTTTTCAAAATTGAAATTAACGATTCAATAAATAAGGTAAGGTCTACCATCTTTTAGTGATGTTGTCATACTTTGCACTTTTGATTTCATTCCATATGTACTTTTCTTCCCGTGTTAAAAAAAAAAAAATTCTAGCCGTCATTCAGACAACACAGATGTAGCTGAGAAAAAAATGTCCTCCGAAAGGAGACCTTGGGATGACGCATCCACTTTACTTTAAAGGGGGTTATGGCCATTAAAGTCACCCAACAGCAAACAAGGGTGAGGAAGGTCTTCTCTCAGTACTGACAAGGTCTTGATGACAAATCGAGACAAAAGGAGGTAGATATGACGAGGAAACTGTAACGGTTTTATCGAGAATGACTCTCACAGCTACTGCCAGAAGAGGAATAGTAAGAGTAATAGGGCTAAACAGCAAAGATTGATGGATGAATAGGGCAACGCCGCCCGTTAATCCCAACTTGGAAGATTGTGCAGGTTTTGAAAGAATATTTAAGCCTAAAACAGTGAAGGTCTTCTGGCTTTGAATTTTCGTTTCCTACCTGAGGTTTAAGAGTGTAGCACAAAAGCTGCAGCTCCTCAAAGTGAAGAGTTTAAACCACGGACTAACGTACTATCTATGGTGCAGAGGACAAACAGGAGAGAAATCTGGTCATTACCGGCTCGTCATCTGTATCTAAGGGAGCGAATCTGTTCTGAAGAGGGACAGGCATGTTTGGCTTTCCAAATCCACTGGCAAACTTACGCCTTAGGTTGAGGAGATGGTGGAGATCGCTTTGTCATTTCCACCATCTGGACACGATGGGCTACCTTGCCTGCACGAGGCAGAAGAGCCTTTTTTATTTTGCCCAGCTGCAGATGGTTTAGACCTATGGGCAGCCTAATAAGTGGCTCATTTAACGCCCCCGCCAGGGACATCCATTTTGGGTAGGGAGGTGGTGGATCTGACTTCACCGATGCCAGACACTCTACCTTGCACTGTTTTTGAGAAATGAAAAGCGTCAGTTTGGCAAGAAACAGAACGCGTAAAAACTTTCTTCACAGCTAAAACGTAAGAAGAGACAGAAGTGGACAAGGACCTAAACACATGTTAAAAGTTAGTGATAGAGCACAGCCGAAAAACGTAGACAAACGAATCACAAGACAAAACACGTCGCGTTTGGACCTCTTACGTCTTCTTCAGGCAAGATACAAAACACTCAGGACAACGAAAATGAACGAGCAGTCACTTATCTTTATCCACTTCGGCATAAGATAGGCGTTGAATGAAAACGAGGCTGTCAGGAAGGAGACCCTTTTCTTTCCTTCATTGGAACGTTAATGGACTACTCACAAAAATACATGATCATGATTTTGTTTCGTATGTTTGTTCCTTTGATTTTGTTTGTTTACTTGAGACGTTTGTAGAAGATTTTCAGGTGCCTATTTTTAAAGGGTACACATTGTTCTGTAAGCCTGCTGTTAAACTGTCGGCACACAGAAGACGTTCGGGTGGAATTATATGTTTGATAAGAAATGAGCTGTGTTCTTTTGTCAAACCTATATGTGTGGAGTCTCATCTTTTTTATGCTTTTGTGTTGGATAAATGCCTTTTCGGCATTGAAAGACATATTATGTATGTTTGTGCTTATATACCGCCAGAGAACTCACCATATTATGTGCATTTTGATTATGAAAATGGTGTTTCTTTATTGGAAGATTTTTTATGTGATTGTTTGCTTTATAATAAAGAACATAATATGTACATAGTAATTAATGGAGATTTAAATAACAGAACCTCAAATATATCTTGTGACTTAGAATCCAATGTGTGTGATTTTGTTAATCAACATTTGAGTGGGCCTTTGAACCTGAACAGAAATTCTGAAGACCATGTGATTAATAATTATGGCAAAATGTTACTTAACATGTGCACTGTTTTTGACCTGTGTATTTTGAACGGTATGTGTGAGGATGACCTTCAAGGTCATTACACGTACATAGCTGATAATGGTAACAGTGTAGATGATTATTTTTTACTGTCGTATGATTTGTATTCAAGAGTGTCTGATAGCATCAGAATGAATGTGTTTGATAGAATTGAATCTGACCATTTGTCTTTGGAATTATATATTCACTTCCCTATGAATAATGAGATTTGTGTTCAGGATGATGTTCAAATTTTCGAACAGTTTGTATGGGACGAAACCCATAGCAATGTGTTCAGAGACAACATCTGTTCAAACGACATGCAAAGGCAGTTTGAAATGGCGATCAGTTTAATAGATAT
>CM065715.1:55089746-55092246 GCA_033310375.1 Conus canariensis | reverse complement strand
AACCCGAGCTGCAACAGTTCCTCAAAAAGGAGGGAGCGGCCATCATCTGTATTTAGGAGCCACACCTGACAGATGCCCATCTCTTCACCCTCAGAGGATACGAGCTCTTCTGGCATGACCGCACCAGCCGACACAAGGGAGGAGTTTTCACTCTTGTGCGCAACACAATCCCAGCAATAGAAATTTGGAGATCACAGAGTGACTATGAATTTCTTGCCATAAAAGCAGTTATCCAGGGAAAAGAAGTGACCATCATCAACTGCTACTGCCCCCCCCCCTCCCCCTCCCCTTTTGCCAAACAGAGTATCCCAAGAGGCCGAAGGAAAGCTTACAAGCCTTATTAGAGCGATCAACTACAGACTCTCAATGACCAATTTACACCCGCTAAAGGCCAGTTAAAGCAAACTCCCTCCACAGAGAACACGCTCTACTGTAGGGCAAAGACCGCTTTTGATGAGCAGAAATCCAAAGAAGCTTGCAAGTCATGGCAGGAGAAGACATGCACTCTCAACATGGAGAAAGACACACAGAAACTGTGGAATCTGACAAAGGTCCTCAATGACGAATAGTACCATGCACCAAGAGCAGCTCTCCTGATAGACGACGGCCAGATTTACACAGGGAGAAAGGCTGCTGCCCTACTCGCAGACAATTTTCGACAATACAGCTTTCTGGACGTGCCCAGGGAGAAGATTGCTCACATCAAAATGGAAATCAAGAGGGAGCTGAGGAAGCAGACACCGACTCCCAGTATGACCTCCGAACTCATCATCAACAAATAAAATATGCCATTAAGCAGCTGAAAATGAAAAAAATCCACAGACAAGGACGGGATAACCAACAAAATATTCGTCACGTTGGACACTATACCAAACAGAAACCTCTGGAGACTTTCAATCAGTACCGGGACACTGGGGTGTTTCCAACAAGCTGGAAAGAGGCCATCATAGTTCCCATCCTTAAGAAAGGACAAGGCAAACACAGCAAGTACAGCTACCGCCCCATATGTCTCCTAAGCTGCCTCGGCAAAACTATAGGTCGTATGATCAACCGGCGGCTCCAGTACCACCTGGAAAATAATGGGCTCCCTCACACCTACACAGTCAGCTTCAGAAAGAACAGGAACACTTAGGACCAGGTCACTTTGCTCACACAAGACACTGAGGACGGTTTCCAACAGAAGATGGGGACACTTGCCGTCTTTGTTGACCTTCCCAAGGCGTTCGACAAGGTTTGGAAGGAGGGTATCCTCTTCAGGCTGCTCCAGAAGAAATGTTGTGGAAGGACGTATGCCTGGATCCGGAGCTACTTGTTCAACAGGACAGCCCGAGTCAAGCTGGAAGGTCACCCAGTAAAGATCAGAGAGGGTGTAACCCAGGGAGGAGTCATCTCGCCGATCTTGTTTACCATCTTCATCGATGATATTACTGACCGGCTGTCCTCCCATATTCCCCGGGCACTGCATACAGATGACCTTGCAATCTTGACCAAAGCCGAGCAAGTCAGCACTGCAAGTATCAGAATGCAGGAGGCCTTGAACCACATCTCAGACTGGGCAGGAGAGTGGCTTTTCACCATCAACAGGACCAAAGCTGAAACCACCTGCTTCTCACTCTCATCCAAGAAAGAAGAGTTCACGCTACGCATCAACAGACAAGAAATTCCCCAGCAAGACATCCCAGTGAATCTTGGAGTAAAACTGGACCGAAATCTAATCTGGTCCATGCAAATCAGCATCATGCATAACAGAAACCTCAAGAAAATGGCCCTGATGATGAAATTTGCAGAGCCAGCATGAAAGTCGTGAAGCAAGCGAACACTGCAATCGTCATACCCCACATGGAGTATGCCTCCAATACCTGGTCAACTGCTGCAAAGACTAGCCTGGACAAGCTGAGTACAGAATGCCGGCCTCAGACGTAACAGGAGTTATGGCAACTATTCCGATACCAAACATGGGGAAGACAACAGGCATTATCTCACTAGAGAACAGACAAGAAAAACACCTGCAGCAAAATGGAAAAATCAAAATACTACCTCCCCACCGCTACATTCTAGGTTATGGCTTCCACAAAGAACAGATTGAAGCGACAGCGCCCAAACCAGTTTATGAAGGCTCTAGAAAAGAATCTTAATTAGGCTCTCACAGATTCCATTCAACCAACTGAGTTGCTGCCGGACTGGGAAGAGTGGCAAGCGGATATCCCGCCCATCACCTTTACTTTTCCCACCATAACAGCCATAGCATTTCACACAACAGAGCAACATAAGTCCTGGACCCCCGAAAGTCTCCACCTGGGCTAGAGTATACACGGATGAGTCAGCAGATGAGGCTGTGAAAAAAGGTGGTGGTGAAAATTTTATCAAGTTCCCGGAAAGTAGATCCTTCAGAAAGTCTGTGGCCACAGACACATATTCCACAAACTACGGAGCTGAAGCTTGTGCCCTGCTCCTTGCTGCCCAGACTCTTATCCAAGAAGACAGACTCCCCACCAATACA
>CM065715.1:55059746-55087246 GCA_033310375.1 Conus canariensis | reverse complement strand
GACCAGAGCTCACCGTGTTGCTCGCCTGGCTTGGGCTCAATGACACCTGGCCTGGACAAGGCAGCATTGGTCCAGGGTGCTCTTTTCTGATGAATCCCGCTACACCCTGTCCTTCAACGACGGCAGGATTCGCGCCTGGAGGCGTGTTGGAGAGCGCTTCATTGACGCCACTGTTGCGGAGCACGACCGCTATGGTGGTGGGTCCCTGATGGTGTGGGGTGGCTTCAGTCTTCATCACAGAACACCCCTGCACAGTGTCCAAGGCTACCTGACCGGCGTAGCCTACAGGGACGACATTCTGGAGCCAATCGCTGTACCAGCTTTGCAGGCCATGGGACCAGGAGCCATACTACAGGACGATAACGCCAGGCCGCACAGAGCTCGGGTCGTACAGAACTTTCTCCAGCAGCAGCAAGTCACCAGGATGGACTGGCCTGCCCGCTTACCCGATCTGAACCCCATCGAACATCTTTGGGATGTTCTGGGCCGTCGTATACGCAACAACCACCCTCCTGCACACAATCTCGACGTCCTGTTCAGGAATCTGGAGCAGGAGTGGCAGGCGATCCCCCAGAACACCCTCCAGACTTTGGTCAGATCCATGAGACAGCGCTGCCATGACTGCATCAACGCCAATGGCGGTCACACACGATATTGACTCTTGACACTCTGACAGTCGGTTGTTCTGAATTTGCAAAATGGGGGTGTGTCCATGTCAATGAAATTTTCGCGATAATTGATTTGCACTTCTTGATGAAATTGTGTCTAATCGATGATCAAATGATTGAATTAAATGTTTGTTGGTTGATTTCAGCTGTCGGACTTATGAGTTATTATTGGGGAGTGATGAACTGTGTGGCCCTTAAATTCTTTTGAGTAGTATATTTGCAGGGTAACAAGAAGCATGAAATACGGAGAAACTGTCCTGGATGTCAGTAGTAGTAGTAGTAGTAGTAGTAGTACTTTCATTTTACGTCTTTCACAAAATTATGTGGTATTAGATGAGTGCGTGTGTGTGTTGGCGTGTGTACGTATGTGCGGGCGTGCGTACCTGTGTGTGTGTGTGTGTGTGTGTGTGTGTGTGTGTGTGTGTGTGTGTGTTCTTTTTTCACAGTAATACAGTTCATGTTGACAGTCACACGTGTTGTAAAGTATTTGCAGGGTAACAAGAAGCATGAAATACCGAGAAACTGTCCTGGATGCCAGGTTGCAGGAAGATTCAGATGCCGACAGCTGCCTTGAGCGACACAGGATCCACCAGTGGCGTTGTTATGATTGGTGGTGTTCTCCCATTCACCATCGTCATCAGGGCAGAGGGGACGGGTTCAGTTGTCGGACTGGGAATTGCAGCTACCTACAGTCGTCTCCAGAGACCAGGGTTCTGTAACCAGGATTCTACGACCACGGTCTGCGACCAAGATACTACGATCAGGGTACTATGACCAGGGTTTTGCGACCAGGGTACTACGACGAGGGTTCTACGGCCAGGATACTACGACAAAGGTTCTGCGACCAGGGTTCTGTGGCCAGAGTACTACGACCAGGGTTCTACGACCACCGTTCTACGATCAGGGTACTACGACCAGGGTTCTACGACCAGGGTTCTGCGACCAGGGTTCTGCGACCATGGTTTTGCGACCAGGGTTCTGCGACCAAGATACTATAACCAGGGTACTACGACCAGGGCTCTACGACCAAGGTTTTGCAACCAGGGCTCTACGACCAAGGTTTTGCGAGGGTACTACGACCAAGATACTACGATCAGGGTACTACGACCAGGGTACTACGACCAGGACTCTATGACCGGGGTTCTGCGACCAGGGTACTACAATCAGGGTTCTACGACCAGGGTACTACGACTAGGGTACTACGACCAGGGTTCTGCGACCAGGGTACTACGACCAGGGTTCTGCGACCAGAGTTTTGCAACCAGGGCAATACGACCAGGGTTCTACGACCAGGATACTACGACCAGGGTTCTACGACCAGGGCACTACGACTAGGGTTCTGCGACTAGGGTTCTGCGACCAGGGTTCTACGACCAGAGTTCTACGACCAGGGTTCTGCGACCAGGGTACTAAGACCAGGGTTCTACGACCAGGGTTGTACGAGCAAGGTTCTACGACCAGGGTTCTGCGACCAGGGTACTACGACCAGGGTTGTACGACCGTGGTTGTACGACCAGGGTTCTACGACCAGAGTTCTACGAACAGGGTTCTGCTATCACTGTTGACAGAGGAGCAGTTGTCAGTGTTGGTTCTCCAGTCCATGAAGGTGACATTGAAGGAGCCGCTACGCCTATGTTTGGTGGTTGAAGTCTGTTGCCAGCTGTTTTTCATTTCCTGCAATCATTTAAACTCCTTCAGATCGAGTGCTGTACCTCTCTATCCTGGAACAGGGCGCACCCCACCCCACCCTCCACTCCCTACTTCCCTTGCTGTTGGCAAGAGCCTTGTAATGACGAAGATGTATTTTGATGAAAAGAAAATGCCTTGTTCCAAAGGAATCTTCGTTGACTCATGGTGTTGATTATTCAAGGTGAGAAGAGTAGAAAGCACTGACATATTCCAGTAGAGTCCTCACTCATGCAGCCACGGTGTGAAACTAGATTGAATTGACTAATTAAACCAAACGAAAAATTTCAGTTTTAACCCATCATTGGTGTAAAACCCAGTTCGAAATGGCTCATGATATGAACCAAAGAAAAGTGTAAATTTTAACCCCATCATATTGTGGGTCATATCCTAAGCCATCACACTCTCCTTTCTTTTCCTCTTTCGCGATCTTGTTGATGTTATAAATGATGATTCTTTTGTTAAATTTCGGCAACCTTGTGTAACGCCAGGCTTCTTTCTTCCTAAACAACCACTTTAGATAATTCAGACCCGATTCAAAGAAAGTAAAACAGTCAACGCAGCAAGCAATTGGTGTGTAACTGAGGTCAGACCACAGGTCTCCCCCAAGAGCCTAAAAGACTGCGTGACACATTCAACAACTGTAGTTTTCTCCTTTTCTTGGAATGAATGATAATGCATGGGTAACTAATCTTTGACAAAAAGTTTTATCAAAATAATCCGTAGTTTACTTTTCATTTCTTTAAATCTAAACTACACTTTTTTTCCTGGCGCTCTTTCACGATGACTGTTGCTTTGATGAGAGAGCACGTGACCTAGACGCTCCAAATTATCCAAACACTTTTTGTGTGCTACCTGCCCTACTTGAGTATTGTGTTACACGCCAAGCGAGCAAATGACTCACAACTGTGGTAAATAAGTATATATAGTCTGTAAGTTCTTCTTTCCAACAGTTTGTACACTTTAACAGTTGCTGACGCCAGCAATCTCAGCAACGTTCCAGTGCAGGCTGTCACCACAATTGGATGTCCTTCACAAATGTGGTCTCTTCTACATCTTTTTATACGTTGAGTTACTTCCAGCACGGAGGCATTCAACAAAAATTTTCTGATCATGTCTCTAGCACTCATTGCCCTATCCCACAGAACAGTAAGACGCACCTCAGTTTATTCTTCTTATGGAAGGGAGCAAGAACACTGATCTTTGATGACTGGTCCATTTTCAAGAGGGTGAAATGCAGACAGTGTTAAAAAGACCCTGGCTTTTAAACAAAATAAAGTATAACACATAGCAGCCACAATCGGAACGGTAAGGATCTTGTTATATCGGTTGTTTGTAGCGACAAGTAGAACAGTGTCTCAGAATTAGTTTTTGGATGTCTGGATAAACTGTAGGTCAAGACCAATGTAGTCCAAAAATAGCTTCTTTGTCAAACAAAGACAAGGAACTCATACCAATATCGTAACATTCTTAACAACGTCCGCAAGGTTGGAAGGGGAGCTGAAGCATCATGTCTTAAACATCGCCAGGGCGCCTGCGTTTAAAGTGAAATCTACGGACAATTTTCTCTTTGATGATGAGAGAGGTTTGCCTGTGTCTTTGATTGAAAGGATTTCCACCGTGTTGAGCGGGAATCTCTTTAAGGAGATGTAGGTCTGAACTGGTTTTCAAATAATTGATGCTGCAACCTCGGTGGTCTAGTTTCCAGTTGAGACAATTTCAAGCAGGAAGACCATCACATCCCCAGCAGCACGTAGCTGGACCAAGTCACAGTCATTTAAAACTCTTTTTAATGTCAAAAAAATTATAAACAACGTAAACAAAGCTGCATGCATCTCAACATAAAAACATCAATTTAACTGAAAAACCCATCTGTCTTAATTAGAGGAACAAGGATATAACCAACTCAACCAGTATGTGACGAGTACATGTATCTCATACAAAATGTCCTTAGAAACAAACATCAAACAAACAAAAATGGAGAGACAGAGAAAAAAAATTACAAAGAAACACACAAGGAAGACCAAATGAAAATATGCTGCACAGTGTGTGTTTGTCAGTCATTAGCCACACGTTTATTAAATATCAGCTTTCAAACAAAGATTTGTATAACAACCAATCATGATCAAAAACAGACTCCATGACATTAATACAAGCCGCATATTTTTCGATTTCATAGCAGTGTTTTACACAATACTGAAATTGTGGATATTGCAGTGTCTGGCTATCTAATCTACACACACACACACACACACACACACACACACACACACACACACACACACATATATATATATATATATATATTATATATATATATATATTCAGTTATAAAGAAAGCTTGCTCTTATGTCTTAGATTGAAGAAATAGGGGGAGATAAGCATTCATATCTGCAGTGGTAGATCATTCTGCCTAACTAACAGTATATATATATATAATCTTAATCGGAAATGAAATGAGGCAGGGAACAGTAAACGATAAACAGTAAACAAGTGGGGTATTTTTTGCTCCCATAAGAAAACCTAACACAGAGTAACTTTTATTCAAGACTTTTAAACTTGACAAATCTTAAACAAATGTTAGCGAACCGCCCAGAGAACGTGGACAAACGAGTCACAAGACGAAACACGTTTGTCCACGTTCTCTGGGCGGTTCGCTAACATTTATTTAAGATTTGTTTAGATTTCCGCCTGCAGTCCTCTCGCTTTGCAACTAGATCTATTTTAAACTTGAATAAAGTCAAACAAATACATAGACGAACAATCTAATAGTGGGGAAAAAAACAAGCGCAGGCCAACAACTGAACTGTCTTCATAGTAATGACCTGGCAAAGATTTGGACTTAAGGAGGGGGGGGGGGGGGGGGGGGGGAGTTTGAAGATGGAGAAACTGGGAACATGAAATTAAGAAAATATGTTACAGATATGAAAATTCTTCACTAGCTGCATAAGGGAACCATCGTAATCTCTTTTGAAGGCAGATATATTTGTATTGCCTGCTCCGAGGCCTTTCGTCCGCTGGGTCGGAACTCATCAGGGAGACACGGCTGGTTGTGTCTGCGCTCCTGGCGTCAAATAGAGACACACCACAGTCCATAATACTGTGGTGTTCTCACCACCAAGGGTGCAAAAAAGAATCCAATAGCACCCGCAAAGCGGGTACTCATTTTAAGTAATGAGATATCATAAAAAAATTGGTTTGATCGAGGAATCTGTCAAGCAAAGCAATTGTTGCATGCAGATGGACTGTTTTTTTGTTTTTGTTTTTGTTTTTTTTTATCAAATGAACAGTTTAAGAATACTTATGGTGTGTCACTTGATTTTGTTTCTTATTCAGGGTGTATTTCGGCTGTTAAGAGCTGTGCAAGTAAGCATGGAATAAAAGTTGTGAACAAAAGCAAGGTGTGGAAAATTATCTGTGTTGAATAAAATGGAATAGTAAGTTAAATTCAGAAATTAACTGGGGGATTGTTTTACAAATTGTAAAGTCACAGTACATACAGACACTTTCGTAACCTCGTCTTCACCTTCATGATTCCTTCCCCATAGGAATTTCTCTCAAGACTGGAGATTTCTTTTAGTCCAGGACACTGATGATGAACAGCATTTTCCACGCGGATTCTCAGGGTCACATGTAGCGTAGCGCAATCCTTGTACAGTTTGATTTTGCCTTCTTTTTCTTTGCTCACGGGCTGCTGATCAACTTGGTTTAAAGCGTGAGCTAAGAATTCCGCTGATTCATACAGTCCTGCAAGAATGTTTAAGATTGTTGATCAGACGTTTCATCAAGACGAAATGAAATCCAACATCCATTGTCGTCAATGTTAAGATACGTCTTATGGAACAACATTTCAGACAATCCCACTTTACTTTCAAATCAAGGGATTGAGGTAATATGATGAAAAAGGGACAGGCATTATTGTCTGGATAATACAACAGAAGTGTTGCTGCATGATATCAGGTAGAACATGGTAAATTCAGCTGGTACATGTGCGTGGCTCGATTGTTAGATGAGGAAGGAGGTAGTCCGATAATCCCCCGATGAGAGCAATTCACATATTGTCCGTTTCGTGTCTGCAACTAAAATTAAATAGTAGACACGCCTGCCACCATAAAAATGAGAAGCACCTGGCAAAGACATTTTCGCTTCAAGGAACATAGTGACCGAACACATGCCACAATGCAAGCTTTTGGATCCATATAGGCTGATGGTAACACCATGGTCAGAGGTCAAACTTGTTACTTCATGCTTTTGGTAAGGCATGGTAAGTGGGTGTATGTGATGAATGATGTCCTGGAAATCCAGAATTTAATGAGGAATTGTACTCATACCACTCATCTAAATACTTGTGGTGTGCACTGTATCCTGTTCGTTGCATCAAGACGGCTTTGATATGATGCGCCTCTTCCGCTCCAACTTTCTATAGCTGTTGCTAATAAAAATGTTCGTTTCAGCCTTGGCCATGGTCGTCTTTTAGAACGTAAGTCAATGAAGTAGATTTCTTGCTTCGGAACAGATTGTGAACAGATACTATGTCTGGGCTGGTAAATAAACTTTATATTTTCAAAAACACAATTTACCTGGTTTTAGTTATACACATCCGACCCCCATCATGAGATGGGATGAGAGAGAAACCTGTGGGCCAGTCATTATTGTGATAAATTTACCATACATCCTTTTGTTTAATTGTTGTGACACCCACATGAACTTGTCGAATATTTCGGTGAAAGGAATAGTTGTCGGCTTGCACAAGTTGCTGCGAAACTTCAATAAATTCTGGTGTGTGCTTTTTTACAGTAAAATGGTGCCGTAGCTTTTCCTTTTTTTTTTTTTTTTTTTTACAACAGACTCCTTGATGCCAGCATTTTCCTGTCATAAACAAGCCCACTCCTTGCTTTTTCAAAAGTTTCTGAAAAATGTTGCTAAAAACTCCTGTTCCTTAGTCCGTCTGAAGTCGCAACGACTGTGAACAAAAAAAATTTTTTCACAATTTTATTCACAAGATGAACAATAAACATTATGTAGACATTTCCAGAAAGAGAATTGAATGGTATCTACAATAAGTTTCTTATATCATACTTTTTTCAAATGTATTCTTCAAGGGTTTTTTTTCATATGAATGACAAAAAATAAAACTGCACATGTAGCAAGAGAGAGAGAGAGGGACAGACGGACATACAAACATACAGACAGAAACACTGGGAAGAAGCAGAGGCTGCTTGCTGTTTGCGGCGTGCTCGTTTCTCTGCTGCTTGCTGGGTTCTCTCCTCCTCCGCTTGTCTGATTCCTCTCTGCACCATTTGACGCCAGCAGTCGCAGTCGTCAGCAGCTGTTTCCCAGGCATCAGGGTCAATGTTGCACACTTTTATGTCACATTTGCACACATCCTTGAACCTGAGAGTGGGGCGTCCTGTGCTTCTGGTACCAGTGGCAAGTTGGCCGTAGAGTAGGTCCTTGGGAATACGCCCATCTTCCATGCGCCTTACGTGCCCGAGCCAGCGTAGACGTCTCTGACTCAGCATGGCGAACATGCTTGGGATTCCAGCCCTGGCCAGGATGTCACTGTGCGGTGCTCGGTCCTGCCAGGTGATGCCCAGAATGCGTTTGAGGCAGCGCATGTGGAAGGTGTTCAGACGGCGTTCCTGCCTCGCGTAGGTGGTCCATGTCTCACTGCCGTACAGGAGAGTGCTGAGTACACAGGCCTGATAGACACGCATCTTGGTATTCTCTGTGAGCTTCTTGTTGTCCCACACCCTTTTGGACAGCTTGGCCAAGGTTACTGCGGCTTTTCCTATCCGACGGTTGATCTCTATGTCGAGTGACAGGCTGGTAGAGATGGTCGACCCAAGGTACGTGAAGTCCTCTGTCACTTCCAGGGTGTAGTCGTTGATGCTGATAGAGGGTGCGTGGCTTGCATTCTGTGCGCTGACGTTGGTCTTCTTCAGACTGATCGTGAGTCCAAATTCTTTGCATCCATCAGCGAACCTGTCCATGAGTCTCTGCAGGGCCTCTTCAGTGTGTGAGACAAGCGCTGCATCTCTCTGGTGAGGATCTGGGCACCTTGGTTTTGGCTCTCAAGTGGGCGAGGTTGAACAGCTTTCCATCAGAGTGTGTGTGCAGGTAGATTCCATCTTGCGAGGAGCTGAAGGCGTACTTCAGAAGCATGGAGAAAAAGATGCCGAAAAGTGTCGGCGCGAGCACACAGCCCTGTTTTACTCTGCTTGTGATGGAGAAGGGTTCTGAGCAAGACCCGTCGTACATAACTGTGCTCTTCATGTCCTCGTGGAAGGAAACCACCATGCTGCGCAGCTGAGGAGGACAGCCGATCTTCTCCAGGAGACGGAAGAGGCCTTTTCTGCTGACAAGGTCGAAAGCCTTTGTCAGATCGATGAATGCCAGATACAGTGGCTTGCCCTGCTCTCTGCACTTCTCCTGAATCTGGCGCACTGAGAAAACCGTGTCAGTGGTTGACCAGCCTGACCTGAAGCCGCACTGGGACTCTGGGTACACTCGAGCAGCCAGTGTCTGGAGCCTGGTGAGGAGAATGTGAGCGAATACCTTCCCGACTATGCTCAGGAGGGATATCCCTCTGTAATTGTTGCAGTCGCTGCGGTTGCCTTTGTTCTTATAGAGAGTCACAATGGAGGCATCACGCATGTCTTGGGGGACTGCACCTTCCCTCCAGCACAGACAAAGCAGGTCGTACAGGGGCTGCAGCAGCGCTGACTTCCCACCCTTGATCACTTCAGGTGGAATGCCGTCACTTCCTGGTGCTTTTCCACTGGGGAACATGTCGATGGCTTTACCGAGTTCCTCAAGCGTGGGCACCTGGTCCAGTTCTTTCGTCACAGGCAAGTCATCGATGGCGTCAAGGGCAGCGTCAGTGACTACTGTTTCCCTGGAGTAGAGCTCTGAGTAGTGTTCGACCCATCGCTTCATCTGTTGACACGGTCGGTGATTGTCGCGCCTGTTGAAGACTTCAGAGGAGCAGTTTTCTTCACTTCTGGTCCATCTGCCTTCTTGATCCCATCAAACATACAACGAACATTTCCGCAGTCGGCTGAACGCTGTATGTCCTCGCACAGTTGCAGCCAGTAGTCATTGGCACATAGTCTTGCGACCCTCTGTGCGTTGCTCCGTGCAGTTCTTAATGCTGCGAGCGTCTTCTCACTGGGGGATTTCTTTTTTTTTTTTTAATTTGTTTTTATTGTTATTCCACATACAAAGAGAAAGAAAAAAAAAAACTACACACATATATGAAGAGAACAGCAGAAAGAAATAAACAGCAACATTCATAACTAAGAGTTAGGTATACAGCAAGAAAAACAAACAAACAAACTAACATACACAAAGAGCCAAACCACACACACATGAAAAAAAAAAAAAAGAAGAAGAGAGAGATAGACAGTAGGAGAGAGAGAGAGAGAGAGAGAGAGAGAGAGAGAGAGAGAGAGAGAGAGGGGGGGGGTGTTTCAGTATAGCATTGTCTATGTAAAAAAAAATAAATAAAATAAAAATAAAAATAAAAAAAACATGGTTACTTATTGACAATGCTATAAGAAGTATACATAAACCTGTATTAATCATATTGTTCTAATATTACTACCCATAATAGATGTATACATGCGTTTGATGAAAAAAGAAAAAAAAATGTATATACATAGCAAGATAAATCAGCATGCATACACAGATAATAAAGGAAAGGCAGACAAATAGACGGACAGACAGACAGACGAACAGACAAGCAAAGAAACAGGAAGACAGAATGGGTTGGGTCACAGCAAGTGAAGATGATATATGTTATTATCATAAGGTACATTATTTCTTGAGTACCACTATACAGAAATATTTCAGCAGCTTACAAGGGCCACACATGATATCCTCAGCAAAAGATTTTTAAAAAAAAGGAAAAAGATAATACGATTAGTCTAGTAACTGTTGTTATATTATGCATCATACTTATTTATATATTAATGCTGAAAAGACATGTTCCAGAGACGGTAACTAAAGCAGCTAGGTATTAGAAATCAAAGCTTCATAAGCAAGCCATCTGGCATGAAAATCCATGTGGTTCATGGTTAAGTATGAGTTATATTTTTTAATTCTATATCTATACGTCAACATTTTCAAGAAAACTGCTACATGTGGAAGACTGCCTTCTAACTTACACTTATATAGGTAATGTTTTGCTAGAAGAATAATGAAGTAAAAACAGTAATCAATTGCGATTGTTATGTCGAAACCTAAAAGTACGAGAGACTCTGTTAGGCGTATATTTTGTGCGTGAGTGCATTTCTCTTTTACTAAATCAATTAACCTACTCCAAAAACATTTGACATGAGTGCATTTCCAAAACATATGGTCAATAGAATCTTTAAATAGTCCGCAAAAACTGCATTTATCATTATCAGTAACTCCGATTTCTTTCAAAATAACATTTGTACCTAAGCACCTGTGAATTATTCTCAACTGAAACCACTTGAGTTTTACATCTGTAATCTTATGTGCATTAAAAAAGCATGAATTCCAGTCATGAGCTTGTGAAAGTTTGATGTCCCACTTATCGCAGCACGGAGCTCTCAACTGATTATCAATCAGTATATCATAATAAGTCTTTGAACCTTTATAAATGGCAAACAATATCTTATAACATAATGGAGAAGTAATACATTTGTTGTTTTCGATGGTAATGTCAAATCCTTTTATGAATTCAATTATTGCTAACTTATACCCTGTATAAGTTAGAAAATCAATGTTGACATCATATTTTTCCTTAAATTGTCCGTGGGAAAGAAACTGACCATTATCATCAAAAAAATGTGCGAGATAATAGATACGTTTGTTTTGAAGCATTTTAGACACAATGTGTCTTTTCCCAACTTGAATACGTTTGTTGAAGCAAACTGGTTCAGCAAGTAGTTCAGCGGAATTTTTTGGCAGACATTTGTAATAAAAAAGTTTGTAAGCTTCAAGGACGTCTGCCCAGAACGGATTATATTTGGTAAATTTTGAGACAATCTCTGGACCGTGTTTACTCATATGAGGCCAATGAGGAAAATTACTGAGAAGAATACGTTTCCATTTGTGGTTTGATCTCTCAGTCCTACGGATCCAGGATAGTTTTAAGGATGTGACGAAGGTTTTTACATCAGGAAGACCAATACCTCCATTCCGTATGCTTTTATGCACTGTTTTTCGACTGATTTTTTCTGGTTTTTTATTCCACACAAACTTGTAACATATTTTCTGGCATGTTTGAAAGAAAACATCTGGTGGGTTTGGCAGAAACAGCCAAAGATGAGTCAGCTTTGAAAGGATGATGGATTTCAAAATTGCTATTCTACCTAGGGGCGTAATTTGGCGTTTTACCCATATTTTGAACAAATGATTTACGTCTGCTAGTCTTTCTGTGTAGTTTATTTCTATGCAATCTTTCAAGTCGTTTGTGAACCATATACCAAGTATTCTAAATTTTTGTGGATTCCATACAATTTCTAAGTGGTCCATGTAGTGGTTTTGACTGTTTTTTACACTTCCAAGCCAAACTGCGCTCGTTTTACTCAAATTCATGTGAAGACCTGAGACACCATCGAATCTTAAAAGAACTTCAATACAAGTTTCAAAGGATTTCTTATCCCCTGCGAGTAAAAACTCGGTGTCATCAGCATATTGAGATATTTTAAATTCAGTTTGATTTATTCTTATTCCCCGAATATCTCGATTTTCCCTTATCATAATGGCTAATATTTCGACACAGATTACGAAGAGATATGGTGAAATTGGGTCTCCTTGTCGACATCCTTTTTTAATATCGAACCAATGTGAAACCTGTCCGTTCACAATAACACAAGACTTGATATTTTTGTAGAATACGCTTATCCATCTACAAATATCTTTTTGGAAACCAAATGCTTTTAAGACTTTCGTCATAAATTCCCAATTTATCGAATCAAAGGCTTTTTCAAAGTCTACGTTTAACAACAAACCAGGCAGACCATTTTCATCTAAATAAGATATAGTGTCAAATATCAATCTTATATTGTCGCCGATGTATCTATTTCTAATAAATCCGGTCTGATCTTCATTTATGATTTTAGGCAACACAGATTTTATTCTGTTGGCAATGCAAGAGGATCCTATCTTATAAACGACATTTAACAGAGAAATAGGTCTCCAGTTTTTTATGTACTGTCTGGATTTATCACCTTTTGGTATACATGTAATGATTCCCTCTCTTTGTACACATGACAGTTCTCCTTTCTTGAAACTTGCATTTAAAGCTCTAACGACAAATACACCAATCTGTTTCCAAAAGACTTTAAAGAATTCAGTAGTGAAACCATCGGAACCGGGGCTTTTATTATTTTTCATTGTCTTTAAGACATATGTCGCTTCCTCCAATGTAATAAGACCTTCTAAGTCCGCTGCTTCTGTTTCATTTAAATGGGGATATCGTTCACCAAATCTTTTATATCACAATTTTCTACAGCATTTTCTGTGTATAATGTTTTATAGAAACTATATACTTCTTTCAGTTTGTCTTCTTGATTTGTTAGAACATTATCTTGTTTATCAATTAGTCTAGCCATGTTTTTACTAATGTAATGCCGTTTTTCGAGATTACAAAAATAACTACTAACTTTCTCTCCATCTGCTATCCATCTAGCGCGTGATCTTAACAAAACTCCTTCTATTCGTTTTCCTCTGATATCCGACAGTCGTTCTTTTTTCTCGTTAATGACTCTGATATCATCTTCAGTTTTCATTTCTTTTTTTTCTAACTTAATAATGTCTTGTTCTAATTGTTTTTCCTCTTCATTACTCTTTCTTTTGTTCGCAGTAGCATAAGCAATTGTTTTTGACCTTATTTTCATTAACAGGAAATCGAGAAATAAATCATCAGAAATTGAGAATTGTAATTTGTCGTCTGTTTCATTAATATTTTCTGTATTTATAGCGTATTCTTCTTTAACGTTTTCAATCAAAGTATTGATTTCATCTACATATGACTTATCTTTCAACAGAGACGAGTTAAGTTTCCAAAAAGTATTGCGCTTTATGCCTTCATTAAATTTTAGCTTTAATAACACAGCAGAGTGATCTGTTCTATAACCGGATTCAATGTCTACTTCATCAGTATAAGAAACAACTGTGTCTGATATCAAAAAGAAATCTAGCCTGGCCTGTTGAAAAGGATTAGTTCTCCTCCACGTAAAACGGCGACACTCTGGGTTTAGTTCCCGCCAAATATCATTCAGTCTAGATTTTCGACCATGTTTTCAACAGCCTGTTTTGCGTGAGGATTATTTATATGTTTGTAATTATGATAATCTCTAGAAGGGTCAAGGACCAGATTAAAATCCCCACCTATTATAACATTTTCTATACTAAGCCCAACAATTTTTTGTTTGAGACAATTGTAAAATTCTGCGTCATCCCTATTTGGCCCATATATATTAACTAAAAGGTAATCATTCCTATGTATCTCTGCACGTATCATGAGAAAGTTTCCAGAATCATCCTTAACAATTTGCTTAACCTTAAATTCAAAGTTGTTATTAAACAGAATTGCGACTCCTCTTGCGTTGGAAGAGTAACTTGAGAAATACGCCTTATAGCCCCACTCAGACTGGATATACTGTTCCATCTTTTTTTCAAAATGAGTGTCTTGCAAGAAGTACACAGAATATTTTTTACACCTTAGATAATGGAAGACATCACGTCTCTTCTTCAAACTATTGAGGCCCTGACAGTTAATTGAGAGAATAGACACACTACTGTCCATTTCTGTTTACGAAATAGCTTTGGAGAAGACAATAACATACATGTGTAAATACATCAAACCCAAAAGAGGTCAACAAACTCATATACAACTGACAGCATAAAATGAATCCATCCAACCCGGTCAAACTAAAGAATTTATAATGGTTTTGAACAAAAAAACACATACACCATGAACACACGGAAAACAATATCAAAATGAAAAAGCAAAAATCCATTATCACTACAATCATAATACAAAAACAAACAAACAAAAAACAAATAAGATGATATTTGCTTGACCACCGCAAACGAGCAAAGGGGGCATGCACAAAGATAAAATGTAAGACCTCGTGTCGCATTATAAATGAATTGAAACATGCGTGCGCGTCAAGCGCTCACGCAGGTATCCAAGAGGCGAGGGGGCACGAAAAAAAAAAAAAAAAAAAAAAAAAAGGGTGGCGCGGGGAGAGGGGGAGTTAGCATGGTCACCGTGATTTAACACCGTCATTACTAGTGGCTCTGAACACACTTCACAGCTAAAACTGTGTGGAGTGTGCCTGGCGGTCTGGGGCAGCGGAAAACCGACCACTGTGAGTTTTTCAAAATTGTGTCATTTTAATTTTACTCTGTGCGCGTGTCACAGGGTGCACGAGCAAACGAATAATCGTTTTTCCTTTCCCCCCTCACTCCTCTCCCCCCCCCCCCCCCCCCCATGCTATTTTTAATTGGGACAAAACAAAAACAAAAAACAAAAAAGGCAGGAGAGAGAGAGCGACAGAGAGAGAGAGAGAGAGAGAGAGAGGGGGGGGGGCAGGCACGGGGTGGGGGACACTATTGTGACAGGCATCACATATCACAATTGAAAAATCCAGAATTCCTTCGGAAGATGACGGTGTCCATTTTACAAATAACATCTTTCATGACGCTGGTACGTGCAGCCTCTCCCCCCCCCCCCCCCCCCCCCCCCCCAGCCTCCCATCACAACACAGCTTCAATTATCTCGCTGGCAATTCCCTTCCATATAAACAAACAACAACAACAAGAAAGCATTTTCACCATTGCAAACGATGTACATCTACAGATAATCAGCATTATATTATTCTATGGAGAAAGAGAGAGAGAGAAAGAGAGAGAGAGAGAGAGAGAGAGAAGAGCGGCGGGGGAGGGGGGGGGGGAGAGCCAGCCAGCCAGACAAACGGGCAGGCAGACAGAGACGTAGGCATACTAGCATGTAATCACAGTTCAGAGAGAAAGAGACAGAGAGAAACAGACAGACAGACAGACAGGTACAGACACATACAGAGAGAGAGAGAGAGAGAGAGAGAGAGAGAGGGGGGGGGGGGACAAACGTTGATATTTCACGTGTACATTCAATTTGGCAATCAACAATTCCTCAGGAAATGATCTAATTGATTCTACCCAGAAAAAGTTTCATAATAGTAATATTGATATTTTCTTTTTTTTACCGTTGTGTGAATAGCTTCAATAGAGCACATCTGTAATCTCAACTTTCATTTCCTACTATTCACCCCTACCCTTTCTTTATTACCAGGTAAAAGGCCTCCATTCAAACACAACAAACATGGACACGCCGGTAATTCTAATCAAGACAGAGGGAGAAAAACAATCATTTTCAGCATTGAAAAGCACGTCCAATAAAATTATTCAGCATCTACGTAATTCATGAAATAAAAATCAGAGAGAGAGAGAGAGAGAGAGCGAGAGAGAGAGAGAGAGAGAGGAGGGGTAGAGACAAAGAGACAGACAGACACAAAGATAGACAGACAGACAGATAGGTACATACAGAGATATAAACAGGAGAGCAGAGGAGAGAGAGAGAGAGAGAGAGAGAGAGAGAGAGAGAGAGAGAGAGAGTGAGAGACAGAGACAGAGAGAGTGAGATTGAGGCACAGTGTGGGAGATACCATTATGACACACATCACATATCATAATTGGACAATCCATACTCCTTTCAGAAGGTGATCGTGTCCATTTTACAAACATCTTTCATGACATTGATACACAGCTAATTTTTTTCCTCCCATTTTTGAAGCTTCCATCAAAACACAACGTCAGTGATCTCACTTAAAATTTCCTTCCATATAAACAAAAAATTCAGTTTCATCATTGCAAACATATGTACATCCAGCAGGATAGTCAGTATAATTCCATGATATGAGAGAGAGAGAGAGAGAGAGAGAGAGAGAGAGAGAGAGAGAGAGAGAGGACAGACATACAACAGACAGACAAACAGAGAGAAAGACAAACAGACAGACAGACAGAAAGGTAGGCAGACAAGCAGATCATCAAAAGACAAGAGAGAGAGAGAGAGAGAGAGAGAGAGAGAGAGAGAGAGAGAGAGAGAGAGAGAGAGCTGATATTGTATGCGTATATTCATTATGACAATCAACGAATCCCTCAGGAAATGGTCTAAAAGATTCTACAGAAAACAGGTTTTATAATAAACATCGATGTTTCTTTCTCTTTTCCTTTTCCCCCCCCCCCCCCCCCCCCCCCCCCCCCCCCCCCCCCTCTCCGTTCTGTAAACAGCTTCCAATTAAATACAATATCTGTGATATCAAAGTTCTGTTTCCTTCCGTTCGCATGAAAAATCATTTGTAATATTGAAAATCTTACAATATACAAAAAAAATAGCGAGCAATTAAACATTCCGTGTGGTATGAGGAAAGAAAAAGAAAGGGAGAGAGAGAGAGAAAACACATTGATATTCAGTATTTTGTAGTACATCCAATATGACAGTCAGCAGTTCCCTCAATGAATGGTCTTATCGACTCAACACATAACAGGTTTCATCATGATAACATAGCTGTCCCCTCTCCCAACCGCCCCCCCCCCCCCCCCCCCCCCCCCGCTCTGATCATAAAAAAAGGAAATGAAAAACTCCAATTAAAATACAACCTCTGTTATCTTAACTATTTCCGATCCACATGAAAAAATCATCTGTGACACTGGAAAAAACACAGCATTTGAACATTCCACGCGGTAAAAAAGAGAGACAGAGACAAAGAGAGCGAGAGAGAGAGAGAGAGAGAGAGAGAGAGAGAGAGAGAGAGGAGAGAGAGAGAGAGGGGGGTTGGTTTAATCGCACAATTAACTTGAAAATCAATAGTTAAAAAAAAAAAACACCAAAAAAAGTGTTTGGCAACATTACCATCAAGATTGTCCGACATCTAGAAACAATGGTATTTATTACATCAACGTATCTAGACAGGTAGACAAACAGTAGACAGGCAGAGGAACAAATTGATATTATATGTACACATCTTATATGACAAGCAATACTTCCCGCAACAAATGGCCTTGGCCATTCAGCCAACAATACCTTTAATGAAAAATAACTGCTCCCTGCCCTCCCCCGCACCTCCTCTCGAGAAACAGCTTCCCCCCAAAAACAACATCAAAAACTCGGTTGCAATACCCACGTATATACATGAACAATCACCTTTTGGCAATGCAAGCGGACATCCAAAAAAGATCATCAGCACATATACATATACATCATTATTCTGTTCTTCCTGATGAACAAAACCATCCGGCAATGTGGAAAAAAGATGGCAAGGGGCGAAAGGAGAGGGGCACCAGAGAAGAAAAGGTAATTCTACTTCACACACACACACACGCGCGCGCGCGCGCGCGCAACACACAACACTCTCTCACACACACACATACACACTCACACGCACAAACGCACGCACGCACACACACACACACACACACACACACACACACACACACACACACACATACACACACACACACACACACACACACAACACATATGAGCGTGCACCTGCACACATACTTACGCACATGAATATACACGCACGTATACACGCACGCATGTACACATACACAAACACACACACTCTCTCTCTCTCTCTCTCTCCCCCCTCTCTCTCTCTCCCTCTCTCTCATACCCATACGCGCGCACGCGCACGCGCGCGCGCGCGCGACACACACACACACACACACACACACATACAATTGCGCGTAGGCATGTTTGTAAGTAATGATATGCAATTTAAAGTAAATGTACAATAGATGAACAAATAATTGAAGAATGAAGTAGTCTTGAAAGGTAAATGAAAAGGAGGGAGAGAAAAAAGCAACGATTACAATCAATGAGAATGGAGGAGAAACATAACAACGGGAGGAAAGGTGCAGGGCCGGAACAAGGTTACACCAAGGCTGAAGACAAGGGGGTCGAGAAGGATATCATGCAAAACATTCTTTTACTTTCTCTTGTCTCCATCGCCCCCCCCCCCCCCCCCCTTCTTTTTTTTTCTCTCCTCTACCTCCCCCCCCCCCCTCTCTCTCTCTCTCTTGGGAAGACATAAAACATACATATGAAATACATACCTACCAACTTCAACATGACCATATCCATGCTATAAATATGCTCAACATTTCACACACATGCACACACAAATGAGTGATCCATCCACCTCCGTAGTTTTAAAACACACACACACACACACGCACACGCACACACACACACACATACACAAAAACACACACACACATACACACCTCCTCTGCCCCCCCCCCCCCCCCCCTTTTTTTTTTTTTTCTTTCAATTTTTTTCCTACCTTTCTTTAAGCCATGGCTTTTGTGAAAACTGTATCCAAGTCACTGTTTATGTCCAGTTTCAAGGTCCTGCCATTTTTTAGTTTGGCCACCACTTTCCCATTTGACGATCATGCCGAGAGAGTTGCCGAATGTTTATTAGCGTTCATCATCAGACTGTAGTTGGCCTTCGTCAAGTCCTCGGAAATTGACACACCAGTCTGCTTCAGCTTCCGTCGGCTCTCCAGCACACGCCCTTTCTTCTGACGGGAGAAGAACCTGACGAGTATGGGCCGCGGTCTTCCGGTGCCGGGTCGACCTGAGCGGTGCGCCATCTCGATGTCCTCTGCAGTGACTGGAACCCCGACTCGGCTGGTGAAGACCTCTGTGCATTTTCTGACACAGTCCGCCACAGTCTCCACCTTTCCCTGTGGCTCCTCCTTCACGCCATGGACCCGGACATTCCACAGACGGCCGTGCTGTTCCATGTCGTTATGAACAAATCTGCTTTTGTTCAGTTCTTTGCTTTGTTGATCTAACTTTTGACGTAGATCTTTATTTTCGTCTTTCAGATTGTCCATTTGCACACGGAGATTGTCTCTATCGTTTTTCAGTTCAAACACCACTCCTTCTAACATGTCGATCCTTTCAATAAGCCTCACGTTCAGCCTGTCAATGTCCAACCTGACTTGTCGGATATCTTCCTGAGCAGAGGCTAGCAGTTCGAGTTTTCTGTTAATTTCATCCAGCTTCTCCTGAACAGCCATGTCTTTCTTTTCACTATTATTATTCCTATTCACTTTCTTCTGTGCCAATTGTTCTTTTACTTTTGCTGTGTCCGGACTTGCTGCGATATCACTGACAGAGGAAGAACTGGAAGATTTTCCTTTTGACCGCGTCTGCACGTTGTGTTTAGAGACAGAGGTGCTCATATTGAAATCCTGTCGCGAAATTCTGCATTATGCTTGATTCCTCATTTTCATTTAAAAAAAAAGAAATACATAAGTAAACAAATCACACAGGTCACACACAAAACACTGCATAAAGTAGTGCACCCTTCACTCGTTGGTCAAAAAAGATCAGTCGTGAACATATTCCATTGTGAGTTGTAGACCGGACGAGAGAGCAGAACGAAAACACGTCCGCTCAGTTCGACGAGCGGAAGTCAAGGGATTTCTTGTATGCCAGAAGAGCGTTACGCTTGGCTTCAATGACCGGCTCCATTTCAGAGAGGTTGGCATCAAACCAGTCCTGGTTCCTCCTTACTCTCTCGCCAAAGGCTGAGATGGCGGCATCGTAGACAGCATCTCTGATGGTGTTCCACCTTGCTGTGGCATCCTGTTCTGGCAAGTCTTGGAGTGTCTCTTCGACGGCAGCTACAAATTCCTGTCTGCGATCAGGGTATCCTGTTCTTGCAACGTTGATGCGTGGATGACCTTTTGCTTCGGAGCGGTGCAACTTGCGTGGCTGTGTCCTCACTTTGCTGCACACGAGGGAGTGATCAGTGTCGCAGTCGGCGCTGTGGTAGCTTCTCGTTGCCAGGACATTGTTCACAGCTGAGCGTCTCATGACCACGAGGTCCAGTTGGTGCCAGCGATGAGACCTTGGGTGTTTCCAGGACACTTTGTGTTGGGGCTTGGACTGGAAGAAGGTGTTGGTGACGCAAAGGCTGTGGTATGAGCACAGCTCCAGCAACCTCTGTCCATTGTCGTTCAACTTTCCAACGCCGTGGTCACCGATGCAAGATGGCCACGACTGGTGATCAGATCCAACCGGGCGTTGAAGTCGCCAAGAAGGAACAGCGGCTCCAGTTTCGGTACCCTGCCAACCTGGGTGTCAAGCTCATCGTAGTCCTTATGTCTTCTGAACTACTCAGAGTAGGAACATAAATGCTGAAGATGTTGACAAATCGTGCAGCTGTAGCCAAGCGGATTGACAGGATACGATCTGTGCCACCTGTTTGGGGTTCCACTGATGCCAGAAGGCTGTTCTTTACTGCAAAGCCAACTCCATGTATTCGTGGTTCATTGGGTTCTTTCCCTTTCCAGAAAAATGTGTAGTTTTCGTCCCTGAGAGAGCCACTAGAGGGTAGCCTGGTTTCTTGGAGGGCCGCAATGCTCACGTTGAGTCTTGTAAGCTCCCTGTCTATGATAGCAGTCTTCCTGGAGTCTTTTACCTGTGCAAGTTCGTCTGAGATTCCTGGGCACATGGTTCTTACATCCCAGTTTGCAAAACGAAGTGTTGGAAACTTCTTTGGTTTTCTTGAATTGCCTGGTGCGATGCTTCCGTCTGCTTGTAATGCCTAAACATTTGAGCTCCAAGCACCCATTGAAGCAGGCAGACGTTGGCGAGTCAGCACCTTACTGGCTGGGGACTGACCAGCTTGAGGCGGGCGGTAGCTGACCAGTGGGACACGATGATCCCTCCCATCGTCGGAGACAACCCGTGGCGTCGTACTCTACGCCAATCGAGTGTGGACTTACAACCTGTAACTGCTGTCTCCCGTGTTGGTTCTTCGCTGAAGCAGTGAAACTGGAGTGACCTCTCCAGGGCGCAAGCCTGGGCGAGAAATATGGAGATGCTGCGTTGCCCATGCATCAGTATCCCCCCTCTCGGCCTCGCCGAGATCGTGAGGTCTGGTGCCGGACGTCCCGCTCACTAGAGGAAAGTGATGTGCAATTCGATCACCCCTCCTTTCCAGGTGTTGTGATCGCCGCGTAGCCACTGTCTGGTCGCCAGGCTGTAAGGCTACTGCAATGGCCTCTCCTACATTACAGTGCCCACAGCAACGCCTTCCCGTGGCGTCCCTGTTTCCACAAAGCTTGCTGTGTCTTGGCGCAACCGAGTACCCGGCGGTATAACGGCGGGCGGGCTGAGCCTGCAACCCTGGTTGCGAATCTGCCTAGGAGAAGGAAATCTCTTATTCCAAAACCCAGGTGGATGGGACCCGGCAGCCTTGGCAGGCCACTCATCTAGGACAAGGAACAAATCTGATGCTAAACCCACGAAGTGCCTAGGAGTGCTGACAGACTGGGAGCACGAAGACCCTGGGTCCATGGACGCCCAAGCATCCAGCATCCGTGCCCCGGCCATTGGATGATGGCTCCGCTGCCTTGTGGACACCCTCGGGAGAAGGAAAGGCTATGGGAGTAAACCCAGAGAGAAAATCCGGAGTGGAGCCCCTAAGGCGGTTGGACATCAACTTCTGACTTCTTTCCGGCAGCTCCCGCAGCCAGACCAGTGCCAAACGTCGTGCCCCGCACTCCTTTGGAGCCCAACGTAAAGATATTGCTGCAGATTTTGTCAGAGAGAAGGGATTTTGGGGTGGGGCCGAATAACGTACAGATATTGCCTGCAGATTTTATGAGAGAGAAGGGGGTTTGAGGTGGGATGGAATGACGTAAAGATATTGCCGCAGATTTTGTCAGAGAGAAGGGGGTTTGGGGTGGGCGGAGTAACGTAAAGATTTTATAAGAGTCCAGTCGCAGCTTAAAAAAAAATAGAGAAGAAGAAGAAACAGAGAAACTAGGAGGTAGTTGGGGGGATGGGAACAAAGCGCAGATTTTGTGAAACAGGACAAAGAAGGTGGGGAGAGGGATGGGGAGGAGGGAGGGAACATAGGGTGGAAGGAGTGGGGGTAGAGTTTTTTTGTAGTCAACAATGTATATTGGAGGCTTCTGCCAGATTAGTAGTTACCCACAACAGATTTGTTGATTTTTTTTTTTTTTTTTTTTGGTAGGGAATAGGGATGAGAGTAATGGCGTGGGGGTGGAGTGGAGGTGGGGGTCTGGGAACCCAAGGAGCGTGTGACTTTGGTGGTCATTGGCCGTCTATGATTTGTTTTTAAAAAAAAAAACTATACTGAAGACAGGAATTTTCCCGGGCTTTCCTTATTTCCACTTATCACGCACATCGACCTAAACAGGTGTGGGCAATATTTGATAGGAAAAAGTTACGTCACATTCATGTCAAACATTTCATATTTAGAGTTCATAAAACTCAGTAGTGCCTTGATATATTTGATGTTGTGCCAATTTTGCATGTTTGATAAATGGGTCATTCTCTCTGTCTCTGTCTGTTTCTGTCTGTCTCTGTCTCTCTGTCTCTGTCACTGTCTCTGTCTCTATCTCTGTCTCTGTCTCTCTGTCTGTTTCTCTCTCTCTCTCTCTCTCTCTCTCTCTCTCTCTCTCTCTCTCTCTCTCTCTCCATTTTCCGTGTCCCTTCCGCGGCAACACTCATACACCGCTAAGTCGGTCCCCAGTGAACCTAGCTATTCCCAGATACGTTCAGTCACTGTCTCAGTACCAGAGAGAGAGAGAGAGGGGGGGGGGGGGCGGGAGAAGGAGAGAGAGTGAGAGATTGATCCATATCAATGAGGCCACCAGCTAGAGGAGACGCTGCACATCTGCCGAGTCAGTTCGGTGGTGTTCCAAACCAGACAGTGTTCAGCTTTCACTCAGCATAGGCCCACCTGTGGTATGTAGAGCAGTAGTGAAAGTTCATCCACCACCCCTGTCCGCTGAGTATACCAGCTTACACACTGAAAAAAAAGCGCTCAAGATCGCGGATAATGTGACTCAATTTTTGCTTCTTTAAATTCTCCTTCTTAAGTAAACAAATAACACAGGTCACAAAATATTAGTATACCAATGAGAGCGTGTGCACCCGTACGCTTCTCTCTCTCTCTCTCTCTCTCTCTCTCTCTCTCTCTCTCTCTGTGTGTGTGTGTGTGTGTGTGTGTAGTGGAAAAGAGTTGGGACCACATGGACTCTGTCTTCATGCTATCTGTTGTTAAGTGATCGTGTTCAGCCTTGTACCAGTACGTTCCAGTCAAGAATGTGTTTAGGGGGTGGGTGGCAAAACAATATGCAAAACAAAGCACTGGTTCGTTAGTTTGTATGCATTCGCTTCACTTTTTCTTTTGGATTTTTCTAACAAGTCGAAAGCAAACCAAAGTCATAATGCCGATTGTGTCGCACCAGTATCGTGATGACTCATCGCTTCTCTTCACCAAATAATAAATCAGTGACGTATTAATTTCATTTTGAACTCACGTTTGTTTGTCTTTTGTAGATTGTGGAGACGGGAAGCCGACATCGTTCCCCACCGCCAAATGGTTGCCGACGGCTTTTCTTACCAATCGCTGACACCTAAACAGAATTCAGCGATTCTCGGAGCCTGACGTTTAGGAGTCTGATGAACAAGTAATACGAACTTTAAGTAGTCTAGTTTTCGATTCAGCCTGTTCTCATTTAGAATCCATTTTATCTTTAGTGCAAACAAGTTAAATGCTGTCTTTAAGGGTTACAAGTAAAAGAGATTTTTTTCCTAATGATCTCCAGCCATTATTGTGTTCCCCATTCACCAAAATAAGAACGTTCTGTAATTGGTAGGGAGAAATGTTGGAATTTCTACTTTTTTGATTAAAGACAGTAAGAACAGCTATCATAATGCTTACCAATCAGAAGGCATTAATGTTTAATGGACCTGGAAAAAAGTGATGGTGGTACATGATTAGAGTAGGTTTCCTTTCAGAGCTGTGGCCCTGATAGACATGTATGTTGTTCTGGCATTGAAGATTGGTGGATTTTTGAACGAATTAAAACTGAATCAGAGACCAGGTTGTTTCAACTATGCTTTTGTTTTGTCATCTATGTCCCGATTTCTATAAGTTACTGGGTCACGTTGTTCGCTGAATTCTGTTAACTTCATTCCGATTGGTAGTTATTTAGACCTCCAGTTTCCTCGTCCAGCAGCTGTGATCTCTAATCGCGTGTGTTGTGTGGCACAAGCTGATCCACCCTGTACTAACTGGAAATAGGGATGTAATCGAGGTTAGATTAGTTTTGAAGTATCTTAAAAGTTATCAGCACCTGATTTTATATACAATCAGTAATTGTTGTATGAATGAAACGAGGAAAACGAGCAGTATTTTTACATAAAAAGTATTAGTCGAGAGAACGCTTGCGCGCGCTCAACCAAAAATATTTAAAAAGAAAAAAAGTTCCTGTTATTTTCTTTCGCGATCCTGCTGATCAGTTTCTTGCGGAAGACGGACATTCATGTTACGATTGTGTTCCTGAGCATTGCTTGCCACCTGCACGGGGCAAATGACCAGTAAAGTCAGCATTTTCCCTTTTGGTACCAGAATCGACATAGTGCCGAAGCACTTGTGTAAAACAGTAACTGTATTGACAGCATAGGTCTGTTCAAATTCATACCACTGTGAACTGATCTCTGGACGTATGGCTTCGCAGATTATGTGCTCATATGCAAGAAGGGAGGGAATTCCGGGTCAGTAGTTGGGAGTCCCACACACGAATGCTTTCCCCTGTCCCTCTCCAAAAGATGCTCCACAGCAATGTAAATGCAAGGCATTGGGTGATAACCGGTGTGCAGTATGGTTTAAATGCACTGCAGCAACGAGGTCATGTACACATTCTACAGAATAGTTCTCTCTAAAATGTAAACTAAGGCTTTTCAGAAAACAACAAGAGAGAGAGAGAGAGAGAGAGAGAGAGAGAGAGAGAGAGAGAGAGAGAGAGAGAAGGTGGCACGATACTTCAGTAGAACACTCTCTTCAAGGAGAGTGGCCGTGATTTTACGTGAAGAATTTTGTTCTGACGTTTAAAGATATGGAATGCAGCACAATTTAACACAAAGCAACACAACACAATGTAACGTTCTGCTTACATTCTGCCTCTGTTAGGTGTAGGTCTTATTACAAACGCTACACCTAACATAGACAGATGAATTCCATGCTTTTTGTGTAATAGGATCTATGAATTCCATGCTTTTTGTGTAATAGGACCTATGAATTCCATGCTTTTTGTGTAATAGGACCTATGAATTCCATGCTTTTTGTGTAATAGGACCTATGAATTCCATGCTTTTTGTGTAATAGGACCTATGAATTCCATGCTTTTTGTGTAATAGGATCTATGAATTCGATGCTTTTTGTGTTACATGTCAGACACTTTACCTCTGCTACATCCTTCAAGTTCAGGCTGAAGCCCACCCCTCCTGTTTCCTTTCCTCTTCCCTTCCTATGTTTACAATGCTACAGCAATCACTGTTAAATACATTGCACTCCTTCCTCTTTTACAGTGGCAGTAGTGGCTCATATTGCAAGGGGCGTTTGTAAATGTAGGTGTCAGTTTTTGTGTCTATTCTGTTTCTTTTCTTTTATTCAAACAATTGCATATCCATATATTCACGCGTGTATGCATGCATGTCTGTATTATGCATACTACGCAGTACGTGTGTTGATACAAATGTGTATGTAATTTGATATCTCGTGTCTGAGTGCATGAACTCAATTCGCTGTATAAATGAAGAGCATTATTATCATTGTTGTTGCTGTTGTTGTCGTTGTTGTAGGGTAGAATGTATTACCCCCACTACCACCACCACCACCACAACAACAACCGCTGGGCTGGCCCTGACTGTCCGAGGGACCACCTAAGCAGTGGGATTTAAAAAGACTATTAAAAAGCTGCGACATCGGATCCACCAATTTGAAAGAAATTTAGCTCCTTTGGAATAAATGGTATGCCATGTGCTTTTAAAGAGGCACTTAATTGTTAATCTGATCGGTTTAAAGGTAGCTTGCTTGCTTGTTTAGGAGAATACGGGGGTTGGTCGCTTTCTTTTGTTTTGTTCGTTTGTTGATTTTTTTAAAGAAAAAATCTCACGTCTACTTTCTTATTTTTGATATCTATCTATCTATCTATCTATCTATCTATCTATCTATCTATCTATCTGTGTGAGTGTGAGTGTGTGTCTGTGCGCGCCGCGCGCATGTGTGTGTGTGTGTGTGTGTGTGTGTGTGTGTGTGTGTGTGTGTGTGTGTGTGTGTGTGTGTACTTTTGTCCGTGCGCCTGTGTTTTATTCTTTTCTCTTCGTCTGTGTGTGCGAGTGGAACAAATTGCTAGTGGGGGGAAACAAATACAGGCTAACAATATCTCCGTCATTATAGTAATACATTTCCTGGCAAAGATTAGTCTGGAAAAAAAAATGGGCAGGAGGGAGGGGAGATGTTGTGAGAGAAAGAAAGCGGGGATTTAAAATTAGGCCATTAATCTTTAATATAAAATCCTTCACTAGCAGCGTATGAGGACCATTGCAGTCCATCTTGAAAACGAAACCATTCTGTTCGACTGCTCTGACGCCTTTCGTTCGCTGGTTCGGACTTATCAGAAACACCGCTGATTGCTTGGATCAAATAGAAATGTACCATGTTTCTGTAATTCACACACACACACACACACACACACACACACACACACACACACACACACACACACACACATACACGCACGCACGCACGCACGCTCGCGCGCCCAAGCAAACAAGCACGCCAGCACGCACACATACACGCGTGCACAGAGGAGGAAGAGAGAGAGAGAGGAGAGAGAGAGAGACAGACGACAGACAGACAGACAGACAGACAGACAGACAGACAGACGTTCGATTGCGGATTTTCTTTTATTGTTGGTGTCCGGCGACGATTGAAATTTTGTGAATAAACCTACAAAATACAATATAAGAAACCCAGATATTAGTGTGTGTGTGTGTGTGTGTGTGTATGTGTGTGTGTGTGTGTGTGTGTGTGTGTGTGTGTGTGTGTGTGTGCGTGCGTGCGCACGCGCGCGCGCGCGTTTGTATGTGTGTGTGTGTGTGTGTGTGTGTGTGTGTGTGTGTGTGCGTGCGTGCGTGCGTGCGTGCGTGCGTGCGTGAGAGAGAGAGAGAGAGAGAGAGAGAGAGAGAGAGAGAGAGATTCTGGAGCCTAGGGCT
>CM065715.1:55052246-55054746 GCA_033310375.1 Conus canariensis | reverse complement strand
CCATTCCAGACTTTGTCAGAGTAGCGTCTCTAAGGAGCGTATAAATTTCGAGGGAAATGAGCTAGAATGAAGAAAAGCGATAATGGAAATTCCTCATGGAGTAGCTCTTAAATGTATTGTATTATAAACGGATTGAGGATAGGACCTTTGGGATATTTTTGGTAGGTGACAGAAAAAGAAGTTTAAGAAGTTCAGCTTATTGACATGCTCAAATAGATACATTTGTGCGCTACGAGCATCAAAACTGGGTTCGTTGTTTGATCGATTGTCCACTTCATTGTGGATGCTGGAAGTCTTTGAGGAATAAAGTCACAAAAGTGGTGTGAGGCCGTTTGGCTGATTCTGGGGAAAGGCACAGTGACAGTGAGGAAAGACCCACTGACCGCCCGGAAAGTCCTGTTGACAACGGGAAAGACTGTAACCCAGGATTCTCTACAGAGGGCACGTAAGACCTCATGGCAAAAGCTTCGCTGTGTCTTCACCTGTCAGCGGAACAACACGTGAGGTTGCGGGATTCACACGGCAGTTGCTTGACCGTGGCTTTTCCGCCGGTGGTCTCTGCAGTCATGAAATATGAGCTGGTACACCCATGGGAATGCTCCCGTGGAGGTTCTGTCGTGTCAGATCCAGTGGCCTTACACCTTGACGTCTTAATGGAATGCCCTGTGCAATGCCTCCATCCTATGTGAACACTGCTCAGGCTTCCAAGGGTGGTGCAGGATTGCTCCCAGCTGGTTTGTTCGGCAGTTGAGGACAGTACTTCTCTGGGTCCCACCCGCACCTCGGGTGTATCTTTTTCTTGATCGATTGTCCACTTCATTGTGGATGTTGGCAGTCTTTTGAGAAACAAAAAAGTCACAAAAATAATTTGAGGAGTCGAAACAGAGGATTTCAGAGAAGTGGGGTTTGGATCTGCTGCTGTACACCAGTACATTGGACACGGCAGAGTCGGCATGGGGGAGAGGTGGAACCAGCCTTGCTGCTGTAGAACTCTGTCCCATTGCTTGGATACAACACCCAGCAGCTGTCCCGTTGTGAATTAATATCTCTTCATGGGCAGTAAAGTGTCTCTTCCTCCAATGGCAACATCTCACTATCGTTCACGTCCGGCTGCCCTCAATTCATCGAACACACAAGGAGTGGAAGGGCCGTGCGTAAATGCCTTGTCACCTTGAGCATGGAGAGAGTTTCCAGAACACCCAGCGGACCGCCCGTAAATGTGCCGATGGGTACTGGCTGAACATGTGCCAGGGCATCCAGATCTCTGCCGACTGTGGCAACATCCGCGCCGTATACGAAGGCACGAAGAAAGCGTTCGGCACTAGCGCCATTAAGACTGCTCCTCTAAAATCTATGTCGGGGGAGGCTATCACCGACCGCAGCAAACAGATAGACAGATGGGCGCAGCACAACCAACAGGCTGTACTCCAGGGAGAAATCAGTCACCCACACAGCCATAGAGAGAGAACACCACCCCCTGCCTGCCATGGAGGAGCTCGATGCCCCACCCACCATTGAGGAACGCAGCAGGGCCATCGACTTGCTAGCCTGTGGTTTACCACTCCAGGTAGCGATGACATTCCACCAAAAGTCATCAAAGCTGGCAAGGAGAGTTCTCTCCTCAGTACCTCTATGAGCTTCTGCTGCAGTGTTGGGAGGAAGGGACCGTACCCCTGGATATGAGTGATGCAAACATCATCACACTATACAAGAACAAAGGGGACTGCAATAACTATCGCGGAATATCCCTCCTCAGCATTGTTGGCAAAGCCTTCGCCCGCGTCGTCCTCAACAGGCTGCAGCCACTCGCTGAACGAGTGTACCCAGAGACATAGTGCGGTTTCAGACATGCGAGGTCGACGACCGAAATAATATTCTCCCTGAGGCAGTTACAAGAGAAGTGCCACGAGCAGAGAAAACCCTTGTTCATCGCCTTCATCGACCCGACCAAGGCGTTTGACTTGGTCAATAGGTCAGGCCTCTTCATCCTGCTACACCGGATTGGATGTCCCCCCACCCCCCCCACCCCCACCCCCCTCCCAAGTTCCTGAAGATGATCACATCCTTCCATGACATATGAATGGCACTGTCCAGTTCGAAGGTTCATTTTCGGACCCCTTCCCAATCAAGAGCGGTGTCAAACAATGATGCATGCTCGCTCCGACACTCTTCGACATCTTCTCCCTGCTGACGTTCAATGTAAATACTAGACCGAAAATTTCTCTCAAAATGATAAACACTGACTGACTGAAACCATTTACTGTCAGATTAACATAGTGTTGTACTGACATTAAAAAAAAAACCTTAATAAATTAATGAGAAACGAAAATAATACAGATAACTTCTGAATGACCTAAAATCATAAAGGATAATTAACAGGGAAACATTTAACATTTATAAGTAAAATAATGAAATCAGAAATTGTAACAATAAAACAAATTACATCTTAACTGTACTGAAAATCAAATCTCTCTCTCTCTCTCTCTCTCTCTCTCTCTCT
>CM065715.1:55042246-55047246 GCA_033310375.1 Conus canariensis | reverse complement strand
GAGGTGTTAGCAGAGCCTTTATTCTGTAATGATAAGTTTAGAGTTGGTAATGACGTCATTAACTTTAAAAACTGGATAGCAAAACAGATATTCCTAGTTAAAGATGTTGTAAATCAAGATGGAAGTTTTCTCGATTATAAAACTTTTTCTGAAAAAATATGATATCACTGTAAATTATCTCGAATTCATGGGCTGTATATCATCAATAAAAAGGTATTTAAGAAGTATAAATATTAAAGTAACGAACAATAGCTGCAATCTAAGAACGAAAGCACTACAAATAATATCAAGCGTTAAAAAGGGATCGAAACCTTTTTACAGCACTCTCGTTGAAAAAATAACAATATTTGACATAAGCTCCTTTGTAAAATGGGAAGATAAATTAAAAATTTTGGTAGATTGGGAAACAACAATGAAACAAGTGACAAAAATTAAAGAAATTAAATTAAAATGGTTCCAAATAAGAATTTGTCACAATATTTTGGTTACAAATTGTATCTTAAAGAAAATGGGAATTCTTACCACTGATCTGTGTACATTTTGTGAATCCGAAACCGATTTAGTTCAACACTACTTGTGGCAGTGCCAGTTTGCGAAACATTTCTGGGGGGAACTAGAAAAAACATTTAAAGAAAGATGTGAACATTGCAGCAGAATAGAGTTTAATGTGGAGCTGGTTCTATTCGGAAATGATGAGCATACAAAAACTGACGAAATTTTTGAACACATTATCCTATGGGCTAAACATTACATATATAGAAGCAGAATAAATAAAATAAAACCTACTGTCAATCATTTCTTGAGAGAACTTAATAATATATACAGGGTTGAAAAATATATGCATTATTCAGAAATGAAATACATGGAATTTGATAGAAAATGGTACCCTTATGAAAAACTAATTGTTAGGTCTATTGGAATGAGTTAGACGAGGAGGGAAAAAGAAAAAGAACGAGCAAAAAGTAGTCGGGGGTAATAAGTAGCTAATGAAACTTATGAAAATATGTGTATACATGTGAAAATATTCTGACTAACCACTTTACCCTATTTGGACAGGCATACTGGACGTATTCATTCCTCGGGTGCCTCATGAATGAGAAAGAGTCAAGGTTGTACGTTTGTGACCTTTTTCTTTTCTTTTATTCTTCGTGATTATTGAATGGACTATTGGATTTTTGTTTTCTTTTCATGTGTTTATACTTTTTTCCCTTTTACCCCCATCCCCTCCCTTGATTTAATGTACCAATTTGTATGATGTTTATTGTATGTTATGTCGATTATCCCTTTTGTTAATGTTGGAAAATCATTAAAAACAAACAAACAAACAAACAAACAAACATGCAAACAAAAACAACAACGACAAAAAAACAAAACAAAACAAAAAAAAATTCCGTTAGAAAAATCTGCCAAGTGGATGAGACTTGATCAGATTTACAGCTAATTTTTTTTTTTTTTTTTTTTTTTTTTTTGTGCTGTCCCAACCTCTGCGCCACCTCAGAGGCAGTGCACCCACGCCGCTCATTCCGACACCCCGTCCACAGCCACAGCCCAGTAGCCCTGACACCGGCAATCCACAGGGAGCAGTCAATGTCAAATCGCCAAGAGGCAACCCACCGGAGGAGACACTGCACTGCTGCCGAGTCACTTCGGTGGTGTTCAGTGGCGCCTGTTCTGATCTAACATACGCAGGACACCACCTACTAAGCCCCCTACTGACGACAATAATTGCTTAGTCGCGGAGCCGGCGTGAGTGTGCTCTCCCTCCGGAGGGCGCCACCACGTCCGTCCAACGACAGCCCCCCCCCCCCCCCTATGGAGACTCGCCGATATCGGTGACCCCGACGGAACCAAGCCAAGGCCACAGACGTGGAGAGGACATCGAAATTGAGGTCACCATGACAGCAGGGCATGAAGGGCCACAGAATTTTAGACTTTTTTTTTTAATGCTGAATCGATGAGAATGAGGATGATTAAAATGATGCTACGGATTTCCATTTCGGTCTGAGACTACATGACAGGGCTGTACTCTACGCTTCCTTTCATAATATATCCCGGCGTCAACCAGGCCCGAGAGATACAGGCACCTGCAGTGTTGGTCAGGAAATTTGAGCAACACTCTCAGAAACGCATCCATTAAGTGGATGAAACTCGACTGCGTGGTCCCAGTCTTCCCAACTGAGTCCGCAGCAAACTCAATTCTGGGTAGGAGCCGGTCGGAGCAGAAAAACCCACATGACTATGATGGGATTCGAACCCACGACCTCCCAGCCGGGAGTCCGCGACGCTAACCACTTCGCCACGGCGGCTGGTAGATTTACAGCTAAATTGGCTAGACTCCACCCATTTTCTGGGTTGGGACAAAAAACACTATGCAATGTTAAAGGCAGATTTTTAGACAAAATTTTATCATGAAGAAATTGAAAATACGCTTTTGTTATGGAACATTCAAGTACAAAATGAGATACATTAAGTTTTTGACCACAGACACACAAAGGAGGTGGTTTTTAAAACCTGCCTCACCAACCATCCACCCGTATTCTGTGTAATAAATTTCGATTCGGAATAGAACCTGGCGGACTTATACAATGACTGCTGGGGCAGAAAGATCCCATCTGTTCTTCTGAATGGCAACTTCAAGTTACTGTGTTCTTCTCTGGTCCCAGAGTGCTTTTGTCAGTGTATTCGATTTGCACATTGAAGCTTCTTTTGTACAGGTATCAGCCAGTTCATTCCCTTGAAGATTGCAGTGACCGGGTACCCATAGTAATTTTATTTTAGAACCTTGCATTATCAACTGGTGAATTGAAAATAAAATTTCACTGACATGATCAGGACGACTTGATGTATTTTGAAGGGTGTAAAGCCGTTAAAGCAGACTTGGAATCTTAAAAACTCAGTATTCTTTCTGGTAAGACTTGCATATCAAGAATGAAATTAATAGCTTTCATAAGAGCAAATTACTCAGCAGTGATAATAGAACAACCTTTGGTAATATGAAATCTTTTTTCAATGTTAAGGGAAGGTATCACGAAAGCAGCACCAACCTCAGAAGTACACGAAACTGATCCATCAGTGAAAATATGCAGATAAGATTCATATCCAGTGTAAATCAATTCTTTAACAAGAGAGGCAAGCAAAAGTGGATTCTCATTTTTAGTAATATTACCATAGGAATAGAAAATATCTGCTTGTTTCATCAACCAAAGGGGGAAAGGGTATTTGGTCATTTTAACAATGTTGTCAAGAGAAAAGTCGCATGCATGTAAAAGAGGAGACACGTAATCAGACAATGAAGTATATGCTTTTTTTATTCCGTATCTCTCTAGAAACGCAGGTGCTTTAATGATAAACACACACACACACACACACACACACACACACACACACACACACACACACACACACACACACACACACACCAACGGTAACACGTCATTTCAGCGCCATCATTTCAGCGCCACCAATTTAGCGCCACCATTTCAGCGCGGCGTCTTATCAGCGCCGTACATTTCAGCGCGGAACATTTCAACGTCGTACATTTTAGCGCCGTACATTTCAGCGGGAGGGGGGGGGGGGGGGGCATTTGTTTTACGTGGTTTAAGTGATGTGAGTGATCATTCATTTATCCGGTTGTGAGTTACAAATCGTGATGTGAGTGATCTTAAGTGATGGCCGAAATTTACCAGAGTATAAGAAAGAAGGATAAGATTTTCTTTGATGGATACTCTTATCGGTTTGACAAACTGAGTGGCCTTGTCGTTTTGGCGATGTGATGTTGACGGCTGCAAAGCAAGGATCCACATGAAGGCAGGTGACGTCGTTCAGGAGAGAGGAGAGCATCTTTCACGCGCTCCCAACATTCCTAAGATAGAAGCTGCCAAGGCAGTGCATCGAATGAAAGTTCAAGCAAAAGAAACACGGGATGCCACGCGTCAAATTCTGGCTGACATTCACGAAGGACTGTCCCAAGCTACTGTCACAAGTCTCCCAAGCAAGCAATCAATGACGAGGGCGATTCAACGCGAGAGGCAACGGAACAATCTACCTGTCCTACCAGCCCCCCTTGCAGAACTAGGTGAAATCCCAGCAGACATGAAGGTGAAGTGTGTGTGTGTGTGTGTGTGTGTGTGTGTGTGTGTGTGTGTGTGTGTGTGTGTGTGTGTACATTTTTAAAGGGGGCACTCGGCTAGTTTCTCACTGATAGTCATGAAGGTGAGGTATGTGTGTGTGTGTGTGTGTGTGTGTGTGTGTGTGTGTGTGTGTGTGTGTGTGTGTGTGTGTGTGTGTGTGTGTGTGTGTGTGGTGTGTGGTGTGTGTGTGTGTGTGTGTGTGTGAGCTATTTTCTCACTGCTAGTCATACTGGGTGTGCGACACAACCACGAGCGTCTTTACCGCGTGTAGCACTACCGCGTGTAACAGTTCTGCGTGTGTAAAACATTTGTATTAAAAGCAATACTGAATTACAGAAGAAAAACAAAACTGAGCACATAATATCTCTTTCTCTCTCTCTCTCTCTCTCTCTCTCTCTCTCTCTCTCTCTCTCTCTCTCTCTCTCTCTCTCTGCCTCCCCCTCCCTCTTCTCTCTCTCCCTCTCTCTCTCTCTTTCTGTCTCCCTCCCTCTCTCTCTCTCTCTCTGCCCCCCCCTCTCTCTCTCCCCCTCTCTCTCTCTCTCTCTCTCTCTTTCTGTCTCCCTCCCTCTCTCTCTCTCTCTCTCTGCCCCCCCTTCTCTCCCCCCCCTCTCTCTCTCTCTCTCTCTCTCTCTCTCTTTGTCTCCCTCACTCTCTCTCTCCTTTTCCCCCCACAATAAATAATATTGTGCCATACACATAAAAAATGTCTTCCACATACTTTGATGAAAGGAATCCTTTTTGTGTCACAGGTTCTCTCTGACGGAACCCCTTTTCTGGCGTATGACTCTGGTCCAGGGGCGGACAGGATTCTCATTTTCGCTACACCCGATGGTCTTCAGTTGCTGTTTGAGCAGAGACACTGGTTCGCTG
>CM065715.1:55034746-55037246 GCA_033310375.1 Conus canariensis | reverse complement strand
AGTCTACACTATATTTCTCACCATACATTTGAAATAGGGCATTTCTAGCAACGGGAAACTTTGTCAGCGCGAGATGTTAACAGATTCAACTCATGCTTTGTTTGTCTAATTTTCATCGCTAGGGAGATGTTAGAGCTCGATTCCTTTGTAAAGTGATTGGTTTATGGTTCTCGTGATTGGCCTAAAATCTTCAGACGGAGATCATAGAGCATACATCACATGGGCCATTTTGACTCTACAGGTAATGCTTAAAACTTCTGCCCTCTCTCTCTCTCCCCCACCCCTTCCTTCCTCCCTCCCTCCTTCACACAGACACAGAGAGAGAGAGAGAGAGAGAGAGAGAGAGAGAGAGACAGATGCACACGCAAGCGCACACACTGTCAAATAAAATGACAAAAATTCAAGGGAGTTCACCAATCCGTCCTTTAGTATGTTTTGTCATAAGGATGACCAGTGAAAAGGGTATGTGACATTACCTGATTTTCTATTGCATGTTTATGTTTTTTGCTTTTATTTACATTTGATTTTTCCTTCACTACATGCTTTCACATGCGCGTATATTTTCGCACAAAGAAGGAAAGTCCGAGTCAGAATCTGATCTAAATGATACATTGATCAGTCGACAAGCTCGTTTCAATGAAAGGGTACATACATAGAAATATTCATCCCAAAACATATCACATCACATTAAACCGAAAGAGTATCATAGACAAATAACAGTGAATATACAAATCAGTCAAGCAAACAGTAACAAGAAAATTACTGGAATAATGTGCCATGTTGCTAAAAGACAAGGTAGAAATGAACAACTGTGCGCAAATTATAAGGCTAACTTCTGAGATTCTTCTTCATTGTTAACTTTTGATAAGCATTTACTGTCCATCACTTTATGCAAATGTTCCCAGAAAACAGACAATAATACTCTTTTTCTAGATTACGAATATGAAACACTCAATAGATATAACAAACAAGACGCACAGGTGTTCGCTTTTGGCTCAAGGCTAGAAGAAAATCAAAATTAATACTTGTCAGATAGTTGCATTGTTCTTAAGAATATCTCGCTCTTGAGTTTCTGCGCATCTGAGCCATTTGGGTACAAAATGAAATTTGTTTCATTCTTTTAATTTTCATAAAAACAGGGACAGAATACCCTCTATTGCCAAAACGCAGCCAGTGTGTCTTCAAAGAAGATGTTAAGTTCAGACAGAGAGGAGACAAATGCCTGAATCAAGTATGCAATAGAATCTGAAGCGTGCTCTTTAAATTTACTTATCCAGTCAGTTACCCATGAATAGTTTTTAACCTCTGTTTTTGAGAAAAGTTCTCTTGTTGGCAAGTTTTCCCCAAATACCATCATAATATATATATATATATTTACGTACAAAACATGGTAAACAAAAGATGCCCAGGTATATTGGTTTTGTTCATGCACAAAAAACAACGTTTGATATGCTTTGAAAGACAGTCAAAAACGTATTATCCTCCTAACACATTTCATATATTTCATCAAACAGTAAGCGCACAAACGGCATCTCTTCATTCCCCAAAAACCAAAATGTTGGTATTCTCACACTATTATTTAAAACTCTTTTCAGACCAAACGGATCAACCATGTGCATGGACTCACGCCTGCATACAGACCATCATCAAAACCATATGTGAACACACGCTGAATCTCTGTCTTAAAAGGATCAAAACAAAAACAATACGAAGCATGGACATTTCTCTCCAATGATCTACAATAGTATGATAATTCCACTTCGTACAAATATGTGCCGTAGATTTTAAGTTAACTTGTTCACAAACAAACAAACAAACGGATACAAATGAAAACATATAGTGTTTATATGGAGGCAAGAACCCCTTTCCTTTATGTATTTTGCACGAGTAGTAATTCTATGGAAAAATTGTAATCTTGCAGGCAACATGTTTCCCAGATAAATACATGCATTAACCACATTTACGCAGTGATTGTCACACAACTATGCATCAAAAGATCCATATGAGCACTATCTTTTAAGATCTTTGCGTTAGACCTGTGTAAGTCTGCAATGAGATCAAGACAAGGTATGGTTTTGAACAAAATGTTAAGCTAATCTGAGAGACCATAAACAGTGTCAGTGACAACAGTTCACTAAAGTCGTTAGTCAATTTGCACCGTGTTAACAACATTTTTAGAATAATATTGTCTGTAAATTCATTTTAGCAGAGTGAAGCAATCTGGAGCTACATGTCTGGCTTCCCTTGATGTGATTGTTTTCAGATTAAGTATGAGAGGTGAAAAGAAGCTGATTGTTCATGGAGGGTCAGCCCATCTGACTTGCCTGTCTTGTCTGGATTGATTCCTTCAGTCCCTTCCACACAAACACAAACAATGTACAGGATCGGATCCGTTGATGAGAGGGGAAAGGGAAAGTCAGGGAGTGCTCGTTAAGTGGGGTGAGGAATCAACTTACCAAAATGCTATTTTGCCATCCGGAGAAGAGGGCTTTTAGTATTG
>CM065715.1:55022246-55029746 GCA_033310375.1 Conus canariensis | reverse complement strand
TCACGCAAACCGATCTACTATAAATAAATGATTAAACAATTGCAGATCATACAAAAATCATAGCAGGAATAATTACATCATGCAGCATGTCAGCACATTGCTTGTTTATGCAGCGTTGAAGAGTCATTTAAGTTATTTAGGCGGAAACATGCCGTGTTGACTATAAACAAGTAGAGCCTGTGTATAATTCAAACCATAGGGAGCTAACCCTGCAATCACAATGTTTCGAAAATGCTCCGAGTGGTTCTAACAATGCAAATTCTTGGAGTTATTCTGTGCGTTTGCCTTAGCTTTGTGTTGATTCAGCTTCAGAGGAGTCTGACTTTGCCACTGGAAAAAGTCGTGATTATAAACAGTGTCAAGTGCGTGAAACCTCTCACAAAAGGCATCAAACGCTTAGAGGCAAAAGGGACGTTGTAGGTAGTATACAAATGGGTAATAGACCCATTAATCAGGGTGCCGTACCCACCGCACCCGGTCGAACTGTGTCAAGGAGGACGAAGTGGTCAGGTGACAGATGGCACCTAAGGTAGTAAGTACTCTTCCAAGTTCGGACCTGCCCGATAGCGAAAGGGGGGAGGGACGTAACCACTAGGACCTCGGTGCACCAAGTGAGCGCTAAATACTCAGTCAGCTGAGGTTCTTTTGTAAACAGTCAGTGAAGAGCAGGAGTCTTGGACTCGTTCGGATGGTATTGCCGTGGGTCACTGGGTTGGTTCTATTGTCAGGCTGGTTGAACGCGCGTGGATGTTGTTATCGTAGCCCTCTTTAAGATAATTACTGTGTTAAAGTGGCCTCCGAAGTCGGCGGGAATTTTCGATGTCCATCTGGTGCCAAGTGTTTGTTTGCTAATCAATTAGGTAGGGATGTGTGTAAATGCAGATGTGTGGAGAATGTAGCGAATGGAGAATTCACAGCACTTGTGAACTAGGGGTTTGAGAAGCAGCATGGACAAAGGCATGGCCCGAAGGGGAATCCTTTGTTTCCATTCCTATATAAAGTGAGGGAGAACAACGAGAAGGAGAAGAACACCAGGAGAGAGAGAGAGAGAAGGCAGAGGAGAGAGAGAGAGAGAGGAGAGAAGGTGGGCAGGACAGAGAATGGGTCGAGAGAAACGTGGTCTGGGAGATAGAAAAGATAGCAAAGTCTTAGGGAAAAGACAAGCTGGAAGAGAAGAAAACTAAGTTTGAAGCCCAGAGGTGGGTGAAGACAGACAAACTGAAATTGAACCCAGAGGTGGGTGAAAGAGACGAAGAAGAAGAGTTCTACGTCGAGATCCCAGAGACGACCACGAAGACCCAGTCCTGAAACCTGGAGCCAGTCAACCAAGGGCCTCACCATCAAGCAGTGCTGAAGAAGACGTGAAGAGACTTTTCAAGAACTGTGGTGTGGTGTGAAAGCGTGGTTGTGTGTGTGAAAACCTGGCCAGGTAAGAAGTCATTTTTATTATAACCCGGGATTAGGTAGTATTGATCTTTTATGTGTTGATTTGTTCATTTTGTGTAATTGGATTTTTTCATGTTTGATTATAGTAGCATAGAAATTGGATTTCTTGTGCTCAGTCGTGTTAGGAGAGAAACGAATGCGTGACATCCCATTCCCAGAGAGAGGTGAATGTTTGGTGGGCGCATGAGTGTGCATATGCATGTACGAGTGCAAAGATAACCTTGGTGTGTTAAGCCTGACCAATAATACATCAACTTAGTGCACTTAAGCAATACCATCACGATTTCCCCCGTCCTGGACAAAGTGGCGAGCCTGCCAGGATTGCATGGCCCAAATTAGTCTCAGGCGGGAAACAAAGTGAGTACTAGAGTAGTACTGGGGCGAAGCGTCCACTAAAGGCAATTTTAATTAGCTCTTCTAATTATTTCCTTTAGTTCTTTGAGTGTTGAGTATTGACTTGTGTGTAGGGTGGTTGTATTAATCAAAGGTCGTTCAGAGAAACGAAGAACGAGGTTCTAGTCTTAACTCTCACAGAAGCTGTGGTTTAAGATTAAGGCTCCTTTGTGTTAGGAACATTACCACTGGTTGGTGTACTCGTAACGTTTAGTAGATAAACTGTTTACTGACTTTTCCGGGTCTATAAGCGTAACTGTTTTAGTGGTGCTAAAACGTATCAGAAAAAAAAAATGGCTGAAGAAAGTTTTACCCCCATAGAGAAACTAGTTAGTTTGGGGAAAGAAATGGGATATACAGGAGATGAACTGCGTAAATTCATTGAAACTCAGCAGAAGACTGAGAGAGATGAAAGGGCTGAAAGAAGGAAGTTTGAAAAGGAACAGCTCGACGCTGTCAAAAGAAACTCAGATGCTGAGGCCGAGAGACTTAGACTTGAAACTGCTGCGTCGAAGGCTAAAGCAGATGCTGAGGCCGAGAGACTTAGACTTGAAACTGCTGCGTCGAAGGCTAGAGCGGATGCAGAGTGTTTAGCTGCCAAAGCGAGAGCAGATGCAGAGAGTGCAGCTGCCAGAGCGAGAGCAGAAGCGGAATCAGAGATTTTAGCTAAACAAATTGAGTTGGAAAGAATAAAATCTGAAAATCGTAGTGAAATAGACACCAGTTCTGAGTCAGTAGGCCGCAGATTAAGTTGCGCACCTAGACTTAAACTCCCACTGTTCAGAGAAGAAACTGATTCGATCGATGCCTATATCAGTCGGTTTGAATCGGTTGCCGAGCACGAGGGCTGGCCCGAAGATGACTGGGCAATAAACCTGTCTGCCTTGTTGACAGGTCGTGCGTTACACACTGTTTCCACCTTACCCAAAGGTGATCAGAGGGATTTTGACAAGGTGAAACAAGCAGTACTCAAGGCATATGATTTGACTGAAGAAGGTTTTAGGCGTAAGTTTCGCGAGGCGAGAATCGAACAGGGTGAGACATACACACAGTTCGGAGTTAGACTAGATCACTATTTCAACAAGTGGGTAGAACTTAGTGGATTAGACAGTGATTTTGAAGGCCTCAAGACACTGGTGATGAAGGAACAGATACTTGATGGTTGTGGGACGGGCCTCACAATCCACATTAAGGAAAAAGGTGCAACCACAATAGCTGAGGTACTTGAGACAGCAGAGACTTACCGGGAAGCGAGGCGTGATTTGCCTGAACAAGAGGAAAGCCCGGAAGCATATTCAGAGGATAGCAGCCCAGCACATATCTCACGCAACGGGCCCGTATTGCACGCCCGTAGGCCCACGGCATCACGTGAGCAAACAAGGGTGAAGGCCCACGTGGATAAGGCCGTAGATAGACGTACCTGCTTCTTGTGTGATAAGACAGGACACTTGGCTAGGGACTGCATATTCAAGTCACAGAAAGCAGCAGCAGTGAGGGTCAGGCCAAGTGAGAGGCAGGCAGAAAGAGATGGAAAAGATGACAGTGTTATTTTGTCTGGGTTATGCTGTGTGTTCACAGATTCAGGCGATAACATGGATGTGCACAAAGGCAGAGTGGGGGACAATGTGGTTAATGTCATTAGAGACTCTGGGTGCACAGGTATAATGGTGAAGGAATCCCTGGTTAAGGAGGGACAATTCACAGGTAAAACACAGAGGTGTAGACAAATAGATGGAACAGTAGCAGAATTCAAAACGGCCCAGGTATTTATTGATACACCATTTTATAGTGGGACTGTACAGGCTTTGGCTGTCCCGAAGCCGCCGTATGATCTGGTAATTGGAAACATTCCAGGAGCACGTGGGTACGGAGACCCAGACCGTGATTTCTGTGTTGAATCAGCGAAAAGAAATGACGGTAGAGAAAGGCCCCAGGCGGTCATACACTTCAGAAAGCATTGGAGCGTGTCCGGTGAGACGAACCCCACTCACTTACGGACAGAACAAAAGGGCGATTACTCGCTCAGAAAACTGGTGGGTTTTGCTCACAGAGGGCAGAAGAAAAATGTTAAAGAGGGTACAATCGGGTTCGAGTTAGAGAACGGCATATTGTACCGAACTTTTACTCATTCGCGTTCGGGAAAAACGAAGAAGCAGGTTGTCGTTCCCAGGCAGCGCAGAAAGGCGGTGATGTCCGAAAATCATGTGACGTCAGCCTCGGGCCATCTCGGTAGGAAGGCCACACAAAAGGTTGTGACGCGAGAGTACTACTGGCCCGGTATCCTAGGCGATATCAGGCGTTTCTGTGCACAATGCAGCACATGCCGAGGGCACGGCAAGGTGTGTGTACAGGAAGGGGGATCGGACGGGTCTCACAAAAAGGGGACGATAGCCCAAATTAAAATGGTCGGGTGAAAAGTCGAGTAGTGTGTGCGTGTGTCTCTTTGCCGTGTCGTGTATTCATGGTGGCAAACATAGCACGTGGCTGGTTGCGGGCCACGTGTATGAAGAGAAAGGGAGAGAATTTCCGCAGAAACATAATGTTGATCTATATATGGCCACACTACTTAGAGCTGGTGGAAGTTTCAGACTGTGTTGATATTTGCTTGGTTAGTGCGTATGGTATTGATTTTTCTCTAATTTTGTTGCAAGGTAAATCTTGTGTGCGTTCTCTGGTGTAAGTAGGCTTATTAGAGGCCTAGATCAGAGTTGGTTTAAATGAGAGAATTGTGAGAGTTTCAGCTCCTTGAATGTGTTTTAGCCAATGCAGGGCATTGTCTTGAAGTGGGGGGAATTTGTCAAGTGCGTGAAACCTCTCACAAAAGGCATCAAACGCTTAGAGGCAAAAGGGACGTTGTAGGTAGTATACAAATGGGTAATAGACCCATTAATCAGGGTGCCGTACCCACCGCACCCGGTCGAACTGTGTCAAGGAGGACGAAGTGGTCAGGTGACAGATGGCACCTAAGGTAGTAAGTACTCTTCCAAGTTCGGACCTGCCCGATAGCGAAAGGGGGGAGGGACGTAACCACTAGGACCTCGGTGCACCAAGTGAGCGCTAAATACTCAGTCAGCTGAGGTTCTTTTGTAAACAGTCAGTGAAGAGCAGGAGTCTTGGACTCGTTCGGATGGTATTGCCGTGGGTCACTGGGTTGGTTCTATTGTCAGGCTGGTTGAACGCGCGTGGATGTTGTTATCGTAGCCCTCTTTAAGATAATTACTGTGTTAAAGTGGCCTCCGAAGTCGGCGGGAATTTTCGATGTCCATCTGGTGCCAAGTGTTTGTTTGCTAATCAATTAGGTAGGGATGTGTGTAAATGCAGATGTGTGGAGAATGTAGCGAATGGAGAATTCACAGCACTTGTGAACTAGGGGTTTGAGAAGCAGCATGGACAAAGGCATGGCCCGAAGGGGAATCCTTTGTTTCCATTCCTATATAAAGTGAGGGAGAACAACGAGAAGGAGAAGAACACCAGGAGAGAGAGAGAGAGAAGGCAGAGGAGAGAGAGAGAGAGAGGAGAGAAGGTGGGCAGGACAGAGAATGGGTCGAGAGAAACGTGGTCTGGGAGATAGAAAAGATAGCAAAGTCTTAGGGAAAAGACAAGCTGGAAGAGAAGAAAACTAAGTTTGAAGCCCAGAGGTGGGTGAAGACAGACAAACTGAAATTGAACCCAGAGGTGGGTGAAAGAGACGAAGAAGAAGAGTTCTACGTCGAGATCCCAGAGACGACCACGAAGACCCAGTCCTGAAACCTGGAGCCAGTCAACCAAGGGCCTCACCATCAAGCAGTGCTGAAGAAGACGTGAAGAGACTTTTCAAGAACTGTGGTGTGGTGTGAAAGCGTGGTTGTGTGTGTGAAAACCTGGCCAGGTAAGAAGTCATTTTTATTATAACCCGGGATTAGGTAGTATTGATCTTTTATGTGTTGATTTGTTCATTTTGTGTAATTGGATTTTTTCATGTTTGATTATAGTAGCATAGAAATTGGATTTCTTGTGCTCAGTCGTGTTAGGAGAGAAACGAATGCGTGACATCCCATTCCCAGAGAGAGGTGAATGTTTGGTGGGCGCATGAGTGTGCATATGCGTGTACGAGTGCAAAGATAACCTTGGTGTGTTAAGCCTGACCAATAATACATCAACTTAGTGCACTTAAGCAATACCATCACGATTTCCCCCGTCCTGGACAAACAGTAACTATGTTTTTCGTTAAGTTTTAGAAGACGCCAGAGAATGAATTTTGGGGGGTAAAATTATGACGGATATGATGTGTAAATTCAATCGGGATGAACTGCACTCTTGTTTGAAACAGATTTATAAATTTAAAACTCTTTTAGATGTAACGTTGTGAGTGAAATTTGAAGAACAAATCCAGGTAGAGATTTATACTACATACTGATGCATCAATGGTGAACGGATTTCCGAAAAGGACTGATTCTCAAACTGATCACCTGTACTAAATGTAGCACATTCCACTTTACAATTACACAGCAGAATTATGAAACCATGGCTGTTTGACACTTCTGAAGGTCTAATTGCAACCCAGTCACGGCCTTTTCCAGTGGCAAAACCAGACTCTTCTGAAAACAACACAAAGCTTAGACACCCTCCTAGAATAACTACAGGAACTTGCATTTTGGAGAGACTGTAATACCAGTAATAGCTGCCTGTGTTCTGAATGAGAAGAAGAAGAAACCATCATCATAGTCAACAATGCTCACCTGGCGTTACTGACGGCTCCCCCAGGGGCGTTGGAGGTGACGCTGTCCATACGGGACATCTTGGTTTTGTTGTCGGCAACAGACTCGGCTTCTTTCTCCGAGTAGCTGCAGCAGCACAGCAGCCAGGGGAAGCGCTGGTTCAGCACCTCACGGAAGCGGGGATGACTCAGGGCGTAGATGATGGGGTTGTGCATGGCCGAGGCCTGAAGAAGAATACCGTGGTTGTTTGTTTCAAAGCATAAAGCCATGTGGCAAAATCCCTGAGTGTGATGGGTCATTCAAAAGTTTCGTGATAAAAACAAATGTGGAGATGCGGGATCGAATGTCCTTGAACACACACACAACAACAACAACAATAACAACAACAACATGAACAACAGCAACAACAACGCACACACGCACACACACACACACAACAACAACAACATGAATAACAGCAACAACAACACACACACACACACACACACACACACACACACACACACACACACACACACACACATACACACACACAAGCGCGCGCGAGCGGAACGCACGCACCATAATGTCTTTTATATATTTCTATTAAAATAAAGAAAACAAGCTCAAGAGAAAGAGGGAAACAGAGAAAAGTTAATTCTCTCACCCAGATGCTCATCAGATCACAATTAGGCATACCTGGAAGAAGAAACTAGCAGAGAAACAAGTCAAACATGAAAATGGTTCATTTAGAACAATGATAAAATTTGATCTACTTTTGCTAACTGTGGTCAGTGTTCAAGCTAATCAACTGACCTTGGCGAACATGACAGGCAGTTCTGACACGAAGGGCGTGACCAGGGAGGCGTCCCCAAACTGAGCGATGAGAGCCACGCTGGCGTAAGGCAGCCAGGACAGCAGGTAGGTGACGATGATGGTCATGGCGATCTTGGCCGTCTTGATGTCCGCCTTCTGCTGGGCCTGG
>CM065715.1:55002246-55017246 GCA_033310375.1 Conus canariensis | reverse complement strand
CAATGCTGAACCCGTGGTGGTCAGGCCTGTCGTCGCCATGGTGATGAGGTATGCTGGTTGACATATGTATTAGAAATGAGTGAAGGTTATTTACAGCCTGAAGACATCAAGTGATAATAGACTTGAAAACTGGAGAACAGAATTCAGAAAACGTAATACCCTACTCTAAGAAATACGCCAAAATGAGATGGAGGTACTACTCACACGAAATCTTTTGTTTCGTCTGTGCGAAGAATTCCTTAAAACTGCTCTTTGATCATGGTTTTGAGAGTTCAGTTACTTTGTTTTTAGATTAAAGAAAGACTAATCACTATAGAAACACTGCAAGTATATTACATAAAGAAACACTGTAAATGTATTACCTAAAGAAAAACTGCGAATATATTACCTAAAGAAACACTGAGGAAAGCCTAGTGCCAAAACAATGGAAAGAAAGAACTTGCTAGATTGCTTTTCATTGTATGGTTGTGTATACACACACACACACACACACACACACACACACACACACACACACACACACACACACACACTCACACACACACACACACACACACACACACACACACACACAATGAAAAGCAATCTCCTTATATATTTCCTTAATTTTATGTTCCCATTTTCTTCATCTTAACCCCCCCCCCCCCCCCCCTTTTTTCAGTTCAAATCTTTGCCAAGTCAAGTCATTACTGTAATGACGGAAAAATTCTTAGCCTGCACTTGTTTTCCCCCACTACTTAATTGTTCAGCATTATATTGTTTGGTCAATCAGTGGGAGATTGCATCTCTTGGGAGATCCAAGTAAAGGTTGTTCTGCACAATTCTTAGCCGCTGAGTTATTGAACAGCAGAGCTGACTACTCAGACTGTTCCATATCTTTTGATCTCCCTTGCATCCTTGAATGGATCCTCAAGCATAGGCTCAAAGATTATCCCCTACATTTCATACAGTTTGCATAATGTTTTTAGTTTTTCAGCAACTTTTTTCCTCTCCACACGTTCGTTTTGTTTCATTTACTACCCTTCGCTGGCTGCTTTGGGGGTGCTGTTGGATTCTTTTTTGAACCCTTGGTGGTGAGAACACCACAGAATTATGGACTGTGGTGTGTCTCTCTATTTCACAACAAGAGGATAGACACAATCAGCCGTGTTTGCCTGATGAGTCCGATACAGTAGCCGAAAGGCCTAGGAGCAGGCAATACAAATACATCTGTCTTCAAGAGGGATTACAATCGTTCCTTCATGAAGCTAGTGAAAAGTTTTCATATTTATAATATATCTTCTTAAATATTATGTTCCCCTTTTCTTCATTTTCAATTTTTTTCCAAAGTTCAAATCTTTGTTAAGTCATTACTATAATGACGGAAAAATTGTTAGCCTGCTCTTGTTTTCCACCACTACGTAATTGTTCAGCTATATACATATATATGTGTGAGTGTGTAGCTGTATACACATACATACATAGGCCATGTGTGTGTGATGTAACGTATATGAAGTGAAAACAAATTTTACCACAAAATATTCCCAACATCTGAAACTTTTTTTCAGGGGTTTTCATGACAAGTTTGGAGCGATGTATCACGTCATCAGCTCATGAAGACAATTCATAAAAATTCTCACTCGTCCACTCCCATACCCCACAAACTCCTCCCCCACCTCCAAGTTTCACACGCCCACAGTGTGCCAATGGCCCTATTTCTCCTATTCCCCCCCCCCCCCCCTCTCAAACTCGCCCGCCCCTCTAACATCCTTCAGCACCCCAACCATTCTGTCTCCCTCCTTCCCCATCCCAACCCTTTGTTCAAACATCTTGCCCTTCTCCTCTATTTCTCCTATATTCGTGATTTGGATCTCAAGATTTTTGCACTTTCCCTGCTCTGGGGACAACTTGGGCACGAGCTTTCTCAACAGATAAATATATGGTGATGCACGTACATTCCGAAAGCAAATAATCGCCGAAGTGGTGAAGGCATGAATAATACGTATCGACATTGTAACTGGAGATAGTATAACCTAAAAGCAGTGAAAAGAAATGTTAAACGCTTTCTCGATGAAAATGTTGTCACTGGAAACATGCACAAGGCATATTTTCATAATACACAAACGTCTTAACTCACAATAGCGTACGTGTTTATGTGCCCACCCATCAAGTTACCTCCCCTGCCCTCTACTTTCCGACCCACGCCCCCACTCATTCCATCCTATAAGACAATATTTGAATGTGAACCCACAGCCTTAAAAAAAACATCAAAATTCGTACTTATCATTGCTCTCTGTCACTGTCTGTCTGTCTGTCTGTCTCTGTCTCTGTCTCTCTCTCTCTCTCTCTCTCTCTCTCTCTCTCTCTCTCTTTGTATGAGTGTGAGTGTGTGTGTGTGTGTGTGTGTGCGCGCGCGCGCGCGCAGACGCGTACCATTTAAAAATCATCCATTACTTCATTACATCATGCTAATCATTGGTTTCAGTAGCGAAGACAACGCTATGAAATATAGATAACGTAGTTTTACTTTTTGCTGTCCCCACCAGGCTATTCTGAATCAGGCTATCTTCAGTAGTTCAGAGTAAAAGAGGCTGACTTCCAATTCACTTGATGTCTTTCTAGAAAGCAATTTTGATCATTGGTGTGTATAGTCAAGTTAAGTATTGATCATTGTACCCTGACCTTAAGAAAGTGTACCTCAGCGAAAATTTATGAAAAATACATGTAAGCCTGAAGACACGAAGAGACTGGGTTTTTTACGCGCGCGCGCGCGCGTACGTACGCACGCATTCACACACACACACACACACACACACACACACACACACACACACACACACACACACACACACACACCCGTCTAATATCACTATGTGGATAGACGTTAAATTGAAGACAACAACAACAACAAACAACAACAACACACACACACACACACACACACACACACACACACACACACACACACACTTATATTATGTTATACACAGACTTGTTACACTTATGTATAGATGTGTGTGTGTGTGCGCGCGCGTGTGTATGTATGTGTGTGTGTGTGTGTGTGTGTGTGTGTGTGGGTGTGTGTGTGTGTGTGTATTGTGTGTGTGTGGTGTGTGTGTGTGTGTGTGTGTGTGGTGTGTGTGTGTGTGTGTGTGTGTGTGTACAATTGATTTCAACACGGGCTACTAAGTCAGTGACGGTGAGGAAAGACCCACTGACCACAGGGAAAGTCCTGTTGACAGTGGGAAAGACTACAATTTTGGATTCTCTCTTGAGGGCACATAAGACCGTATGGCGAAAGCTTGGCTGTGTCTGGAGTGGCACTGTCTTCATCTGTCCGTGGGCAGGGGTGGTTGGGTCTGTGGGGTGTGCTCGACAGCTGGAGGGTGGTGTTTTTTCGCCGGTTGGCTCTGCAGTCATGAAACACGGGCTGGTACACCCATGGGGATACTACTTTAAGGCTGTTATGAGTTGCATCCTGTAGTCTGATTTACCTCTGTTCAGGAGCAGTTATGTCCCTTGATATCTTAATGGAGTGTCCTGCGCGTGCCTGTACCCATCGTCAACACAGCGCAGGCCTCCAAGGGTGGTACAGGACTGCTCTAAAGGCAGATGAGGACAGTGCTTCTCTGGGTCCTCCCCAGCATCTTCGGGTGTTTCTTTTTCTTCAACACGGGCTACTAAGTCCGACAAAGACGATTATTAGGCGACGATACGCACGCATGCTCTCTCTCTCTCTCTCTCTCTCTCTCTCTCTCTCTCTCTCTCTCTCTCTCTCTCTCTGTATATGTGGCAGCAACAGCTTGACCGTGTCTGCTGTTAGAGCGACAGATATATTCACAGAAGCACGCAAGGAAAAAATCATAAGCGGATTTGAATCTCTGATTGGTTGAGCGTGCTGTTGACGTCATTCCTACCAAATCTTCTTTTCTGCAAAAAAAACTTTTTTATCCTCCCATTGTCCGTTTTTTCTGCTGTTAAGGAAAAGAAAGACAACGTTTGGCAAGATGAGTAGTGTCTTTGAAATGTCACTTTTTGTTCGCTGTTTAACAGCGTCTGTTTAACACTATTCTTGGCTTGTCTGAGTTGTCAGCAATCTCAAATGTTTTCTCTTGAAAATGCTACTTGTACTCCGCCCACTCCATTGCCATCCAATCCTTTCCTTAACAACCATCAAAATATAAAATATGGGGTAGGAGAAGGGGGTTGCTTCTGCTGCTGTTGTGAAGAAATGTTGGTGAATCAATCATTCAGTATGGCTGGAAAACAGAAGAATATACCAACTCACCTAAATATTGTCATTTTAAAGATGCAAAGTACCAAAGACTAACAGTCAAAGCTATCCGCTTTTATCAAAAGCTGTAGAAACTATCTCAGCTCATCTAAATACCACAAGTCGTTTTAAAAATGCAAACAAAACAAAGGCTAGCAGTCAAGCGATCAGCTCATATCCAAAGCCCTCGAAACAAGAGAAGATTCAGACTAAGACTGGAGCACTGTTCGTGCAGTAGCTTACCTCAAAGTTCCAGCGCAGCTCTACGAGGACGCCCTGAAAAAGAGTTGAATTCCAACGGTGCTCAGAGGGTGCTCTGGAACAAGTGACCCAGCAGGGTAGAGCCAGCAGTTTTATAGACCCTGTCCCTGACACTGTCCTAGACCTTGAAATCCTCTCAGTGAGGCGTGGAAGACTGGGCGAGGCTTCAATACGAACATCAGGGGACTTAACTGTATTGAGTACTTAATACAGAACGCTGCTACTGAGCCGGTGAATTGTGTGTAAAGGATGTCTTGGCGATGACATGACGTGACGCGCAATGCGCCAACGTAAAGAGGGTTGGGGAGTTTCCTTTTTACCTAGCTTTATAGACAAATACAAGTGAACCCGATTTGATCGACTGTGTGTGTGTGTGTGTGTGTGTGTGTGTGTGTGTGTGTGTGTGTGTGTGTGTGTGTGTGTGTGTGTGTGTGCGTGCGTGCGTGCGTGTGTGTGTGTGTGTGTGTGTGTGTGTGTGAGGAGAGAGAGAGAGAGAGAGAGAGAGAGAGAGAGAGAGAGAGAGAGAGAGAGGAGGTTGCGTGTCGTATCGCCTAGTCAGCTATTGGGCGTGATAGTTTTGATCGCATTTGTGAGATTTGTGATCTTTCCCACAGATCTCCTACAGACTGCTTGCAGTGGTTTGGCCTCTCTCTCTCTCTCTCTCTCTCTCTCTCTCTCTCTCTCTCTCTCTCTCTCTCTCTCTCAGATATCTGAAAGATACTGATTTCTTTAAAACAAAATAATAAATCATCAGTATCCATTTACCTTTAGATTTTATCTGTTGGTGGGAAATACATAAACCTGTGATCCGAAAATCATGAAAGTATTTAATTGAGCAGTTCAGCAGGCCCAGAATAATATGTGTCATAGTTATGGATCATGTTTGCGCGTGTGCCTTTTTTTGAAATATATTTTGTGTAAAATGTTCACCCCTTTTTGTGAAGGCCAACGTTCCAGTGGACTTTAGACAGCACACTAAAATAAATGACAAGACGTAATTTTTCTTCTGCCATTTTGTTACATGACATCCAGTCAGAATAAATGTCAGCGCTGGTAAAAGATTTGAAGTCGTTTTTCACAACAACAGCAAAAGATTCTCAGTCATATGACTTTTAACACGTGATTTTGATGAGAATTAAAACAGGATGGTCGGGACGGGGTGCAGGGGGGAGGGGGGCGGCGATGAAGATGAGAATAGGGTAAAAGTGATGAGGGAATGGGGAACGGGGAAAGAGAGGGAGGTGGAATCAGGGATAAGAAGTAGGAGGACAGGAAAGGTATTGTCAAGCTGACAAGGGTGTGGACGTTAGAGAGGGAAGCAGTGTTGGTAATTAGAGTTTTGGGGGGTAATGTGGTGACACAAATAGTGAAAATGCCATTTTGCTGTCAGGAGACCGCACAACTGCAAGTGACCATCTCTACCTGCGTACTGGCTGTACTGCTGTTGAGCGAGCCAGACACCCAGAAGATAGCGATGAGGGCCACAGGTCAAAGTGTGTGACCCCGACAGTACAAAAGCAGAAGTGTTGCTCTGAGCAAGCACAGACAGGAAAAAGAGGCCGCTGGGGATGGGGATTGACAGGGTGGAGTTGGGGAAATAAGGGTTGTACGTGAAATGATGAGAGCAATGGGTGGCGGGAAGGTCATAGATGACGGGGATAATGATGATGATGATGGTGATGATAATGATAATGATGAGGAGGAGGAGGAGGAGAAGGAGGATTCCTGGGGTAATACAATGAACAAACGTATGCCATTTAGAAAACATTTTTAGCCCCTTGAAAAGGAAATAACAGTAATAGCAAGCTAAAACAAAAGATATCGAAAAACACTGCTTCATCATATATACTTCTTGATGATTTACAATGTATGCCAAACTGTATTTCGATGTCTTTTAATATCCAGAAGCAATCTTAAATAAAATTTCTATTCAATATTTTGGGAATCCTCATTCATCACTGTTGAATGTGGTCTGTCGATTGATAGTTGATTTGTGCATTGCGTCAGGCACCGAGAAAATATGAACAGTACTTCATAGTTCTTTGTGTAGGACTTGGTACCATTAGGGAACAACTTACTGCATAGTTAGAATTGAAACAACGTTTACTTCATCTTGTTTTGCTTATGTATCCAACAAACGATATCAAACCACTTCATATTTCACCAAAGTTTTTAAAAGGCGAAGTCTTTATTCGACATAACTGTCTGTTGTACTGATGCACATGACTTCGTCAGTTTCATGTGCGTGTTCCTATTCCAGGGAAGTGGGTGATGAGGACGGGGAGGGGAAGAGGGATGGGGGGGGGGGGGGGGGATAATGACCTTTGTCAATAACATGTTTGCATCTTTCAGGATGGTCAGGGAGACAGGGGAGATGAGGGACAAGTGCTGTTCACAGGAGAGATGGAGGCAAGGCAAGGAGCTCAGAGCACTGCCCGGCTTTGGCGTTTGCCTGTCATCGTTTCCTAACATGGCCTGTCCGTAAACTCGTTATGATGCACCCTCGTAGTTCACACTCAATGAAAATGAAGGAGAATCAAAATCTGTGGTTTGAACAGCCATCGTGGCAAAGTGGTTAGCGTCGCGGATTCCCAGCTGGGAGGTCGTGGGTTCGTTTCCAACCAGAGCTATTCATTTGTGGGATTTTTTGCCCCGACTGGCCCCTTCCCGGAACATCGGGCAGCGCCCCTTGCTATGTGCTCAAATGCGAAGACTGAGACCACACTGACGAGTTTTATCCACTTGATGGATGCGTCTCTGACAATGATTCTCAAATTTCATGAGCAACATTGCAGGTGTCTGTATCTCTCGGGCCTGACTGACGCCGGAAGGGGGGATTAACGGAATGAGCGGCACGAGTGCAACACCACTTAAGTAGCAGGGAAGGTGAGATTTAAAAATAATGTGGCTAAAAGAAGCTGATCGTGAGAACTGGACATTTCCTCCTGGCAGTGACGTGGGGAAGAGCCGGTGTCTCCGGGCCAGTTAAATAAGAAGGAGCAATGAAGTGCACATGGAAATGTTGCTGACCGCCATGTCAATTACCGTCATCAGTTTAGTACACGGTTAGAGGCCTACCTTTTAAAGTGGTCATGGATACCAAAACGGCAATACATGGCTCCAGGATTTTGCTGTCCTCGTTCCTATACAGCAAAGCGCTTTAGCATCTATGGACTAACTGGTCTGAAAACGTGGCGAAGAGGAGCCAGAGGGGCGGGAGGGCGCGGGGGGGGGGGGGGATAGGCGGGGGGGGGGGGGGGGGGGGTAGGCGGGGAGTTACCGTTACTTGCTGTTAAGGTTCCGTGGATCAAATCCCGGTGTGTTGTTCTGTCTGAAGGGGGAGGGGAGGGGTGAGGGGGGATGAGCACTTTCATTCACATCATCCTGACATCAAATACGCTTCGGGGGAAAACTGAAATACTGGGTCAGAGCAGCGAAAGCACCGCACTGTCTGATTTGAGATTTGATATGAAATTGGGTTAATGAATAATTTCTACCAAGGTATTGCTTTTGCAGTTGATATGAGTGTTTAAACAGTCCCCATAAGCGAATTTGATGTCAGGAAAATTTGCTCTGAAGAGATCATTTCTTCACCGCACATCAGACGAAGAATTCCGGGGACAAATATGCGACTTGAAGCTGGAGCATGGTGTGCAGGGGAAAAATTGTAGATGGAAGTAATACCTCTCTCTCTCTCTCTCCCTCTCTCTCTCTCTCTCTCTCTCTCTCTCTCTCTCTCTCTCTCTCTCTCTCTCAACTTAGTGGATATACGCGTGGCGTTTGGCCAGCACATTCGTTTGCTTGTTTCCGGGACCAGGCTGCTTCCAATTCAGTAGTGGGGCGACCATCCCCAACCCGGCGGGTCCCCGGGTGGCGGATAGGGGAACGGCCCTCAGATATGGGGGTTAGCTGCGAATAAGCAGTCCCGGACCAACTGGCGATGTTCCTACCAGGACGGGGTGGGTCTCTTGACCGCATGATGAGCCCGTTTTAGGACACATGGGGTATTTCAGCGAGGACAACAGTGCCACCTGTTGTCCTCACTGAAATACCCCATGTGTCCTAAAACGGGCTCATCATGCGGTCAAGAGGCGCGTTATAACCTCTAGCCCCGGGGTGGGATCCCCAGAGAAACAATCCCCCCTGTGCTCACAGGGTAGGACGTACGGGCCATGAGCTAAGGGTGAGGCACCCCAAAAGAAAACTCCAGCTGAAGACGGAGGTATCGGGCCACCGGCGCAACTAAAACCACGATACCACGCATCTACGCTTTCATGATGATGCAGTCCACAGAAATTCGATGTGGCGCTCGACCTTCGGAGACCCGCCGGGGAGGTCGGGAGCCGGGCCCTATGCCTCAAAGGGGCCCATCCCAAGCAGTCGGTGGTCGGACAAGGAAATTCCGCATGCCTATGCGAGGAAGAAGGAGACCTCATCCTCCCGCTGGTGCCAAGCAAACAATATCACCCAGAATGCTCAACATTCTCCAGTGGAATGCAGAAGGGGTGCATAAGAAGAAACTTGGCCTGGCAGAAAGGATGCAACAAGAAAATATTGATATCGCATGTGTCCAAGAGACACATTTGACCGTAAACCATCGCTTTCAAGTGAGGGGTTACGAGACCATCAGGTTGGACCGTGAGGAAAGAAACAAAGGAGGGGTGCTTGTCTTGGTGCGGAATTCCATCGCCGCACAAGAACTCAAGATCAACACCAACCAACAGGCAGAGATCCAAGGGGTTGATATAGTCCTTAAAGAACACAACATCAGGATCTACAATGCCTATTGCCCTCAAGATCGTGATCTTTCCCTCACATACATGAACATCCCAGACAACAACTGTGTGGTGGTGGGAGATTTTAACAGTCACTCAGAGAGATGGGGCTATGACGAGACGGACAAGAGAGGCGAAGAAGTTGAGGATTGGGAGATTGACACACATCTTCATCTCATCAACCAAGATGATGAACCCACCTTCTACTCTAGACGCTGGATGACCACATCAACAACAGCTCTAGCGTTCGCCACCAATGACTTGTTCGTCAGAACCAAAAGAGCAGTCCTCAACCAGCTTGGAGGAAGTGACAACAAGCCCGTAAAACTCTCTATCAACCTCAACTTGCAGGCTCCTCAAGCAAAGTGTTTTCCCCGCTGGAATTATAAAAAGGCGGATTGGACTCTCTTCGAGACCCTCACAGATACATACACAAAGCCAATCAACATCAGGCAGAAGGACTCAAACAAGATGGTTCAAGAGTTCACAAAGGCCGTCCTGAAAGCTGCTACAGAATCCATCCCAAGAGGAGCACGCAAAAACTACAAGCCCTACTGGACAGAGGAACTTCAGAATCTGGAAGATGCTGTTACGGAAGCCAGGGACCGAGGAGAAAAGCAGCCATCACTGGAGAACAACATAGCGCTGAAGGAAGTAACTGCCAGATACAAGCTGTCCTGCGCACAAGCTGCAAGGAAAAGCTGGCAAGAGAAAACTGAAAGCCTGAATCTCGACAAGGATGGCAGCAAGCTGTGGAAACTGGCTAGAACCCTCAGTAACGAAACAACAAATCAGTCCACAATAACAATACAAGAAAATGGAAATTACCTCTCTGGAAAGAAAGCAGCAGACCACTTCATAGACGTCTATGAAAACATCAGCAATCTGGAAGTCCCTCCTGAACATAGAGCTGCAGTGCACAGGGCCCAAGGTGAACTTCATGAGAAAGAGCCCCAAGAGGAAGTCATGACCACAGCTTTCACAGAGAAAGAGCTGGAGGAAGCGTTGCAGAGCCTCAACCTGAAGAAGTCACCTGGACCAGATGGAATCACCAATGAAATGATTCTGCATCTTGGGATGAAGAGCAAGGCAGTCCTTCTAACAATTTTTAACTCCAGCTGGAAGACAGGATCAGTACCACAGTGTTGGAGGGAAGCAGACATGATCCCCATTCACAAAAAGGGAAAGGACAAGTCGAAGGCTGACAGCTACAGACCCATCAGCCTTACAAGCTGCTTAGGAAAGCTGCTGCAGAGACTTGTCAACACAAGGCTTGTCTGGCACCTTGAGGAGCATCAGCTGCTGAGCCCTGAACAGGCGGGCTTCCGCCAACACAGATCAACAGAAGACCAGATCACATTCATCACGCAAAGCATTGAGGACGCTTTCCAAGAAAAGAAGAACACGGTTGCTGTCTGGATTGACATGGAGAAGGCGTTCGACAAAGTCTGGAAGGACGGACTCAGGCTTAAACTACGGCGATGTGGTGTGTCTGGGAGGATGTACACCTGAATCAGCCAGTACCTACACAACCGCCAAGCCCGAGTAAAGATTCAGGGCCAAAATAGCTAGAAGAAGGTGCTGACACAGGGAGTACCACGAGGAGGAGTCCTTTCGCCAACGCTGTTCCTCATCTTTATAGATGACATCGTCAGACATCTGCCACGAGGGGTCAGAGGAGCGATCTACGCAGATGACCTGGTGCTATGGTGCTCTGAAGAGTACACCACTACAGCACAGGTACGCCTCCAAACTGCGCTCAATAAGATCAGCGACTGGACCAAGGAGTGGCTTGTCTCTGTCAACTCAAGCAACAGTTTTCAGCCTATCCAGCAAGAAGCAAGAGGCGAAGCTGACTCTGAACAACCAAAGACTTGCAGAGAAACCCACACTTACCTACCTGGGAGTGATCTTTGACCGCAGGCTCACTTGGAAACAGCAGATCACCAGATGCTGTAGCAGGGCCAAGCTGAGACTGGCGATCATGAAGAAACTTGCAGGAACGGACTGGGGGGGCTGACGAACGTATCCTGAAGAGACTCTATACAGGGAGAGTCCGACCTGTAGTTGAGTACGGGACATCAGAATGGGCATCAGCTGCAAAGTCTAACCTTGACCATCTCAACAAGATACAGAACCAATCTCAGCGTGTCATAACTGGCGCCATGAGATCCACCCCAATTCTGAAGATGGAGGAGACCACTGGGCTGCAGTCATCGGAGGACAGAAGGGACACAAAGATCCTCATCCAGGCAGCAAAATTCAAACGCCTTGAAAACCATCCAATGAACGACAGAATGAGTAGACCCACCAAGAGCCGGCTGAAAAGAGGCAGCTTCATCCACCAGTCAAGACGCCTTGAAAGACAACCCCCAGTCTTGATGGAACACGAAGCAAAGCCTATCGCGGCAAATGTCACCCACCCATCTTGGAAGAGGCAGGTGTTCCCAACAGTCGTCACCAGCATTCCCGGAGTGGAGAAGAGAGGAACACAGTCAGACACCCAAAGGAAAGCCCTGGCCATGGAGTACATCTGCAACCAGTACCCCCAGGAAGACTGGACCCATGTCTTTACAGATGGCTCCGCCACAGAAGCAACGAGGGATGGTGGAGCTGGAATCTTCCTCCGATACAAAGACGGAGATGAAGAAATTGCAATCCCAACAAGAAAATACTCCACCAACTTCCGAGCTGAGCGAGAAGCTCTCTGTGAGGCAGCCACAACAGTCTCGCAGAACTCCATAAGAACAACAGGGCAGGTGGTGGTGTTCTCAGACGCTCTCTCCGTGCTCCAAGCCCTAAGAACTCCCGCTGCAAAGAACAGAACCATCTTACTTCAGCCCTTGTTGCCCTGAGTACCAGAGTGGAGAAAGTGGTGATACAGTGGGTACCAGCACACTGTGGTATCAGAGGCAACGAAAAAGCGGATATTCTGGCAAAAGACGGTGCACAGAAGGAGCAGGCCAACAACCTGGTGTCATATGATGAAATCAAGACAATCATCAAGGCACAGCAAGGAATAAAGTGGCACCTCCAGCACCCCAAACACAACCCAGAAGACAAATACCATTTGCTGGGACGACGGGAACAGGTCAAGATCTTCCGCCTGAGGACTGGACACAATCGCCTGCATCACCACATGCACACAAAATTTGGCATTGGACAGAGTGGAGAGTGCCCTTGTGGTGAGGGACCAATGACAACAGACCACATCCTTCAAGACTGTATGACGCATGCAGCATCCAGAAGGAAGTACTGGCCAACACCGACAGCAGTGGAAGCCAAGTTGTACGGCACCCTGGAGGAGCTGCGGTGGACGGCAGCCTTCATCGAGAACACCGGGCTGCTCATCTAATGGGAAGCGAACGAGGAAGAAGAAGAAGAAGTTTGCTTGTTTTAATTATGCTTGAAGGTTGAAAGGGAGAATTTATTGGTTTGAGAGTTTTTTTGTTTCGCAAATGGCCCGAAAACATTGCTGCCCTTAGAGAATGCCGGGAACAGCCTAGCTATTAGATGACTAATATGGACCTTACATGTGTGAATAAGCACATTACATGTGTGGATGCGTTTGTAGCGTGACTACTGTGTGACGATTCGATTCGTGACGCACAGAGCCACAAAAGGTAAGCACTTCTTGCAATCGTCTGTTTATGGGTTTTTTTGTTTTTTGTTTTTTTTTGTACTCCGATTAAGCTTTAAGAAAAGTTAACTGAAGCTTGTAGACAATGAAGAAGGCGTGTTACGAAAATTTTGAGTGACCTTAATTCAGTGGACTCATCCATATTGTGGAAAAAATGAGCCAGAACTGTCATATGGTGCCCCCCAAATGGGGATCTTTTGACAACAAAGCTTTCGGGCGAAAATACACACACACACACACACACACACACGACACACGACACGTCATCAAGATGGCGGAGACAACAAGCCGCTAAATTCAGAACGTGCGGGGTTTTTTCACAATACTCCAGGAATGACGAGGACAAGGAGTATGGGGCATGTACACAGATCGCAAGAAAGTGGCGATGAAGCAGCAAGTAGCAGCACCATCTCTGACATCGGTGCGGTTACGAAGAATCAGAGGGACGATCGAAACCACGGAAAGAACGCCGCAGCGAAGAACGCTACATCAGCAGAGTCGGCATCTACCAGTACCAGCATGTGTGCTTCTGTCAGTCTCCATCCATTGAGCAACGAGGTCCTGCTGCGGAAAATATATGAAATGACCGAGACAATTTCTTCCCTGTGCTCCCGAATCTCTTCCCTTGAAACGGCCGTTCGAGACACCCAAGCAGCAAACAAAGTACGAGCAGAACATCCGAAAGAGGTCAGTCATAATTCTACAGACAGAAATAAATGAAAATTCTTGGACATACGCAGATGCAGCCAAACGTATCTCTCAAAAACAAACAAAGCACAAAACCACTCAAAATGAACTGAAAAACATGAAACCAAAATCTGAGAAGGTACAAAAAGAAAGGAAGAGAACAAATGATGTTAAAAGAAATGACGTAACCAAAAGAAATGACGTTTTGAATTCTGACGCTAAAGAGGTGTCGGAAAAAAGAAAAGAAGTTCAAGATCTCCCTACAGCTGTAATCGTTCATGACTCTGTCATGACTGGTGTCCAGGGCGGACGGCTAGGTCTGTCTTACGGGGTGAATGCGATCACAATGAAAGCACACACCACTGAAGAAGTAGAGAAGGCAGTCAAATCTGCATGTGCTAGCAAATCTCCCGACGCAATACTGATTCATTGTGTGATCAATGATGTAAAAAAGAAGGATGCACCCACAGCTGCAAACTCATTAATTGTGCAAGAAAGATTTCAGAACAACACCCGGGGTGTAAAATTATCATAAGCAAGATTGCGCCAACAAGGGATCCAACGTTAGAAATAAAAAGAAGTCTTTTCAATGCTATACTGTCCAATGAACTCTACGAACATGATAGAATAACCACCGTGTATCATGAGAACCTGAAAACCAGTCTGAACTTCATGAAGGACAACATTCATCCCAATCGAAGAGGAACCAGCGTCCTAGCCGGAAACACAGGGAGAGCCTTGCGGAACCTCTTCTGGGTGACTCCACGTCGATCCAGACCACGACACAATAGCCTGCCACCTAGAAGACAGCAATATTCCCGACCCCCTACTACTACACGGGCTTCCACGACTACCAAGCTTCATGGTGGAACCGTTACGATGTGTTGTACGACTATTAACTACATCCTTAAAGAGGAGCTGTAGACAGTGTTAACGTCTTGATTTTGGAGATGCAGACAGTGTTCCTGAGTATGTTATAAAAACCCTGTCATTTTCTCGTCTGAAAGACGGTTGTAGTGTCCAACTACCTATCCTCTTTACTTGAAGACGTGTACAGAACAAATAGTTATTCTCATTGTATTTTGCCTACTATTTTCAAACGCACACACAGTTTTTCTTCTTCTTTTTTTTTTTTTTTTTTTTTTTTGACGTTGTTATTCATGTGATTTCGTTTTAGATTCATGCGTTAAATTTTTTTTAGTACATTAAGTATTTACTTTGACGTTGCCCTGAGTTTTGTTTATCTTGCCTGAAGACGTAAGAGAACGAAACGCGTCGTGTTTTGTCTGGTGATTCGTTTGTTCATGTTTGGCGGATTTATTACATAAAGGTTTTAAGTTTTGTAATAAATGCAATATCTATCAAACAAACATCAACATATTAAT
>CM065715.1:54884746-54997246 GCA_033310375.1 Conus canariensis | reverse complement strand
AGATGAAGCTTGCTTTTAAACAGGTAAAAAAAACCCGCAAGATGTAAGTTAAATTCACATTCAAATCAAGTAAAAGCACATTTTTGAAACAACTAGTTTGGAGGAAGAAATTGCACACACCCACACAGCCTCCTTCATATCATTGATATTTATGTATGTTCACATCTTTTATCTCTCTTGTGTATAAACGAAGTAAATGTTATTTGGTATGTTTGTTTTTTTATCCCAAGTGTCACAACTTACTCTTGACGTGGCATGAGTACACAAGTATTTCAGTTTGATTGAAATATATTCATGAAAAAGAAGAGAAGCATGTTTGAAGTGTTTAAGAAGTATTCAATTAATTGTATTTGAAGATTGAAACGGTGTATTCTTTTTTTTTTTTTTTTTTGAGTCAGTCTTTTATTAAACAGTGTATGCTGAAATATGGGGCTGGGGGGAGACATGGAGAATAAAGAAAAACCAAACCAAACGAGGCACTGTCACAAAGTCCTTGGGTGGACAACATGATCATAAAAAGAACAGAAGCATCGCCAAACCAATAAAAACAACAAAATATGCCAAAGGAACAACAATAACAACGATCATAACAATATCATTAGCACAACAAAAACAAACCAAAATTTATCACGGTCCTTACACAATTATTCCAGAATGGATAAAATGATCATAAAACGCATAGAGAGAGAGAGAGAGAGAGAGAGAGAGAGAGAGAGAGAGAGAGAGAGAGAAGAAGAACTCAACGCATGGGACGGAGAGAGAGAGAGAGAGAGGAGAGAGAGAGAGAGAGAGAGAGAGAGAGAGAGAGAGAGAGAGTTCAAAACAAATGCATGAACTCAAAAGACATATATGGACAAACAGTACATAAAACACCGGCTTTTATTCATCAACTTTTCATAACCAACAATTGATTGCTCTGCCATTTAAAGCCACAATGTATTGATGAATTAATTACTAGTTAGCTGCAATGAATCTTGTTTTCATGTAGAGAAAAAAATCTAACGAGGAAAAAATCAGTTATGTATTTTGTTACTCTGCAATGTTCTTTAAACAGTCGATCGCTTGATAAATACAGCTTGTCCGTAAACATTGTATCAAAGGTCACTACGTCTTCATCCTAATAGCCTATGCGTGTTAGAATTACCAGTGAAATGTTTTCCCCTTTAGCCAGTGTATATGATGCACTTCATACGAAAATCAGTCTTTGAACATTGTCGTTGAGAGGTGGAAGATTAAATCTTGTTTGTGCAATAGCAACACTAAAATAATACCATCCATGGAATGTACGTATTTCACCATTCCAAAAACAACTTTGAAAGATCGATAACTCTCGCACCTGTCTCTGTTCCCTGTATAAGCATGTCCATTAATCTTTGTTTGTTTGTTTGTTTGTTTTTTAATGAATTCCAATATGGATGGCATTAATGATGTACACAAACATGATATATGATATAAGGTTATAAAACGCATGACATAAACCACTGCAACTCCATCGACTCATGGCATTTGGAGAAAGTACACTATACAGATAAACTTTGTTTCCCATTGTTTCATGGAGGCTCCAAGGTCATGGACAACGTTAAACATATATATGTATGTGCGTGTCTGCGTGCGTGCGAGAGCGCGCATGCACATACACGCACACACGTGTATTCTTGATTTGACTGATTTTTTTTCCAGAATCTCTCTCTCTCTCTCTCTCTCTCTCTCTCTCTCTCTCTCTCTCTCTCTCTCTCTCTCAGCACATAGCATATAAGCACGCGCCGCACATAGCTAAACACCACACACACACACACCACACACACACACACACACACACACACGCACACGCGCAGAGAGAGAGAGAGAGAGAGAGAGAGAGAGAGAGAGAGAAATGCATTTGCATTCTTACATGTACACGCGGCGCAACGTCATGTAAGCACACACGAACGCCCCACTCGCAACTCATACACGCACATGCGCGAGCGAGCGCGCCTCCCATGGTATGCACACGTATAATCACGATTACAGACTCCTACAAACTGTGCTCAGTCAATATTCAGTTTGCTGTTGAAACATTCCAAGATCGCAGTCGAAAATATTCATGTTGAACTACCGGCTTGCTCTGCATTCAGTTTGGGCAATCGCATATCTTAACGTGTCTTAATCTGATTTCGTAAAACAAGACACGTGACCCAATCAAGACATCTATCTATCGATCGGTCGATCGATCTATCGATCTGTCTGTCTGTATGTCTACGTCTGTCTATCTATCCATCTATCTATCAATCTATCTTTTTTATCGATATTCTGCGAATTTTTTTTGAAGGGCAACGCTTTCGTAAATTCACATTGACATACTTTTATCAAATGCATGTTTTCCAAATGCATCTCTTATATCCACTCAAAAGATTAATATGTTGATGTTTGTTTGATAGATATTGCATTTATTACAAAACTTAAAACCTTTATGTAATAAATCCGCCAAACATGAACAAACGAATCACCAGACAAAACACGACGCGTTTCGTTCTCTTAGGTCTTCAGGCAAGACAAACAAAACTCAGGGCAACGAAAATGAACGAGCAATCACTTGTCATAAAGCAGATTGTAGCATCAAGTCAAATGCTTGATCTGTTATGGTGTTGTTTCTGTACCAAACTAATTCATTTAAACATTGAGTGACAAACTTCCACACTTTACACGTCTTTTCCAGCAAAATGCATTATAAATGTAACCAAAATGTCTGAGGTAAAGTCATATTTGATTTTATGCTAATTTAAGATGTAAGATGCAAAATGTGGACAGGTATACAGAAGTCATAATTATACATACACATAAAAAGGTTGTTTTTGCCGGGATACGATATGATTTGATATGAAAAGTGTGTTGGAAGAGTTGAACGTTAGTAAGTCTGTGTATCCAAACATGTCAGACAAGGGCCACTCACAACATAATAAAATACAAAATAAACGTTAAGGGGCATGAACACGCACAACAAACCATTACGTGTGTTTTATGCAGACACAGGCCCTGCAGCAAGGAACTTCAACTGCAAACGACAGTAGCACATCGTCTACGAGCTGTCACCAACACTTTCTGTGAGCGATTAAACTGGTCAAACCGCTACATGACTGATTTCAATGCAATACGTTCAGTACACCAGCATTGGCTGCCAACGGTCAGCTGCCACCGAGCCTGGTGAACTCGACATGTGACATGACAACATCAGCACCGTGTTCATTCTTTTCAGACGAGTTCCATTTCTTACTGGAACCATCTGATGGCTGTCTCACAGTCTGGAGCCATCGTGGACACCCTTTTGTTAGATGACGCTCTTCTGGAACGTACTAGCTTTGGTATGGGCTTCGTGATAGTGTGGGAAGGAATCAGTATGCGCAGTAGGAAATTTCTCTGCCATGTCGTAGACAACTTAACGGATGATAGGTTGTTTTTTTCGTTTAAAATCCACCTCATCTTTTTTTTTTTTTTTTTTTTTTTTTTTTTTTTTTAATGAATCCTATGGTGCCAAGGACATCCACGCTGTTGGTTCGGATGAGGAATTTGCACAGGCCCTCGATGCCAGGCGCCTGAAACTCAACCTGCCACGAGCAAACGAAACTGAAGATTGGGAGAAACTGGATGCAAAAATCGTCCAAAGACTCGATGCACTGATAGGGAAAAGCACCCTGGAACACAAACTAGCCACATATGGGGACATTGTGTATGCCACATGTAGAGACGCCTATGGAGCAAAACTACCCAAAGAGAAAACGCCTCCAAAGAAATCCAGACGCCAAGAAAAGATGGACAAGATCAGGGTCCAAAAGAAAAACCTCAAGATGCAAATGAAGACCGCACTGCCAGCTGAAAAACAAGGCTTGGAAAAACTGTGGAAAGACCTGAAAGAAAAACACAGTGCCCTCAGCAAAGCGGAATCTGCGAGGAAGAGGAAGAGCAAAAAGAAGAAGACACAAGAGCGCTTCTTCAGAGACCCCTTCCAGTTTGCCAGAACACTGTTTGAGCAGCCAAAATCTGGGACCCTAAGTGTGGACAAAGTTCTTGAGCAGCATCTGAGGAAAACATACTCTGACCCACAGAGCAAAGCACCACTCGACATTCAAGGTCTGGTGTGGCCAACCAACCCTGAGGAACAGTTCAATGGCAAGCCTCCAACGTTGGCGGAAATCAAGAAGGTGGTCGACAAAGCCAGAGCCAAATCATCACCAGGGCCAAACGGAATACCTTACCAGCTTTACAAGAAATGTCCCAAGGTGCTGGAGTGGCTCCACAGGCTGCTGCGATCGGCTTGGAGAAACCAGAAGATCAGCGGCCAGTGGATGACGGCAGATGGTGTGTACATCCCCAAAGAGCAAAACTCAAGTGACATTAGCCAGTTCAGGCCAATATCACTACTGAACGTCGAAGGGAAAATCTTCTTCTCTGTCATGGCAGCAAGGCTGACCAAGTACCTGATGGAAAACAAGTACTTGGATGTGTCAGTCCAGAAAGGTGGCATCCCAGGCGTGGCGGGCTGTGTAGAACACGCCACAATGATCTGGGACGCAATCCAGAAAGCAAAAACAGAAAAGAGAGACCTGGACGTAGTGTGGCTTGATCTGGCAAACGCATATGGATCTGTGCCCCATGAGATGATACAGTTGGCTCTTGAGATGTACCATGTGCCAAAGAACATCCGCGACATGCTCAAGAAGTACTTCAATGGCTTCTCAATGCGGTTCTCTACCAAGGAGTACACAACAGACTGGATCAACTTGGAAGTGGGTATTGCAATGGGCTGTGCAATTTCCCCAATACTGTTCGTGCTGGCAATGGAACTCATCTTGAAAGCAGCAACAAACAACGCGAGACAAACAGACCTTGGCGATGGATACAAGATGCCTCCTCTCAAGGCCTTCATGGATGACACTACAGTGATTTCATCCAGAGAAGACGAGACACGTCATGTGCTGGAGAGGCTGGACGACATAGTTGCCTCATCCAGAATGAAGTTCAAGCCAAAGAAATCACGGAGTCTCTCACTGAGGAAAGGAAAAGTGGCCGGATCTGTGGTCTTCAGTGTTGCCAACCAGGCCATTCCAACAGTCACAGAAGAACCAGTCAAGAGCCTTGGAAGATGGTATGATGATACGCTGAAAGACACACAAAGAGCAAAAGAAACCAAGCAGATGGCGGAGGAAGGCTTGGAGACCATTGACCAGTGTGGGCTCCCTGGCAAATACAAGGTCTGGTGTCTGCAGTTCATGCTGATACCAAAGCTGCTATGGCCTCTGATGATATACGACATCTGCACCAGCATAGTGGAGGCAATGGAAGCCAAAATCAACAAGTTCACAAGGAAATGGCTTGGTGTCCCACCCTGTCTGACTGACATAGCGCTGTACTGTCGCCAAGCAAAGCTGAAACTACCCCTGAAATCCATCCTGGAGGAATACAAAGCAGGGAAGATCAGACTTCAAAGCATGCTGGAGGACTCAGGAGACAAGGTGGTAGAAGCAATTAAGCCCCAACTGAAGACAGGCAGAAAATGGAAAGTTCAAGAGGCGATGGATTCTGCAAAAGAAAGTCTCAAGACCAGAGAAATAACAGGACACACACAGACCAACAGACAGGGACTGGGGGTGACCAAAACTGAATGGTGGTCAAAGGCCAAAGGAAAAGCCAAAAGAGACATGATGATTCAGGAGATGAGAAAAGAAGAAGACCAAAAAAGACTCCAAAAAGCAGTCCAGCAGAGCCAGCAAGGGCAATGGACAACGTGGGAGAATGCACTCCAAAGAAGTCTCACTTGGAATGACATTTGGCACATGGCCCCTCTCAGGATCAGCTTCATTCTCAGATCTGCATATGACCTTCTGCCCTCAAATGCAAACCTGGTGAAGTGGGGGAAAACAGACGATCCTGCATGCCCCCTCTGCCATGAAAAACAAACAGTGGAGCATGTCCTAAGCTCATGTAAAGTAGCCCTGGCTCAAGGAAGGTACACATGGAGGCACAACCAAGTGCTCAAAGAAATTGTACAAGTAGTCTGGGCTAGTACCAACACCACAAAAGGGAAAATCAGGACTCCAAAAGCACCCGCAACATTCTTCACGGCAGGAGGCAGCAAATCATGGCCAAGAACAACAGTGCCACTCGAAACATGCAGGCAGAGTCTGCTGGACGGGGCAGATGACTGGGAGTGCACTGCAGACCTCCCAGAATGGAAGAGTCGCCCAGAGATCATCAGCAAGAGTGGCATGAGACCAGACATAGTAGTCCACTCCAAGTCAACCAAGCAGCTGATCATGATCGAGCTCACGGTGCCATATGAGAACAGAATGGAGGCAGCTCAAATCTACAAGACTGAAAAGTATGCTGATCTGGCAAACAGCCTGAGGAGAGAAGGCTATCAGGTCAAAGTCCTCACTGCAGAAATTGGAGCTAGGGGGTTTGTAGGAACGTCTGCATACAGCCTCATGAAACAGCTCTCAGTTGCAGGGAAGGAAAAAACCAGAGCCCTGAAAGCAATGGCAGAAGCGGCAGAGAGGTGTTCAAGCTGGATCTGGTCAAGGAGGAACAAAAGTGAACTTCATAAGGCTTAATTTCCCTACAAATATCAGGTGTCCCTGTGGCTCAGTGGTTAAAGCGCGAGTCATTAAGTGGAAAATGAGCATGTCCAGAGGGTCATGGGTTCGAATCCCAGCCATGGCTCGTCCCAAGATGGGAAAAAAAGGGGCAGCAGAGGGACATCCGGAGTCATGAACCGGGTGTGGCCCAACCCCCCTAGAGTGTCAGGAGATAAGGGCCGAAACACTTGCTTGAAGGGGGCTTCTCTTCTGAGGACTCTCTGCTGCCACGCTCTCCACGAGTTTCTTTCTACTTTCATTTCAGAACAAAATCACAAATTACAAACAAAGGGCTACAAAACGCATAAGATAGTAATAACATCAACAAAACATAATAATCATGATCATCATCATAATGATCATAATCATCCTCAACGTCATTATCCATTAATGAGCATTATATGCCTTTCTTTGTCTAACCAAAGACATATGTAAGCATAGTAATAACCACAAAGGACAACCACTCGGGAAAAGGTTGAATAAATAAGAACAAAATGACTGAAACAAGCAAATGAATTAATCAAACAAAGAAAGCAAAACAACTGGCCGTTGCCATATCATTTGGACGCCTTGAAAAATTAATGTATTTAATTCAATAAAGAAGAATATGTGAGCCACTGTGTAAGAAACTTTGTGAGTGACATGTGAAGGCAGGCAGCATACTTTTCTATTTCATACTTAGCTTTCAAATACACCTAAAGTAACAGTAAATCCTTGTCACATTTACATTTGTTAATATAGAATTTGGCGTGTAACAGAATTAAATCAAACGTTCTATTTAATCTAAAATTATTGTCACAGCCAAACAGGACAATATTTTCACTCAGCAGTAGCTTCATATCTTTGCGTTTTCTATTTACTGTATTTTGAAATTCTTGCCAGAAAGTTTGCACATGAGGGCAGTGCCAAAATAGATGAATATTTTCTTCTTCTCTCTTACAAAAGAACATTTTTTTCTGAATCTTCAACGCTCATGTTTTGCAAAACAATATTATTTCCCAGTGTCCTATTGATAATTCTAACCTGAAACCATCTTAATACCTTTTATCTGTCGGATTTTCTCTGTGAGTGTGTGTGTGTGATGTGTGTGTGTGTGTGTGTGTGTGTGTGTGTGTGTGTGTGTTCCAAGACTGACGCAGTGACTGGGCGTTGAGAATCTAAGTCCGGCCATCCATCCAGTCAACCACTACAGCGCCGCTACCCACGCCAGGACTTCACTTCAGCCAGGAACGGCCAAGCGGATCTGTCCCTACATCTCTGAAGAGAGCCTTCCAGAAAGCCAGCGACCGTCCTTTTGAGGACCAGTCCAGACAGACAGCGTCATGGTGTTTGACGCAAAACACCGTGACGTCTTTCTCTGATCGCTGTCAAAACTAAGAACAGGATCAAAACTACAAGCCATCAAAACTTCAAGCGGTAAAACTTCAAGCCATCAAAACTTCAATCGATCAAAACTTCAAGCCATCAAAATTTCAAGCGGTCAAAACTTCAAGCCATCAAAACTTCAATCGGTCAAAACTTCAAGCCATCAAAGCTTCAAGCAGTCAAAACTTTAAGCCGTCAAAGCTTCAGCCGTCAAGCTTCAAGACGTCAAAGCCTCAAGCCGTCAAAGCTTCAGGCCGTCAAAGCTTCGAACCGTCAAGGCAGACATCTACAGGCTACACCCATACTCAACGTCAAGTCACGACGTCAGCGATCGTCGTAGGACCTTGATGGACAGTTCGATGGAGAACAGGCTAGCACATTAGTATCTGTGAAAAGATATACATACACGGACTTGCAGGGTGTTAAAGTTTGTTAATTATGTGCAGTGTATTGTCTAAGTTTTGTTCAGATTGGGTAATATTTCGCTTGTGAATATGGGAAATAAAATGTTTTGAAATTTTATTGATCTCTTTACGTGACTGGATTGATTGAGAGAGTCACGGTGAAACCAATAATAAATTGTTAGACACAGCCGAAACTTGGTGCCTAACGCCACCTGTTCCTGCCCCACCTGCCCAACTTCATTTGATTACAAAAAATGGAAAGAATAGGTTAGTTTTCCTTGGTAAATGTGTGAAAGTATGCGGTCTCCCTCATTACCAGTGCACCCCTGGAGGATGCACTTTACAAAAAAGTTACTGGTGCCATTCGCTCCCAGTGCACCCTATAGGGGTGCGTCTCAATTTCTGCAAAAAATACTTTTTTTTACATTTTTTTCCCCCTCAATCGTTTTAATTTGACCAATTTGAGTGGGAAATCACAGAAAAATTGAAACTGGTACAAATATTTAAAATCTTGGAAAAATACGGGTTAACGGGCGAGTTTTGTTTAATTCCTAACCATATTGCATTTGTTTTTTTTTCCCGTGTTTAGTAAAGGAACAGACACTCTTCCAAAATTTTCAATTGTCATGTTTGATTCTTCGAATGATTTTCGATCGCCTTCTTGTCAGTATCGTCTCCAAAATGTGATATTTTGTTCTTAGTATTAATTATTTCAATTCCTTTTATGTCTTCATTTTGTCTTATCATATTGGTTAAAATTTTAACACAAATAACAAATGAATACGATGAGATTGGATTGCCTTGTCGGCATCCTGTCTCTACGGGGAACCAACCGGCTAGTTTCCCATTCACTAAAACAATTGACATAATATTTTTGTAGAATGTTTTTATCAATTGGCAGCAACTTGGACCAAAGCCAAAGGCATGTACACCTTAAACATGAAATCACAGCTTACGCTATCGAAAGCCTTTTCAAAGTCAAGTATAAAAGTATCCCTGGGTTTTTAGATGTAATCATATAATCAAGTGTGTAGCGAATAAGACGAATGTCATCCCCAGATATCTTTTGGGGATAAAACCAGTCTGGTGATGATAGAGGGAAGCACACATTTTAGTCGACTGGCAATACATGTAGATCCTATTTCATACACAGTATTCAAAAGCGAAATTGGTCTCAAATTTTTTATTGTCTTTGGGTTTGTCGCCTTTTGGAATGCATATAATAATGCCTTCTATTTGTGTTGAAAAAAGTTCATTCTTATCGTATCCATCATGAAGCGCTCTTACAACGTATGGAACAAGTTGTAGCCAAATATTTTTAAGTCTTCCGTGAAACCATCACTGCCAACTTTTCATACTATGCATATGTTTAAAAGCAACACCGGCTTTTTCCAAAGTAATTTTGCCCTTCAAAGAAGTTACCTGATTTTCACTTAATGCTGGTAAATTGTCTACTAGATTTAGAATTTCACAAGATTCGACATCTCTTTTAGAATGTAACTTTTGATAAGACTTATTAACTTCTTGGGCAATTTCATCGCCATTACTTAAGTGGATCCATTATCCAGCCTAAGTTTCATAATATTTTTGCAAACGCAATTCTGCTTTTCTAAGTCCATAAAAGTAGTTTGTAACTTTTCCCCCTCTGCTACCCACCTTGCCCTTGAACGCAGCAATATATCTTCCATCTTCTTTTCCCGAAGTGTAATCAAATCTTGTCTATAGCTTTCAAGTTCAAAAGTCTTTCTTGTTCAGATAGTACCGTTTTCCTCTCAAGTGAACAGACATTACTTTCAAGATGTTTCTGTTTTTCTGTGTCCTTTCTTTTCTTCATCGTTGCGTATGATATAGTTTTGCCTCTAATTTTCTGATCTAGGAATCTGGGCCAAACCACAGCGACAATATCGCAGTGCTGCATATTCCTCAGTGACTGTTTGAATTCCCTCGTTTACTTCTTCCGTATGATTAGTGTCTTCAAATAATGAACTATAAGATTTCCATAATAGATTCCTCTTTATCTCACTCTACCTTGTTCTAAAGTTACAAAACTTGAGTGGTCGGATCGATATCCTGGTAGAATATGTGCGTCTATTACATGATTACACAACCAATCGAAAATTAGAAAGAAATCTAAAGGACTTTGCTGACATGGGTTATTTCTTCTCCAAGCGTACCTACGTATTTCAATATTTAATTCACGCCAGATGTCAGTTAAATCTAGGTCGTCCGTCATGTTTTCTACTTGCTTTTGTGCTTTAGGGTTATTGTTATGTCTATAATTCTAACAGTCCAAAACGTAATCATGGGCTAAATTTCAATCAGCCCGATAATGACATTTTCAGCTCCAGCTTCCCTAATAATTATGTTCTTCCAACTTTACATAAAGCTCAGGCTCGTCACGGTTGGGCCCGAAAATACCAGCATTGAGACATTCCTTATCCATTATTTTAACTAGTGCAAAAATATAATTACCAGCAGTGTCTTTGTAAACCTTTCTTAATTGAAAGTCAACATTGTTATTGAATGAAATAGCTACGCCCCGTGAATGTGAATTGTGGGACGCAAAAAAGCATTTATAGTCCCATTCTGCACGGACATAATTTTCTAATTTTGGTTTAAAATGAGTATCCTGCAACAAATATATCGAGTATGATTTTCCTCTTAAATAATTAAACACATCTCTTCGCTTTTGTGGGTTGGCCAGACCTGACAATTCATGGATGCGATGGTTATTTTGCTACCCATAATGAGACCAGAATTTGATATGGGTCATGCCAACATTTGGACACATTACAATATTGACATATAAAATCGAACCAAAATGAACAATGAAAATCAGAGCAAATCACGTTTAAGTAAAAAACAACAGTTGCTCCGCAGAAGACATTTTCCGTCATATTCACATCAGAACTTCACGCAGCCATGCACAGCGGCACACTCTAAGAGCAGTTTCAAGATATCAAAAACATAGACGTTTGAGAAAATTGATACGTTTACACCGAAAACAAAAGAAGAATGCATGCATGTACATACACACGTACAAAAACATAACGAATCTGGGTTTCTGGGTAGATCCAACTCGGGCAGAAAAAGAAACAGAGATAAAACATTCCATCTGTTGATCCAAATTCAGCGTAAAACGTGCTCACACTTGCAAGTAGACCAAAAAAAAAAAAAAAAAAAAAGGGGGGGGGGGGGGGGGGGGGGGGGCAAACGGGGCATTACCATCACGGGATTTTCAAGTACAGTATTGCTTTGACGACCGGCGAACTGTTAATCCACTGTCATCAATTACAAAAGGCCTAAACGCATACCCTGTTTTATAACTTATCGTTTCACACACACAAACACAGGTACGAGCACACGCGCGAGCACGCGCGCGCACACACACACACACACACGAACTCGCATAAACACGCGCGTGCGCGCGCGCGCACGCGCGCGCGCGCGCGCACACACACACACACACACACACACACACACACACACACACACACACTTTATATAGTTCAAAGCCCTGACTGGAGTTTTACATTTCATTGTCACCTTCATCCACAAACTAATATCATCAGCAAATTGAGCTAAAGTGGTATCTTTGGACAGGTCTTTCGGAAGATCAGCTAAAAAGATGCTAAACAAAATTGGAGAAATAACCGATCCCTGAGGCAGACCCATACTTAGCTGTCTGGGGTTTGAATATGAATTTCCAAGCTTTACCTGTATAAACCTGTACGTATTACCTGTTATGCCTATGTGTTTAAGTTTATAGAGAAGGCGAGTGCGCCAAACTTGATCGTATGCTTTTCGGACATCAAAAAATGTCGCTAGTATATTTTTTCGCCTTGCGAACTGCTGCTTTACTTGGGTTGTTAATTTAACGAGATGTTCAGTTGTAAATCTGCCTTTTCGAACGCCAGCTTGGTTGACAGGTATTACTTTATATTTTTCGCAGTAATGATCCAGTCTATTTAAAACAATCTTTTCCATTAGTTTGCATGTGTAGGATGTTAAGGCGATTGGACGATAGCTGTTTTTTTCTGCTCTGGGCTTTCCTTGTTTGTGTATTGGAATAATGATTGAGTGCTTCCAGACGAGAGGGTTATTACCATCAGATCAGCATTTCTGTAGAAGAAAATGAAGAAATTTTATAACATTACCTGGCAGGTGTCCCAACATTTCATTTGAGATTCTGTCTAAACCAACGGATGTTTTCTTCTTAAGACTTGAAATACATTCTTTTACTTCGTACAATGTTATATCAGCATTTATATACGATTCATTTATTTTATTTGTTTCTTTATGTGTTCTATTTTTTCTTGATTTTCTCTATATATGTCCTGCCTGTCTCTGAAGAGTCCAGTGTTTCTACTATAATTTGCAAACATTTCAGAAAATTCCTCGAGCTTTTTCTTTTTTTTTTTTTTTTTTTTTTTTGTAGGTATCTCTGAGTTGTCCAGTTTGATAGGACACTGTGGCAAGTTAATTCCATTCTTCATAGTTTTTAGTTTTTCCCAGACTTTTTGCATGTCCTTGTGATTTGATACTTCATTTATGCAAACAATAGACCAATATTGCCTTTTTGCTTGTGCATTAACCATATTGGCTTTGTTTTTTTTTGCTTTTTTCATCTCTAAATGATTTGGGACAGACTTACTTCTTAAATACATTTTAAATTTTGTTATCTTGTCCTCCTTTGCTTCTTCACAAGCTTGATTCCACCAAATATTACCCGAATGCTTGTGAGATCTTACTGACTTGCACCGCGGGATAGATTCATTTGCAGCATCTAGGACTGCATTTGTAAATAAAGTATATAAGGTATTGACATCTTTGTTGTTTGCGTCATTAACTTCAAATGTAGAAAGTAAACTTGAAAATTTATCCCAATTTGCAAGTCTATAGTTATACTTGGGTACTTTGTCCTTGGTTAGATCTGTTGATTGAGATTTCTTAGTTTCAAAACAAGTGACAATAGGTAAATGATCACTATGTAGGTTGTCATCAAGTGTATTCCAACTGCAGATCGGTGCCACATCTGGGGACACTAAAGTTAGATCGATGGCAGTCGCTCTATGACTAGGATTATCAGGAATACGAGTTATTCGACCATCATTAAGGAGATAGAAGGAAACATCAACAATATTTTCAACGAAACGATTACTTGAAATTGATTAACAGTCCTTCTCCCAAACTGGTGAATGAGCATTGAAGTCTCCTGCAATGAGGAATGTTTTACCTTGGTCCGTCTGAAGTGTTCGAATCCACTCTGTGTTTAAATCATTTGGACCCTGTGGTACGTAAACGTGAACTTGATCAAATCAACAACTTTATGATAGAAAATGGACTAACGTTATCATTGGAAAAAACAAAAATCATGCTGTTTAATTCAGGCTAATGGTGCAATCATAAAATATACTCAAATTGTCAAATTTCTCGGCGTCTACCTCGCTTCAAAACTTTCGTGGAATTACCACATCGACTACATAACAAACAAAGCTAGAAAAAGTCTTAACTTTTTGAAGGTAATAAGCAGACAGCACTGGGGATAGGACACAAAGGCACTAATATCTCTCGCTACCTCCCTTGTACGGTCACGGCTGACGTATGTCCATGAGTTTTTTTTCAGCGCTCCAGCGCACTTGTTAAAGAAACTGCAGAGTATAGATTCCAAAGCTTACAAACTTGCTCTGGGTGTACCAATGCACGCGTCAATTTTAGGAACTTACAGAGAAGCAGGCGTTCTACCCCTCGATGAACAAAGAAAAGCCTCAGCTGCGAAATTTATCCTTAAAACTTCTGCTTACGAAACATGTTCACAAAAAGAAACAAATCTTAATTCAGAAACTGATTTTGAAAAAAGAGCTAGAACAATACAGTCATTGAAGTCCATTAATACATATGCCTCAGATATTATTTGTAATACAGAGCTGAACGGGAAAAATGTTGCAGTTAAACCTTCTTTTTCTCCACTTCCAGAATGGGAACAAAATCAACCAATATTTGACATTGATCACACAGATTTATCCAAAAAACATTCCCTTAATCTATTAAAATGTTTAGTTAATTCCCACTTGGGAAAGTAAGTATACAGACTATCTAAAGATATACACCGATGGATCAGTTCTTGAAGATGGAAATACTGGTGCAGCTAGAAAAACGATACTACATTGGTAAACATTATTCCATTTTTACTGCTGAACTTGTAGCCATACTTATGGCATTAAATTACATTGTAGATCTTTCGACGGATACATGCAAAATCTTATGTGTGGATTCAAAGTCTGTTTTACAAGCCATTAAATCCCGAGGCATAAGAAATCGACTGGAAATGACTATTGAAATAAAACATATCATTCATGAGTTGTCTATAAAGGGTACCAGTATTACCTTTTGCTGGATTCCTTCTCACTCCGGAATCACCCACAACGAGTGGGCAGATCATGCGGCTAAAAAGGCAGCGAAAAATTTAGAAGGTTCACAGCATCTCGACATTCAACTAGATCTGCATGAATTTAACCAGCGCATAGAAAAAGTGTCTCAAAATCAGGTTGCTGAACTGCACAAAAAAACAAATAGCCAGTATTACCAGCACTGTGTACAAGTAAAGAATGCAGCGAATCCGAAATCTTTTTTAAACAATTTATCTGTAATGCATTGCAGACATGTTGCTAGTTTGATGTATAGGTTCCGATTGAATGCTTTTAGAACAAAGTATTCTAAAATTAATATACATTGCATATGTGGCAAACAAATCACTGTAAACCATCTACTTCTTCGCTGCCCAGGAGTTAGGCACTCTGTTCCTAAGACAAAGTTAGCAGATCAACTGTCAGCCAGTGCACCATCCACTGAAAATATTTTAAATAATCATGCATTACTTTGCATGTTCTCTGAAAATTTTAATTCCAGTCCACTTGGTATCTATCTCTGATGTATTTTAAACTAAAGTTGTTGTGTTGTACGACATCGATATAAAAGCGTTACGATTATATGATAATATATGGGTTAGCCCCCCCCCCCCCCCTCCCTTCCTCAATTCCGTCCTCCTTTCCACCCTGATGCCCCCCATCCCCACCCGCAACCCCCCCCCCCCTTCCCCCACCCATCCCCTGCATTATGCTCCAATCCTACTAAACTTGTTTCGTTTGATATACTTTAATTTCCCCGATCAACATACACTAAAGGCTAGATAAACAACCAGGGTAAGTAAATATCTACATATCTCACCACCCATCCCAACCTTCCCCTCTTACCCCTAACACAGTCCTCTCTCTCTCTCTCTCTCTCTCTCTCTTGCACACACACACACAGGCGCACACACACACATAATTATGCACGCACACACACACGCACTCAAACGCACACACGCACACACATGCACACACACACGCGCGCCCACGCACACACACACGTACACGCACACACACAATCTTCTTTTTCTTTTTCTCCCCCCCCCCCCCCCCCTCCCCGTCTAATAACACTTATAGTGAATAGACGTTAAACTAAAGAACTAACACACACACACACACACACACACACACACACACACGCCCCCACCCCCACCCACCCACACAGACACAAAAGCGTGTGCATACACACAAACACAAGCACACATGTGTTGTCACTCACACACTCACCTACTCACACACACACACATAGACTCGCATAAACACACGCGTGCACGCGCGCACACGCACACACACACACACGCACACACACACACACACACACACACGCCCCACCCCCACCCACCCACACAGACACAAAAGCGTGCGCATACACACAAACACAAGCACACATATGTTGTCACTCACACACACACACACACAAACACACACGCACGCGCTCACACACATACGCACGCATGCACGCACGTACACGCACGCACGCACGTACGCACGCACGCACGCACGCACACACACATACAACACACACACACACACCACACACACACCACACACTCACGCTAACGAATGAAAGGTATCCGAATGAAATTTTTCAGCCCTTTGTTGTTCCAGCCCTCCAACAGATTGAACCAATATAGTATTCCAAGGCCACAGTGCCATGTCCCATCAATCCAGAACAGTGAACGCCGTCGTCTGGCGAGCCAGGGTCAATAAGATAGCTAGGCAACAGCTTCGATATGAACCCAATAGGACGTCGGTGGGACGAACTTGGACGTAGGGTTCAACGGCATCACTCTCCTCCTGCAAATCTTGATCCCCTGCTGCAAAAGCTCCACTTAGAGTGGAATGCTATGCCCATATCTGTCCTCTGAAACCTGATCCACTTCTAGGACAACGCTGCCTGGAATGTCTTGGAGACAACGGAGGTCACACTGGTGTTGTAACGTTGAATTGAAACGATTATCGAATATTGCATACTCTGGCTTTGTTTCTACTGTCGTGTTTGACATTGACTTTGCAGATTCTCTCCCCAGTTCTTCAATGAAACGATTAAAAGAAAATTAACGTGGTCGGTCTCCTCAGTTCTGTATGCCTTGTGTATGTGATAAATCTTGAAGAGTACATATGCAAATAGGAGATTGGTTACGGAAGTGGTAATATTCGGATGTTCAGGTTATTAAAAGCATACTCTCTCTCTGAGTTGATTTTTGCCTCGTTTGTTTGTTTTTCCGATAGGTCAAGTAAATCATGCTGGATAAATCAATTCTTATGTTGATGGGCATTCCACATGATAATCGTGTGTGCATTATGAATTATGTCACGATGAAAAGTTACGAAAGAAACCTTTAATGAATTTTTGTTATTACCATCGAGAGAGAGAGAGAGAGAGAGAGAGAGAGAGAGAGAGAGAGAGAGAGTGTGTGTGTGTGTGTGCGCGCGCGCGCGCGCGCGTGCGTGCATGTGTGTGTGTGTATGCATTTGTATGTTCCTAATATTTAATAACAAGTCTTCCTGAAGACAGACATGACGGAATAAGAACTTAATATCAACGTATCATAAGCTCTAACTTACAAAACACCAGAATGCTTACTTAGCAAAGTTTCTATGTAACAAGTTAAAATACACTTATATACGACTGCGTCTTCATTGGTGGTTGTACTTTTTTTTTAATATTTGAGGTGATTGGGGGGAGGGGGGGGGGGGGGGTCAAGGGTGCTTTGAGAGGAGTTTCGGAGAGTTTAGAAGGGGTTTCGGGAGAGTGTCGAGAACTTCGGAGAGGTGCGGGTAATTTTAGAGTTTTGGAATAAAAGAAAGACTGAATGCTCACAGATTTTTCTATCAGCCTGTGCGTGTGTTGATATGCTTCCTATCAGACAGATAATATGTGCCTGGTATGAGATTAGGATAATTCCACTGAAGAATTTCCGACATCTTCTGTTAGTGTCTGCATTTCACGTCCTTCAAAAAATATAACGTCAGTAACTTGAAGAGCGTGATCTTTACTGGGAAAACGGTAGAATTATTTTCTTTTCCTAAATAAAGTTGAGTCTTGTCATTGTAAAATATATCTGCACCAAGGTTTCTCTTGATAGTCATGATAACATTCCTGAATGCAGAGCAAGCCGGTAGTTCAACATGAATATTTTCGACTGCGATCTTGGAATGTTTCAACAGCAAACTGAATATTGACTGAGCACAGTTTGTAGGAGTCTGTAATCGTGATTATACATGTGCATACCATGGGAGGCGCGCTCGCTCGCGCATGTGCGTGTATGAGTTGCGAGTGGGGCGTTCGTGTGTGCTTACATGACGTTGCGCCGCGTGTACATGTAAGAATGCAAATGCATTTCTCTCTCTCTCTCTCTCTCTCTCTCTCTCTCTGCGCGTGTGCGTGTGTGTGTGTGTGTGTGTGTGTGTGTGTGTGTGTGGTGTGTGTGTTTGTGTGTGTGTGTGTGTGTGTGGTGTTTAGCTATGCGCGGCGCGTGCTTATATGCTATGTGCTGAGAGAGAGAGAGAGAGAGAGAGAGAGAGAGAGAGAGAGAGAGAGAGAGAGAGAGGAGAAGAGAGAGAGATTCTGGAAAAAAAAATCAGCCAAATCAAGAATACACCGTTTCAATCTTCAAACACAATTTATTGAATACTTCTTAAACACTTCAAACATGCTTCTTCTCTTCTTTTTCATGAATATATTTCAATCAAACTGAAATGCTTGTGTACTCATGCCACGTCAAGAGTAAGTTGTGACACTTGGAATAAAAAAACAAACATACCAAATAACATTTACTTCGTTTATACACAAGAGAGATAAAAGATGTTGTGAACATACATAAATATCAATGATTTGAAGGAGGCTGTGTGGGTGTGTGCAATTTCTTCCTCCAAACTAGTTGTTTCAAAAATGTGCTTTTACTTGATTTGAATGTGAATTTAACTTACATCTTGCGGGGTTTTTTTTACCTGTTTAAAAGCAAGCTTCATCTTCTATGTGTTAAGGGACTGCTCAGATCATGAAAGCTTTTAAATATAGATGGTCGCTTTGATCTTTAAATGTTAATTGGTACTGATATGACTAATGCAGTAGGGCCCAAATACCTGCAATTTACGTTATTTTAGATAGCAATATATCGGTGGGATATAATACAAATTGTCCATGTGTGTACATTCAGTGTTCGTGTACATTGTACGTAATTGTGCAACCTTACAATGGACATAAGCATCAGTTAAAGAGTGGGCGCATTTTTTGTCGAATATCCATGACTAACAATCTGAAGGAAGATTTAAGGACTTTAAAACTAATATAATACTGTATACATACACACAAAACGAAAATCTGAAGAATCACTACTAATTCCAACCCTTTTGGATTTATTTCTATAAGAATATGATTACCAGCTTCATGAAATCTACACACTGACTATAGAAAAACATATATACATGCATTTGAAGATATATGTATGACATGTCACAACGTCATCCTTTAAACTCATTTACAATTAATCAAGCGCACCCGAGCGTCTTGTAATTTGACAACTCGCTCAGAATTCAAATTCACCTTATATCATTTTACGGCATTCACTTCGAATTCGACCAGCTAAACCGATTTTATCTTTAGGAATATCGCTTGCATTGCTGTGCCGATGTGTCTTATTAAAATACACATTTATCGCTTCCATTGCTATTCCAAATTCATAAAAGCACACAAATGTCGTAAAATATATATACATTAATCATGTTTATTTGGTTATACGCAAAAATGTATAGAAACAAGAAGCTTGTGTGTATATGAGTATGTATGTATGTATATGTATATATGTTTGCATGTATGCATGCATGCATATATGTGCATATGTACATACGTGCGTACGTATATATGTATGTATGTGTCCCTGTATGGATTTCAAACCTTGCATTTGACTGTGTGCTAGCAATGTATTTCATGACAGTGGTCACATAAACACAAAGCCACAGCACAGTAACTCTACAGAAGCCAGATCACATGAACGCACATGTAACAGTGTGAGCATCAGTACACTTTCTGACGACGCACAAAGAACTATCACATCAATTTATTGTGCATTTTACCTTCTTTTGACTAAGGAAAATCAAAATCAAAAGTAGAAAAAAAAAGATCTTCCTAACAAAATTATTTCAAGAACTGAGAAAGATTCGCGTCGAAACGAGTGTTATTATACATTGTATCAAATGTACGATCCTTCTTTATTTCAGATTTAGTTTTTCTTCCAGGTTACTTTTTCAGTTTTATTTTCTGATGTACCAGAGATGATCACATGAGATACAATCTTTATGCCTTGATCAAGCCGATTTCAAAACTCTACTAAGAATTACTCTTGCATCACGTTTTACGAGGAGAGCGAGTGGCAAGGAAAATCTTAATGATTTATAATAGAAACTTGAAATATTTGATGCGAGGCAAGTGTTTCACCACCCCCCCCCCCCCAAAAAAAAAAAACAACAACAACAAACAAACAAACAACAACAACAAAAAACAAAAAAACAAACAAACAAACAAAAACAGAAGGGAAAAAAAAGAAAAAGAAAAGGCAAGGGACATGTAACACCAGAATCGAGCAATGGAAATGTTTGTCGCATAATCTATATTCTAAGAGATAAATACCAGAAGTAGCATATTATACAAAGGATAAAGCCCATTCAAAGTAGTAAGAACGTCAAGATAACCGATGAAAACAAAAAAAGCCCAAAATGTTATGAATAGCGGAACACACACACACACACACACACACACACACACACACACACACACACACACATGCGCGCGCGCGCGCGCGCGCATGTGTTTTCCCATGCGTTTCGCGTTGACGGTGTGAAATGTCATTGGTCTCCTATTTCATACTTTCTCAATCACCTCTTTACAACTTTTCCAGCAAATTTACCAAAATTGTCATATAGATCCTTTTTGATGTACAGATCTGTCATTCTTTATGAAAAGATGTTAGTCGAATCAACAAAAACATGTTAGTTATCCCTAGAATCATCGCAATCTCCTTAAGTGCATAATTATACAAATCATTGAAAGGAAATTCAGCCGGACTTGCAATTCGTCAGTGACTTTAATCGTCCTGGTACGCTTTGTTGTCATGCGCGTTGACCTCCACAGAGGTGGTGACCTGACTTCCGGCAGCGCCCTCTGCAGGGACGCTTGCTGGGGAAGAGGTGACCATGTTGACAGTTGTTGATGGAGAGACGCTGGCGGGGACGGGCGGTGGGTTGGGCACAGTGTCAGCGGGCACTGCTGCCTGGTTAATGGAGTACACAGCCTGTGGACAAAGAAGAGTTGGCGGAGGTGTTTGTGAGCTACTATTTGTGTACACTGACCACTAAGAAGAGTTGGCGAAGGTGTTTGTGAGCTACTGTTTGTGTACACTGACCACTAAGAAGAGTTGGCGGAATTGTTTGTGAGCTACTATTTGTGTACACTGACCGCTAAGAAGAGTTGGCGGAGGTGTTTGTGAGCTACTATTTGTGTACACTGACCACTATGAAGAGTTGGCGGAGGTATTTGTGAGCTACTGTTTGTGTACATTGACCACTAAGAAGAGTTAGCGAAGGTGTTTGTGAGCTACTGTTTGTGTACATTGACCACTAAGAAGAGTTAGCGAAGGTGTTTGTGAGCGACTGTTTGTGTACATTGACCACTAAGAAGAGTTGGCGGAGGTGTTTGTGAGCTACTGTTTGTGTACATTGACCACTAAGAAGAGTTGGCGAAGGGTGTTTGTGAGTTACTGTTTGTGTACATTGACCACTAAGAAGAGTTGGCGGAGATGTTTGTGAGCTATTGTTTGTGTACATTGATCACTAAGAAGAGTTGGCGGAGGTGTTTGTAAGCTACTGTTTGTGTACATTGACCACTAAGAGGTTCGCGGAGGTGTTTGTAAGCTACTGTTTGTGTACAATGACCACTAAGAGGTTGGCGGAGGTGTTTGTAAGCTACTGTTTGTGTACAATGACCACTAAGAGGTTGGCGGAGGTGTTTGTAAGCTACTGTTTGAGTACATTGACCACTAAGAGGTTGGCGGAGGTGTTTGTAAGCTACTGTTTGTGTACATTGACCACTAAGAGGTTGGCGGAGGTGTTTGTAAGCTACTGTTTGTGTACAATGACCACTAAGAGGTTGGCGGAGGTGTTTGTAAGCTACTGTTTGTGTACATCGACCACTAAGAGGTTGGCGGAGGTGTTTGTAAGCTACTGTTTGTGTACAATGACCACTAAGAGGTTGGCGGAGGTGTTTGTAAGCTACTGTTTGTGTACAATGACCACTAAGAGGTTGGCGGAGGTGTTTGTAAGCTACTGTTTGTGTACATTGACCACTAAGAGGTTGGCGGAGGTGTTTGTAAGCTACTGTTTGTGTACATCGACCACTAAGAGGTTGGCGGAGGTGTTTGTAAGCTACTGTTTGTGTACATTGACCACTAAGAGGTTGGCGGAGGTGTTTGTAAGCTACTGTTTGTGTACATTGACCACTAAGAGGTTGGCGGAGGTGTTTGTAAGCTATTGTTTGTGTACAATGACCACTAAGAGGTTGGCGGAGGTGTTTGTGAGCTACTGTTTGTGTACATTGACCACTAAGAGGTTGGCGGAGGTGTTTGTAAGCTACTGTTTGTGTACAATGACCACTAAGAGGTTGGCGGAGGTGTTTGTAAGCTACTGTTTGTGTACAATGACCACTAAGAGGTTGGCGGAGGTGTTTGTAAGCTACTGTTTGTGTACAATGACCACTAAGAGGATGGCGGAGGTGTTTGTAAGCTACTGTTTGTGTACAATGACCACTAAGAGGTTGGCGGAGGTGTTTGTAAGCTACTGTTTGTGTACATCGACCACTAAGAAGTTGGCGGAGGTGTTTGTAAGCTACTGTTTGTGTACAATGACCACTAAGAGGTTGGCGGAGGTGTTTGTAAGCTACTGTTTGTGTACATTGACCACTAAGAAGAGTTGGCGGAGGTGTTTGTAAGCTACTGTTTGTGTACATTGACCACTAAGAGGTTGGCGAAGGTGTTTGTAAGCTACTGTTTGTGTACATCGACCACTAAGAGGTTGGCGGAGGTGTTTGTAAGCTACTGTTTGTGTACATTGACCACTAAGAGGTTGGCGGAGGTGTTTGTAAGCTACTGTTTGTGTACATTGACCACTAAGAGGTTGGCGGAGGTGTTTGTAAGCTACTGTTTGTGTACATTGACCACTAAGAGGTTGGCGGAGGTGTTTGTAAGCTACTGTTTGTGTACAATGACCACTAAGAGGTTGGCGGAGGTGTTTGTAAGCTACTGTTTGTGTACATTGACCACTAAGAGGTTGGCGGAGGTGTTTGTAAGCTACTGTTTGTGTACAATGACCACTAAGAGGTTGGCGGAGGTGTTTGTAAGCTACTGTTTGTGTACAATGACCACTAAGAGGTTGGCGGAGGTGTTTGTAAGCTACTGTTTGTGTACATTGACCACTAAGAGGTTGGCGGAGGTGTTTGTAAGCTACTGTTTGTGTACAATGACCACTAAGAGGTTGGCGGAGGGTTTTGTAAGCTACTGTTTGTGTACATTGACCACTAAGAGGTTGGCGGAGGTGTTTGTAAGCTACTGTTTGTGTACAATGACCACTAAGAGGTTGGCGGAGGTGTTTGTAAGCTACTGTTTGTGTACAATGACCACTAAGAGGTTGGCGGAGGTGTTTGTAAGCTACTGTTTGTGTACATTGACCACTAAGAGGTTGGCGGAGGTGTTTGTAAGCTACTGTTTGTGTACAATGACCACTAAGAGGTTGGCGGAGGTGTTTGTAAGCTACTGTTTGTGTACAATGACCACTAAGAGGTTGGCGGAGGTGTTTGTAAGCTACTGTTTGTGTACATGACCACTAAGAGGTTGGCGGAGGTGTTTGTAAGCTACTGTTTGTGTACAATGACCACTAAGAGGTTGGCGGAGGTGTTTGTAAGCTACTGTTTGTGTACAATGACCACTAAGAGGTTGGCGGAGGTGTTTGTGAGCTACTGTTTGTGTACATGACCACTAAGAGGTTGGCGGAGGTGTTTGTAAGCTACTGTTTGTGTACATCGACCACTAAGAGGTTGGCGGAGGTGTTTGTAAGTTACTGTTTGTGTACAATGACCACTAAGAGGTTGGCGGAGGTGTTTGTAAGCTACTGTTTGTGTACACTGACCACTAAGAGGTTGGCGGAGGTGTTTGTAAGCTACTGTTTGTGTACAATGACCACTAAGAGGTTGGCGGAGGTGTTTGTAAGCTACTGTTTGTGTACATCGACCACTAAGAGGTTGGCGGAGGTGTTTGTAAGCTACTGTTTGTGTACAATGACCACTAAGAGGTTGGCGGAGGTGTTTGTAAGCTACTGTTTGTGTACAATGACCACTAAGAGGTTGGCGGAGGTGTTTGTAAGCTACTGTTTGTGTACAATGACCACTAAGAGGTTGGCGGAGGTGTTTGTAAGCTACTGTTTGTGTACAATGACCACTAAGAGGTTGGCGGAGGTGTTTGTAAGCTACTGTTTGTGTACAATGACCACTAAGAAGAGATGGCGGAGGTGTTTGTAAGCTACTGTTTGTGTACAATGACCACTAAGAGGTTGGCGGAGGTGTTTGTAAGCTACTGTTTGTGTACAATGACCACTAAGAGGTTGGCGGAGGTGTTTGTAAGCTACTGTTTGTGTACAATGACCACTAAGAGGTTGGCAGAGGTGTTTGTAAGCTACTGTTTGTGTACAATGACCACTAAGAGGTTGGCGGAGGTGTTTGTAAGCTACTGTTTGTGTACAATGACCACTAAGAGGTTGGCGGAGGTGTTTGTAAGCTACTGTTTGTGTACAATGACCACGTTGTTTAGAAAAGAGAAAGGCGGTGCATGCGGGTTTTTCCTTTTGTAGACACGTGTCCAGATCACCGATTTTTGGAGTTGAAAATTTCTAACGAAGGGTTGAAAAATAAATTGACTGAAACTGAACATGTATGCATGAGCTTTCACCAGAAAATCGGAATGTGGTCTGTGCGGTAAAAACCTGTACCATTCATTTTATTACGTTATATTTAGTTGTATTGCACAGTTTTGTATTGTAATGTATTGTTTTGCATCATTCTGTGTTCTGAAGTATTCTAAACTACGTACTGCACTCTGAAGTATTGTGAAACGTTTTGCAACGCATTTAACTGCACTGCACTATACCATTTCATTGCTTTGCAATGTGTTTGAAGGCAATATGACGTGGTGCTGTCACACACAATAAATACATGGTTTGTCTGTAGTGTAGTGTAGCTCAGTGTAGTTCAACGCAGTATAGTTTAATGAAGTCTAGTGTAGTGTGGTGTAGTGGAGTCTGGCGCAGTGTAGTGCAGTATAACGTAGTGTAGCGCAGCGCAGCGTGAAGTAATGTAGCGTTGTATAGCGTAGTGCAGTCCAGTGTAGTGTGATACAGTGCAGTGCAGTGCATTGTATAGTATTTCACTAAAATATCTTTTCCGAACGACCAGAGTTACCGGCACTTGTCTAATCGGTCAGCTTTCTGATTTTGGCGCAAAACACATTCCCTGTGCTCGTCCACACATCCAGGAATGGCTGCTTGAACAGCTGTGATCAATGTCACCAGCCACGGACCAACATCGGCAGCTCACCATACTGCGCTGTAACCTCAAAACTATCTGTCGTCCACCATTCAAACTCTCACCTGCTGTCCAGCATTGAGCGGCACTTGTCCAGCCACCTGTGCCAGGTACTGGGGCGGCAGATAGACAGGGACCTGGCGTTGACCCTGAGCGTTGACCACGCCGACAAAGGCCTGCAGGATGTCCCGGATCAGGGCTCCGTTGTTCTCGGGGTTGTCTCCCATGGTCTTCATCTTCATGCTGACTTGGCGATCGATGCCCTCATTGTAGGCGGAGTCACTAAGGTGGGAGATTTCACTGTGGATGATCACAGAAAGTACTGTTCAGTTTAAGGTTGTATGTCTGGCTGTGGGTACAGGTAAAGATGGGAATGCTGATCAATTCTGGCATTTCACATTTAAATGTGTTCACCGAATTTACAATATGGTAAGAAACAAAAACGATATCTATAATGGTAAATTGGGACATTTTCTTCTGGGTGACGGAAACATTATCGATTATGACAAAATTGCTGGTTATTGGCGGGTGGGAAAGGACAATGAGGGTAAGGGATTCGGGTGGCAAAAATTGAGAGAAGAGGTATGAAGAGGAGCTTAGATATCAAATATTGAATGGTTGTTATCTCCCACGAGGACAAAGACAGATTTGCCATGACAAGATTTATTCTAATGATGATGATAAGCATATGGTTTCCAGGTAAACATTCATATCAATTGTTACTTAAAGAACATAAATATAGAATAAGGAATTACACATAAATTATACGTTTCCAAAGGCCCATACAATAAGTTTTCAAAAATAAATCACTCCAAAACGATTCATTGATTAGTTTACTGACACTGAAATCCACAGAACTCATGTCAACCGTAAACAATGAGTCATCCGTAAACAGTGAGTTACAATACTTTCATGAATCAGAAACAAATGTTTTAAAAATATATTGAAGAATACGTGTATCCTATATTCACGCCATGGAGTTAAATCGGTTCAACGTGTGTTTGTGCAGGTGCAGAATGGCCATTCTTGATTCAGATTTATTCATTATAATGAAAAGATAGCAACATGAGGTTTGAGACAATGCCTTTCAGCAATTAGAAAATAAAAATCGCCCGTTTACTAAGTTCTCAAGAACCTAAACGCATGAACTAATGCTAATGTATTACCTCGGACAATGAATTAAATATCCCCGGGATTTTGACGACCTTTAAACACAACAATTCAAAACTAAGAGTAATGAACATCACTTATGCATTGTACACAGTAATTCCTTTAAACATGCATCTTCGTGCTAGTCTTTTTCGAGAAGTCAATAAAATCTATCAACCTGGTAAACTGAACTAACAAGTATGAAACAATAGTAAGCAAATGCAGAAGGCACAAAATTTTTGCTTGTCTTCCTCCTCTATAGCTGACAAATACAAAATTGTTTTTCTCATTAACAGCGACAAATGACTGAGCGTTTTCATATTTGCCCTTTGTCATGTCACCGATCCTTCAACAGATTTTTTCTCTCGCAAATTCAGTCTTTAGTTTTTTTTGTCCCCGTCGAATAAAACGGGTTTCAATATTCAATGCATTAGTTTCTGACAGCTGCTCCAGAGGTACACTTGTCCATTGGAAATTAGTTGGTATAAACACACCCACACCCATCCACACACACACACACACACACACCTGGCGTTACTGACGGCTCCCCCAGGGGCGTTGGAGGTGACGCTGTCCATACGGGACATCTTGGTTTTGTTGTCGGCAACAGACTCGGCTTCTTTCTCCGAGTAGCTGCAGCAGCACAGCAGCCAGGGGAAGCGCTGGTTCAGCACCTCACGGAAGCGGGGATGACTCAGGGCGTAGATGATGGGGTTGTGCATGGCTGAGGCCTGGGAAATATACACAAGATGTTCGGTTCCAAGTAGTTCTCTAGCAAAGCATTTGAACTCCTGAGATTCGCAGAATTCATCAGTCTGCATTTTTTCCGCCTAATTATTCAAACCATAGCCAGTCGTAGATTGTGGCCTTGTGCATAGTTATGGCCACACACACACACACACACACACACACACACACACACACATTCACGCACGCACGCACACACACATACACACACACACACTCACACACACATACGCACACACACACACAGACACAGACACACACACACACACACACACACACACACACACACACACACACACACACACATTCACATACATTGTTTGTTTCTAAAAAGTGGCAAACTAGGTTTTTTTCAGCACAGGTAAAAATATGTATACAATTATATTTCGTATCTGTTTAGAGGACGCACGAGAATGAGGCGCAGTTGTCTCTACTAAGGGGCAATTCATCCCATAGGGTCTTAGGTCTGCAGAGTTCCACCAAGATATCTGAACAATAGAGGTCCGCAGAGAATGACACCGTGCCACAGATTCCTGCAGAAAAAAAGTCCTTAGCTTTGTCTGATTCTAAGCTGAGGCTGACAAACTAACTTTATGGGTCTGCAGATCCTTACTAAAAGGGTTTGAATAACAGAAACGGTAGATCGTGGATCTGTTCGTGTGCCGGACTTAAAAAGTCACTAAGATTCCGCACTAAATGATTACTGAATAGGAGTGGCGACAATTGGCAACGGTCCATTGCCCGGTTAAATTCTGCAGTGGACACTGAGACAGCAGATTAACACATCTGCACTGTCTTTATCTACAGAAGGTGTCTTTTGCGCCACTCCTATGACTTCCAGAGGAGGGGAAGTCTGGACAGAGATGGGAAGAGTGGCGACCTGGAAAACAACTGACCTTGGCGAACATGACGGGCAGTTCTGACACGAAGGGCGTGACCAGGGAGGCGTCCCCAAACTGAGCGATGAGAGCCACGCTGGCGTAAGGCAGCCAGGACAACAGGTAGGTGACGATGATGGTCATGGCGATCTTGGCCGTCTTGATGTCCGCCTTCTGCTGGGCCTGGCCCTGTCTCATGTCCGCTTTCAGCTTCTTGGCCATCTTGGCCATCTCCTTCTCATGGTCAGCCACCGCGCGGTAGATGAAGAAGTAGCAGAACAGGATGATGGACAGAGGCACCACGAAACCGCAGACGTACAGGCACATGATGTAAGATCTGCAAGTACAGGCACATAACGTAAGATCTAAAAACACAGGCACATGATGTAAGATCTGCAATACAGGCACATAACGTAAGATCTAAGAATACGGGCACATGATGTAAAACCTGCAAATTATGCACATTATTTAGTTTCTGGAAATGGCAAATGATGCAGCACTTGCAACTACACCAACGTGATTTAGAACTTGTAAGTACATTCACATAAGACAGATTGTGTACGTGCATGCACATGATCAACATCAGTTCAAAAAGACGTAATATAGGACATGCAAGTAACGGTACATAATACAGGACCTGCAAGTACAGGCACATGCCCTGAGACATGAAAGCATTATCACATAATTCAAGTTTGTTCGTTTCTTTTGCAGCAAGTAATCTGTACATCGACTGAAAAAAAGTCAAAATGGCAGTTCATTTGTTGGTATCGTCAGTTATATATGGCTGGAAAAGACAACGAATTACATGTCATACTTCCGTGTCACCTGACTCTACGTCTGTACGTTCTTTCACAAATTTTATCAGTTATGATTTTCTTATATTCCATGACTGACAAGTTTGGTGAAGATGAGTTATCAAAAATCTTGTCAAGAAATAATGTAGAAGACTTGTTGACGATGGAAACAGAGCAAAAGACAAGTAGCGGACACATATAGGAGAAGCAAGATAATCCGACTAGCAAATACACAGTGACAGGCACACATGGAAAATATTTAACTCCTATGTGGTGACGACAAAGATGGAAATATACCGGAAGTAGGTCAGTATGGAAATAAAACGAAAGTTACATATAACTATTAGAATTCGATGTCTCAGTTGCTGTTTTGCTTAACACAGGAAATCGTTTGAAAAACAAAGTGAAAGCAGTCTTTTGAGAGGAGAGATATCGGAGTGCAGAGGAGGACGGAGATCAAGTCGATTTAAAACTCCGTGTCGGAGGCACACCAACAATCAGAAGCCCTACCGGAAGTAGTCAGTGCGGGTGAGATAGTCAAAGGTGCAGGAGGTCTGGAACCCCTCGGGGATGTAGGCTCCCCAGCCAAAGAGTGGCGGCAGAGTCCACGTCAGGCTCCACATCCACACGAAGACGATCATGATGAAAGCCTTGCGGTAACTGAGGTTGTGGGCAGCCTTCATTGGTTTGGTGATGACGTTGTAACGGTCAATGGCTATGGCCGCCATGGTGTTGATGGACATCAGGCCGAAGATACCGCCTATCAGGCCGTACAGCTCACAGGCTGTAAACACACACACACACACACACACACACACACACACACACACAGAGGCAGACACACACACACGCACACACACACGCACACACACACACGCACACACGCACGCACGAACGCACACGCACACACACACACGCACGCACGCGCACACACACACACACACATACACACACACACACGTTTGCTTAAGTATTTACATCTAATGCTAGAAGCCTTGCCGCTGTGACCCAAAATCATCCATTTTTATTAGCTGCGTTTCCCCCATATGTTACGTTCCACAATTGTCAGTGATTTGTCATGGTCGCTAGAAACAGCGTTCCAGATTAAATCATTGACTGATCAGCTTTCACGAACATCCATCGCTTGTTAAAATTCGCTTGCAAGTTCCAAAAACTAGCCAAAATCTTGGTACTTATTCTGTCAAAAATTTCAACTTTGTTTTGAAAAAAATTTCATTGACTTGCCAACTTTACACACACAAAACTCCATCGTTGATGGGTTACTAATTATACACTTCTAATTATTTCAACTTTTCCCCCTAATAGCAAAGTAGCGAGACCTATTAAAATCGTTGAAAGAATCTCCTTCATTCACCCACTTTCCTGAACATCAGATTCCTGTTTAAGTCTCCTAAGGACATCCAAGTCATTCCATCACTTGCGAGATCTCCATCACTTGTTAAAAGTCGTTGATAGGAAGTCTGTCTCACTCACTCACTTTTTGAAATACCCATTGTAAAAGTCGTTAAAAGGACGTCTACTTCATTCAAATACTTTTCCAACATCCTTTACCTATTAAAGTCTTTAAAAGCATGTGTAGTTCACTCACCCAATTTGCCAAATATCCATTGCCTGTCTTTAAAAGCACGTGTAGTTCATTCACCTGCTTTGTCAAATATTCATCGCCTGTAAATCGTTAAAAAAAAATTACATGTAGTTCACTCACCCACTTCGCCAAACATTCATCGCCTGTTAACGTCGTTCAAGGGACGTTCACTTCAATCACCCACTTTGCCAAATATCCATCGCCTGTTAAAGTCGTTAAAAGCCACGTCCAGCAGTAAAAAGTACGTCTAGGCTTGTCTATGAGTTCAAGGGCATTTGTTTGCTAAGACACTCACCCATTTTGCCAAAAATCCATCGCCTGTTGAAGTCGTTAAAAGCACGTATAGTTCACTCACCCACTTTGCCAAATATCCATCGCCTGTTGAAGGCGGACAGGGTGAGCAGAGGGAAGCCGTTCACAGCAGAGAAAGTCAGGTCACTGAGAGCCAGGTTCACAATGAACATGTTCGACGGCGTCCGGAGAGACTTGGTGCTGAAAATACAGTGTTTCCTTTGAAGATGCTGTGTCAGAAAATGTGTCGAAGTTTCTAGTCATTTGATATTTGTTGGCATATGAAACGAGTATGTCGACGGAAAGCACATTACTTATGCAAACTCTTGAAACGTAAGGATATTTTGAAGTCTTTGTTTGTCCTCTTGTGCCGTAGCCCACCTAGTGACAGAAACCATGCAGCTGAGATACATTGAATGTAGTGAACAAACAGCACAAGGTGATTGGTTGGTCAGTTGGCATGATCAATGGCATTTTACGTGGAGGCGTTGCAATGGCATGGGCGCCATAAGGGTTTTGTTGTTATTGAATCTTTTTAATGATGTGGGAGGCTTCAGTATCAAATGAAAAAAAAATAAAGGCCACGACTGGCCTATGGTAGGCTTGAAAAACCTCCAGGTAAAATGCGGTAAAAAGAAATCACACACACACACACACACACACACACACACACACACACACACACACACACACACACACACACGTCTAGGCCTGTGAGGACAAGGGCATTTTGCTTGCCAAGAGACATCTTTAATGGCACTGTTTAAGGCAAGTTTGTCGTAGACAAATACTTGTGAGTTATGATGATCTCGTGAATAGTTAGTATTGAAACGTGGCTACTTGAAAATAATTATGTGACTGGACTAAAACTTACCCTATGTGAATAGCTCAAATACCTAATTGTCAATAAAAAAAACCCCACTTATATTTGTCTGTCTGGTTTTGTGTCCACGCTCGCAAGCGAAAGTTCAACACGCTGTTATACAAGAAAACGGCATTAAACTGCATTGGGTTTGAAAACAAGACGAGATACAGATTACCGGTGTTTCTTTGATACACAACACACGACAGTCTTTCTTCACAGACAGAACAGGCACAAAATACACTACTGGCCAGACGGTAGTTAATTTACATTTGCATTTTTCCTGTCTGCTGGTTGCGACGCCTGAAGAAGAGAAATTCACTGAAAAGTTATTTGTCTGCTTCGCATTCTGCATTAAGTAAGTGTTGGTCTGTATTCCGTTATGTTGCTTAGTTGTGATTTGGCTTGTTTCAATAAAAGTTCTTTTTCCCGTTGCCCTTTATCTAAGGACCCTTTAGACCCCCGCGTCCCACTCTCATCAGTCCGAGAAAACGTGAAAACTCAAATCATTTTTCCTTCAATGTCTACTTTTAGCTGTATGCCTGGCGTGACAGCCTTTCGGGGAGACGATAAATAGACAGTCCGTGGGAAGTGTACACTTAGCAGCGCACGTGACGTCAGTTCATATATGAGCTTGAAGGAAAAAGCGTCAAAGATCGTTTAGAAGCAGGGATGGGGGAAAGAGTGAGGAGAGGGCAGAACGTGACGCATACGAGCCTCGTAACAGCGAGAGGATGAATTAATCTGTATAAAACACTATAAGTTGTGTTTTTTTTTCTCTTGAAGGAGGAGCGGGGTATCTACAATCATTGTAAAACCGTGTACAAAACCGTCTCTCTACAAGATGTGGGGGAAAAGTGGGACAGAAAACCTGGCAATATCAATCTGCCACAGAACACTACAACACTATGTAGTTCTTAAGGGAGTTGGGGTGGTGGAGTCGGGAGCCCTTTGAATCTTCGCTCCAGTCTGCCCTCACGACATTGAGGTGTCGGTACCAAATCTGGCAAAAATACAATGGTATCCTTTTCAAGGAGGAAGGGGTAGGGTGGATCTGGAACTTATACAACCTTCGTTCCAGTCCACCGTGTGGACACTGACATCAATCCCACTCACGTGCCAAAGATGTAGATGACGAGGAGGTTGCCCAGGGTTCCACTGATGCCCACCACGGTGATGTAGACGCCGATGGCGTAGTGCCAGGTTTCCGGGATGAGGGGAAACTGCTTCCAGTGAGGGTGGATGAACAGGTCGTAGGTGTCGTAGATGTGGGTCGTATTGGACAATGCTGAAGCCGTGGTGGTCAGGCCTGTCGTCGCCATGGTGATGAGGTCTGCAGAAAAAGTTATGCTTGCTTTGACGACGACGACAACAACGATGATGATGATGATGATGATATAGTTCATGAAAAGGATGATAACAGTGGTAGTAGTAGCGCCAGTTGCAGCAACGGCGGAAACAGCATGAGTAACAGTAAAGGTGTATAACTTGTAGGCATCATTATCATCATCAGCAGCAGCAGCAGCAGCAGACACAGTTCAACTAGCTGTCACACATTGTTAAAACCTAGCTATCAAAACGAGAACACACGGAACGTTTCGCAGGAAGCAGGGGCGAAAAAAACAAAACCTGCAAACATAAAAAAAAAATTAATATCAACACATCACTGCTCAAAGTGTGGTTCAAGAACCAAAAGTAGTGGAGTGCATCCACCAATACCAAAATGGTTTAAGGCAGAATGAAATATCTAATACGAAAACTCCGTGATACTTTCAGTCTTGCGCTTGCTAATGAATATGTATGTGGCAACAAACAAACGGAGGTGCATAAAAAAGAACACATAAATCAGTAAATGAATATACAAACGAGTAGACAGCGGGACTTGCATGATGTGAGACATCAACATTTTACAGCAGACTCCATGAAAACCTTGTTCAGAGATGTTCCACCTGATGTGATTTTAGAATTTCTGAAAGAGATCAACATTTTTTCATCTGATCTAAGATGTTACAGTGGAAAGATTTTTAACAAAATTTCCGGTGTGTTTTTAGAAGGTGTATTTTAAAGGATTGTGTGAATGACTGACTTGTGAGTTTACTTGAACGTGGTCACAGCCCTGATATGGCCCTTTGCCGTCGGCTGGGCTGTGAGCAATAATACTTACATACTTAAGTGAGTAAACAGGTATATAAACCAGCAAAGATTGAAAAACAAACACACAAATAATGGAATATCACAGAAAATCAATAGGAACTTTTAAGAGTCAAATAATAGATGAATGAATGAATAAATAATGAATAGATAATTTTTTTTTAAGTGAACACGCAACAGTAACAACTGACCGTTGAGAAAATTCAGGACCCAGACGAAAAGACGAGGAGGTTGGGAGCCAGATGAATTCTTCCCCAACGCAACAAAGCAAAGGCTGCACTAGCGTTGTGTCCTCCGTGAAAAGCCCCCAGAGAAGTCTGCACCAGGGGGTGTCACCATTGCTTTTATAACCCCGCTCCCCTGCCCTGCCCATGGGCTGGGCAGGAATTAACGGCATGGAGTGGAGAAGGGCGAGGTCCATATGCGTGTAGCCATGGCTTAGCCCTGGTGGATGCTGGTGGTTGACGGTGCGGGAAAATGATTTGTGCATTGCCCTACCTGTATTCGCTGCCTGAGCGCTGGTAAGAGGATTGGGTTGGCTCTGTCTGTCTGTCTCTCGGTCTGGTTAGTTCTTTCTGTTTGCTCTTCTTCTTCTTCTTCTTTTACTGATTGCCCTCAATTCAAAGCTCTCATGTCATACGCGCACACACACCCGCGCGCACGCGGGCACACACTCACACACACACACACACACACACACACACACACACACACACGCGCACACACACACACACGCACACACACACACAGCGGACTGAGCAAATATGCCATGTAACAAAATCAGATCGCGGCAATGATGCCAACACGACCTCAGAGAACTCCGACAATCACCACACGCACACGATGACTTAACCAACACTAATCAGCAAGCCATGGAGTTTAAGGGCGGGGAGTCACTGGTCTTTTAACCTGACAATATTCCCAAGTCCCTTGCTGTTGTGCTTCAACGATGAATCCTCAAGGTCAAGGCTACTCATTACCAGAACGCACGCAAAAGATGTAGTGTACTTTGGAAGGCACGATTTTATAGTCAGAATGTAAATGTGGGTGTTCTGTCTGGGCCGCCCTTCTCAGGCAAAGGGCGTAGCCGTGGTGCGGAACAACCCATGTGATTCCCTTCTTTGCGTTTCTAGAAGGGCCTGTAATCACATGGTCAGAGCGTTTGTAGAAGGGCCTGTAGTCACATGGTCAGAGCGTTTGTAGAAGGGCCTGTAGTCACATGCTCAGAGCGTTTGTAGAAAAGCCTGTAGTCACATGGTCAGAGCGTTTGTAGAAGGGCCTGTAGTCACATGGTCAGAGCGTTTGTAGAAAAGCCTGTAGTCACATGGTCAGAGCATTTGTAGAAGGGCCTGTAGTCACATGCTCAGAACGTTTGTAGAAAAGCCTGTAGTCACATGGTCAGAGCGTTTGTAGAAGGGCCTGTAGTCACATGCTCAGAGCGTTTCTAGAAGGGCCTGTAATCACATGGTCAGAGCGTTTGTAGAAGGGCCTGTAGTCACATGCTCAGAGCGTTTGTAGAAAAGCCTGTAGTCACATGGTCAAAGCGTTTGTAGAAGGGCCTGTAGTCACATGGTCAGAGCGTTTGTAGAAGGGCCTGTAATCACATGGTCAGAGCGTTTGTAGAAGGGCCTGTAGTCACATGGTCAAAGTGTTTGTACTCACATAGTCAGAGCGTTTGTAGAAGGGTCTGTAATCACATGGTCAGAGCGTTTGTAGAAGGGCCTGTAATAACATGGTCAGAGCGTTTGTAGAAGGGCCTGTAGTCACATGGTCGGAGCGTTTGTAGAAGGGCCTGTAGTCACGTGGTCAGAGCGTTTGTAGAAGGGCTTGTAGTCACATGGTCAGTGCGTTTGTAGAAGGGCCTGTAGTCACATGGTCAGAGCGTTTGTAGAAGGGCCTGTAGTCACATGGTCAAAGCGTTTGTGGAAGGGCTTGTAATGATATGGTCAGAGCGTTTGCAGAAGGGCCTATAGTCACATGGTCAGGGCGTTTGTAGAAGGGCCTGCAGTCACATGGTCAAAGCGTTTGTAGAAGGGCCTGTAATCACATGGTCAGAGCGTTTCTGGAAGGACCTGTAATCACATGGTCAGAGCGTTTGTAGAAGGGCCTCTAGTCACATGGTCAGAGCGTTTGTAGGACCTGTAATCACATGGTCAGAGCGTTTGTAGAAGGGCCTGTAGTCACATGCTCAGAGCGTTTGTAGAAGGGCCTGTAGTCACATGCTCAGAGCGTTTGTAGAAGGGCCTGTAATCACATGGTCAGAGCGTTTGTAGAATGGCCTGTAGTCACATGGTCAAAGCGTTTGTAGAAGGGCCTGTAGTCACATGGTCAGAGCGTTTGTAGAAGGGCCTGTAATGATATGGTCGGAGCATTTGTAGAATGGCCTATAGTCACATGGTCAGGGCGTTTGTAGAAGGGCCTATAGTCACATGGTCAGGGTGTTTGTAGAAGGGCCTATAGTCACATGGTCAGAGCGTTTCTGGAAGGGCCTGTAATCACATGGTCAGAGCGTTTCTGGAAGGGCCTGAAATCACATGGTCAAAGCGTTTGTAGAAGGGCCTATAGTCACATGGTCAGAGCGTTTATAGAAGGGCCTGTAGTCACATGGTCAGAGCGTTTCTTGAAGGACATGTAATCACATGGTCAGAGCGTTTGTAGAGGGGCTTGTAGTCACATGGTCAGAGCGTTTGTAGAAGGGCTTGTAGTCACATGGTCAGAGCGTTTGTAGAAGGGCCTGTAGTCACATGGTCGGAGCGTTTGTAGAAGGGCCTGTTATCACATGGTCAGAGCGTTTGTAGAAGGGCCTGTAGTCACATGGTCAGAGCGTTTGTAGAAGGGCCTGTAGTCACATGGTCAGAGCGTTTGTAGAATGGCCTGTAGTCACATGGTCAGAGCGTATGTAGAAGGGCCTGTAGTCACATGGTCAGAGTGTTCGTAGAAGGGCCTGTAGTCACATGGTCAGAGCGTTTGTAGAAGGGCCTGAAATCACATGGTCAGAGCGTTTGTAAAAGGGTCTGTAGTCACATGGTCAAAACGTTTGTAGAAGGGCCTGAAATCACATGGTCAGAGCGTTTGTAGAAGGGCCTGTAATCACATGGTCAGAACGTTTGTAGAAGGGCCTGTAATCACATGCTCAGGGCGTTTGTAGAAGGGCCTGTAGTCACATGGTCAGAGCGTTTGCCCGCGAAGCTTAAGGTTTTGAGTTTGAACCACTGGTGGGGCTGATTTTGTCCGATTGAAAAACCTTCCCTGTCTGTCCTCCCAGCAGTAAATGGATACCTGATTCAAGTCAGAAAATGTTACAGGCGGCGGAAAGAGAGGAATGTGTTCCGCCTTTCGTCATTGCGTGCCTGGGACGCGATCTCTTACAGTACGTCGTCTTTATCGCAACACACTGTATATATGGATTAGTTTTAGCATAAGAAGCTTCTAAGCCATCCAAAGTTGGTCGGCCTGCCTGAAGACATGATGCACACCAGTTTATAGTGTCAGTAACACATTCGAGGAATCCAACCAACTGGAGTGGAAGTCATACTCCGTCACAAGAAACGGTCCACCTTTCACCCCCCCCCCCCCCCCCTAATAAATTTGTCATATGTATTTTTTGGTGCTTTAGAGTGTATAGATCACGAAAAATCATGTTAACATAAAAAATCTTTGGACCCACTGTCCCTTCTGGCTTAATGTTGAAGGGTACCCATCTCAAGTGCCGCTGCTTTTCGTCGGTCCAAAACGTTCCATACGTTTGGTGATCACTTGTGTCTTTGTTATTTAAGCTACGAGAATTTTCGTTACGTTTTTGTTGACAGTAATGCCTTCTGCACGATACGCAATAATCAGAACGATAATATATGCAATAAGGTGACCGCAGTGAAGCTACGTGTGTACCCACCGCATGTCACACGTTGCGAACTGTAAATTTGCCAAAGTGTTTGCAATAAACTGTCTCTCTTGAAAAGTGTGCAACTTACTAGAAACAAAGTACACCACAGTTTCAAAGAACAGTCTCTTGTGATTCTTTTGAGCTATGCCACATTACCATGGGCCTATGCTGATGTCCTCTTTTGCCGGGTTATCTCCCCTACCCCCTACTTGGCTTCGACGCAAATTTAATTCTTTACAAATTCATATTGGACTTTTTATTGGAAAAAAAGTTAATGTGCACTTTCCAAGTGTGAACGCATATGTGTGTGCGTGTGTGTGTGTGTGTGTGTGTGTGTGTGTGTGTGTGTGTGTGTGTGTGCGTGCGTGCGTGCGTGCGTGTGCGTGCGTGCGTGCGTGCGTGCGTGTGTGTGTTTTGATGATGATGATTGTTCTTGGAAGGCATTCTGTTTCATGGTGACATCTGCCAGACTGTATTTAAATCAACCACAATCTCATCATTCTGAGTCGCTTCCCTCGGCACAAGTAGAAAGCGACTCTTCTGATACGCAGGCTATGACAGCTTCTTCTTCGCCGTCGTCAGAGTCTGGAAAATCCACAAGGATGTCAACCATATCTGCGGGCAGGATGACGTCCTCCTCTTCTGCGGACCACACTGGTTCCAAGGTGCCATCAACGTCAATCCATCCATGTCCATTGCTTGCTGCTGGAACATCAGACATGGGTTCGAGAGCCCTCTTCCAAATGGCAACTTGATAGTTGCTCAGTTTAATGTGCTTTTGAAGAGTTTGTTTGCACGGAGGCATGCTTGCCATGTCAATGTTGTGGTTTGCGTTCAATGGCTCATCTCCACATCTCTCCTTGAGCAGCTGGTGTCGGAGGTCATTGACACCGGTGAAACAATGTCTTCCGTACATGACACAGGTCAAGGTCTCAAGATCGGCCTTGACTTTTTCATCGATGGCCCATGTACCTCCAAGGCGGGCAATTGTTTTCACAAATCTTGGATTCTGCTGAAGAACTTTGATGGGTTTAATTTTCCCAATGCCCTTGAATGCACTTGTTGTGTCGCAGCCGGTATAAGCATGAAGAGCCAGGAAGGCGGTGCAGTGCTGTTGCCCGTATGCTGTTGCGATGTCGGTCACGTAGATGAGCCGTTGTTTGTTCCCCATTCCTGTGTCGAACAGAATCACCACGTCCTTCAGCTGCAGAGCGAAGTGCAGGAAAATGAAGAAAATGTCCGAGTCGGGACTCTTGACGCGGACGAAGCTGTAGCCATTCCGTTCAGCGTACGCACAGTAGAGGGCAACTCTTCTTGTGTGGATTTGAGCGTTGCGGTTGGCGTCCTTGTTGTCGTCAGCTCATCTGCCGATTGCAGCAGGAAGGCTTCTCCCTCACATATCAGCATGACTTTTCTGTCCTTGAATTTTGGCGCATTCTCATCTTTGCTCCAAACGTCGAGTAATACTTGGCTGAGCTGCTTCTTGTTTTCGTCGTTTGACAGAAACGTTTTCCAGTCTGCAGGACGCTTGGTGCTTTCTCCTTTCACAATGATCTTATCGCCAGTGCCTCTCCTTTTCCTTTCCATCGCTTTGATTGAGTCCGTTTTGTACATGTCTGTACTGAACACCACGCCCGTTCCCTTTGGCAGCATGTCAAATATCTTCTAGCTGATCTCCCTGAAATTGGAGGGAAGCTGTTGAAAACAGTGAAACACTGCGTTGCCATCGATCACAACCAGCGTCGCTTCATGGGGAGGTAGAGCGGCATCTTCCATATCTTTGGAGAGGTAGTTGAACCCTTTTGCTTTGTCGGTCTTGGCAAGGAAATCGTCAGCAGTGGCAATACTGTTAGGTACAGGAGTAAGTTGGTATGCATCAACTGTTTCAGATCGAGTTGAACACCTGCTTCCTGTTCCTTTACAAGGAGTTCAAAGACAAGGTTCCCTTGTTGTTTGTATTCCACAACCTTCTTCTTGGTAGTCTTCATGTGGACGTTTTTGTTCATCGATGCCATCGTTTTCAGGTTTAGCCGCATGACTGGTTCAAAGAAATTGTCATTTGCCATCAGTCTCTGCGTGATAAACGTCTACTTCACGGCTTTACCAGCTTTTTCTGCCCTCGACACATCATGCTGAATGCCGGCTGGGACAGATGCTCCAGATGACAGGGCGATGAGTTTGACCGAGGCTTCCTCACAGAAAAGATCGATGAAACTTTTGATTGCATCCTGAGCCTTCATGACGTTGCTTTCGCTCTTCAGTATCTCAGAAGGACGCAAGTCACGATATCTACTGCCAACCTCATCACCTTGTGCCATGCTAGCTATGTCGAGAGTTGCATGAAGATACTTTGACCTCTCATGGGTTGTCCTGACCCACCTTTGGTAGGCTTCGTGGTTCGACAGCAGTCCCGTGAGACCAGCGCCACCTCCGGCAGCTCCTCCTCGGCTTTTGGCGTGATTCATGAACGTTTCTTCCATGGTCTTGTCCACTGCACAGCGATTGCCAGGAATGAAGGACCTTGCCACGCTGAAAGCACATCTCTGCAGCATCTCCTTGGCTCCAGGATGTGACAAGTCAATGTTTGCCAAGGAGACCGAGAAGAAGGTCAGGTAGCGTGCGTAGTTTTGTCCACCGAAACTGAAGAAGAGGTCTGGCATTCGGGACATCGTTTGTGCGTATAGCAGGAAGTCGTTGATTTTGACAGCCTCAAGGAGCGCTAGGACAAGCCATACATGATCGATGTACGACAAACAAAATTGTGCAGTTGGTCCAAAGGCTCCTTCTCTGACTCTGTCTCTGAACTGTTCGTACTCTGCCGTGAAACTGAAGATAGCTTCATCTTGCTGAAGCTCAGTCAACGTCTCTTTTGAGAAGAAGCATGAGGCTGTCTGGAGTTTGATCATGCTGTCTTCCGACAGTGTCGGAAATGACGTGTCTTCATCTCTGATTTCAAGATATCTTTCCAGCAGCAAGCGTTCTAGACTCTCAAGCATTGTCTTATGGCAGAACAATGCTCGTTCATATGTTTGCCAGACGGCACCCCTTGCCGAGAACCAGAAGAGATCAGACCTGCCTTCAGAGGGATATCTCCGAACCCAGAACCATCCAGCTTTTCCCCAAGCATCTTGAGGTTCGCACAGGCAAGATGGAAAGTACCGATCAGAATAATATGCTTCATATACCGGTCAGGTTGATTCCCGACGATCGGGTAGGCTTTCATACAAACCCCAAGATCAAACGTAGTGATAACGTACTCTTGTCCAACCTCTCTCGTGGCCTCCTCTGCAAGTCGCAAGCACTCCTGGACTGTCTTGTACTCGGTGATTGGGTGATGGGTCACAGGGTAGTAGTCCAATGTCGTCTTCTTTGCCGGGTTCTGCCCACACTGTGAAATGAAGCCAGCCCACGCTGGTATTTCCTGATCTGACATGCTGCTGTATTTCCAGAGAAGAATCCAGTGGAGGTTTGAACTTTTCACTAAAATTGTCAATACTCATATAGTACAGATTCATAAGCTTCTTGATTTTGGCATGGAATTAATTCTTTTGATTAGGTATCCAGTAAACCAATACAAGGATACCACTTCTTTTTTTAAAATCTACATGTTTCATCTCTAAGTAATGCGCGTATTGTATTCTTGACTTATATAGGAAGAACTTAACAGGTAGGATTATGAGATTAATTATTTCGTCAGTTTTCTGCAACGCCAAAGAGAATTAGCTCCATATGTAATGACAGTCGATAGCAGATACTGCAGTTGTTGTTGTTTTTTTAAGGAAACTGGTCTTATTCCATCCAGAATTCTGAAGAAAATCGGCATTTTTATAGATAGTGCTCTATCGAGTCCTTTACGTTGTCACAAAAATTACATTTATTGCTGCAGATGATAGCCTTGTTTCTTAACATACTATTTGTAACTAATATTCTACAGCGCAGTTTGATTTGAAGCCATTTCATTTTGACTTCTTTTTATTTTTTGAATTTTTATGACTACTGCCTTCCAGTCAATTGGTATGTTTAATTAGTTTTTCTTCCCATTTTACAACTGGTTTTATGTTTTATATTTCCACTTCTTCTAGTAATACCTTGTTATGACCTCTGGATCCTTTATTAACTTTCACAGTTTTTGAACATGCCCCACCAATGTTGTCATAAGACATAATTCTTCTTATTCGTTTGTATTCTTTAACTGCTTGCGGACAGCTTGTAAACTCAAGAAAATGTACCCGAATTACATATTTTTGTGTAAAAGATTTGTAGCTTAAAAATTCGCCATTGCTATTAACTAAATCCTTCACAAAAAGTATATTGTTATCTGCCCACTTTTTGTAATAAAAAAGGGTTTATTTTCAATCTTTAATATTCTACTGAAAAAGATGGGCTCTGACAATAACTCACATCCATCCTTTAGTCCAGCTTAGGTGTGAAATTTAGAGTACGTTGAGAATACGTCTTTCCAAAAAGTGTTAAGTTCGCAGCTTTCAAAACGTTCCGGTCCATAATGTTTAACGAGTTTAAATCCGCACATAGAATGTAGTATTTGTACCCATTTAAGGGGAATGAGTAAAAATCTTCCTAATCCAAGCAAGTTTTTTGTGCATTAATATACTTTTCAATATTAAGTATACCTACTCCCCCTTTTCCAACACTGTGTAAGGAATATGTCCTCTTAATCTTATCAATTTTGTTGTCCCATGCAAATTCATAGCACAATTTTTGTATTTGCTTTATCTGAGAGTTTGGAGGATTTGGATGTAGTGTCCACAGATAAGTGAGTTTTAACAGAATTAGAGACTTGAATACAGCAATTCTCCCAAGAGGTGTTGCAGTTCTTTGCAGCCATACCTCGAAAAGATTCTTACTTCGGTAAATTTATCTGCTACGTTTATTTCTATGACATTTGAAAGATCATTTGTAAACCAGAGTCCTAGGATTTTGAAATTTGAGGGATTCCATTCCATCTCTTTATGAGTTAAAAATATAACTGTGGAACTCTTCTTGCTTCTGAGCCACACGTTAAAGGTTTTCTCAAAATTTAGTCTTAACCCTGCATAAGATTCAAACTCAGTCAGAGTTTTAAAAACATTCAGAAATTCAGAAGATTCTGTGTCCCCATTTAAAGCAAATGACATGTCGTAACCAAACTGGTTAATTTTTAAATCAGAATCTGCTATTTTTACGCCTTTTATATCTCCTGCAAGCGAGTATCTCAGCACACAAAATAAATAGGTAAGGTGATAACGGATCACTTTGGCGACAACCTCTCCTTATTTCGAAGCTTTGATATGCTTTTCCATTTACAGTTAGATACGCTTTTATGTTTTCATAAAAAGTGGAGATCCCTTTGCATAACTCTTTTCCAAAACCAAAGGTCGTTAGTACATTATTCATGTATGACCAGTTGACTGAATCAAAAGCTCTCTCGAGGTATATTCAAATTGATAAACCTGGTAAACTCTTTCATATCAAGATAACATATAATATCATAGATAGTTCGGATACTATCTCCAAATATCTTCCTGGTACAAAACTAGTTTGGTCCTCATTGTTTAGTTTTTGTAAAACGGACCTTATTCTCTGAGCTATGCAAGTTGACCCAATTTTATTTACCATGTTCAAAAGTGTTACGGCCACCAGTTCTTAAGATACTCTCTGGATTTATCTTCTTTCAGAATACTAATTTATAATATCTTCCTTCTGCATAACTGACATCTGTCCTTTTAGGTAGCCTTCATTAAGAGAGTGGACAATAAAAACGCATAGCTCTTTCCAGAAAAATGTAAAAAAAAAAAAAAAGAAAAAAAAAAAAGAAACAAATAAAAGCATTCCCTCCGTACCAGGGTTTGTATCATTTTTCATATTTTTCAAAGCTATGGATGCTTCTCCTAATGTTATTAATCTGTTTAGGGCACAATATTCATTCTTCATTAATTTTGAAAGGTTATGTGCATATGTATTCAGGTCCAATTCCTGTGAATTTCTTACTGCATGTAGTAACTGAACTCCGCCTGGTAGTCTCTTTAGACCTAGCAGCTGGTCCCAAGCCCGGATAAAGGAGGAGGGTTGGGCGTGAGGCTAGCAACCTCACCCTGTAAAACAAACGCCTGCTACAGAAACATCAACAATTGCCAAAGAAACGCTACTCCTGGAAGAAGAAGGGCCTGCATCAGCAGGACTCATGACGCGTTGTGGTGAAAGCTGAAAGGAAGCCACAGCGCCGACCCACCTTCTGACGACTAGGAAAACCATCACCATCGGTTCGTGGAACATCAGAACCATGTATGAAGCAGGGAAAACTCGACAAGTAGCAGCTGTGATGCGCAACTACAACCTGGCATTACTAGGACTTAGCGAGACGAGATGGCTACAATCCGGACAAATCAAGTTATCTTCCGGAGAGTTGATCCTCTTTTCAGGCCATGAAGATGAAAACTCTGCACATACAGAGGGAGTAGCAATTATGTTATCAAAAAAGCACAAAAAGCACTAATTGGATGGGAAGCACACGGTCCAAGGATTGTGACTGCAAGTTTCAGAACAAAGAAGAAAGACATCAAACTAAACTTTGTACAGTGCTATGCCCCGACCAACGACCATGATGAAGAGGACAAACATAGCTTCAACAAAAGACTGCAGACAATACTGAACAAGCTGAAGGACAAAGACATCACCATTCTCATGGGAGATATGAATGCCAAGGTAGGAGGAGACAATCGAGGATACAAAGAAGTTATGGGCACCCACGCACCCATGAACGAAAACGGCCAACGACTCGCAGACATCTGCGGGATGAACAACCTAATCATCGGTGGCAGCATATTTCCACACAAAAGGATTCACAAAGAAACATGGGTGTCACCAAATCATGAAACCGAAAATCAAATCGACCACGTCTGCATTTCCAAGAATTTCTGACGGTCGTTGCAGGATGTTAGAGTGAGGAGAGGGGCAGACGTAGCATCAGACCATCACCTTCTGACAGCAAAAATAAAGTTCAAGTTGAAGAAGAACCCAATGAAACCAATAGGAAAAAGAGAAAAGTTCAGTGTAGGGCTGCTTAGAGAACAGTACTACAGACTCATTCACACTGTCCCTGAAGAACAGATTCCAAACCCTACAAGACCTACGCATAGAAGATACAGACACAGGCACCCATTGGACAGAAACAAAAGAAGCCTTTCTATCAACATGCAAAGAGGTTCTTGGATCAAAAACGAAACATCACAAAGATTGGATCACAACAGAAACCTTGGAGAAAATCGACGAACGAAAACAGGAAAGAACAAATCAACAGGAGCAGAACAAGAGCAGAGAAAGCAGCAGCCCACGCAGACCACAGCGAAGCCCACAAGGAAGTGAGACCGAGTGTGAAAAGAGACAAGAAAATGTATATTGATCGGCTAACAGAAGAAGCAGAACAGGCTGCCAACAGCAGAAACATGAAAGCGCTCTGCGATACGACCAGAAAACTCGCAGGAAAGTTTTCAAGGCCAGAGAGACCCATTCAAACCAAACAGGGAGAGACTATTACAGACCAAGAGGGACAACTTAACGGATGGGCGGAGCACTTCAAAGAGTTACTGAACAGAACAGCACCACAAGACACTCCAATATCCCAGCGGCAGAAATAGATCTGCCAATCAATTGTGATCCACCAACCAGAGAAGAAATCGTCAGTGCTATCAAGAAAATGAAGAATGGAAAGGCAGCAGGCCGAGACGCAATTCCAGCAGAAGCACTAAATAAAAGCTGACATCGACACTACAGCAGACATTCTTCAACCACTTTTTGAGAAGATATAGACATATGAAGAGGTCCCTACAGACTGGAAAGATGGACACATCATTAAATTACCAAAGAAGGGAGATCTCAGCAACTTCGGAAACTATTGAGGTATCACACTCCTGTCAGTACCAGGCAAGGTCGTCAATAATAATAATAATAATAATGAATACTTATATAGCGCCTATTCTCGGCTAGAGACCAAGCTCTAAGCGCTTTACAATCAATACTCGCTTACACAACGGGCTGCCTACCTGGGTAGTGCCGACTGAAGAGCTGCCAGCTGGCGCTTCATTCAGTCGTTTCCCGTGTCATCCAGTCAATATCGTTCAATTTCGTTCACTCAGTTTCTTTACTTCCTTCATTCTTTCCATTTCTTACGCAGGGTGCATGCTGTGTGCAACGTGTCATCCATACCAACGGCCAAACTGGCCTACTCTTCCGAAAGTTGGTGATGGGATTTTACGTGTGTGCAAGATATTATGCGTGCGTTCACACACGGAACCTCGGTTTATAGTCTCATTCGAAGGACTGTATGGGAAATGGAGTCAGAATTAATGTTAACTCCGAGGGAAAAATCCCCCTGTACCGAAACGCCCCGGCGGAGATTCGAACCCGCAACCCCAGGATCACCAAGATTACGAGTCAGGCGCTCTACCAACTGAGCTATTCCGGCTCCCTATTCCCGGCTCAACAGGATTCTTTTAGACAGAATGAAGGATGAAGTAGACAAAACACTTGGGGACCAATAAGCAGGCTTCCGGAAAGAACGCTCCTGCACAGACCAGATTGCCACGCTAAGGATCATCATGGAACAAACTTTAGAATGGAACATTTCACTCTACATAAATTTTGTGGACTTTCAGAAAGCCTTCGACAACTTGCACAGAGACAGATTGTGGCAACTATTACGGCACTATGGAGTACCAGCAAAGATCACCAATTTGATCAAGGGATAGCATGCCAGGTGGTTCACGCAGGACAGACAACACGTCGATTTGAGGTGAAGACAGGAGTCCGTCAGGGTTGCATCCTCTCACCATTCCTGTTCCTTCTGGGTGATGAAGAGGACGACAGAAGAAAAGAGGAATGGCATACAGTGGACACTCTGGACCCAGCTCGATGACCTGGACTTCGCGGGTGATCTGGCCCTGCTCTCCCATACCAGACAACAGATGCAGGACAACCTGTCATTCTTCGCAGCAAAGGTCGGCCTTACCATCCACCCGCAGAAAACCCAAAGACTAAAACTTAACACAGTCAGTCCGGACCCTGTGATACTAGATGGAGCCCCACTGGAAGAAGTCAGCAGCTTCACCTATCTGGGCAGCGTAGTCAACCAGCAAGACGGAATTGATGCTGATATGAAAACCAGAATAGGGAAATCAAGAGCAACCTTCATCGCTCTGAAAAACATCTGGAAATCTCGACTAATCACCACCAGGACGAAAATCCTCCTCTTCAATTCAAACGTCAAATCCGTCCTCTTATATGGATCAGAGACCTGGCGAATCACAAAAACCACCATTCAAAAACTGCAGACATTCGTTAACAGCTGCCTGCGAAAGCTCCTCCAGATCCACTGGCCAGAGACAATCAGCAACAAAGAGCTGTGGGAAAGATGTAACCAACTGCCAGTAGAGCAAGACATTCGCAAATGAAGATGGCGGTGGATAGGACACACGCTCTGAAAGCCCCCGGACAACACCACCAGAAAAGCCCTGACCTGGAATCCCCAAGGCAAAAGGAAGCGAGGAAGACCAAGAAACACCTGGAGACGGGACCTGGAATCGGACACCAGGCAGATGGGGCGAATTAGAAAAGATTACCCAGGACCGTGGACGTTGGCGGGCAGTTGTTGATGGCCTATGCTCTGGCAAGAGCAATGGGCCTAAGTAAGTAAGTATGCAGTGACTGAAAAAAATTCTTTGTTTCTTTAAGCATATCCTCGGTTTCAGTTAATACTTCTCCTCTGTTTGATTTTAGTTTCATCATTTTTTAAACTAACAAAATGCCTTTTTTCAAGAGAACAAAAATGTTTGTTTATTTTCTCACACTTTGAGGCCCACTTAGCTCTCGATTTCAGTATTATGCGATCCATAATTTCAATTCTGTGATGTCTTTTTCTAGTTGTTGTTCTGTTTTATATGCTTTCCTTTTGTGTTTTATGCTATATGAAATAGTCTGTGCCCTTATCTCTATGAGAAGAACATTAAAAAAGGGTTGACCTGAAATGGTGATCCAGATTTCATTGTTTGGAATTTGGTCTATAATCTCTCGGTTATATGGCATTACTGCATATTGATTTTTGACTCGATTACTTGTTTCGTTTATGAGTTCCACGTAGAAATATCTTTCAGGAGAGAAGAGTTAAAATTCAAAAAACGTCTGTATCTTTCTTCGTGTTTAAATTCAAGGGTGATATAACCAGAGAACGGTCGCTTTTATATCCATATAATATTTCAGCATTCTTTACGAGTGTGACCAGCGAGTCTGACACTAGAAAAAGGTCTTAACGGCTCTGCTGAAAAGGGTTTTGTCTTCTCAAGCTGTATCTTAGAACTCCGGGATTTCCAGTCTCTCCAAATACCAATAAGGTCTAGTTCTATCATCATGTTCATAAACACTTCTTGTACTTTAGTCTAAGTTTGCCTTAAGCACTAAATTCCAATCTCCAGCAATTATTTTATCAGAAATTTTAAGGTCTTCTATTATCTTTTGTAAGGCTGTGAAACAATATGGCTCATCTTTATTAAGTCCGTATACATTAACAATGCAATATTTCTACCCATTGTGCTACGTACCAAGTTAATATAAGTTCCGGTACTATCTCTTATTGACTTCTTAATCTTGAATCCAAAACTATCATTTAATAGAATAGCCGCTTCCCGAGATCTAGTATTATTACTTGCAAATATACATTCGTAGCCCCACTTGGATCTAATTTAACATTCTAATTTGTGACTAAAATGGGCATCTTATAGATTGAGTAACGTTTTTGTCTTAGGTACTGTAACACACCTCTCCTTTTCTGATAATTTCCCAGACCCTGACAGTTCAACAAAGAAATCGTAACAATAGCCATGTTTTTGCTTAAGAGGGTGGATATTCGTACAGTCATTTTTAATGACGTCCACTCCGTCCTGTATACACTTGAATGTATAACGGTGAAGCGCATCATTCGTGTCTGTATTTTTTTTTTTTTAAAACAGCATCCATACGTCCCCATTCCCTAATCTGACAAGAGTCAGAAAAATATAAGGTAAACAACGTAAGTCTAGCAAATAATCAAAATGAAGACAAGATGTAATCAAAATATCACGTTTACAAGGAAAAACAACATAACAAATGACATACACAAAGAGAAAATAGATATTTATTGTGTTCATTAACAAATGATATAAACTTTCAGTTTTAGGTGTACGCGTAATGATAAAATTTTATGGCTATTAAAAGAAACATTCTTGTTGGAGTCTTAGAAGACTCTAAGGTGGGGGAATTGGTGTGGATCGTGTGTGGCAGTCGTACAGTCTAATGGTGTGTGTTCATGCATACGTATGAAATATATATATATATATATATATATATTGTGTGTGTGTGTGTGTGTTGTGTGTGTGTGTGTGTGTGTGTTCCGCATGCTCATTTGTTTGTTTCGAGCTCTCCTATGTGAAGATTAAAAGATTTAGCAACAGTAAACAGTTTTCTATGGTGACTTGGTTTTTTCTTTTGGTCGAAGTATAAGTATTATGACTTCTATTATGTTCAGCGTATTTCGAACCCCCCTGTTCGAGATACATGACTGGCTGATAGATACTGGGGAAGATCACAATCGAAAGAAGGGAAAACAGGAAAGTTGATTAGAATGGGTACACAGAAAGAAATCCACAGGTACAGCAAAAGACCTTCAAAGAACGGTGAGTAAAAGAAGAAAAAAAAAAAAGAAAAAAAAAAAGAAAAACAAAATCTGTAGAAATACGCAGAAAATCATATGAATAAAATCTTTCCCTCTTCTTATCCTCAAAGGAAAAAAGCATCCTACTTGTAAAACTATAATCTGATTGAATACACCAGGAACTATCCTCTTCTCTTTGGTTACAGTTATGGAAATGAAACCACAACGTCTGTTTAAGTGGGAAGGAAAATGCAGACTGCTCTTAACACACACACACACACACACACACACACACACACACACACACACACACACACACAGCGAGAACTGTGTGTGTGTGTGTGTGTGTGTGTGTGTGTGTGTGTGTGTGTCTGTCTGTCTATTTGTCTGTTTGTATCTCTCTCCCACCCCATGTGTATCTGTCCTTGTCTTTATCTGTCTGTCTGTCTATCTGTCCCCATCCGTCCCCCTGTCTCTGTCTCTGTCTGTCTGTCTGTCTGTCTGTCTGTCTGTCTCTCTCTCTCTCTCTCTCTCTCTCTCTCTCTCTCTCTCTCTCTCTCTCCATGTGCACGAAACGAAGACAAAAAGTGATTGCCTACCTCGCATCGTGATGGGTGGGGAAACGAGAGAGAGAGAGAGAGAGAGAGAGAGAGAGAGAGAGAGAGAGAGGGAGGGAGGGAGGGAGGGAGGGAGGGAGAGCACACGAGAGAGAGAGAGAGAAAGAGAGAGAGAGCGAGAACATGTGTTTGTGTGTGTATGTGCATGCGTGTGTGCGTGTGCGTGTGCGTGCGCGCGCGCGTGTGTGTGTATGTTGTGTGTGTGTGTGTGTGTGTGTGTGTGTGTGTGTGTGTGTGTGTGTTCTTTCCAAAAATGTGGCATGAACTATGTATGTTAAGATCACCTCTTGCTTTTCTTTCAATTTCTTTCTTTTTTCTTTTTATCATATTGGAGATTGAAAACATTGTCAGTTCTTGTTGATAAGAAATTAAACATTTATTTTGGAGAAAAAAAAGAAGTCCGGTCCAAAGTCTGTTAAAAAACATAGGCACAAAAAGTAGTATAAAGAAGCAGCACGGTGGAGGTGCAAGTCTTTCATTCGTTTGTTCCTCCCTCACTGCCTCGGGATTGAGGTGAATCTTCATCCTCTTCAGGAAATGAAGGAAATGAAAACTGTCGTTCACTTCCCCTCCTCAGCGCTCCCTGCTTCTTCCTACCCCCATATTTCATCGTTTCCTTGCTCGGCACCCTTCATGCCACATAGTTGACACAAGGTGAAAATCGCTTCCCAAAAGATCTCTCTCTCTCTCTCTCTCTCTCCTCTCTCTCTCTCTCTCTCTGTCTCTCTCTCTCTCTCTGATTCGTGGTCCTGATCATGGACCCTTTCCTCCCTCTCTACGGTCCATGGATCACTATCCTCCCTTGATCAATCCCCATACTCAGCATTCTGATGTACCACCCTCTTATCCACTCAACCCTTTTCAAAAGAGGTCAGTTTATCCTAGCCTGGAGAGGAAGTCCAGTTCCCCGCATTTTGTCACATGTTAAATCTACAGCAGAACATTCAAAGATAAAATCATGCATAATTCAGGCTTCTAACCCTTTCAGAACACATACGTCTATGTTTACATATTGGTTTATGAGCGTGGGTATGTATGAGTGAGAACATTAGTGTGTATATGCTGCAGGTTTGCCGTACTCGTTGACATAATGCATTATATTTGCGACTGTAACTTGAAGGCGGCTTTTCTGGTCTCGTTGTGTACCTAAACACATGGGTGTTTTTTACTAAAAAATATTTTGCGTGTTACGAATCGTGCTTGTTAGTTTTGTACACATTTTAAGAATATTTGATTCTTTATTTTCCTGATCTGTTTACGTGCTTTATGCATAATTCCTTGCTTTGTGGTAATCACTGGGGTTGCTATTTGATAATTTGATTTTCACTTGATTTTTTTATAATTGGATAATTTTTCTTCTTCGTTTTTCCTGTGAGTCCAGTTGTGTCTTGCAACTGTGCTACCCAGTTTTGCGTCACAGTGCTATCTTCTTTTCAGCGCATTCCTGTCAAGATTCTCTGCTTAGTTGCATATATTGCACGTGTTTCCATTTACGCTGGCTGAAACAGATACTAGTTGTCCTTGAAGCTGTAACCTGTATCATTTGGTTCTGATCACCACTCAGTCGCAATGCCCACGGTGAATGCGTGGCCTTCTAGGGACGGCCTCCGAGTAGGTTTTAAAAAAAAATACCAACCATGTTCTCAACAGATTAGATCAGTCATCTATAACTCTGGCCGACAGTTTCACGTATTTTGTTGTGCTGAATCACGTTTATCGAAGAACATATCTGATGCAGACGTATCTATTCCCGGTTACAACACCGTGCAGTTATCTTCTATTATATATAAGTCTGGCCGACAGTTTCATGTATTTTGTTGTGCTGAATCAGGTTTATCGAAGAACATATCTTTTGCAGACGTATCTATTCCCGGTTACAACATCGTGAGACCCAATCCCATTCTACCAAAACAAACTGGCTTAATCCTATAAATCAGTCAGTCTGGTACGTATAAACGTATCATATCGCTTGAAAAACATAATATAGAATGTATATGGGTCGAATTTAATTTGAAAAGAAACAAGCCATTATTCACTGGAATCATTTATAGAAACCCCGCCGAACATATAGAATGGGTCAACAAATTTACTGATATGCTTGAAGATGTACAGTCACTGAAATTGCGACGTATTGCTTCTATCCGGTCTTACCTCTCCACACAGGCAACAATCAGACTCATCACCGCCATGGTAAAGTCCCGACTAGACTACTGTAACTCTGTGTTAGCAGGACTTCCTTCAGAACAGCTTGCACGATTACAAAGAGTGCAAAACAGTGCAGCTCGGCTTGTTCTCAAAAAGCGTAAAAATGAGCATATTACACCTTTGTTACGTGGACTCCACTGGCTTCCCATCAAATATCGATGGCAGTTCAAAATCGCAGTTTTTGTCTATCGTTACTTTGATGGGACACTCCCACAGTATCTTTCTGCTTCTTTGTCCACCTATCAGACTTCTCGGTCTCTTCGCTCATCTTCTCAAAAACTTCTGAAAATTCCTAGGCGCTCGTTAAAGACAGTCGGTGAGAGAGCATTTAGCTTTAGTGCTCCCACTCTTTGGAATTCTCTTCCTGACAGCTTACGTGACCTGCCCACATTATCTAAATTCAAGTCAGAGTTAAAAACATACTTCTTTTGGAAAGCCTTCTTCAACCATAATATGTAACTGCTGTGTCTATTATTCTGACCTGACTTTTCATGTACTGCATGCAAAACTGTATTGTTTACGCTTGAACCGATAAGTGCGCCTGTGTTGGTTGTGTGTGTGTGTGTGTGTGTGTGTGTGTGTGTGTGTGTGTGTGTGTGTGTGTGAGTGTGTGTGTGTGTGTTGAGCGCAATGAGTTGATCCCAAGAATTGCGCCATATAAAATCTATACATTATTATTATTATTACTGACAATGAAATCATCCATCTCTGTGATTTTAACATTGATCTTTTAAAGCCCAGACATCGATGGATTTAAACATTTGAGAATTTTGGACTTCATCAATTAATTGAAACGCCCACTAGAATTACTCCGTTTTCTTAAACACTGATTGATCACATTTATAGCAACACACAACAAAACATTGTTAAGTGTATTCTCCATATTGTGGCTGCAGTTATCATTTACCTGTTTTCTTACCTGGTTCAGGGAAGGCACAAAAATTTCTAGGCCTGGACACAAAGTTATTACCTATAGATCTTTTGCTAACTTTGATAACGACGCATTTCTTTTCGACCTGGCACATTCATCTTTATCAAATGTGTATCAGTTCACTGATCCTGATGAAGCATTTCAATTATGGCACAAGTCATTTACTTATATCTATGACAAACATGCTCCCTTCATAAATAAAGAATAAAATGCCCCCTTTATAACTAAAAGAATAAAACGTTCCCCCAAGCCAAACGTTCCCCCTAAAAGAATAAAACGTTCCCCCTGGTTGACGGATGTCATCCAGGATGCGATGTGTGAAAGAGACATGCTGTTAAAAGCAAAACAATTTAAAGATTTGAAAAAAAAAAACCGACGAAATAAAGTTACGGCAATGTTACGTTCAACGAAAAAGAAATACTTTCGAGATCCAATACAAATTGGAAGGTTCTGATAATTCTAAACCGATCGATTTGGAATTCTAAAAATATAACCTCGGACGCTGTCGTTCCTCCTATTACGGTGTTTGACGTTCACGTTCCTCTTACACATCTCAAACAGACAGGCACACGTGGCCTTGATGATTTAGATGGTTAGATTATTAAATCATGTGCTCCTATCATCACAGAATCTAACTTATTTGTACGATCTCTGCATTGACAAAAGCTATTGTCCTTATATTTTAAGCAAGCCAAAATTATTCCTGTCTATAAATCTGAAGATGAAACTAACCCATCAAATTACAGACCTATTTCAATATTATCAGTCCTGTCGAAACCTGTCACATGTTTCAGAGAACAATTTGCTTCATCCAAATCAATCAGGATTTAGAGAAATCCATTCATGCCACACTGCTTTAACTAACCTCGTCGAGGATTGGCTCGTTAATATCAATGATAACAAATTCACGGGAGTATTGTTCGTCGACTTTGCAAAAGCTTTCGACGTCATTGACCATAATTTGCTGCTACGTAAGCTGGCCTTATATAGACTTTCCGACCAATCTCTTTCTCTTGTTAGATCTTTTCTTTCTAACCGTCATCACAAGGTTCTCTTGGGCAACCAACAATCCAATTTCCAGATACAAAAATGTGGTGTTCCCCATGGATCCAACCTTGGTCCTCTACTTTTTTTCTCTCTATATTAATGATCTTCCCTTATACGTTACAAGAGGCGTATGTGAACTATTTGTATATGATACGTCTATTCATTCGAGCCATTCTAATTTGAAGCAATTATCCACGACTCTGCAGAACAATGTTAATGGATTGAGCTGAACCACATGCAATTGAACGACCAAAAAACTAAATACATGATAATAACTTCGCGACAAAATTGGCAAAAAGTAACCTTCAGTCTGCCTTCTATACAGTCATTCATGAAGTTAATACTCACAAAGTTTTAGGTGTTACTATCGACAAATAATCTCTCCTGGTCACCCCATTTCGATAGTTTTTGCGAACGTTTTTCCCAAAAGTTATTTCAACTTTCAAAAATTAAGAATTTTCTTGATGTTACAGCTCGAAAGAAATTCTTTCATGCATTTATTTCATCATCTATATCGATTATGCGTCAACGCTGTAAGATCAATACAGTGCAAACACATTGAAATATCTAAACAGGATCCATAAACGCTACTTTTAAAAGGTACTAGTTTGACAACTGAAGACTACTTAGCGCTGGATATCCTTCCATTATCGTATAAACTACAGTTTAACAAAGCAGTTGTGATGTATCGAATAATGAATGGATTTGCTCCTTGTACACTAACCACATGATTTCTGCGAAATCAGTCAAGATACACGAATGATATTGTAATGAGAAAACCCAGAACTGATCTTTTTAAGCAATAAATAAGTAGGGTAAGTCTTGCTCCCATAAGAAAACCTAACATAGAGTAACTTTTATTCAAGACCGGCACAGCCTTTTAAACTTGAATAAAGTCAGACGAACACAGAGACGAACAATCTAATAGTGGGGGGAAAACAAGCGCAGGCCAAAAACCCCTCCGTCATAACAGTAATGACTTGGCAAAGATTTGAACTTAAGGGGGAGGGGGGGGGGGGGGGTTGAAGATGAAGAATATGGGAACATAAAATTAAGAAAATATGCTATAAATATGAAATCTGTTCACTAGCTGAATGAGGGAACCATCGCAATCCCTTTTGAAGGCAGATTTATTTGTATTGCCTGCTCCTAGGCCTTTCGTCCGCTGGATCGGACTCATCGGGGAGACACGGCTGATTGTGTCTGTGCTCCCGGCGTCAAATAGAGACACACCACAGTCCATAACACTGTGGTGTTCTCACCACAAAGGGATCAAAAAAAAGAATCCAACAGCACCCCCAAAGCAGCCAGTGAAGGGTAGTAAATGAAACCAAAACAAAAGTGTGGGGAGGAAAAAAGTTGCTGAAAAACTAAAGACATTATGCAAGCAGTATAAAATGCAGGGGACAATCTTTGAGCCTACGCCAGAGGATCCACCCAAGGATGCAAACACAAAGACGGACAGAAACAAATACAAATAGCCTCGATTTAATTGAAATGAAGTTGAAAATAAAATGAGGCAGGGAACAGTAAACAATATGCAATATACAAGTAGGGTAAGTCTTGCTCCCATAAGAAAACCTAACATAGAGTAACTTTTATTCAAGACCGGCACAGCCTTTTAAACTTGAATAAAGTCAGACGAATACAAAGACGAACAATCTAATAAACAAGCGCAGGCCAACAACCTCTCCGTCATAACTGTAATGACTTGGCAAAGATTTGAACTTAACCCCATTAATGCCTAGCGTCGCATTTTTGAGACACTTTACTCATAAGCCTCTCAAAAGTGAATCTTATCGTTTGTGAGCATACGCTTGTCTACATCAGTAAAGGAAGGCTACCTCGCCAATTAGACGCAATTTTGGTGCATGACTTCCTGTGGAGCATCTGACAGCAGCCATTTGCATCAACATTTTCAAGAGAACAATTGTCCAAATGTCAACCTCCAAAAGGTAAGCCCATAGTTCATACCGCATGTAACTTTTTAATAATATCAAATAAGAAAAAATGTTGTTTTGGTTCATGATCTAAATTTGTATCTCTTAGATTTTGTTTGGAAATCATAGATTACGTGTTCCATGTGCTGAAAGATGCGTTCCAAAAATGGGACGCTAGGCACGAGAGGGTAGGGTTTTTTTGCTAACACGACTCTTGTAGTTATTGTGTTGTTTTCATGAATTTCACGGTATATAAAGTAATAAGCATGCTAGAAGATTAACTCGCATTTGAAAGAGCAAGTACTATGTAGAACCACCCCTAAATCAAATGATGATCTGACAGATGAGGATGGTGTGGATGAGAACGAAGGAGGAACGGTCGACAACCTGAATCGGTGCCAGTGGACAAGGGCACAAGCCGTGGTGGCAAGGGGTGGAATGCACACTACGTTCACAGACGATGAGGAAGAGGAGGATTTGCCACCAACTGTAAATATTACTGGAATATAAGTCAGTTACCAAGATAGTGAATGGTTTCCAACTGACTCGTTCATTGAGATAGGTCCTCTTCGCAAGGGGGTGTTGGTCAGAGTATAGTGACAGTTCATAAGGGCTTCATTTGGGATCCTGCTGGATCGATATTGAGTCCAGATACTAAACAAAAAGACTGATTTGCAGTGATTTCCAATGAACAAACCCCACAGAGGATTCGCAAGTGTGGCGCATGCATGTAATATGGATATGTAATGGTTTCATTGCTCACATGTGTTATTTTTAGATTTTATTTCATGTCACTATATTTTTGTGCACAGGCACCTGGAGAGGCTGACCATGAGGGACCTTCTACTTAACATGTGGTTCCACATCTTTCGGATATGCAGCTAAGAGGCAGGGGTCTTCAGCTAAGAGGCAAGAGTCTTCACTAGGAGAAGCACTTCCAGCAAAAAAGACAAAGATGTTGAAGACCAGAGATTGAAGATGCACAGAACTCGGCCAAAGGTAGAAGGACAGGTTCAAATGGGATGTTCCCCAGCGTCATGTGTCTGGACTTCCACCCACACCCATGGAACTCTTTGAAGTCTTTTTTTATGATGAAGTCATCCAGATGATGGTCGACATTCAGAAAAGTATGCATGCTCAAAAGAAAACGAAACTCAAAACAAGCCCATGTGAAATGAAGGCCTTCCTAGAGATTGAGATACCTGAGCCTCACATCATCAAGCACTATAACCGGACCATGGGAGGCGTAGACCGTATGGATCAAAATGTTGATCAGTGCCCTACAGCCATCAGATACAAAAAAGTGGTGGTGGCTCATTTTGGCATACAGCTTTGATGTGAGCGTGCAGTGGACTTGGCACCTGCACAGAGAAACACCCACCAGCCAGGAAAAGCCTCTTGATTTGCTGGCAGTAGGTCGTTCTATTGCTTGGACCTACCTGATCTGTGCACCAAGGACCAAGGGAGCTGGACAGCCCAAGTGCCAAGGGGAAAAAACCCATCCTTGAAGAGAGAGTGTCCACTACAGTCCGATTTGATGGAATCAACCATCTTGTAAAGCTTGGCCTACCCAGCGTCGTTGTGCTGTTTTTGGCATGAACACCAATAGGAGATGTCAGAAATGTAGAGTAGGACTGCATGACAAATGCTTTGCGGTTTTCCATACTCAGTGACTGCAGCGTCCAGGACGGAAGGACCATACTCAACAGTAATGACAATCAGCATTTGCTATATGGAAAAACTGTTAGTTTGTTTTTTGAATGATTTGTCTCCACCATTCTACCCTCTCCCCTTCCACTTTTCTATTGCAGATAGCAAGGGACGCGTTTGCAGAACAGATTCATTTCATATTTTCAGATACATTTTTTTGGTAATAATTGTTACTTTGTATGATCCTATTCCCTATTTTTCATTATTTTTCCATCACAGTGTGTTTTTCTCCATGGTTCATTGTCACAGAATCATAAAAACTAATAATAATCATAAAAAATAATAATGGAGATTATTGTCATGTGTATGAAAAACCCCTACCCTCTTGCGCCTAGCGTCCCATTTTTGGGACAGTACTATCATCCACCACAGATTCATTGCAAATACATATTTGCCAAAAATACAGTTGATAACCTTCAAACTACAATAAATCTGACACATTTTCACTATTTTTGTCAAAAACAAAAATCCAGGCATTAATTGGTTAAGGCCTTAAGTTCAAATCTTTGCCATTTGGAGTGTGATGGATAGCAATGCCAGAACATTTTATTTGAAAACACAGAAAATGCAGAAAAACATTCTCACTGCCACCTTTGCCATGATCAAAGTAGGGGATGTGAGTGTCAAAAGCAGTAATGCTGAGTTGAAATCCACCCTACGAGACAACACAGACGCTATCGGCATTAACCTCAAGATAATCCATGACTTGTCCATGGAACGCCGCACTAGAATTTTGAGTGCCCCTAATAAATCAGAAATAAAAAAAAACTGGCGTCTGAAGACATTGCCATTACTGATTTCCTCTTTGAAAGTGACTTGAAAAGTGCTTTTCGGCATCGAGTCTAGCTTAAAACTTGGAATCAACATGATTCAGTCCATCAAGGGACGAAAATTTGTGCCCGGTTTTTCAGAAAAACGGAGCATGGGGAGATCGCAGCCGGGGTCAGGGCCGAGGCCACCAAGCATGGTCACCGAAGTCGAACCCATATTAGAGGGGGGCTCGGGACCGAGGTCACCAATCATGGTCACTGATGTCGAACCCATATTAGAGGGGGGCTCGGGACCGAGGCCACCAATCATGGTCACCGATGTCGAACCCATATCAGAGGGAAGCCCCGGGGCCGAGGCCACCAATCATGGTCACCGATGTCGAGCCCATATCAGAGGGGCCCCGGGGCCGAGGTCACCAATCATGGTCACCGATGTCGAACTCATATCAGAGGGGGCCCGGGGCCGAGGCCACCAAGCATGGTCACCGATGTCGAACTCATATCAGAGGGGGCCCGGGGACGAGGCCACCAAGCATGGTCACCGATGTCGAACCCATATCAGAGGGAAGCCCCGGGGCCGAGGTCACCAGTCATGGCCACCGATGTCGAGCCCATATCAGAGGGGGGCCTGGGGCCGAGGCCATCAATCATGGTCACTGATGTCAAACCCTTATCAGAGGAGGCCCGGGGACGAGGCCACCAAGCATGGTCACTGATGTCAAACCCATATCAGAGGGGGCCCGGGGACGAGGCCACCAAGCATGGTCACCGATGTCGAACTCATATCAGAGGGGGGCCCCGGGGCCGAGGCCAAAGATCTCGAGGCCGATGGATGCAGAGGAACGCACTTCAACAACTCCAGTAGAGGGTGAGTGTAAAACGCAATTACGTTTTTGAAGCAAGCAGACTGAAATATCACGTGGACAGTTGGCGACAGTTGTCCTCTGAACTGATATGATAATGGGTGCCAAAATTCCTATCAATAACATGAAGAGATTGGCAGGGCTCAGAGTAACTCCGAATCAGGTACAAGGAAATTTATGGTCAGAAACAGACAAAGAAATGCAGAAATTACTTGCCATGAAAGTTATTAAATGTTGAGTACATGAAGAAGAAGAGGTGATATCTCCCATTTTCTTAGTACGGAAATCAGACAGGTCATATAAGATGATTTTAAATTTGAAAAAAAATTCAATGAGGTTGTGGAATATGAAGATGGAGAGTCTGAACTCTGCCACAAATTTGTTGAAGAAAGATTGCTTTATGGCATCAGTTGATATTCGCCATGCTTATTATTCCGTACCTATTGACCCTGAATTTCAAAAGTTCCTAAAGTTTCAATGAAGAGGTCAATTGTACACCTACACATATTTCCCCAATGGGTTAGCTGACTGCCCTCGCTACTTCACAAAACTGCTAAAACCTGTTAACGCTCGTCTTAGATCACAGGGTTTTTTATCCTCAGCATTCATTGATGATTGTTACTTACAAGGTCAGAGTTGCAATGAGTGTAAACAGAATGCAGAGGCAACAGTTGACGTTTTCCAGAAGCTGGGCTTAAAATACATTGTGATAAATCAGTCCTAGAGCCCTCCAAGAAACTGACCTACTTGGGCTTTATACTTCATTCAGAGAACATGATGGTAACATTATCATAAGGAAAACGGAGAAACTTGACAGCAGTTTGGCAGGCACTACAGAACAAAAATGTACGCACTATTAGAGGTCATTGGAAAGTTGGTGTCTGTATTTCCAGCAGTAAAAATAGGGCCATTATACTACAGACAATTGGAAAAACTAAAATCCATGGCTCTAAAGAAAAATTGTGGGAATTTTGATGCCACTGTTTCTCTGTCTGAAGCACCAGCTCATGAGCTAGATTGGTGGGTTGGTGGATAGCCAATATTAGCTCCAGTGCATATACACTCGAGATTGGAGAGCCTACTAGGGATATCACAACTGATGCCTCCTGGTGGTTGGGGAGCGGTTTATAACAGGAATGAGACTGGAGGTAGATGGACTGCTGAAGAAAAAGGAAAACACATCAATGTACGGTAGCGGTACAAATGCTCTAAAAAAAGCTACAGACAAGAAGTGTATGGACAACATGTCAAAATACTGTATGACAACATGTGTGTTGTTTCCTACCTAAGAAATGTGGGTGGTTCACATTCGCCTGAATGTAATGACAGCACACAGGAATTGGGTCTGGTACCTAGAAAGAGGGATTTGGCTGACAGTGTCACATATCCCACGAAAATTGAATGTTAAAGCAGACCAATGTTCTCGCACGTTTCAAGACAGAAGTGAATGGAGGTTAGACGCCAAACTTTTCAAGCAACTTTGCAAAAAACTTGCATTCACAGAGGTAGATTTGTTTGCAACAAGATTAAACTGTCAGGTGAAGCCCTTTATTATGGGGACCAGTCCTAGAATCTGTAGCAATTGATGCATTCACAGTCAACTGAAGCAGGTGGAAACAAGTGTATGCTTTTCCACCTTTCAGTGTGATCCAGAAGACCCTAGCAAAGCTGGAGCAGGATCATGCCGAGGGGATCTTCATTGTACCATACTGGCCAACAGCTGTGTGGTATCCTCAGATGCTACAGTTACTATGCAAAGACATGTCCTCCTACCACGAGGGAAGAGAACTCTCCGACTGGTACACACCGACACTGCTCACCCCCTTCACAAGTCTTCAACTATTGGCGGTCGCCTTATCCGGGAAGCGGTCAGAGCCCAAGGAAACCCTGAGGATGCTTGCAATACTATTTGTGTATCATGGCGACCATCCACAACAAAACAGTACTCGACCTATCTCACGAGATGGAATCGGTTCTGTGCTACACGGGATCTGGATCCCTTTTGTCCAGCTGTGGGATCTCTGTTAAAGTTTCTTACCAGGTTATATGATGACGGACTGGGCTATAGTGCGATCAACACCACCCGGAGTGTAGTATCAGCAATCACTCTGAACTCTCTTGGGTCTCACCCGCATGTGGTTAGGTTTATGAAAGGATTTTAAGCTCAGAACACAATTGCCTAAGTACACACATACATGGGATGTAGCAGTCTTAGAACATTTTAGCAAACTGAAATCTAACGTCAGTCTTTCTCTCAAGGAACTCTCTAAGAAGTTATGTGCCTTGTTGTTGCTTTTTTCAGCTCAAGGGGTGCAAACTGTATATCTGTTAAAGCGTAGCTGTGTTCACTTTCATAGCAATGGGTGTACTATTTCACTAGTCAATAAATTGAAACATACACGACCAAGGCACCACCAAAAAGCGTTAGAATTACCCAGTTTTCAAGAGGACGAGAAAGTGTGTGTGGTACAGTGTTTAAAGAATACATATATCGGACAGATAAACTAAGAAAGAGTGCTGACTAGTTGTTGTTATGTTATAAAAGCCCACACGGACCTGCCAGTAAAGATACACAGTGTCAAGGTGGTTGAAAGAAGTATTAGTGGATGCTGGAATCCAGAATTTTGCACCTCATAGCTTTAGGGGAGCAGCTTCCTCTGCAATGTTAACCAGTGGTATAACTCTGGATGATATTTTGAGGTCAGCAGGGTGGACCAATGCCTCTACTTTTCATATGTTTTATAACAGATCAGTTGAGAAAAAAACCAAAGGAGGAACAGTCCAGTCAGACTTTTCTTTTCAGATATTTCACAAGCAAATACTAACCGTGGTCCTGTCTTGTAGAAAGGACATTGTGCGCACATAGACGCTATATGAAACCAGTTGATGATTCAAGGTCCAAAAATGCATTTGCTTCTTCTTTGTCTATTGTTTTCTTTCAATGTGGTGTTTATGAAAGAAACAGTGTTTATTCTTTGTTTTCTTGCTCAAAGTGGTACTTGTTCACAGACTGTTTTCTCCAATGATATGGCACACACACACACACACACACACACACACACACACACACACACACACACACATATTTATATATATATATACATATATAGATAGATATATATATATATATATATATATATATATCCATGTGTACTTCTTTTTCCAATACAGGTAGCCTGCTATGTATTTTGCTGACAGCCTGCTTCACTGAATGACTTTTTGTATCATTCGTGGACAGGGTAACAATACTCAAAGAGAAAAGGCCAGATTGCTGACAAACATTCACCAGAGCACTGAATGCAGGCAGTGTTAATGCCATATCCGTCTTTTTATTTTGAAAATTGGTTTGTTACACATTTCTTGTATGCTGTGACAATTGAACTAGTCATACAAAGATTATTGAGTTGGTTCATAAATAAACCAACATATTTCAAATACTGAATTGAATATGTTACCTTGAGTGGATGTGAATATGTTGACCAGCTTTGAAGTCTCATATATCCCGTAGCTCCGAGAAGCAACGAGAAATGGAATCAGAAACATAAACGAGTACTTACCATGTAAGTCGAAGTTTGTGTAGAATTCCATGATCGGAGGTTATAGGAGTGGAGGGATATATGCCCACCACTCCACTCCCAGTTTTTTGTACTCCCAGTTCCTATAGAACAGGGAGTAATTTAGAATGGGAACGATGAAATGCTGTCTGTGTGTCTCTGTGTCTGTCCGTCCGTCCGTGGTCAAAATGTGTTCCACTCGCTCCAGACAAAACTACTGGGCCGATCTTTCTGAAAATCTGTAGGTATGTTTATTATGGGTCAAGGATGATGCTCGATGTTTTAGTGTACCGTTATAGCCGTTACTAACGGTTGTAACGGCCTGTAACGGTTTTTCTTCTTTATGGAATATCTCCGAAAGTACTTGGCCGATCTTTGTGAAAATGAGCAGGTATGTTCATTATGGGTTAAGGATGATGCCCGATGTTTTAGTTTACCCCGTTATAGCCGTTACTAACGGCTGTAACGGCCTGCAACGGTTTTTCTTCTTTATGGAATATTTCAAAAAGAACTTGGCCGATCTTTCTGAGAATTTGTAGGTATGTTTATTATGGGTCACGAATAATGCCAGATGTTTTAGTTTACCGTTATATCCGTTACTAACGGCTGTAACGGCCTGTAACGGTTTTTCTTCTTTATGGAATATCTCCGAAAGTACTTGGCCGATCTTTGTGAAAATCAGCAGGTATGTTCATTATGGGTCACGGATGATGCCCGATGTTTTAGTTTACCCCGTTATAGCCGTTACTAACGGCCTGCAACGGTTTTTCTTCTTTATGGAATATCTCCGAAAGTACTTGGCCGATCTTTCTGAAAATTTGTAGGTATGTCCATTATGGGTCATGGATGATGCCCGATGTTTTAGTTTACCGTTATAGCCGTTACTAACGGCTATAACGGCCCCTAACGGTTTTTCTTCTTCATGGAATATCTCAGGAAGTACATGGCCGATCTTTCTGAAAATTTGTAGGTATGTTCATTATGGGTCACGGATGATGCCCGATATTTTAGTTTACCGTTATAGCCGTTACTAACGGCTATAACGGCCCCAAACGGTTGTTGGTGCCCATATGGGCGCCGGCCCATAAAGTCGCCGGCGACCATATGGGCAGGGACTTCGGTGCCCGTACGGTCGCCAGTTGCCCATAAGGTCGCCGGCGACCGTACGGGCACTGAGTGTAGATATTTTCTGCAGTTAAAATACAGACGTGAACGACTTAGTAAATATATGACCTGTAATATGAAGCGCTTCTCTCTCTCTCTCTCTCTCTCTCTCTCTCTCTCTCTCTCTCTCTCTCTCTCTCTCTCGTGTGAGTGTGTGTGTGTGTGTGTGTGTGTGTGTGTGTGTGTGTGTGTGTGTGTGTGTGTGTGTGTGTGCGTGTGGGTGGGGGGGGAGGAGGAGAGGGAGACTTAGTAAATATATGACCTGTAATATGATAGTGCTTCTCTCTCTCTCTCTCTCTCTCTCTCTCTCTCTCTCTCTCTGTGCGCGCGCGCGCGCGCGTGCGCGTGCGCGTGTGTGCGCGTGCGCATGTGTTTCGTTTCATTGGTATACCTCAAGATGGACGACGACAAATAATTTATGATTGTTGCAGTCAGAAATCGACTGTTTCTTTGGGACAAGTCTGATAGAAACCATTTCAACAGAGATATGATTGCTGCAGCATGGACAAACATTGCAAAAGAAATCGGAGGAGGTGGTAAGTGTTCTGTTCATTTTATTATTTATTTATTTTATTATTCCACCAGAAAAAATTCTCTCTCTCTCTCTCTCTCTCTCTCTCTCACCGTACGTAGCGGACGTGTTTTGCAGAGCTCCGACAAATGTTGATATATTTTTCTCAATAACTACAGAAATCAAGCATCTTTATAATTTCATTTGAGATTAGCAAATAGATCATTGGTTACCGATCATGCCTGTATCGAATTTACACGCAAGAAGTTGTTGTGGAAGTTTTTATTTTTGCTTTCAAAATTTCATGCGGAGGAGAAGCCTCTTAGCCAAGCAGTCACGGACTTTGCGCCTGTCGCTTCGCTGGCCACTCAGTTTGACACGGACTCTACTCACTGGCTGTATGTTGATTGCGCTTTGCCTCAGAATAGACAGTACAACTTCGGCTAACGGCATATGTCGCTGCACCGTTCAAAATGGAAACAACTGCAGCAATTCTGTCCACATGACAATGGAAGATCTACGGATGTCTTTTTTTATGCTCGCCTGTACAGACACGTTCCTGAAAAGACAACCTGGGGAAACCCAGCAAATACGCTACAAAGTAACACTTCACTTCAGAGGGGGATTTACCGTTATCATCTGTGCCATCGCCACTGTATTCGAAGCATGTCTCCTCCTCGCCTGTGGAGATGTGGAATCCAACCCCGGACCAGCAACAGCGAAGGAACAGAGTACAGGTGAGCGTGGTGAAACCATGTACAATGAAAAAGAGCAAGACTTAAATTCCCGTTTGTCCCTCCTTCACGATAACATAGTTGTCATAACTGAAACCATATCAAGAATGGAAAATGCGAATCAGCGACAAGGACAGATTATTGAAGACAGATTGATAAGCGTTGAAGACAAATTGACCGCCGCCTGACCCACATAGAAGAAGTTCAAAATCAGCTGACAACTGATATTCATGATATGCGAAAGGGATGTCAAGAATTATCAGAAGAAAATAAAAATCTGAAAGAAGAAATATCTCTACTTCAAAACAAGTGTGACTACCTTGAAAATCAGAGTCGGCGGAATAATCTTCTCTTTTTTGGCCTTCCCCTTGAAACATCCTGGGAAAAGTGTGAACAACTCGTGCATATGGTCATCAAGGAAGGACTATCTATTAACGAAGAAATATATTTAGAACGCGCTCATAGAGCGGGCAAAGCTATCATCGTCAGATTTTTGTCCTTTAAACAAAAGTCTCTGGTTCTCTCTCTAGCTCGGCGACTGAAGGAGTCAGAACTGTACCATGGCATCTACATCCGAGAAGATTTTTCAGCAACTGTACAAACAAAACGAAGAGCGTTACTCAGCACGAGACAAGATCTAATATCCAAAGGAGAAGTTGCAAGGTTGCGTTTTGACAAGCTTGTCACGAAAAACGCTGTCTATGAATTTGACCCCGTCAGCCAACGAGTGACAAAAAGCCAGACAGGTACCAGCAGGGTAACAGGAACCTCTGCCACAGGCCAGGCCAGACCAGGACAACACAGACAGCAACAACACCGTGCGGACAGATCAGCGGATCTGCTGCTGCCAGTGGAGGAGTACCCTCCACTGCCATCGAGGGGACGTGAAGGGAATCTTCCCTCGCTCAGTGACCAGCGACCTCAGACCACCGGTACCGGCCAGTCGACCTCCCAGCGTGGTGCCAGGAAGCAGCCTGAAGTCAGCGGCAGGGGAACGGGGGACAGCAGACAGCAGCAACGAGGAGCGACAGGTCCGGGAAGATCGTCACCCAGGGATCGGCCCCGTGTTAACGACACTTACTCTGCCACTCGCCCCAGCGCCAAGTACAATCTGCGGACAAGAGCGGCACCGAACACGAATGCAGCAGAACCAGGAGCAGGACAAGCGAGGAACGACAGCAGCAAGGCAGGCACCCGCACCCCTGCATGGTCCAGTGGAGACGATGGCCCCACAACTCCCCGAGACTTTGGAAGAGAACAAGGTAGGACCCCGCCATCCCAGACAAGGACAGACTCCATGTTCCGCCTGTCCCACCGTCGTCCTGCCCCTGTAGTCGACATGGCTCACCATGGTGTTGACACACACAGGACAGATGACCAGACTGACAACCAGACAGATGACCAGACTGATGACCATACGGACGACCCAACTAATGACCAAACAAACGACCCTGACTTTACAACTGACCCTACTGTTGAAGACCAAGCAGACGTCAACAGATAGGAATCCGGCCGGCCCCCAGCAGCACCCAGTGTATCCTTTCTGTCATACAACATTGGTGGCTTAGCAAGCAAACTGTGCGATACTGACTGGGTAAATTACATTAATCAATTTGATATTATTACATTAACAGAGACATTTGTGGATGAAAATTTCGATACATCAAATATTTTCTTGGATTTTAAGAAATTACTGTATCCTGCAGTGAAATTATCACAGCAAGGCAGAAGATCAGGTGGCATTTTAGTATTGATAAGAAACTCTCTGAATAGACACGTGCATGAAATTAGAATGGATTCGGAAAACATCATAGTGCTTAGTCTGTCGAGGTCTCTCTTTGGTTGTACTTGGGACGTTTTGTATTTAGCTACGTACGTACCTCCCACAGGCAGTCCCTTTTATGACCAGTCCCAGAGTAACTGTCTTCTTGATGAGATAGACAGATGTTTACATGACCTGACAGATGAGTACGATAACGTGCATCTGATCTGTACCGGTGATTTTAACGCACGGACTTCTAGCTGTCAAATAAATGTAGATCTCCTTCAGGACAACGACGAGGAAAGTAACCCATTGCACAGTGAGCCCTTGTGGCAACTAAGCCGAAGATCATATGACACTCAAATTAATAATTTTGGAAGAAAACTCCTTGAACTATGCATTTGCTATAGAATGTTAATCATGAATGGTTATGTGACAGGAGACGAAGAAGGAAAACTGACCTATATGTCTGAACATGGTCACAGTGTTGTGGACTATTTCTTAACTGATGCTGATTTCTTTCAAATGGTCGGCAGCGTAATAGTTGGTGACAGAGTAGAATCTGACCATATGCATGTAGAGATGTATTGCCAAGGTCGGACTGATAGTGATCAGCACAGCTTGGAGGCAAGAAAAAGAAATAAAAAAGAAAAAATTGTGTGGCAGGGTGACAAAGCAGATATTTTCAAAGATAACCTTTCATCACTGATATTTCGAGGGAGAATGAATGATGCGGAAAGCCTTATAGATATCGATCCAGACGAGTCCATTAGACTGTTCAATAGATCTCTATTGGAAGCTGCTGACTGTATGAAAAAATCCGTTGTTGTTGATGCCAGTGTAAGAGATCGGAATTCAAGATGGTTCGACAAAGAATGCTTGTTGAAGAAAAAAGAGGTAAGGGGGTATTTGAGACATTTTAATCGAACGAAAAGAGAAGAAAAGTATAAAGAATATACCTTAAAGCGAAAAGAATACAAAACTCTAACTGAAACTAAGAAAAAGACCACAAGAGAGCTTCGGTAACAGCGCTACTTAGTTCTGCAAATGATTCAAAAGAGTTCTGGAAAGAAATTAAGAAGCACAGGAGAAGTACAACAGTCACTAATAACATCAGTAATGATGAATGGGTCTTACACTTTGAAAAGGTGTTTAACGCAAACATTGCCGATAGCATTGATCAAACGGATATGTCAAGGGAAGACCAAAACTACAATAGCACTCTTGACTGCGAAATAAGCGAGGCGGAGATAAGAAAAGCAATTAAACAATTGAAATGTAAGAAAGCAGCAGGGCCGGATGGTATTCTAGCAGAAATGTTAAAATCCGCTGAACCAGAAATAATAAGATATTTGAAATCTTATTTCAATAAACTTTTCGTTAATGGATTTTTTCCCGATGAATGGACTAAAGCGATTATTGTACCGTTGCACAAGAAAGGTGACCCAAACAATCCCGATAACTACAGGGGGATATCATTATTGAGTGTTGTAAGTAAGGTGTTCACCAAAATTATAAATAACAGGCTGTACGTATGGGCTGAGAACAACTCTTTGTTAAACGATGCGCAAGCAGGCTTTCGTAAGGGACGCTCGACAGTGGATCACATTTTTACACTCCATGCTTGTATTGAAAAACATTTCTCCAAGAACCAAAAAATGTATGTTGCTTTCATTGATTTCCGAAAGGCGTACGACACCGTAAGCAGAGAAATTTTACTGTCAGTTCTTATAAAAACAGGCGTGAAGGGGAGAATGCTGCGGATAATTCAAGCCATGTATACATCCGTACAATCCTGTGTGATGAGCAAGGATGGTCTCTCGGAGTTCTTTTCTTGTTTGCAAGGTCTGAAACAAGGCTGTATAATGAGTCCGACTCTCTTCTCATTACTAATAAATGAATTAGCTAATGAGTTGACTTGTAAAGGTAGGCATGGCTTGTCTCTCAGTTCAGACACTGATCTTTTTCTGCTACTTTTCGCTGACGATCTTACACTGCTATCGACAACAGTGATCGGACTACAGAATCAGCTGACCAATCTTCAAGTATCTGCACACAGACTAGGATTGACTGTCAATATGGATAAATCTAAGATAATAGTGTTCAGGAAGGGTGGGTTTTTAGGACCACGGGAAAAATGGTTTTTAGACGGTAATCAAGTTGAAGTTGTTAATTCATACAAATACTTAGGGCTGACGTTTTCCACCCGTCACAGCTTCACAGCAGCAATGGAAGATACTACAAGTAGAGCTAAAAAAAAGTACAATGGAAATTTTGAAAACTTTAAACAGAATAGAGTGTAACTCAGTTGATATATTTTTCAAACTTTTTGACTCTCAGGTTGTTCCAGTTTTGTTGTATGGAGCAGAGGTATGGGGCTTTAAAAGGTTTGAACAGATAGAGCGTGTTCATCTTTATGCGTGTAAACGTTTGCTACATGTTACTGATAAGACCCCAAATGATATGCTCTATGGTGAATTAGGTAGGTATCCTTTATGGATTAATTCTGTTTCAAAATGTCTTAAATAGTGGTTCCGTTTATTGAAACAACCAAACCATCTTTTCTCTAAGAAATCTTATGATATGCTTTTAAAAATGCATGAACGTGGAAGTTACACTTGGGTCACAAAAATTCAAACTGTGTTGTGTGAGAATGGGTTTGAGCAAGTGTGGTTGTTTGGTTGTGGACAAGAGAAACTGTTCTTTAAAGAGTTTAAGGAAAGGTTGTATAGCTCCTTTTGTTTCCGATGGTATGACCACCTGGAAAATAGTGGTAGATTCTCTGTATATAAACAATATAAAACATATTTTGGAAGAGAGAAGTATGTGGATGCCCTGTGGATGAACACATATCGCAATGTACTTGCCCAGTTTAGGCTGGGAGTATCACAGATCAATGTTCACAAATACCGTTATTAAAAAATACGGAGAACTGGAACTGTCCCTTTTGTAGTGACAAACTTGAAACAGAAATTCACTTTGTTTTTGAATGCCCGCTATACAAAGGTTATAGACAAAAGTATATGCAAAATATTGTCTATAGCGATTGTGTTGGGAGTAACAGTTTAGCATGTTTAAAATTATCAGAGGAAAACATTCTTGATTTTTCTAAGTTTCTATTCTTCTCATTGAAGCTCCGACTTCAAACTGTTAACACCAATGAAAACAGATAGCTATTGCGACGACGGTGTAGGATGTTCAAACGACGATGAATCGCGATGATTTCTCAAGTTGTGTACATTAATCGCATGTGAACGCATGTGGTGTGTGTGTGTGTGTGTGTGTGTGTGTGTGTGTGCGTGTGTGTGTGTGTGTGTGTGTGTGTGTGTGTGTGTAAATGCCGTTGCGGGCGCGCGCGCGCTTACGTGTATGTGTGTGAGTGTGTGTGCGTGCGTGTGCGTGTGCAATGAATCCAGTAGTCCATGTTATCTCCCCCCATTGAAAGGGGCTATGGCCTATTCAATAAACTTGTGTCAGTGTCAGTGTCAGTGTCAGTGTCTCTCTCTCTCTCTCTCTTTCTCTCTCTCTCTCTCAAGCTCCAAGCTATTTGTTCTTCTACCATTGTTACTAGCGCCGAGTTTGTCTAACATTTGCCCGTCTGTCATCGCGTCATTTACCCTCGTCGACCACACTTCCTCTCGAAGAACAGTATGAACGCTTTTACACACGCGCGTGCGATTGTGGATGGCTGGGGGTGGGACAAGTTACATAGAAGGGAAGAGAGGTGTAGTGGTGGCGGTTTGGTTTTCCCCCAGAACACATCAAGACCAATTTTTCCCCCAGGATTTTATTTTGAAAACACGGGTTAATTCACCGCTAACTTCAGGTGACAAGACTGGTAGAGATAGCAATTCGGGGATGTAGAACACACACCACACACACACACACACACACACACACACACACACACACACACACACACACACACAACACGCACGCTCGCTCGCGCAGACACATACACACACACACATGCATGCGCGCGCGCGCACACACACAGACACACACAGACACACACACACACACGTAGCGCATATTCAAATGTCATTTATTCAAGGAATTTGTTTTTAAAGCCACTCAATCAATAGTAGACCAACTATGCATTTCTTCTTATAGCTAAAGTGTCAATATGCTTCGCTGTCTCTATCTGTCTGTCTGTCTGTCTGTCTGTCTGTCTGTCTGTCTGTCTCTTCTCTCTCTCTCTCTCTCTCTCTCTCTCTCTCTCTCTCTCTCTCTCTCTTGTGTTTTCAAGATAGCCACGTGCTACTGTATATTACACAGATTTATTGACCTTGGGACCAACGGACCTTGGGATCAACGGACCTTGAGACCAACGGACCTTGGGACCAATGGACCTTGGGACCAATCGCATGACCCTTTCTGTACAGTGATTCTTTTTGATTTTAGCAAGAGCAAGATGGACGACGAAAGAACGCGATATGTGCCCTATCTTCATGAAACGAGTGATGAAAAGGCTTCTGTTCTCAAACAGTTTGCTGAAGGAACAGTTGTTGCGGCACAAAGTGTCGCAACTGCACAAAGTGTCGCATGCGACACTTTGTGCAATGCGACACTTTGTGCTGAGAAGATTTGCACAAAGTGTCGCACTTTGGAACATGCGACAGTTTATGCCTGGAAAGCCCCTTATTGTGCTAGGGACATAATGTGCACGACCCACACACTGGCTGAGTTCGAGCATTTCGGCCAGATGGTCGTACACTTTGCGGTGTTCCCACGGGTATTATCTTGGGTTCATCATCGACTGATAAACAGTGAAGGTCAAAACAACGGAATGGTCTGAAAGCTGAGAACGAAGTAGCAGAAGTAGCAGAAGAAGATCAAGTTGAAGGAAAATGTAATAGCAGCACTTGTGGTTGGTTTTACAAATAGAATTAAAAGAGAAATCATTGCTGTTGTTTCAAACAGTTCTAATACTTACTAAATGTGTTTGTGTGTGTGTGTGTGTGTGTGTGTGTGTGTGTGTGTGTGTGTGTGTGTGTGTGTGTGTGTGTGTTCGTTTCATTTATTGTTTTGATTGTACGTTGGTTTCTTTGTGGTGGTAAAAAGTAGTTTCATACACATAAGTACATAAATAAATATCACCAAACATACTCTTTTCAATTCATTATCCCTTTCTTTTGTACATGAATGGTAGAGCAGCATGTAACAAATCGGAAACAACCAAAAGCAGGAAAAAAAATATGTTGCAGTTGTAATGGTAGTAGTAGTAGTCTACTACCAAAAATTATAGATGATGTAAACAGTTGTAATGCAGACTAAACATTTTTCCGTGTTTTTTTTTTCCGTTTTATTTCTTGTTTTAATCATCAATCAACTTCTTTGTGATGATAACAGTAGTTTTGTAGACGTGCAGTGCATAATAGAAGCAGTAGAAAGTACTGTTCAATAAATGTCACCAAACATACCCTTTTTTGTTCATTATCAATTACTTTTGTATATCACTGATACAAGTAACATGTAATAAATCTGAAACAATCAAATCCAACAACCATCTACGATTAGTTTGCCATACAAGAAGCATTGAAGTAGAGAACTATAAAATAGGCATTCTGGCTCACCCACCTCCGCCAGCTCCAACCGGCTAAAGCCGGTTTCGCTGTTGCTCCGCCGGCTTACCCAGAATGCCTATTTTACAGTTCTCTAATAGTAAACACTTTACAAACATACATAATGTGTAGGATTATCTGTTTTTAACACTGATTTAGAAAACTTTTGAGACTTAAGTTTTTGCTTAATCCTTCGTTTTTCTTGATCGTTTTCAATAACATCATTTTCTTTCATACATTCATCAAATGCGTCTCTGTCTTTCATGTGAAATAAAACTACAGTCTTTAATTGTTCTCTAAAGTCTTTTAAAACTGAGTTATATTTTTGACATAAAATCCACACACTTATCCCAGCATGTCTTCCACTGAAAGCCAGTTTTGATAAAGTGTTTCTCTTTTTAACTATGTCTCTTTCTGCCGAACAGTCATCTATAATAAATAGTGTCTGAGTTCCTTCAAACTGTCTATAAAAGTGTTCTAAACACTCACTCAGTTTATTGCTAGGATCAACTAAATATATGTCATCATCTGTCCATATAAACCTTCTGTCGTGATATGCTTTGTTCCATTTAAGTGTTGGGCAGAAAATTACTATATGATCAAAATTATAACGATAAACTGTTTGTAATAGGTCGAGGACAAATATTGTTTTTCCACAACCAGTCTGTCCACAAATCAATGAACAATGAGGGGTTTTTGTCATAAAGTTTAACATCGGCATTGACACCAAAGTCGTCTGCTCCATAGTTTTAAAACAGAATTTAATCTAATCCAGTTATTGTTTTTATCATACTCTCTGTCAAAACTTGTTCAGTATAATAAAACCCTATAAGGCCCAAATGTGTAAGATTAATCCAGTTCAGTTCTGTAAGATCGTTTCTATTTAAACTAATATCAATTTTGTTGCTTGTTGTTATGACCTTAATATCCTCGCCATTGTAAAGAACAACGACAGTAACTTTAAGTTTGTCAACGTCTAAGTTTTGCCAGCTAATAAGAATTCCTTCCATAAGGTTGTCACTGACACCCACAGCTCCATTTCTTGCCTCATCTTTTAAGACAGAAATTTTAAATATCATTGTGAACGTGTCTCCTAATTTTGTGCGTGGAATGAACTGTAATTTTGTAGAAGCTTTCTTTAAAACCGATTCTCTTCTGTGGAGGATGTACTGTTTGTCCCCAAACGGCTTTATTTCGATCTCTTTCCGACTGTTGTCCTCTGGCATAAGACTTACATGTAAAGGGCCAGAGTTCAATGCTTTTCTGAAACTTTTTTGACGGTCAAAAAATGTAAATGGGCTTACGAATTCAAATTTTATGTCCCATTCTAAATATGGTTCTAAGTGCCATTTGTTGTCAGTTTTTCGAACTATTTTATATTCATACTGACCTGTATTATTTGCTTCTAGATTGCGTAGTTGTTCTAGTTTAGGAAACCTTTTGTTGTCGTCAACCTCTTTGCGTTTATAATAACCATCTTTAGTGTACTCAAAACCATATAAAGTGCCTATCTCACCGTTTTGTTCAAAGTCCTCAACGTCTGCAAGGTCTTTTAATTCTAAAGTTACACACCTCTCAGGCGCTAATGTGACCCCCGAATCGTCTGGTCCACGTGACATTTTTTAAAACAACGTATTATTTTATTTCTAAAACAATGTGCAGGCTGTCACATTTGACGACTTTTCCTGTTTGGTCTTTGATTTTTATATTAAACGATCCGACCCTCCCACAAGCTAATCTTTTAAACTGTAAATTAGGGAATCGTATAATTTCATAATCGCAATATGCAGCTTTCCCTGATGGAAGAGCTCTTAAAACAGTTGAGGGCCTTCCATCATATAAGTTTTCATCAGTGCTCAGCTCGTCCAAATGAACATAGAGTAATGAATGTAATGCAAGATCGAGCGGATATTCTCCCTCAAAAGTAGTTTCGTCTGGTGCAACTCTAAATTTATGATAGACTTGATTGGTTTTAAAGCCTAACATTTTAGCTAGCTCTACACCAAAAAAGTAATGGACTACTTCTTTTTCAGGTTTGAATGTCAACATTATTTTCAAATTTGCATTGTTAAGTTTGAGAGTAATGTTGAAGTTACTCATTGCTTCTTTCAGCGAGCAAAACCCGTAATAACCATTAGGTATGGTTAACTGGCTAACTAAGTTTCCTCTATTGCCAAATTTTGAAATCTTATTATTCCTCTTGGATTGACTTATATTAAACCATACGACTTTGTAGAATATTTCATGGAGTGCGACCCTTTGGGTTCCGCAGTTATTATCAATAGCATATTCTAAAAACGAAGGACTGTCTTGAGTTGTTATTGTTACAAACATTTTTAAAACAAATTTAAAAATGAGTGCTTTCAAATATACTAATGCAAAATATTCTGTCGGGCCGCACTACAATCTTAAAAATATAACAACTGACACCCTTGACATTTCTGTGACTCAGTCTGACGCCTTTCAAGTAAAGGTTAGTACTCCATTGGATCGTTATCTTAACCCTCCTATTAAAAACGACTACATCCCGAAAGTGTGGTTCAGTCATCCGATGCAGTTTTATCAGAACCAGTTAAACTTTGCTGTGTTTTGTGCATCAACTGGGTGTGGAGTGTCGTATGCTGATCATTTAAATCATCCTGATCCTTTGGTGAGGTCAGTGTATAGATTTCATTTTTATTACACCTTCAGACGTATTTTGTCTGAACTGCAAGCGCCATTACCAAATGACAAAACGTTTAATCCATTCAGCAACAGAATAGATTACAAGGCTTTTGAAAGGATCTGTAACGAATTTGATATTGACCCAAAGACAGACTTTAGACAAAAGTTGGATCTTAATCATGGTTTAGGCACTCTTTATTATTGGGGAGTGCACAGAAAGTATAACTATGATTGGAATCCTCCTTACACATCTTTCTCTTCAGGCACAACTGTTCACCTCGGGTCCATAGAGCAAGAGCATAAAACAGCATGGACAACATTTATTTTGGATACTTCTAAGGGCCTAACAAAAGCAGGAATAGAACGAATAAACGACTCTATTCGTACTTATGTTTGGTGTTTGCTAGGTTCGCAAGCACAAACGAGATCAAACATAATTGATCCTTCTACTGGCTTTGACGCCCAAAAACAGTATTTAGCAAATTTAGAGGATTCTATTAATTCTGCAATTGATTTGCCTTCAAGTATTAAAAGGTACCAAAATGTTTTGCAATACGCAAGATCGAAAGTAGACTTTGCTGTCGGCACTGGTTTATACATGCTGCCTTCTGACCTCAGACTTCAGATAGGAACAATAATAAACTATAATAATGAAATCCTTGTGGCTGGCAATGAAGAGAAGGTCGGAAAAAACGACATAAATTCTAAGCCAGCAATAGCAATAAAAAAAGAAGTCCCACCAATCCCCGAGCCCCCCAAACCCCCCATTCAATCCTTGTGGCCCCAAGAAATAATGACCATGAATATGAAAAGACGGCACTTGTTATTGGATTAACTGCCCTAGGATTACTTGGTCTTTATCTTACTAAAGAGTAACCCAACTATTAAGACAACTAATGCCCATAAGTGCTCGGCCATAAAGCCAACTACTTTACATGCAGTAGACAAAAGCCAGCTAACGATCCCCCTATTATACCAGGCAAAGAGTCTATTGCCTTACTGGCTAATTTTTTTAATAAACTTGCAAGATGATCAAGTTGTTTTTTTACCCATGATTTATCTGATGGTGGTCCTGGTGGCACTGCTCCCCCACCACCGCCGCCTGTAATAGCCAACACCAGTGTACTTATTGCAAATCCTAAGGCTGTTATAACGCTCGCTAATGTGACACCTTGCTCTCTAAACAGTGTTCTTATTCGTTCTGCTAGCGTCGTGTCTTCATATAAAATTCTTTGGATAGTTTCTCTTATTCTGCTCACTTGAGTTCGTAATTGTTCTCGGTTAGTAGACAGCACTTCTAGTCTTGCTGATCTCTCTTGTTCAAGATCTTTTAGTCTTTGTGTTATTCTTTCTTTAACACCAGGTCCTAAGTTGTGGTCATCAGCCTCAACTAGTTTTTCTTTTTCTCTTTTTATATGCTCATCTAGTTCACCCAGTTTTGCTAAATTGTTTGTTAATTCGCCTCTGATGCTTTTCAAAGCATGATCAAGGGCCGTTATTTCTCTCATAGGTAGCGGCGGATCGTGCATAGTTTTTAATACTGTTTCTTCTGAAAAACTGGTTTCTATTATTTCGTCTGCTGTTGGGCTTAAATCTTTAAGGGGTATGTTTTGTATTTGGTTATCTGTTGGGAGTTCTTGTAGTGTGTTTTGAAGTTTAGCAACTGCCTCACTGTCTAATCTTCGCGGTTTAGCAATGCCAAGGCGATTTTGATCGCTCACACTGAGCCTTTGTCTAATTGTAGTCTTTGCTAAAAACTTTGATGGGTCTGGTTTAGTTGTAAGCTGAACAAGTTGTCCTTGCTCGTTTTTCACAAACAAATGGTCATCTTTTGTTTCAAAATCATTAGGGTCTATAAATTCGGGAGGTTCTTGGCCTAAACTTTGATAAAATGATTTGACCTTACTTTCTGTTAATTCACGCCGCAATGATTGTAATGGATGTGTCAAAGGCGTCATTTCACTCATGTCGTCTCCAGGATCAAAAACATCATAATCTTCTTCTGCCATGTTTTTAAATAATTAACTTTTTATTTTGTTTTATAAAAAAAATGTCACAAGCATATGGTTCGATTCTTGACCCGCATAGAAGACTGAAAGAGCCCTTTGGCGTGAAGGGAAATAAACAGAATATTATTGTTCCAAATAATCCATCTACTATTGATTCAGATCAAATTCTTACTGTTAAATTTCCAGACCTAGGAGCAGATGAAGTGATTGTGCCGGGATCTGCACGGCTTACTTTCAAAATAGAACTTGATTCAGCAACAGACGCAAACAGGACAGTTGTACAGAATCTGGGACGGGCAATCGTTAAGAAAATTTCTATAAAACTTGAGGGGCAAGAAATATTTTCTTTACACAATGCAGACATATTTCTAATCTATTCTGATCTATGGCTAACCGATAATGAAAGGGCCGATCTTGCGTTTCAAGGAATCGAAAATAACGAAGCACTAAAACACAGAATAGACGCCGAAGATGCTAAAGACGGTAACAAGTATGAAGCTGTAAGTTATGCGTTTGGAAATCGCTTTTCTATACCCTTGGATTTTGAGTTGTTAAAAGCGCATGCGCCATACTTTCAAGGAGCATTAAAAGACAGATTGTCATATGAACTAACTTTTAATGAATACAAACGTGTCATTAAATCTACAGACACTGATTCCAAGTACAGCATTTTCGACATCTCGTTAGAGTTTGACATTGTTAGCAACCCTAACTTAGCAAGGCTGATTGAGCAACAATATCAGTCAAAATTAGCAATATATTACGAAAGAGTGATTCATCATTCAAAATATCCTAAAAGCAGGGCAGACACAATATGGAACTTTAGTTTTAGTGCTGCAGCAAGATCCCTTAAAGGTATTTTATTGCTGTGTGAAGATGAAGAACCATTCAAAAGACAAAGTGAAAAGTTTATTAATCCTAAAATAACTAAAGTACAATGTTCAATTGAGGGTAGTCCTAACCAAGTCTACGGTAGCGGGCTTAAACCTTATCATCATTTTGATGAAATAAGAAAATTGTTTGGAGGCGGGAGGTGTAGAAATCCAACAGTAGACCTTGTGTCTAAAGATCTACACCTTCACAGTGTTAGACTTGATGAATATTTAACAACAAAATACGGTTTATGGATTGACCTAAGGTCAACAGAGGATAATCAGTTGCATGGGAGTGGGAGAACAGTTAAAGACGTAATAAACATTCAAATTGATAAAGAAAAAGAGAGTGATAAACCACTTAATGTACATTTGTTTTTAATATATGATGCGCAGCTGAATATTCAAGATAACAGATTGAAAGATATCCAATACTAAATTATTTTTATTTTAAAAAAGCATGTCTGTTACGACTTATCCAAAAGTGCCCAAAGAAGAGATAGCTGCTGCTGTAGACATAAAAACTTTCAGATTAACCAACATTACACAAATGCAACAAAAACTAGAGCAGGACCTTTCAAAATACAGTAAAACCAAACGAAGGTATTCTGCTGTCTTTAATGCTGTTACATATGTTAATACTGGAGCATCGATCACTAGTGCTCTATCAGCAGGAACAAGTGTAGGTCTCTTAGCAACAGGCGTAGGTGCACCGGCAGCTTTACCTCTAGGTGGTTTGTCTTTAACTCTTGGCCTGTGTTCATTGGCTGTAAGTGCTGTCAGCAAAAAAATAAAAGCTAAACTCCAAAAGCACACAGCTATGGTTCAACTAATAACAGCTAAACTTAGTTCCTTCAAACTGACAATAAATAAAGCACTTGCTGACTCAAACATCACGGATGAAGAATTTAGTCGCCTACAGGCTGATTTTGAGGACTACAAAAGACAAAAGTTTGATCTTCAAAGAAAGGCAAGGGCAACTTTTTCTCAACAACCAGACACCGACCAGATAAAAAAGGAATGTTTAAAAAAAGTAAACGAGACATTAAACTCTGTTCTAAACAGCTCACATTAACAACCCCAAAGGGCGTTTATACTTTAGTTTATGAGTCCAAGCACAAAAAGACCGTTGATATTGATTCTGATTAACTTTTATTTTTTTGATTTAAATAAATATTTTGAGTTAGAAAAGAAGCTCAACATGGATAAGATATATGAAGGTTCAGATGAATTGTTTGAAGCAATGCTCGAGGAAGAGCGTTTGTCAAAAGCTTTAAATGAGGTCGTTTTAGAAGTTATTGATCCAACAAAGGTACAGGCAAGCGTTGTACACGCTATTTCTCAAGTTCCAAGTAAACTAACAATAAACCCTCCAGTTAAAGTAAGGTTAGTTGTTTTAATCGACTATATAACAATAAACGAAGAAAATCTAGAAGTCTGGGTCTCAACTAAACAGCAGACTATTCTTTCTCATAATGACTTAACACCCGGTTGGGCAGATCAACTTCTTACACAGTTTAATGAAGCCTCTGAAGCAGCTAAAATGAGAGGCTCTGGTTGGTCAGAGGGTGAAGTCCTAGACATCAGATTAAGACAAGCTAAGTATGAGCCAATTGTAGGCAAGGCTTACATTCCACTGCCTCCAACATTAGTTGCAAAGAAAGCAGTTTTGAACATAAAAAATTCAGACGACAAATGTTTTATGTGGTGCGTTCTTGCTAGGCTGCATCACGTTGCCAAAAATGCAGAGAGAGTATCTAACTATTTACAGTGGGCCAATGATCTTAACTTTAACGGCCTTGAATTTCCTATGGCTGTAGACAAAATTGATCAGTTTGAAAAACAAAATCCACCAATAACTGTTAATGTCTACACATGGTCTGAAGAAACCAACCTTCTGCCAATTAGAGTGTCAAAGAACAGTCCAACAATAGGCGAACCAACCAAAACTCATGTAGACTTACTCCTAATGCAAAGCCTTAATGGGTTGCACTACACTCTAATACGCACAATGAGTAGATTACTAGTGCATACTACAAAACAACATAGCAAACAAGAATTCTGTAGAAAATGTTTAACAAGAATTCCGTCCGTTCAAGCTGCGAGCGAACATATAAAACATTGTATTAGCCCAGTTGACTGTGATACAGAACTAATTACGCCCGGAGAAGGCAGTAAAGTTAGTTTTAAGAACTGGAAACGGTTGCAAACTAGTCCATATGTTGTTTACCCAGACTTCGAATCACTCATTGTTCCTTATGAAGGACCAACCCCACAGAAACTTCCTAAAACAGTCTTAATGAGTAATCATCAGATTTGCTCATTTGCCTTCATCATTGTTAGGTCGGATGGCGCCCATTCAAAGCCAGAATTATACAGAGGACCAAATGCTGCAAAATACTTCTTAAAACGCATGCAGCAAGTGCGTAATGCCTGTTCTAATAATCTAAACTTATCTGAAATCATAATGACGCCTGAAGACCAACAACAGTATGACTCAGCCACTCACTGTTGGATTTGTGGGGCGGCCTTGGTTGCCACCGCAGAGAATCCAACAGTAAGAGACCATGATCACATTAGTGGAAAGTTTAGAGGAGCAGCACATAACAAATGCAATCTTCAACTAAAGTTTGAACCAAAGACATGGAAGCTGCCTATATTCTTTCACAACTTGCGAGGTTACGACTCTCACCTTATAATGCAAGCAGTAACCAGCGACTTCAGGGTGTCATGCATTGCACAGTCATCAGAAAAGTACATGTGTTTCACTTTAAATAACATGTCTTTCTACGACTCTATGCAACACATGATGGGTTCATTAGAGTCACTGGCTATGTCCTTAAAGTCCTGCCCAATAACAGAAGAATATTTTGACCCAACTCTTGTTAGAAAGGGCGTTTACCTTATGAGTACATGAACAGTTGGGAAAGGTTTGACGAAGATACACTTCCGCCTAAAGGCGCGTTCTTTTCTAGTCTCAGAGGAAAGGACATCAGTGATTCTGATTACCAGCATGCTCAAGATGCGTGGCAGAAGTTAGAGTGTAAAACAATGGGAGACTATCATGATTCCTATTTAATGGCGGATACCTGTTTGTTGGCGGACGTCTTTGAAAATTATAGGAAGACCTGCATGAAACATTACAGCCTGGATCCCGCGGATTACATTTCTGCGCCTGGGATGAGCTGGGACGCTTTCTTAAAATTTACTGGAGTACAAATTGATTTATTGTCTGACCTGCCAATGCTTCAGATGATTGAAAACGGATTGCGTGGGGGAATCAGTATGGCGTCGCACCATTACTGTAAAGCAAACAACAAATACTTGGACAACTATGATCCAAGTAAAAGGTCTAACTATCTCATGTATTTAGATGCAAACAATCTGTATGGATGGGCAATGGCGCAATCACTTCCATTACGCAACTTTAAAATGTACACAGATACGGATAATATTCAAAAAGCATTAAAGTGGTTGGGCAGTTTGACGCCAGATCAACAGTGTGGATACATTCTAGAAGTTGACTTAGAATATCCTCAGGAACTCCATGATTACCATAATGACTATCCATTAGCGGCAGAAAGTCTAAAAGTGTCAATGACAGAACCACCTAAACTTGTGCCTAATCTTCGTGACAAAAAAAATTATGTCTGTCATTACAGACTTCTTCAATTTTATTTAAGACATGGTTTGAAGTTGACAGCTGTTCATCGTATAATTGCTTTTGATCAAGAACAGTTCATGAAACCATACATAATGAAGAACACTGATCTCAGAACTAAATCCACAGATGCTTCAGAAAAAGACTTTTTCAAGCTGATGAACAACAGCTGTTTTGGAAAGACTATGGAGAATCCGCACAAGCGTAAAGATGTTAGATTGGTCACCAGAGAGAACGATGCAATTAAGCTAACTTCAAAACCTAATTATCAGGACTTCAGAAGATTTCATGATCAGCTTTTTGGCATAATGATGAAAAAAAAAGAAAGTCAAATTGGATAAGCCCGTTTTTATTGGGTTTACTGTTTTAGAGCTGTCGAAGCTTTTGATGTTAGAATTTCTTTACGACTACTTTAAACCCTTGTATCCAGAGTCCAGAGTTCTGTACACAGATACAGATTCTTTTGTAATCGACATCCCTACTGAAGATTTTTACAAAGATTTAGAAACAGAAGTGGCTAAAGGGCATGCTGGATGGTACGACACATCTGATTATTCTAAAGATTCGCCTTTGCATTCAACTGTTAACAAGAAGGTTTTAGGAAAGATGAAGGATGAATTATCTGGAGGTGTGATCAAGGAGTTTGTTGGTTTGAGGTCGAAAATGTACAGTCTTTCAAGCCAAAAAAAAGTTGTTAAAAAAGCAAAGGGAATATCTCGTAGTGTTGTGCAATCAAGCATATCCCATGACAACTATAAAAAAGCATTGTTTGACAATAAGACTTTTCATCATGACAACGTAAAACTACGATCTAATCTACATGAGATCAACACAACTGTTGTAACAAAACGGTCTCTTGACCGCACTAACACAAAAAGAGTATTTGTTAATCCAGAGTTTTCATATGCAATTGGTCATTGGAGAATAGTATAATCATATGGGCTTATATTTTTTAGCAATCGCACGTTCAATTATATCATCATCTAATTTAGCAAAATTAATATTATTTATTAATGCTAGATGTGCTTTAATTTTTTTTGTCATTTCGCAATATTCATGTTCCCATACCCATAAATCAAAATAAAAGCTTTGGGGTTTAAAGCGATTGTCTGGCGATTGTTCTAGCCAGAGATTGTCAATCTTCTCAAATACTTCTTTAATGATATACTGATACTCAAATAAATCTTGCATTAATTTTAAAGACTTTCCCTTTGCCATTTCTGCCATTTCCCTTTGAGCTTCCATTTTAAACCCAAATGTATTTGCGTAGATTAAAACAGTTCGTTAAGCTTAACTATATCATCACCCAATTCAACCAAATTATTATCCATTACTGCTAAATGCGCTCGAATTTTTTTAATATATTCCCAATCAAAATTTGAGGTTTTGTCTAGCATGGCATAATCAATCTTCTTAAATATTAGTCTAATAGCAAGATTATAATCAAATATTTTTCGCATTATTTCTAAGGACTCTTCCTTCACCATTCTTGCTTCCAGTGCCATTTTACGTAAGGATTCTTCCTTTTCCATTCTTGCCGCCATTTTAATTTAAATTAAAAAATAATTAAGCGACTGGAACTGTGTCTGGAGGGATTATCTGCAGTTCTTCCTTCACAAAAGATCTTTGAGGGGCTGGTCGTTTTGTTGTGTCAGTTTCTCGTAAATAATACACGGGCGGATTCATTTTCACAATTTTTTTTATCTCATATGGATCAACACTCCAAACTGGATCTGTTGCCCTGATGCGAGTGTCCCCTTCCGCTTCTCCCGGCGAATAAAGGTATCTCACTTTCAAACCAAATGGTAATAGTTTGCTTGATGAAGACTCTCCTTCAACAACATTTATTGTTTGTTTTCTGATTGCTTGTACTGGTTTTAGACCTTTAAATTCTTCATTATTCATTGCGCGCAAAACTGAGGGCAGCCTTCTAACCCATTCTGTGTTGCGAGAATTGTCAATCAGCTCTCTGTGATACTGGTAGGAGAAAAGCCTTTCAGATAACTGTTTGTTAAAGTTTTCAACCAACCCCTGTGATCTGTGAACACCCGGAATGCCTCTTTTAATGGTAACTCTATGTTTTAACAATAATTGATTCACTTGACCTTTAAATTCTTTTCCATCATCGACTTGAATCATGCGAGGATAAGTTAAGGGTCCTCGTTGGTATATCAGCTGTATAGCGACAGCAACAGCAGAAGCACTCTTTTGTGTTAATGGTTCAGCATCTTTGTATCTTGAAGCTATGTCAATGACTGTAAGTGCGTACTTAAATCTTTTTCGTCTAATCGTATCATGGGGTAAATATAGAAGATCCATTTGATGGGTGTCGTTCGGTATTGTGTTGACAAAGTGTGGTCTTTGTATTCGTTTAGGCGCTGGTAGATAAATTTGCCAAATCGCTTGTTTAGATAACCATTCTTTTGCTGTTTGTTCACTGACTCCAGCTGCTTGGCTTAGCTTTTTAATTGCTGTTATTCCCTTCCAATATCCTTTTGGCGAATAATAGATCTTGTTCATTTTTTATTCAGCCAATATTATGTGCAACAAAATACACAACGGTCATGCCAAAGGCAATAAACAATATTTCTTGCATCTTTTGTTTTTCTGATGGTTGATAAAAATCGCTGAATTTTGGTGGAGGCAATGTCTCGATTGGCTTGCCTGTTACAAGATAATATTCTTTTATTGCTTGATCAACATCTTTAAATGTGTAAGCTGCATGTCCCTGTTGTTTAAGTCTGTCGTTAATAAAATCTAACTGCTCCATTCTTTGCTTTTCATAGGTGTCTTGTGCTGCGGCTAGTTGCTCCATAGCTTTGTTATGTCTTTTTCTCTCATCGTTATTTTGTAGTTTACTAAACGCGTAATTACTTCCGCTAAAAGCAAGCGCATTAACCACAGCGCCACCAATCATCATTACGAGTGAAGCCATTTTTATAAATGTATTTTTTTAATTTTACATATTGATACTGTCTGGAATTATTCCTTGCTTAACTAGAAAATCTTTCGTAGCAAATGAAGCTGTAATAACAGCAATCAGCTTTGCTGAGTCTTCAAAGCCTAGTTTGCCAAGATCTGCTGGTTTTATTTTTAACAAGTTTTTACCAAGCATCGTGTATCCTACACTTAGGCCTCCAATAACAGCAGAATGGTATACAAGGTTAGTAATAGTTTTTTCGGTGCTCATTTTTAAAAAATAAAATAATATTTATTCATTAATAAAACATGAACTGCGATGATTTACTTCCTGAACTTACAAATGATCAAGTTGATGACCAAGCTATTATGCGTCAAAAGGAAAGGCTGTATTCTTTGGCGGCGTGTGGAAAAACAAAACAGTACCTCGGAAATGAATTCAGCATAGAACAGATTCAACAGATGTCAACGCAAGACATTGTAAAGTATCACAACAGGTATGAAGCGCAACTGGGGTCAAGAATGGTAAAAAGTGTTGGGCAAACGGTTCTTAGTTTGTACACTAAACTAGTTAGTAGATTTGCTCCCATTGATTCTGAACAAGATTTTATGTATGATTTAACGCAGGATCCAGTTTTAACAAAGTCATTAGAGTCTCTAGGATGTGATCTATATTACAGATTTGGAACATTATTGTCGCCATTAATCATGGGATTAATTACTTTTAATCATATAGATTTTGTTTCCCTTCAAAATGACCGAGCCAGAAAATCAGCAGAAAACATTGATGGAGAAAGTGACCAGTAAAAAGCCTCCTCATCCTGGGCGTGTTGCAGCAGGAAAAAAATTAGCAGAGTGGAACAAACAAAAAAAATTAATGTTGCAATCACAGAATATAACTCATAATGAAAACATAACACCGCCAACGCCAACAGTTGTTTCAATGCCAGCTGTAAATACACAAGTTGATTCAAGACCTACAACACCAAAGTCGACATGGATTATTTGGATTAAAAGAGTTAGCATTTTTGGCGTCATTGCTGTTGGTGGGGGTGGTTATTACGTTTATAAAACATATAAACAACGCCAGCAAAAACCAAAGCAGTCAAAAAAATCTCAACCACTAAATACAGAAGCCAAACAAAAAAGCATGCCAGAACCGCCAACAACAAAAGATCATTTTGATCCATTTCAGATGGAATAATATTTCAAGAACTTAATAAATAATTATAAGTGACTTGAATAAGAACTTAATAACGACTTGATGACGACTTGATAAAACTTAAATAAGAACTTAATGACGACTTGATAAGAACTTAATGACGACTTGATAAGAACTTAATGACGACTTGATGACGACTTGTTAAGAACTTGAATAAGTACTTGAATAAGAACTTGTTAAGAACTTGATGTTGACTTGTTAAGAACTTGAATAAAAACTTGTTAAGAACTTAAATAAGAACGTGATGCCGACTTGAATAAGAACCTAGAACGACTTAATGACGATTTTTTTCACAATTAATTGTTACATTCTTTTCCGGGGAGACAACTCCCTTCTGCCTTTATGTAGTATCTAGGTCAGACATGTCTGGCCACGGCTTACTCAACTGCACAATAGCCGAGTCGAAGCGCCGCACTGTTTCCGGGTTCGTGTCAAGTTACACATAAGGGCGCCGGGCCGCCCACGCGGCATTGTATAAATTTAGCCGGCTAAATTCCCCACCGGCGTCGTTTAGTACAGGCGTTAGACGTCATTGTATAAATTTAGGCGGCTAAATTCCCCACCTCAAAATAATCTTTTCCCAATTTTATGTATTAAAAGCAGCATTTTTATATTTAAATCTAAAAGCATTTAAAACAAATATTTATTAAAAAGTAGTGACTAAAAAGTAAGGTAAGATGCACTTTGTTATTTAGCTTTTGGTGTTGTTTTAACAACTTTAAAAACAACTTTACTCTAGGCAAATAAAAACAACTTTACAAGTAGACACCATGTAATTGTAAAGCGTTTGTTTGTGTACAGTATATATATAAATCTTGAAGTTAACAACATTGGGGATATGCCTGCAGTAGTTTTAAATACTTGGTTGTCATGGCATTGAAAAGTCTAAATTTGCCCTCTTCCCTGCCCTCAAGTGATCCTTCCTACTTTCGTATTGGGTCACTGGCGCGGCTATAAACGCCCGTAAACCCCGAATATGGTCACTGGCGCGGCTATAAACGCCCGTAAACCTAAAATGGTCGCCCTGGTGCGGCTATGGGAAGGACCACTAAAATGGGGGTGAGGGGATTGCCCAAATTAGACAAATAGAAAGCAGGCAAACAAGTATAAAAGTATACTACTGTTGGAGGCATATTCCCAAAACCCTTCACATCTGGCCGTGTTATATGTGACCCTCTGGGTCTGGCTTGGGGCCCTAGGGCGCCATAGGGTCTCAAGTGAGATCCAGAGGTGATCAGTAATGCGGCCAGATGTGAAGAGTTTTGCAGAAATTTATTTTTACATTTGATGAATGTATGCGTGAAAATGATGTTATTGAAAATGATCAAGAAAAACGAAGGATTAAGCAAAAACTTAAGTCTCAAAAGTTTTCTAAATTAGTGTTAAAAACAGGTAATCCTACACATTATGTATGTTTGTAAAGTGTTTACTATTAGAGAACTATAAAATAGGCATTCTGGGTAAGCCGGCGGAGCAACAGCGAAACCGGCTTTAGCCGGTTGGAGCTGGCGGAGGTGGGTGAGCCAGAATGCCTATTTTATAGTTCTCTGAAGTTGGATCGCGTGCCGCCGGAGGAGAGCGCGTGGCGCACGTGCGCTTTTGGTAAACGACAGGCCGCTCACCGAAAGCTAGCAACACACTGGAAAACCCTCTCCAGCGAGTGGAATGCGGTTGTTTGACATGGCAGTGACGGTTTGTTGACGGAAATTTAAACAACATCCCCCGCTGGCTTCCTCCAGTCCAGCCGGCAAGCGTCTGCACAGCTGCTGGACAGGCCGCGGCGCTCAGTACTCTCTGAACATGGGCTCTGAAGAAGAAGAAATTTTAGTTTGCGCTATTTTAGTCATTTTGATCACTTGCGTACAATTGAAGAATTAAAAAAAGATCGAAGATGGTGGGTGAGACCATGAATCGCAAGGTGGGAAACGCTTGGTGCATACCATTCTCTTCAAAAAGAATTACAAGAAGAAGATGCTCAAAGCAGAGTTAAAAGAAATCCAAGCTGTTTGCGTGCCAAATTTAGTACAAGTGGGCGAAGGACACTGGCTGAGTTTCACCATTCTTTTTGTGTTTTTTACGGATGTAAGAAATGGGTTCAGAACTGTACGCGTGAAGATCAGCTGCGTACCTTCATGCCAACTGCTCTATTTGTTCTGAGCATTTTGAAGCCAATCAATTCATGGACCACACCCGCAAAAACTGTTGACTGATTTAGAGTGCAGTACCAACACTTTTCAATGTACCAATTCCACCACCAAGAGACAAAATATCCCATGTAAAGAATGCAAAACAATACCAAACGAGGATAGGAGAAGAGAACTGCTCTCCCGGCTCTCTCTCTCTCTCTCTCTCTGTCTCTCTCTCTCTCTCTCTCTCTCTCTCTCTCTCTCTGTGAAATATACGACAGAGTGATGTAACAAAAAAAAAGAAGAAATATGATGGCGGTAAAGTCAACACACACACACACACACACACACACACACACACACACACACACACACCATGTGTGCGGATGTGTGTGTACGTATACGTCTCTTCCCTCACTACCATACCTGCTGGCACTCAGTGTGGCGGTCAACTGCTGATGAAGGCGAATAAAGCCGAACATTTCAACTATAACCACAACAGCTTGGTGTCCTTGTTCTTTTGTTTTGGAAATGTATTTATCTCTCTATCTATCCACACACACACACACACACACACACACACACACACACACACACACACATTTATATATATATATATATATATATATATATATATACTTGTGTCTTAAGAGGTTATCTTTTTATATTTTCTACTTTTCATAAGAAAATGTAGCTTGTTTTGCTCTTTCATGATTTTCTTTTGCTTCTTAGGTGGCACCTTTGGTTGGTTTTTGGAAAACTCAACAAACATACTACGGTATTGCACACCAGACTTTTCTAGGATAACATATTCTTGTTAAAACCGAAAAGGCAGAGGAGTCAAATTGCCACTTTCCGCGGTCACTGAGGAGAAACAATCAGGTTTCGAAATATCGGTATCTGACCAGGAGTTATATGCTAGTGAGTTTCCTCCCCATTGGAGAATGTCTCCTCCTTGGAGACTATAAGCTTGCTGAAGGCTCATTTTGAGAAGCATTTATTTCATGTTTTCCCCATTCACCCACTCAAGCACATACTGTTAGTTAGGCAGAATTATCCACCACTGCAGATATGAATGCTTATCTCCCCGTATTTCTTCAATCTAAGACATAAGAGCAAGCTTTGTTTATAATTGAATATTTCTTGCAGTCATTGCAACACCAAGCTGCTCTGTAAGTTGCTGGAATGGTGCGGTATTTATCCTTGGAATTTATTAGTTTATTGTAATTTAGTCCCTTGTGGATTCATTCCAAGAACTGGCCCTCAGCACTTGTATCTTAAGAGGTTATCTTTTTATATTTTCTACTTTTCATAAGAAAATGTAGCTTGTTTTGCTCTTTCATGATTTTCTTTTGCTTCTTAGGTGGCACCTTTGGTTGGTTTTTGGAAAACTCAACAAACATACTACGGTATTGCACACCAGACTTTTCTAGGATAGCATATTCTTGTTAAAACCGAAAAGGCAGAGGAGTCAAATTACCACTTTCCGCGGTCACTGAGGAGAAACAATCAGGTTTCGAAATATCGGTATCTGACCAGGAGTTATATGCTAGTGAGTTTCCTCCCCATTGGAGAATGTCTCCTCCTTCGAGACTATAAGCTTGCTGAAAGCTCATTTTGAGAAGCATTTATTTCATGTTTTCCCCATTCACCCACTCAAGCACATACTGTTAGTTAGGCAGAATTATCCACCACTGCACATATGAATGCTTATCTCCCCGCATTTCTTCAATCTAAGACATAAGAGCAAGCTTTGTTTATAACTGAATATATATATATATATATATATATATATATATATATATATATATATGTCTGTCTGTCTTACCTTCACTGTATCTCTCTTCACCTACCATCACTCACTTGCTCACTCAATACATGTACAGAATTGCGACATTTTGTGCTTGCTACACTTTGTGCTGGTAAGGCTGATCAAACTGTCGCAAGTCAAATTTTGTGCTGTGCGACACTATGTGCTGGGGAGGGGAGTGAAATAAAACACAAAGTGTCGCATTGCGACACTTTGTGCAGGTGCGACACTTTGTGCCGCAACAAACATTCCATATACCAAAAATCGCAACAGACATGACTACAGAAAAACACTGTTCGCCAGTTCCAAAAACGCCGCGATAAATTCAAAGTTATTGACGGTTTGTTGTACTTTGATGGAAAAAAAGTTGTGACGACCAGCAATGTTCCCAGAGCTGCAAAGCAGACTTTTCAGGAAAACCTTGGCTCAGGAGCCAGATCAACATGGCGTCAAGTGAACAAGACTTGTGCTGGGGCATCTAAAAGGAATGTAGAAGGCATTTTCAGAAAATCGTCTGCCTACCACAGGACATATCCTCGATTTGACAACAGGTTGCCTCCAAAACCGATTGTGTCAGAAAAAGTAAATGAGCGCTGGCAGATCGATTTGATCGATATGAGGAACCATCAGGTCCACTTCCAGGGAAAATCGTTCAGATACATTCTTTCAATAATCGACACATTTTCACGCTTTTTGCTTTTGAGACCAGTAGCAAAGAAAACAAGCGCCAGTGTTGCCAGTGCTTTGAAAAGAGTGTTTGCTGAGCATGGAATTCCGGGCATAGTCCAGTGTGATCAAGGAACTGAATTTAAAGGAAAAATTGAAGAACTATTCCGACGCAGAAGAATGCATGTCATACGGAGCCGCCCGTATCACCCACAGTCGCAGGGTAAGTGCGAACGATCACACAGAGAAGTGAAACGTAAGATCAGATACAAGATGAGGAACAGGAGTGGCTTCAACTGGGCGAGAAATCTGCATCAAATTCAAAAGGCGATCAATAACATTCCAAAAGTCGTCACAGCAAACAGAACGCCCGCGGAAGTATATACTCAAAGAGGAAACGTGGCGATCTGCGAAGAAGTCAGAAAGGCATCTACTCGTGCCAATGAGCGCTTGAGGAAAACCGAACGGCAAACATCTGTTTATAAACCAGGAGAAAAAGTTTTGATCCGGTATCCGAATCAAAAAAGCAAACGGATGCCACGCCGAAGACATGTATACAGTGCTCTTGTGGTGGAGACAGACATAACCCACAACAAATACAAGGTCCGTTTCAGGGTGGAGGGTGGCAAAGACATGATAAAATGAATGTCTGTGGTGGACATAACAAGCACCACAGCACACAAAAGAGCAAAGAAGCTGACAAACCCAAAAATAAAACTTCACAGAGAGAAGTATGCCTATGACACACAAAGACAATGTCAATAGTATCACAAACTCTGGGATAAATGTTCTTCTTGATCCGAAGGAAGTCCCAGGCAGTTGCCAGTTCGAGTCGATCTCACATCAACTTTTCCGTTTGGGAATTCACAGAACCCCTTCAGCACTTCGACTAGAAGCAGTTCAACATCTAGAAAATCACTTCGAACTGTATCTGAACTACATCCCAGAAGAAGACGTTGTTGGCAAGCTACAATGAAAAACGAGCACACGTATGGTGACCATGTAACCCTACTGGCTCTGTCACGATGCTACAATGTCCAGTTTCTAATAGCATCTGCTGCAAGCCTTGACCACACTGTACTGATCTCACCAGGTGGGAAATACAGCCCTGACAATTTTCTCCTTACGCTGGGTCATTTTCCAGAAGAAAAAGGCGAGCATTATGTCAACGTTGGGATGAGTGCTCTGAAAAGGAATCAGCTGTTGTTTTATGCATCCTATGATGGCCGGAACACACACAATGAAATGGAACAAACTGACCAGTCTGACCGAGGAGACTTAGACCAGTCTGACAGAGGAGACTTTCACCAGTCTGACAGAGGAGACTGACCAGTCTGACAGAGGAGACTTTGACCTGTCTGACAGAGGAGACTTAGACCAGTCTGAGAGAGAAGACTTTGACCAGTCTGATAGAGGATACTTTGACCTGCCTGACCGAGGAGATTTGAACCAGTCTGACAGAAGAGCCTTTGACCAGTCTGACCGAGGTGACTGCCCAGAATATCTTCCCCGGGAAATGCAGTAGATTTTCATTGCAACAAGTCAGTTGTTTCTTCAGAGATGTTCATCGCCTACACATTGGTTTTCATGTAATGCCACTTGTCCCAAATCCTGTCAGTGCCAGACGGTTGGTAAGGACTGCTGGAAGAGGCAGCGGACTTGTTGCTGAGGTCAGGAGAATTTTGGCTAACTCTTGGTGGATGGACGCTTGGCTGTGGATGAGAGAACATGAGCACCGTTCTTTTGAAATAGTTAACGTTTGGTACAGACAGGGCCGTTACTGAGAAACGATTCGACCCCTCAGAAAATGAACACAATATGTTTTTCCTTAATTACCGCAAGTGTAAGTGCAGCAAGTGCAACAATGGGACGCTTGAATCACTAGCCCGAACATGATGCATGCTAGAGGTAGCCTATGTGTGTATGCATGGGTTCCTCTTCGTTTTTCTGCATATTATTTTAATCTCTCTCTCTCTCTCTCTCTCTCTCTCCTCTCTCTTCTCTCTCTCCTTTTAATTTCTTTATATCATTTGTTTTCTTAGCTTTCGTATTTGTACGCATGTAGCATAAACATGCCTTTTGTTTTGTTTCTAAAAGCAACAAACAAAAAAATGATTTAGTGTGTTCCATTATTTGTTGGTAATTTTCGGCAGCAAGTGGAAATTCGCTTAGGATACACCAAAATTACCTGTGTCTCTGTGTGTGTGCGTGTGTGTTTTACGTGTGTGTGTGTGTGTGTGTGTGTGTGTGTGTGTGTGTGTGTGTGTGTGTGTGTGTGTGTGTATGTGTGTGTGTGTGTGTGTGTGTGTGTGTGTGTGTGTGTGTGTGTGAGAGTGTTTGTGTGTGTGTGTGTCTGTGGGTGTGTGATGATACAATTTTTGATTACATGATTATTATTGATCAGTAGATATTTTGTCATCATGTCCCTTCGTATTTTTTCTTAGTTTTTTTTTCTTTCTTTTTTATTTCGCTTTCAACACAAGTCTATTAGTTTCCTTCATTGGTTTTGCTTTTGCTACAAGGAACAAGAATTTCCATTTCGTATAGTGTCATAATTATGTTTTATATGCGTCAGTGGTTCCTTTTGATCTTGTTTCTGAATCGTTAGTACACATAAAAGGTGCAAGGGGAAAACAGGATGTCAGAATATCAGTATTAAGAAGGTATAAGTTCACATAATCTTTAATGCATCCATTTCTTGTTTTAATTATGCCAGTTTTTGGAGCATCTGGGTTGTTTTGCATTCATGTTGTAACACATTTTGTTAAATGATAGTCGAATTGATATTTGTGGTTTTCCTTTTCCACCTGTCACATATAGACGTTTAGGCTATTGTGAGTGCAGTGAAATATTGAGAAAATATGCACGAAAATTAATAAACAGCGTTGGTTAGTTTTGAAACACATTGTGAATTAAAATTAACTGTCAATCATAGAATGGGGTATTAAGCATAAGTTTTGTTAGGTATAATTTTACATGTTTTTTTCACTTGTATAAAAATTTTCACTTGTAAAAACATCTTGATTTCAGGTTTGTAAATGAAAGTAGCCTATGCATCACATTCGTACTTTTAGTGGGGAAGGAACCCTGCAAACTTTTTGAAGATAACCAAAGGTCTTGGCTGATTGCCGGACGCTTGTTTTTTTTTTGTTTTTGTTTTTTCCTGTGCCAAGAGAACTTTTGTAGTACTTGAATACTTTGGTTTGATATGTATCGTGTTTTTTTTCCATTAAATCATTGTTTATAGTTTACTAGACTGTCCATTGGTTAGTGTGAGAGTATGAACGTGTGTGTGTGTATGTAGGTCAATTTATGACTGCGTCTGTGTAAATGTGTGCGTTTGTGTCTTTGTGTGTTTTGAGAGCATGTGTGTGTGTGTGTGTGTGTGTGTGTGTGTGTGTGTGTGTGTGGAGAGAGAGAGAGAGAGAGAGAGTAGGCCTAAATGAACATTTAAACAATCTAAAACCTCATCATTTTAATGTTTATAATTAGGCCTATAGACCCTAATATACTCTGAGAGAGATAGGGATGAATGCGTCATTGAAGGCCTACACAAAGCTTTATGCAGAAAACAGAGTGGCCTGTCAGTTAGCAATAAAATGTACATTAGTTTGTTAATGCTTTTTCTTAAGTTCTTTTTACTGCGTCGTGCTTTTGGGATTTACGTTCCTTTTGACACCATAGCATAATAGGAAGGCTGTTCAGCTTAAAATAAATTTATGTCGGCCTACAATGGCTAGGGCCGGGTTAGCCTAGTGGTTAGGGCACTGGACTCGTAATCAGAAGGTCGCGGATTCGAACGCGGATTGGTCTTGGAAATTTTCACGTGGAATTTTTCCAGCTTATATGACCATAGTTTACCCCGAAAACCACCCTGGTTCGCTGGTGTCAGGATAATGTGACCAGCCGTCCTGAAACAGAGAAAGGTAAAAGGGACGTAAAGCCCTGTCATCAACAAAGCTTCCAATGGCGCATTCTTCCCTTTCTCTACCCACCAAATTTCAACATGATCCACACAGTACTTTCTGACTTATCGTGATGACAGACAGACAAAATGAATGAATGACAGACGGACAGAGAGACAGACAGACAGACATTATGACAAATGGTAAGGAAAACATTAACAAGATGTAAAGCATATAAATGTACTCCCAATGCACTTAATTAACTCCATTCCCTTGTGTGCTAAAAGCCCGTGATTTGTCACAACTTGGTCGAAAGCGCTTTCAATTCGGTTCAGTAGTTTCCAAGATGCACCATAAAAAATTTGGTTTCAATACGCATGCGTGTTTTAACAGTTACTTAATGTACTGTGTAGGAAGAGCACTTGATCGGTCTCAACTTTGTCCAAACCGCTTGCAATTCTGTTCAGTAGTTTCCGAGATACACCATAAAACATTTTTTTTGCTAAAAATGCGCACGCGCGTTTTAACGGTTATTTAATCTAGCGTATCCACTGCAACCAATTAAGTGGATAGAGCACTTGATTTGTCATATTTTCGTCTAAACCACATTAAAATCGGTTGAATAGTTTCTGAGATATTCAATGAAGAAGAAAAACCGTTTTGGGGCGTTTAAAGGGTTAATGCTCACTAAAAGGGTTAACTGAAATGCTGTGCATCATCCTCCGGGTACAAAGAATATGTGTACCAATTTTCAGAGCGATCGGTTGTAGCAGCTTCCACACATTTTGGTTGTTTACACACACACACACACACACACACACACACACACACACACACACACACACACACAGAGAGAGAGAGAGAGAGAGAGAGAGAGAGAGAGAGAGAGAGAAACTTTTTCTCCGTTCCGATTGTGTAAGTACTCCAGTTTGGAGTACCAAAAGAGCTCATCAGTAAAAAGTGGTCATCAGTGTCACATCAAACATGACAGAATAAAATTTGGTTTAGTTACACAGGCAAAGCATCATTGATAATCCGCGTGCATTTAGGCCTACTACAATTGGTGGTGTTGTTTGCTGATATATGATCTTGTGTGTGTGTGTGTGGGGGGGGGGGGGGGGGAGTTATAAATATAGGCTACACATCATTTCTTGCACTAGTAAGTCGTAACAAATCATAACAATCTTGTTATTGGCGACTTTATGGGCAGGGGACGACTTTACGGGCATCAAAGTCCTTCCCGTATGGTCGCCGGCGACTTTATGGGCCGGCGACCGTACGGGCACCGAAGTCCCTGCCCATATGGTCGCCGGCGACTTTATGGGCCGGCGACCATATGGAATATCTCAGGAAGTACGTGGCCGATATTTCTGAAAATTTGTAGGTATGTTCATTATGGGTCACGGATGATGCCCGATGTTTAAGTTTACTGTTATAGCTTTTACTAATGGCCCATAATGGTTTTCTTCTTGATGGAAAATCTCAGAAAGTTCTTGGCCGATCTTTCTTAAAATTTGTAAGTATGTTCATTATAGGTCACAGATGATGGCTGATGTTTACCAGAATAGCCATTACTAACAGTTACACCAGCCCAAGACGGTTTTTCCTCTTTATGGAATATATCACGCGTATTCAGGATAAACTGGGAGTATGTTTATATGCTTTGCATCTTGTTCCTTCATATAATAGTAGAAGTGAAGGCATTTTTTAAAAAATACTAAGGCAGAATCACTATATCAGAGGAAGAATTTAATGACTTGGTAAATATCTCTTGATTGACACTTCGTCTTCTGGTTCAACAAATTACAGACCAATTAAACTCAATAACTGGTCTGGTACTTTAAAGTATGGCTATCCCGCGCGTGCGCATCTCATATATCCTTCCACTCCTACAACCTCCGATCATGGGATTCTACACAAACTTCGACTTACATGGTAAGTACTCGTTTATGTTTCTGATTATTTTGCAGTTCTGGATTGAATTAAATTTGATAGTAAAACACAGTGAACTGTATCACATTCTGAGCACTAAATAGAAATGTGGGCAACGTCTCTCATCTGTAATAAGATATGATGATTTTCATCCCATTCCCCATATTGTCCTTTTGTTGAGGTGTCGCATTAGCGCAAAATGCGATCGTGGCACCACAAGACAAAGAAAATGACCTGAGTCTGTCACTACATAATAAGCTTGAAAATACAACACTGCTTAAACGCAATGGATAGGTAGATGTAGGGAGTGGGGGGGGGGGGGGTCTACTGCCGAAAACCCTTTCATCCCAGAAATATTGTTTGTGACTCAAATCCAAGGGTGTAGGCCTAAAGTCTGCCATCATTGACACTGGTAGAAAAGTGTTCTGGATGGCCAGTTGACTGCACTGTATAGCAGTACCTAGGTCTCAGTTCACAACCACAATCAGAGGATGCACGCCCTAAATCTGCAATGAAAGATATTATTGATTGCAATTTCATCAGTCCCAAAGTCAAAGAGTTTATGCCCAAAGTCTGCTATCAGTTACTCTTCAACAAACGATGTCTTTGGCAGCAATTTTTTTTACAATGTGCCCCCTGTCAGTCTGAGAGTCAGAAAGCACGAAAAATCTCAAGAAGAAATAAACGGATGTGGCCAGTCTAGAGTTTTATGACTGACTATTGGCCAAATGTTACAAGGACATCTTTGCGACACTTAAAAGATTGTTTTTATATAAGTGATTCAGAAATAATTGTATTGTTCTTATATACGTGATTCAGAAATAATCAGGAGTATTCCCCGGAACGTGGCATTTTGTTGATCAGAGAGAGACTGGAATTGTTCATGAGGAAGTTAGAACAAAAGACACGGTATGCTTCATTGAGCGAGATCAACGCATGGAATGGAAAAGAAACAGCCATAAGAGGTTTGTTAAAGTCGCGACCAACAGGTAATGGTAATGGTAATGTTGCTTATAGCCCAACCGACCACAAAGGGCCATATCAGGGCTGTCACCGCGTTGAAGTTAACTCTCAAGTCATTTAAAAATGAAAAACAAAAAATAGAAACAAAAAGAAACGCCCAATAGGGAAATGCACTTTCTTTCCAAGTGTCATTTAGGAACTACCTGAAACCACTGATGTTACGGAATCAGTTCACTCTTTAAGCCAGGTATTGTGCTTTGGAAAGTTCAATTTAAATGTGCATATGGCGTCCCCCCGGAGGAAGTGTTGTGCATCGGCATAAATGATTGTACTGGAAGACAGTATTATGCGCTAAAGGATTCTTCAGTCTAAAGAGAATTATAAGCATCTGCAATGGTTGAAAAGCTTGATTCTGGCATGGTAAAAGAAAGCACATATGCCGTGGCGTGTGTGTATGCGCTTGTGTGTGCGTGTGTGTGTGTGTGTGTGTGTGTGTGTGTGTGTGTGTATGCGTGTGTGTGCGTGTGTGTGTGTGCGTGTGTGTGTGTGCGTGTGTGTGTGTGCGTGTGTGTGTGTGTGTGTGTGTGTGTGTGTGTGTGTGTGTGTGAGTGTGTGTGCATGCGTGTGTGTATGTGTGTGTGTCCGCGTGTGTGCGTTATTGTTCATGGGTGTGTGCGTGTGTTTGTGTGTGCGCGAGTTTGCTTGTGTGCACGCGAGTGTGCGTGCGTGCGTGCGAGCGTGCATGCGTGTGTGATTGCATGCATACGTGCGTGCGTGAGGGTGAGCGTGCTCATGCGCGCGCGCTTGTTTGTATGTATATATACGTGTGTGTGTGTGTGTGTGTGTGTGTGTGTGTGTGTGTGTGTGTGTGAGCATGCAAGCGAATATGTGTGTATGCGTGTGCATCTCTGCATGTGTGTCTGTTTCTCAGTGTGTCTCTCTATTTGTGCGTGTCTGTCTGTTGTGTGTTTATTTGTCTGACTGTCTGTCTCTCTTTCTTTCTTTTCCTCGCTGTCTGTCTGTTTCTCGGTCTGTCTGTCTGTCTGTCTGTCTGTCTGTCTGTCTCTCTCTCTCTCTCTCTCTGTCCCCCCTTTCTCTCTCTCTCTCTCTCTCTCTCTCTCTCTTCTTTCGGAGATGGGAAGGAGGTTGATCAAGTGACAGACGTATGAAGAACGCTCTCCTAACGACAGTGAATTGTGTCGTATTGAAGATTGTGATCGTCGGGATTTTTGGTGGAGTTGTGTATGAAGTGTCTGTGTATCAGAATGTGTAATTAGATGAACGAAAAGGTCAGTGGGTGTCTCGTAATTAACATTTTATTAATTACAAATGTCAAGGAAGAGACCATATTTTTTCCGATGTTAACGTCGTTCATGGTTCACACAGTTATCCACGCCCACCCTACAGGATCGCAAGTGTCGGACTGCACGTGCTCAGTGTCACCGCGTTTCGTTGTGTCGTTTACCTGAACTCCTGGTCTTTGATTTGAACGAGCGGTGCACAGTAAGTGAAAGTCAGTCTGGTGCATCAGGTTACATCACAGGCGCCTGAAAAAAAAATGTCCGAAGGTTCCCCTGTTCCTCCCCAAGCCAATATGCTGCAATTGATCGATTGGCGTTTGACTCAGATGCAGCATGGTTTACTCATGCATTCAGCAACTATAAAGTCAAATATTGATGAAAGATTTTGTTCCCTTGAGAATAGTATTGGACGCTTTTTTTTACAGAAGTTAATAAACTGAAAGATACCGTTGTCAAAAGCGCTGAAGACATCAGTGAACTAAAAGAAGACAGTGCGAACATTTTGGACAGACTAGAGCATCTAGAAAGAAAGCTGGAATCCGCCGAGCAAGATGCAAAGGCATGTAATTTGCGATTCATCAATGTTGAAGAAACAGACTGGGAGGATGAATACATAACTTCACAAACAGTAATCAATGTGTTGAACGACCATGCACGTTCACCTGTCTGGCGTCAAGATGATATTGTCAGAGCCTTCTGTATTGGCAGGCCTCGTCCACACAGTGGTGATCCCCGGCCCATTCTTGTCCAGTTTTGTCGATGGTCGGACAAGATGGCAGTGCTTGGTGATAAAGACCTCAGAGACAACCTGAGAGAAAGTGGCATACGAGTGGCCTCCGACCTGACTACTCGGCAAAGGGAGATGGTAGAGTTTCATCGTGGACTCGGCAAGATCGCCTACATTCACAACGGCAAACTATATGTTAAGGACAGACGGCAAGATTCTTCCTCTAGGGACGTCAGAAATGAATGGCGCCATACTTCTGTTTCCAGAGGAACTGAGGAAGACTGTCCCCTCATACAGAACAGCTACAGAAATGGCTACAGCAGAAACAGCGAAGGCACACACAACAGGTTCAAGTCTTCGCTTAATCAGCAAGATTCCTACGAAAACAAAGACGTCAAGGAACACCGCTCAGGCATCAGACGTTCCGGCAACAGATGGAGTGGCAGTCCAAGAGGAGAGAAGAACTCTCGACTCCGGAATCCAGATCCACTTACCTCCATTCCAGTCGTTCCAGGAACACGGTCCTACAGTGATGTTACAAAACAGTATAGACCACGACATGAACGCCAAACTTTAGAACACAAAAGGACTGTTATGGTGAAAGACTACTCCAAAAGAACTAAAACTTCAATGCCGACTTCATCAGAACTGTGTGAAGAGTGGTCCAGTGATGGCAAAAGTCAGCTGACGTCTGTGATGGACAAAGTTTCAACAGACTCTAATGTGTGTGTGGAAAACAGGCCCACAGACGTGATTCACATTACTGAAGACAACATTCAGGAAACGCTGACTGGCCAGGACAGTGTCAGGGTGACGGAAAAGAGACGTAGTCTTGGCGATGTTAGTCTTGACAGGAATATTACAGAAACTAGCGACAAAATTGACGATGACGCAGGTACTGATATGGATGCTGGACATGACCCCAAAGAGTTGGCAGCTGAAAAAGAGGTGTGCAGCCATTGCCCGACGCAGGATGACGCACCAAGGGGAAGAAATACAATGGATAATTTTGCGCAAATTGTTCGCCAACCGGATGTTGATACAGACAATGTTAGACAAGACGTGATTGACATTACAGGCCACGAGAATATGCTCGGACATAATATGACTACCGACATACCACCTGACAAACAAAACAGCAAACCCGTTGATAATATAGTCAACGACGTAACGAGCAAAGACAAACAGATACAACCTCCAGCTCGTGATGTACGTTCAAAACGCAATGCTTCTGCCTCAAGAGGAGGCAGTAATACTAGCAAAACGACTCCAGAGAGATCCAACAGCCAAAGTAGTATTGTGGATTCTTTTAGAAAAGTTCAGTCAGGTGACCAAACAAAAATCAAAGACAGGCCTTCGCGGGCTAGACCGAACGACCAAAGTCGGTGCAGAAACATCAGGTGCACAAAAATAGGGATTCGGCCAGGCCACAATACCAGTTAAACAATCATTAAATACTCAGGGACATAGTGTCACAGGTGCTGCAAATCGAACACATGGTGAACTATTAAGTCCCAGCACAAGTTCTTTTGTAAATAGCGTAGATAACACAAAAGTTAAATTCCTAAATTACAATGTTAATGGGCTTTTACAAAAAATGGACAATTCCCATTTAATTAATTTCATCATTTCCCATGATTTCGTCTGCCTAACTGAGACTTTTACAGCTAATGACTTTGAATCATCTCTTTTCAAGGACTTTATTATATTCACATCCAAAGCTAAAAAATTGTCTCACCAAGGGAGATACTTGGGAGGTGTTATTGTTATGATCAAGAAATGTTTTGCTGATTATGTTGAACGGATTGAAGTGAAAGTAAAAAACACTGTTGTTGTGAAGCTAAAGAAGGCCTTGTTTTCAACAGAAAAAGATATCATGTTAATATGTTCTTATATACCCCCGAATGATTCACCATACTGGAAATTTCAACAGGACGGATATGGCATGGAATTGTTAGAAGAATGTATAATTGATTTGCATGAATCATGTGGTGACTTTTCTATGTTTGTAACTGGAGATTTGAATGCAAGAACTTCATCCCAAAATTACAATTTTCATGGAGATGACAATGACTTTAATGAGACAGAATTTCCAGGTAATAACAGTTTTCCAACGCGGTCTCAAGATAAGCAAAAGAATTCTTTTGGAGAGCAATTAATTGAGTTATGCAACATGTTTGAATGTATCATTTTAAATGGACTCGACCAGAAAGACTTTGACGATAGCTGCACGTATATTGGATCTTCTGGAGTAAGTACGGTCGATTATTTTATTGTATCCTACGACTTATTTTCGTCCGTCAATATTGTATCTCTAGATGTTGAAAGCTTAACTGAATCTGACCATCTCCCAGTGGTTGTGAAGATGAAGAGGGATAATAACATTCACGAGAATACTGAAAAATCAAAACCAAATCGCCGTATAATTTCAGAAAAAATCATTTGGAATGAAAAATGCGAGGGTGATTTTATAAAACTGTTGGAAACTTATGATATTCAAAACCGACTAATGCTGGCTATGCAAACCTTGGATATAGACATAGACAGCGCTCTTGATATTTTTGTGAAGTGTTTAAAAGATGGCAGTCAATGCATGTTAAAATCGTTCACGGTCAATGGAAATAAAAAGGTCAGAATGGTTTGATGAAGAGTGTAAGGCAGCAAAAAAGGAAAGTAGGAGTAAATTAAACTATTTCAGAAGAACTCGAAAAGAAAAAGACAGAATACCGTACGTAAAAGCAAGGAAGAGCTACAGATACTTACTAAAAGTGAAAAGACAAGCGTTTAGAAAACAGCAAGCAGATATGTTAGCGAATGAAACTGGCAACTCGTCGCGATTTTGGAGAAAGTTAAGGAAAATGGGATGCTGGCAGAATGATAAAAATTATAGCAATATCTGCATAGATGACTGGTTCAAGCATTTCAAGAGTGTTTTTCAAAACAGCGGCGAAGAATACGATGAGCAGTTTGATATTGAAATCGATCTGTCCAAAGAATCGGACCATGTTTTGAATCAGTTTATTTCAGAGGATGAAGTCATTCAAGCTATTTCTAAATTTAAGAAAAATAAAGCTAGCGGAATAGACGATGCTTCCGCAGAAATGTTAAAATCTGGAGGTTCAGCTGTAAATAAATTTCTGACAAAACTGTTTAATACCGTTTTTGATAAAGGAGTTTATCCTCGTGGGTGGACAAAATCTATTATCATACCAGTATTTAAGAAAGGCAACCCCGATAATGCTGATAATTATAGAGGAGTATCTTTGCTGAGCATCATATCTAAGTGTTATACACCAATATTAAACACAAGACTGTACACCTGGTTAGAAAACAATAACTTTATTTCAGAAAATCAGGCAGGATTTCGAAGAAACCACTCAACTGTTGATCATATTTTTACAGTGTATGCTGCTATCCAGAAATGTATGAATAAGAAAGGTACAAAACTATATGTTGCTTTCGTTGATTTTAGACAGGCTTTCGACTCTGTGCGTCATCACAAACTTTTGGAATGTATTAAAAAAAATGTGAAAGGGAAATTTTTGGCGTCTCTCAAAGCAATGTACAGTTCATTATTGTCGTGTGTTCGATCAAATCATGAATTTTCTGAAATGTTTGATTGCCCAATAGGGGTAAGACAAGGATGTGTTTTGAGCCCCACATTATTTTCAATGTTTATTAACCAGTTGGCAACTGACATAGAAGAAAAGGGTAAACATGGTGTGCAGCTGTTACCGGGTATTATGGAGTTATTTATATTATTAATCTCTGCATACATTTGTTATCTTTAATGCCCATACTCCATTCCACCCCCACTCCTTCCACCCAACGATAGTCAGTGTCGCAGTGTAAAAAATGGAGAAAGGCTGGATGGTAGAAAGCTGACTGGAAGAGGGTTAATGTCTGGACAGGGGACAGACTGGGGTTATCTGTCTACAGTCTGACGCTGTATCTTCACAAAGCCTAACAGACAGTTCTAATGGATACACCCTCTCTCTCTCTCTCTCTCTCTCTCTCTCTCTCTCTCTCTCTCTCTCTCTCTCTCTCTCTCAGTAGTGTAGGTGAGATGCGACCATTTGGATGTCTGTGTGCGTGTAAGCTTTTCTATGGTGATTACGGTGTTTTTGTTTTTGTGTGGCTATATGCAAGATTATTTTTCAATAATCTAGTATATAACCACACAAAAACAAAAACACCCTAATCATGGAGAGTCATGAAATTTTGAAATAAAAATGTAGAAAAGCTTACACGCACACAGACATCCAAATGATCTCGTCTCACCTACACTACTGAGAGAGAGAGAGAGAGAGAGAGAGAGAGGAGAGAGAGAGGAGAGAGAGAGAGAGAGAGAGAGAGAGAGAGAGAGAGAGAATGTATCCATTAGAACTGTCTGTTAGGCTTTGTGAAGATACAGCGTCAGACTGTAGACAGATAACCCCAGTCTTTCCCCTGTCCAGACATTAATCCTCTTCCAGTCAGCTTTCTACCATCCAGCCTTTCTCCATTTTTTACACTGTAACACTGACTATCGTTGGGTGGAAGGAGTGGGGGTGGAATGGAGTATGGGCATTAAAGATACAAATGTATGCTCATTTCGTTATCAGACTCAACCCCCACCACAACTCCAGCTCCCAGCCCCACCCCTACGGCTGATGAAGGAAGCTGGGGATGTCATCAGATGGAACTGTCAGGCAATTCGAGACGTCATGCCGAGCTCTTGCAATGTTTTGGTCCATGAAGAAAAAGGCTAACGAAGGTTTTATATATACCATGTGTATTTTAAGTAATCTATTCATTCTGGGTGAACTCTGATTTAAGGCTAATCAGTACATCCTTAACCTGCTTGGAAAATGGATGACAGAAAAAATGAATCACCCAAAACATAGTTCTCTTTTTCTTGGCCCTGCTTTCTTCTGATTGGATCTTTTATCATCATATCTTCTCACCCACCCACCCTTCTTCCAAACCACATGTCTTTATCTCACCCACCACCTTCTTCTTCCCCGCTGGTAGAGGGGAAAGCCTGGGCTTGAGACTAGATGTAACATCAGACAGTGTGCCCCACCGTCTGTTGGAAGCCACACCAGAGCAAAAGATGTCCTTGATAGCTAATTGAAAAAACTGTAAGTGTCACTGGTTTAAAACTACGTAGGGAAAACATCCTTGTGAGGAAAAAACACCGTCAGCGTCCTTTACAAGTATCTGAGACTTGGCGGACTCTAATTATATCCCCCAAAAATAAATACTTTACATGTTTTAGTGCCTAAACTGGAACTGTACAGTTTTGGGCACAGTAGGACCCATACAATCCATTTATGAATATTTCGTCAAGATGGTAGTTCGAATCTCTAGACAACTCCTAAAACGTGTGTATGTCTCTCAGAACTGGTTGGTGCTATGATCTGAGCTTTGGAAGGAAGTGTGAATTAAATACCTTTTCTGTAATGTACACGTGTTCTCCGATGTCATCTACCCCTATCACCTGTCTTGCTGAATTGGAGGCTCCTACTAGAAGAGGAAACAGATGCACACTGTGGGAGGGCAATGAGATGCTACATCTGTAAGGGGAGACAAATGTTATCTTTGGAAAGGTAGAGAGATGGTAAATCTATAAGGAAAGACAAATGTTATCTTTGGAAAGGTAGATAAATGGTACATCTGTAAGGGGAGACAAATGTTATCTTTGAAAAGGCAGTGAGATGCTACATCTATAAGAGCAGACAAAGTATCTTTGGAAAGGTAGAGAGATGCTAAATCTATCAGGGAAGACAAATGTTACCTTTGGAAAGGCAGTGAGATGCTTCATCTATAAGGAAAGAAAAATGTTACCTTTGGAAGGTAGTGAGATTGCTACATCTGTAAGGGAAGGCAAATGTTATCTTTGGAAAGGCAGTGAGATGTTACATCTATAAGGAAAGACAACTGTTACCTTCGGAAGGGTAACGAGAGATGCTCATTCTTGAAGGAAAGACAAATATTTGCTGTGGGACGGGACAGAAGACTTTGGAGAGAGAGAGAGAGAGAGAGAGAGAGAGAGAGAGAGAGAGGGGGGTGGGGGGAGGGAGAGGGAGAGAGAGAGAGCGACAGACAGACAGCAGAGAGAGAGAGAGAGAGAGAGAGAGAGAGAGAGAGAGAGAGATGGTGAAAAGATATCTTGTTGAATAGGTGTCCAGCGTTTAAGACGTGATTTTATAAAAGTTATTTTTAATCTTTGTGGATTTTTATTCCAATGTTATCTTTTATATTTCCACAATTCGAGTTTTAGGCGAGTCTACTTCATTAATTGTATTCAAAGTCTGGCTGTTCCCTTCACTGAGTGCTCATTTGATCCATTGGAGACATTTCATATGCAGGTAGGAGGAACTCATTTCTGAAAGTTTCTCATTTCATCCATTGGAGACATTTTATACATACGTAGGAAGATCTGCCTCATTTCAGAAAGTTTTTCATTTCATCCATTGGAGACATTTTATATAGAGGTAGGAGGATCTGCCTCATTTCGGAAAGTTTCTCATTTTATCCATTGGAGGGAGACATTTCATATAGAGGTTGGAGGATCTGCCTCATTTCAGAAAGTTTCTCATTTCATCCATTGGAGACATTTTATATAGAGGTAGGAGGATCTACCTGGCTTCCGAAAGTTTCCTTTTTTTGTTTTTATGGAAGTGCCTTTCACCAGCAGAAACCAGGATCCTGCAGTGACTACATTCAAGTTCAATGACGACTCGAACACTTTTGTGCTCGACAATGACTAGAACTCTTCAGCCACTCTCTCTCTCTCTCTCTCTCTCTCTCTCTCTCTCTCTCTCTCTCTCTCTCTCTCTCTCTCTCTCTCTCTCTCCCAGTCGCACAGCTCTCATACTTTTATATGTTATTTAAAGAATTTCTCGAACATACTCGATCATTCTTTTCTAGGATATTCTGCATATCGGTAAGCTCAACGAATGAAATCGCGACAACCTTATGCGAATGTGATTCGATCAGCTTCTACAAAATTCTAGAACCTTCCGTAACGCACTAGCAACTTACGGAGACCAGGTAAACATTCTAACATAATCTCGAATATTCCAATCGCATTTATCATTCGATCCGAGAACAAAACTGAACAAGTGTGCATACGTTTACTTTCCAAATGTAGAACAAAACTGAACAAGTGTGCATACGTTTACTTTCCAAATGTAGAACAAAACTGAACAAGTGTGCATACGTTTACTTTCCAAATGTAGAACAAAACTGAACAAGTGTGCATACGTTTACTTTCCAAATGTAGAACAAAACTGAACAAGTGTGCATACGTTTACTTTCCAAATGTAGAACAAAACTGAACAAGTGTGCATACGTTTACTTTCCAAATGTAGAACAAAACTGAACAAGTGTGCATACGTTTACTTTCCAAATGTAGAACAAAACTGAACAAGTGTGCATACGTTTACTTTCCAAATGTAGAACAAAACTGAACAAGTGTGCATACGTTTACTTTCCAAATGTAGAACAAAACTGAACAAGTGTGCATACGTTTACTTTCCAAATGTAGAACAAAACTGAACAAGTGTGCATACGTTTACTTTCCAAATGTAGAACAAAACTGAACAAGTGTGCATACGTTTACTTTCCAAATGTAGAACAAAACTGAACAAGTGTGCATACGTTTACTTTCCAAATGTTTAAAATGAATCAACAACAGCACTACACTGGCCGAAAATACAAAGATCTAAAAGCGATAAAGTAAAAGCACTGCTTCTACGTCACGCAGTTCTAGGTGGGAAAGTCTCTTGAAGTTGGGAGATTCACTGACATACACTAGAGTACCTGTTTCTTTGTCTTTAGTAGGGTCTTTTCGAATGATATTATAACCTGGGACTGATACATCTTTATCACTAATGTTGGTATTCAGTTTTGAATCGGAGAGACCCAGAAAACGTGGAATGGCTTTTGGTGATTCAATATTTGGGTCGAGATATCAGAGATCTTATTGACTGCACTGTTGATATTTAAATGACAAATTCTCAGTCCATTTGTGGTCATTTTTTGTTCTGTGTTCGCAAGTAGAAGGACACACAAAAAGAAAAAACAAACAAACAAGCGAAAGAAAGAAACAAACAACCAACCAACCAAACAAACAAACAAACTGGCAGATTAGATACCACAGCAGTGGTATGGAAGTATGAGGTAAACTGAAAATACACAATAAATACGCACACAACTAATTGCTGCTAGGTTGTACAGGACAAAGTACTGCAGGACTAATGAGGACAACTCCTGAAGGTTGTACGCACAAAATCACCAACTCATATGAATCTGAACACATGATCACATATATATGATAAAAATCGGATTAAATTTTTGATAGGTCCAAGTCTGTTTGGCATAAATGGAGCTTATGGAGCTATCTCAAATTGCACTTATGGAGCTCTCTCGAATGAGTCACATCCGCCGAACGCAGGTATTAGAAACACGAATTTAGTCTGGCATTCAGCGAAGGCACAGATGATTCACAAGGCACGCAGTCCAGTCATTTCAGACACATGGGCGAAATGTCTATAATAAGACGAGTGGCTTCATTAAGTAAATCAGTAGTACACAAAATGTCACAGCACAGCCGCTATGGTGAGCACCGTCAACGATAGATGCTGAAGTAAAGAGACAATTACTAGTGCCAAGGACATAATGACATGCACAAGCAGTATCCGAGGGGTAAGAAAAAGATTCAGTGTGCATTGATGCCTACCACAACATTAAAGATTGCAACAGGTTGACATGATTGACTGACACCGCCATGAGGCGACATAAATCTTGCATCATCTGTGGGCCATAAAAAAGCCTCACTCACAAGAGTTTTTGTATATACTGTGTGAATCCAATTCACCATTGTAACCTACTATTAGAGAGAAATATATATAGATAGATAGGCAGATATATAGATAGGCAGATAGATAGATAGATAGAGATATCGATGGATAATATATGTATGCATGTTTTGTAGGCAGTGGGCAAGTCCTTTGGACTTGTACGGGAAGCTGGACGTTCCCGCCCCCACAGTCTCCACTATCTTGCGAGCATACCGCAAGCATAGCTAGTAAGTTGACGGGTCACCGATCCTCAACTCGAGGGCTTGTCTACCTTGTATGCTAAGCTGAAATCGGCGGACTGCGCGGAAGAAACCACTGTGGTTCAACGGGCGGAAAGGCGATTTCCAGCAACGCGTTGTGGAGCGCACAGGGCGTGTCAAGACACAAAAGACGTCATTGTCATCCACTGCACCCCAATCTATCTCCAGCCGTCTCGACTTCGTCTTGCCACTGGACACAGATGGACTGGGCAAAAGAGTGAGGCTGACGACGCACAACTCTCCCTCACTATAATCCAAGTCAAGCGCAAGTCATGACTTCAAACCCCACAGCGCAACCTCAAGTCCTGTGGCGATGGGCAAGTGGCGGAGGCAGCAGGTGTGGACACACTGGGAGCTGTCAGTCACGAGCCTGCGCACAGGCGGCCCAGGGCATGTGGTCGCTCTCTACTGGATGAAGCAGAAGTGGAGTTCGGCAGCCCCGTGGGTGTCTGAGCAGCCCTTTTTAGGACCGCACTGCTCACCTCCATAGCAAGAGGAAGGGGCTAGAAAAGGTGCCCTAAACATTGCCTGTTTCACCTTACCCGGCCAGCAAACCGCGGCTGGCGGGGTGTCCCTCCCAGCGGTCAAACTACGAAGAAAACAAAAACAAAGGTCCTCAACCTCGGCACATGGAACGTGCGAACTTTACTGGACAACGGCAAGGCAGACAGACTAGAACGAAGAACTGCACTGGTCGCCAAAGAACTTGCTCGCTACAACGTTGGCACAGCAGCACTTAGCGAAACACGCCTAGCGGACAAAGGCCAACTCACAGAATGTGGTGGAGGATATACATTCTTTTGGAGCGGACGCAGCAGCACTGAACGGCGAGAGGCAGGCGTGGGATTCGCCATCAGATCAAATCTCACCCGGAAACTTGTCAAGCTCCCGGAGGGCATAAACAGCTTCCACTTGGAAACAAGAAGAGTGCAACACTAATCAGCGCGTACGCCCCAACAATGACCAACCCAGATGACATCAAGGACAAGTTCTACGAAGAACTAGACACTTTCATCGCAGCGGTCCCACCGTCTGAGAAGCTAATCGTACTCGGGGACTTCAACGCCAGGGTGGGGACCGATCACCAGACCTGGGAAGGGATTATTGGGAGACACGGTACTGGCAACTGCAACAGCAATGGCCTCCTTCTTCTCAAGATGTGCGCTACTCACGACCAACCAACACTCTGTTCCGCCTCCCTACCCGCAACAAGACATCATGGATGCACCCACGCTCCAAGCATTGACATCTGATTTTTAATGTCATCACCAGGAAGAGAGATGCGCGAGACATGAGAGTGATGAAGGCCATGTGTGGTGCCGACTGCTGGACTGATCATCGCCTCATCGTGTCAAAGTTTAAACTCCGCATCCTGCCCATGCGAAGACCCCAAGGTCAGAAGACTGCAAAGAGGCTCAACGGCTCCAACCTCAAGGATAGTAAAGTTGCAGAAGATTTCTCCAATGACCTAGATGGCAGGCTGCCCAAGACACGAGAGGATGAACACAGCAGCATTGAAGAGCAGTGGGAGGCCTTCAGAGATGTAGTTCACTCTATTGCCCTTGAACACCGCGGACCAGCAACCCGTAGAAACCAAGACTGATTTGATGAGAATGACGCAGAAGTGCAGATACTGCTGTCAGTGCGCACCAGAATGACCCCACATCACAAGCTAAGGAAGATGCCTTCACCAGCGCAAAACAAAAAGTGCAGAAGAGGCGTAATGCAGGATGCTTGGTTCAGCAAAAAGGCCGATGAAATCCAGGGCTACGCAGACAGTCATGACACCAAGCATTTCTAAGACGCTCTGAAGGCTGTGTATGGACCCCAGTCCTCCGGCTCCTCCCCGCTTCTCAATGCAGATTGGACCAAGCTGCTGACAGAAAAGAAGCAGATTCTGGAGAGATGGGCTGATCACTTTAACCAGGTTCACAACCGCCCTGCCTCAATCAACGACGAGGCCATTGCACGCCTACCTCAAGTGGAGATCAGGCAACACCTTGACAACCCCCCCCCCCCCCCCAACAGAAGAAGAAGTCAGAAAGGCAATCAAACAACTTTCCTGTGGCAAAGCGCCAGGATCTGATGCAATCCCTGCCGAAGTTTACAAATCAGGAGGCCCAGCCTTGACACAGAAGCTGACGCAGCTCTTCCAGTCCATGTGGAATGAAGAGAGGGTCCCACAACAGTTGAAAGATGCCAACATTCTCCACATCTACAAGAGAAAAGCAACCGCCAGTCCTGCGACAATCACCGAGGCATCTCTCTCTTGTCCATAGCTGGGAAGATCTTGGCTCGTGTCCTGCTCAATCGCCTTCTACTACACCTTGAGCAGGGTCTCCTCCCAGAAAGCCAGTGTGGCTTTCGTGCAGAACGTGGAACTGCAGACATGATATTTGCTGCACGACAGCTCCAGGAAAAATGCCAAGAGCAGCAGAGCGATCTGTTCGTGACCTTTGTCGATCTGACCAAGGCCTTTGATACGGTCAGCAGAGATGGCTTGTGGAAGATCATGGAGAAATTTGGCTGTCCCAGCAGGTTCATTACGATCCTCTGACAGTTCCACGACGGCATGATGGTGAAAGTACTGGATGTTGGAGACGAGTCAGAAGCCTTTCCAGTTACCAACGGCGTAAAGCAAGGCTGCGTTCTCGCCCCTACACTCTTCAGTATGGTCTTCTCCGCCATGCTGACTGATGCCTTCCGTGACTGCCAGGGTGGTATACACGTCAGATACAGAACTGACGGTGGGCTGTTCAACCTCAGGCGACTGCAGGCTGTTACAAAGGTGATAGAGACCGTCATCAGGGACTTCTTGTTTGCTGATGACTGCGCCCTCAATGCCAGCACAAAGCAGATGATGCAGCACGAAATGGACTGCCTCTCACGAGCCTGCGACAACTTCGGTCTCGCCATCAGCACCAAAAAAACCGAAGTGATGTATCAGCCTGCGCCAGGTAAACCCTACCAGGAACCACACATCATGGTAAAGGGGCAGAACTTACAGGCAGTCGACAACTTCAGCTATCTGGGCAGCACACTTTCACGAGCTGTGAACATTGACGCAGAGGTCAGGAACAGGATTGCAAAAGCCAGCTCTGTGTTTGGGAGACTCCATCGAAATGTCTGGGAGCGGAGAGAACTAAGCCTTACCACCAAGCTGAAGGTCTACCATGCAGTGGTACTAACCACTCTCCTCTATGCCAGTGAGACCTGAACTGTCTACAGCAGACACGCCAAACAGCTCAACCATTTTCACCTCAGTTGTCTCCGCAGACTCCTACACATCAAGTGGCAGGACAAAGTCCCAGACACTGAGGTCTTGGAAAGGGCCAGCATCCCCTGCATCTACACTCTCCTTCAGAAATCCCGAGCCAGATGGGCTGGCCACATCGTCAGAATGCCAGATAGTCGACTGCCGAAACAACTGCTGTACGGAGAACTGAGTCAGGGCAAGCGCAAAGTTGGGGGGCAGAAGAAACGTTTTAAGGACTGCCTCAAAGTGTCCCTCAAAGGCCTGGACATCAACCTCAACACCTGGGAGTCGCTTGCCCTGGACCGCCCAGCCTGGCGAAGCAGCATCACAAAGGGTGCATATACATCAGAGAAGAGACGCATAGCAGAAGCTGAGAGAAAGCGAGCCACGCGCAAGGCCAGAACTACCTCCACCTCCACTGTAGCACCTACCCACACGTGTCCCACATGTGGGCATTCCTTCTGGGCCCAGATCGGCCTCACCAGCCACCTGCGGACCCACACTCAGCAATCTTCCATCTGAGACTGAAGTCATGGT
>CM065715.1:54874746-54882246 GCA_033310375.1 Conus canariensis | reverse complement strand
AGACGATTCACCATACTAAATCATTCGGCGTTTGCAACGATACCCCCAGAAACCTTCTTTAGAGCAAAAAGATGAATTTTTTTCACAGTGCACAGCAGCAGCATCAAGGCCCCATATTTCAGCCCCATACTGTATCACAGGTTGAATTTGGCAATCAAATAATTTCAAAAACGAAGTAAGGGAATCGCTATTTAGCAATAACAGTTTTTTCATAGACACAATAATGCACTTTTTGCCATACTAGCTAAATCCTTGCAAGCAAAGGCAAAACTCACTCGCGTGGAGAAGTACATACCAAGATATTTATATACATTAACAACAGGCATTAAGGATCCATTGTATGTCCATCTTTCTCTCGCCGCAAGATGTCTGTCCTTCATAAATACAATTAAATTGCTTTTTGCCATGTTGACTTTTAACTGTAATGAAGCAGCAACTTCTTGTAAAATGTTTAACTGAGTCTGTGATCCGATCACTGTTTCTGATCAAATAAAAAGACCACGTCTTCAGCCAAGAGGAGAATGAAAATCTCTAGAACGTCATTTATGCAATTTGCACCGTGCCTTCCACGTTGTATGATTTCCTGAGTAGTTCATTAATAACTAAGGAAAACAAAACAGGGCTGTAAACATCACCCTGTTTCACACCAGATGTACATTTAATGTAGTCTCTTAACGCTGCACCAGATCGCACTCTTGCCTTTACACATTCATACATACTTAAAACACATTTATAAAGTTTCCCATGAATACCGTTTTTCAACAGTACAGGCCATAATAACGTCGTGTTAACTGAATCAAAAGCCTTCTCAAAATCAACAAAGGCAACACATAATTTACGATTTACACAAACCTATTTTGGGATAAATGCCATCAGTGTGAACATATGATCAACAGTAGAATAGTTTTTCTTAAACCCGGCCTGATACTCTCCTGTGATGTTATTTTCTTCTACCCACTCCTGTAATCGCCTGTTAATAATAGCACTATACAATTTACTGCAGATATTACACAAAGAAATACCTCTATAGTTATTTGGGTCATTTGCATCTCCTTTCTGTACAATGGAATAACAATGGATTCTGACCAAGACTTAGGATATATCCCTTGATAAAATAAGGAATTAAAGAATCTAACCAAAAAATCTAGAAATAAGTTTGATTGGCGAGCAGTTTTAATTATTTCACCCATAATTTCATCTGGGCCGGCAACTTTCCGATGTTTTAACTTTCTGAGAACTACTAAAACTTCTTCTTTAGAAATGGGACGGTTTAGATTGTCTTCACCATATTCAGAGTCATTTACGTAAATTTCATTAATCAAATCATCACTAGAATCAGCGATTCCTTCGAGCAAATCCCTAAAACGATGAAACCATGTTTCAGGACTTATATCATTTAAGGGTTGTATTCTTTTTCCTGAAATTTTAATAACACAATCCCAAAAATCCTTCTGGCTGTTTACAGATTGGAGTAGTTCTGTCAACAAAGCATCATCATATTGGTTTTCCTTTCTCTTTAACAGATGTTTATATTCTCGCCTTGCTTTGCAGTAAGACTCACGAGACGGCTGGGATAAAGAGCGTCGAAATCTATTTAATAAATTACGAACACTTCTTTTACTGACTAGGCATTCCGTATCATACCAGTCATCTTCTTTTGAATATTTTCCAACACTGATCTCTTTCTTCATACATTCTGTGGTCTCTTTCACAGAACAATTGAAAACATTTAGTGCATCCTCGATGTTAGTATCAACCAGCCTTATAGCTTCTTGCATACGCACTTGCATTTCGTTAGAAAGAATTAAATTTTTAAACAAATCAACATGACCTTCATTCCATACAAATTTTTCAACTGTAAAGCGCCTATGGTTAATTTGAGAAGAATCGTAGTTATGTCACAGGCTAGTGATATCAAATTCTAAAGGCATGTGGTTTGATTCAATTTTCTCAGACACGTACAACTCGCAACTACCTAAAATAATGGAGAATACATCAAAAGACATAAAAAAAAATAATCATTCACACTGTTACCGCTGTCAGATATGTATGTGTAGCGACCTTCAAGATCGCCCTTACACACACCATTTAGAACACACAGTTTTAAAGCAGTACACATACTGAGCAGTAATTTTCCATAATTATTCAAAACAGAATCCTCAGAACTTCGAACATGCAGTGGTCCACTTTTATACTGATTATCATATCCAGACCCATTTTCCTCAAAAGCACAAGAAAAATTCGACACTCTGCTATTCAAGTCACCACCCACTATTACAAAAACGTCATCTTTAAACAAAAGTAAACAATCAAACAAAAATTCTTCCAGCAAAGAAATTCCATTTTCCCTATCAAAAAAAGGAATAATACGGCGAGCCTTCCGGTGGAATATATGCACACACATACATAACATGTTTTGTTGTACCAAACAAGGACTTATCAATAATAAAAGCAAAGAATAAATCCGATACCACATCGACTACTTTCAAATAAGGACAGAGTTCATTTTTCACGAGACATACTAGTCCACCGGAACACCTGCCACGAGCAGTGAACTTTAATGCTGGCTTACAGTAAACCGTGTAGCCAGAGAACACAGGCGATTGAAAAACTTCAACAAATGTGCACCATTTCAACCTACCATTACCATAACATATCCCACTCAACCTTCTACCGTGCCTTTTGTATAATCGATCCTCTTTGTCGATGAAAACGACAAAGATCTACAGTTCGGATCACCAAACACTAAGAGCTCATTGTTTCTTAGTGAATGATAACGTGGAATACCTGTCATGCATACTCCACAGGCGCAAAGAGACACACACAGAGACTGAGTGCGAATCTTGGAAAGAAATCTAAAATAAGACCAGTTTCATCTGTCTGCCCAAGGGGTTGTGCCAGACTTGAGACCAACAGAGAATTGAATTAAGTTGGGTTGGTCACAGACAGACAAAGACAAAACAAATACTGTCTGGATATGTCATTTACATACACATGTCTGGTTTTTGTGCTTTTCTTCAAATACATGGATTAACTTGTCTGGATCGATATTTCCTAGCGAAAATGTCTGGTAAAGGATGTGACAAAATAAAGACCGAGGACAATGTCACCAGTCCCGTCTGCGACCGGGAAGGATTAATGTGTTCTGTAATCCGTTCGATCCTTTTTGTTCTTCGTCACTCGAACGTAAGACAATGCTAAACCTCTTTGGGACTTAAAAGGCAAGTATAGAAAGCCTAGGTACTTGCTGCCTGCATTGAAGACTGTTCATCTCTGTTCCCAAGCGGCTTGTCATAAATTCCAAGTAGTTGCTTTATCCTTCCCTGCTTGTGAATATTGGGAATCTGTTACACAATGCCTGCTTCAGAGAGAAATAGAAAGATGCCTATTTAGAAATAGAAATAGAAAGATGCCTATCTTTACTAATTGAGTCTTTTCTTTACACATTTCTAGGCTTCAATGATGTTGAGAACTGTCAGTGTGAAAGATGGAGGGTGGCTTTGTGGTAAGAAAGCTGACTAGAAGAGGATCAATATCAGAACAGGAGACACACTTAGATTTTCTGTCTACGGTCTGCCTGATGATACTGTGTGCTGAAAACTGGCACCACTCTCTCTCTCTCTCTCTCTCTCTCTCTCTCTCTCTCTCTGTGTGTGTGGGGGGAAGGGGGGGGGAGGAGAATGGGGTGTTCTCATGTCTATATATTGGTAACTGGAAAGCGTGTGTGCAGCTCTCATTATGCTTTACCAAGGAATTATGAATCATCATAAGGAATAGCATGTGTCTCGTAGACACTCGCTTGCGTGTGCACTCAATGTATGCTTGCATCTGTGCGCGCGCGGGCGCGCTTGTGTGTGTGTGTGTGTGTGTGTGTGTGTGTGTGTGTGTGTGTGTGTGTGTGTGTGTGTGTGTGTATGCTATCCCCTATTTCCAGTGCCTTTCACTGCTGCTACCTCAAACGTATATATATATATATATATATATATATATATTAGAATTTAACTAGAACGATCGGTAAAAATATAACATAAAACTGATTGTACTGAAATGGTTCGAATCTAGGATATTTTTTTAATAAGAATATTGCAATAATTAAACTACAAAAGATGCACCTCTTTGATTCTCACAAATGCAAATTCTGGCAAAAGAAACAAACAAACTGAAAGGAAACATATCTTCTAATAAATATATAGGTATAATAAAGGAACATTAGATTTCTCGAGTTATTTTTGAGTTATTGAGTTTAAATATAAATGTGAACAATTCATTGCAAACCAAAAAAAAATCTATGAATTGTCTACGATAATCTGACGCACTTTTGCTCATGTTGTGCATTGTTCTTTACATATGTGGCCTGAATAACATCTCGTTACACAACTTAAATATACAACATGATTAAGTTAAACATTTTACACACAGACAGGAGTGGTGCTTATACAGAACGTTGATCAAGAATACCGGAATGTTTCAGCTCCATCAAAAAGGTTTTTAGGGGGAAAAAACTACCACTTAATTTATACAAAAAGGACATGTGTATATTTGGCGGGACAATGTTATATTTAATGAATGTAAGCGAATGGTCAATTCAAAGCCTTGGCTTCAATTTTGGTTTGTTTTGTCCCGATTGTATTATTGTTCCGTTATGTTTACGGTAGAATGTTCACATCGCAGAATTTTGTTATGCATGTTATAATTAGTCCTGCTTTATTTAAAAGGTGCACACTGTATTTGGAAGGAGAATATTCACTGGCGCAGCTCAAGCAAAGTAAGATTGCTCCAAGTATGTTAAATGGAGAGAGTGTGCGCCGTGTAAGTGTAAGGAGGAAAACGTATATGTAGGGTTGATGTTGAATGTAGTCGGAAGAGCATATAATGTTTAATGCTTCTATGTTCCTCCCTTTTTCCGTCCTTTCTTTTTCTTTCCAATTTCCCAATTTCTTGAACGATTTCAATCGTTATACCCGCTTTATTCACCAGGTTGTTTTATCTATTTCAAGCCATGCATTATTGTTTTCGTGCATTTATTCTTTGTTCCTTTTCTTTCTCTTCTTATGTCTTTCGTTCGCTCTCACAACCTTCTTCGTTTCGCATACTTCTTTCCTTCTTTATTTCAGTATCTTGTCAATAGCGGGTAAAGCTATAAAAAAAAAAAAAATGTGTGTGTGCGTGCGTGCGTGCGTGCGTGTGTGTGTGTGTGTGTGTGTGTGTGTGTGTGTGTGTGTGTGTGTGTGTGTGTGTGTGTGTGGTATACATACACTCACACACAAACACGCCATAACAGACATTCACATAAACACACGAGATCAAATTGAAAGCCTGACACGTTATCTTCTTTGTCAAATATTATGTGGGTAAAAAAAGGAGTGACTGATAAAATAAAAAGAAAGTTTAGTGCTAGAACAACATACAAAACCCTCACAGTTTGGTAACTACGTCCACCCGAATAGTCCATTGCATCGTTTCAGATTGCTCAAGAAATAGTTATTTGTTTTACAGACAGTCAGAGTTTTCTAATGTTTTTTTTTCTTACAGCTATACAATGGTGAACTAGCTATACCTGTTGCTTAAGCACCAGCATTACTTTTAAAACTATACAATTCACCTTCACCATATAAAAAGCGTTCAGAAGTTTATAGGTAGCTTCCTCAGTTGCAGCTATTGAGCCACCAGTCTATTTCATTGCAGAATACTAATAAGTCGAACAGGAGAGAGAGAGAGAGAGAGAGAGAGAGAGAGAGAGAGAGAGAGAGAGAGAGAGAGAGAGAGAGAGATGATGATGATGATGATGATGATGATGATGATTTTGTGGTAGATTAAATGGAAAACGTTTTTTTTTATTATTCAGTTTGCAAATAAAACTCGACAAAAAAAGAAGTTTGAACGATTGATTCAGCAAAGCCTTAGCTCTATTATGGAACAGTGAGCAAACGAAAGAAGTGTGACTCTGTCTCTCTCTGTATGTCTGTCTGCCTGTCTGTCTGTCTGTCTGTCTGTCTGTCTCTCTCTCTCTCTCTCTCTCTCTCTCTCTCTCTCTTTCTCTGTTTGCCTGTTTGCACGTGAAAGTAAAGAAAAAACTAGTTGCATTGTATAATGATAAATACTTTCAGTCCCTCTCGAAACCCCTAGATGCCCCAATTTTCTCTCCAGCTCTACCCTTGTGAGATGTAAACAAGAGAGAGAGAGAGAGAGAGAGAGAAGAGGAGAGAGAGAGAGAGAGCGTGCATGCGTGCGTGTGTGTGTGTGTGTGTGTGTGTGTGTGTTGTGTGTGTGTGTGTGTGTGTGTGTGTGTGCACGCGCGCGTGTCTGCGTACGCTCACACCAGAGGCCTGCGAGTATGCAATAGAACGTCCTATTGGGCAATGCAGACACTCGCCACACACCCTCCCTAACGTACCATTAAGAAACAGTATGGGGGAGGTGCAAGTCTTTCATTAATTTGTTCCTCGCCGACTCTTGATGGAGGGTAGTCGGGCTATATTCATCCTTTTCAGGAAATGAAGGAAAATTAATAATGTCGTTCTCTTCCCCTCCTTCGTGCTGTCCTTTTTCGTGTCTTCTCGACCTCATATGTCTTTTTGCTCTCAACCTATGTCTTCTTGCCCTCATCCTTTTTGTTTTTTTTACTCTGTTTTGTTCACGTTATATAGAGGAAACGAGGTCAATATGACTTCCCACTAATTCTTCCTTTTTATTGCCGCACTTTAAGAATTCTATGTGTTTGGTGCATTCCTGGCTTCAGGGAAATGCTTGTAATCATCTTGCTGATTTGGAATGGGTGAAATGTGATATTAATACACAATAAACCGTCTCAAACTGAACAGCAAATGATAATACGAGCGACATATTTACAACATACAACCGAAGCCGTTTATAACGAAGTCGGATGTAACGAATGCCGGATATAGCGAAGTGCAAAGGCTGGTCCCTGCAAAAATCCTTCTTTACATGACTACAATACATCGGATGTAACGAAGTCCGATGTAACGAAATGCCGCTTATAACGAAATGGTTTTGGGGTCCCAAGCGGGCGATCACGCCGGTTACAACGAAGCAGCCGCCTATAGCGAATCATATGTTTGGGCCCCATGAAGAGTTCAAGCCGGACATAACGAAGTGGTTACTTTTGTGTTCGGGAACCATTTTTCGGAAACGGTTGGTTACTTCGCTTCGATACGATCGCTTGCTATTCTAGGGAGATGGAGGAGTGTCCACACAGCACATGAAATGTAGAGCTTTCTATGTATTACTCTAAATAGAAATCACACGTTTCTACGTGTGTTTGACTTAAGATTGCTTCATTTTCTTGCACAGCTTCACATAGGTAGATTGATAATTTACAGTAATTTTTACTGTATGTTTGTTGTATGGTAAATGTGACATGTGTTTGGCTAGCTGCATAACCTAAGATTGCGTCATTTTCTTACACAGCTTCACAAAGGTAGATTGAAAGTATACAGTATCTTTTACCGTATGTTTGTTGTATGGTAAACGTCACCTCTG
>CM065715.1:54802246-54869746 GCA_033310375.1 Conus canariensis | reverse complement strand
AATTTACAACCTCTATGGATTTCTCCTAAGGCCCCCACTTTTGGTGACTTGATATTCTCTGTCCGCTATCAAGTTACACTGGAATGAAAGAGGTCTTTGACAGCAAATTAACAACACTGTGTCTATATTGATATGAGACCAAGAACACACACAATGAATTAACAAATGAATGAATAAATAAATAGATGAATCAATCAATCAATCAATAATTGATTTGACCAGTCTACAGTTTTATGACAGGCGGGTGATGGGTGAAGTCATGGCGATAGAACATTTTCGCAAGTCTTAACATGTGTTGCTTTGCAGTATCCACTGATGAATCCCATATCATTGATTAAGTAATAATCAAGAATATCCTCAAGAGGGTGGCATTTCCTTGGTCATAGAGAGGCTGTATTGTTTTCATGGAGAAGTTGGAACTAGCGACATGGCATGCTTCTCTGAGCGGGATCAACGTAGATCCTTCCCTTGGTATGACAAAAAGCGCTTTGTTAAACTGAATGTGACGCCCATAGGAAAATGTACTTTCCTATAAGAGATGAAAAGCAATGGTTAAGGATTTCCCTGAAACAAATGCCGCTACAGACACTTTTTCACGCTCTCAAACCATGGATTCCATACAGTTAGACACAGTGCTTCATACAGTTAGATAAAGTGCTTCGGAAAATGCAGTTTATATGTGCAGATAGCGTTTCACCGCACGATGGAAGACAATATTACCTGCTGAGGGAGATTTACGAGTATCTGCAGTGGCGGAACAGTTTGATTCTTGCATGGTAGCAAGCTCTGCAAGAAAAGCACGCAGTACAGTGTGTGTGTGTGTGTGTGTGTGTGTGTGTGTGTGTGTGTGTGTGTGTGTGTGTGTGTGTGTGTGTGTGTCTGTCTGTCTTTCTGTATGTCTCTCTGTATATACGTATGTCTGTCTCTCTCTCTCTCTCTCTCTCTCTCTCTCTCTCTCTCTCTCTCTCTCTCTCTCTCTCTCTCTCCATGACCACCTGAAATAGAAGAATGGTTGCATTGTATCATGTCAAATAATTTCTGTCCCTCTCAAAACCCCCAGCTGCGCTTCATCAACCCACAAAATCTCTCATTTTTCGTCCTTGTTACATATAATGAGAGAGAGAGAGAGAGGAGAGAGAGAGAGAGAGAGAGAGAGAGAGAGAGAGAGAGAGAGAGAGAGAGAGAGAGACTGCGTGCATGTGTCATGAAATGGCCTTGTTACGCAATGTTGGCAGAGCCTGTCCAGTGTCCCATTAACCCGCATGGGGGAGTTGCGAATCTTTCATGAATTTGTTCCTCCCTCCTCGCCTACTCTGGCTTGAGGCTAATCAGCTCCTGTCCATCCTCTTCAGGACATGAAAGAAATAATAAAAGAAATAAAAACCACCCCTCCATTCCCTTCCTTCGGGCTCCCTGCTTCTGTCTACTCCCATATTTTGTCTTGACCTCATCTTTTTCTTGCTCTGCACTTTTCATGCCACACAGAGGAAATAAGGTGAAATTCACTTCCCACAACTCTCTCTCTCTCTCTCTCTCTCTCTCTCTCTCTCTCTCTCTCTCTCTCTCTCTCTCAATAAATTACAATAAATTACAGCATTTTAACAGTTTGATTGTTTTATCCCTGGATTCCAAGAAATGCTTATCACAATTTTACAGATTTGGAATTACACAAATTTAATACGGAGTAAATATATAAGACTTTAAACGATAAATAACAATGTGGGCATCGTCTCTAATAAGAAATGGTGATATTTATGACAATGTCTTTATTGCCCTTATATTCAGATCTGGTATTAGGGCACATTGCGTTCAATTCTCCACGAAATAAAGAACGTCTGAGAGCCTGTTACCAAGGGATAAGTTCGAAAACGCAACCCAAATCTGCTTAAAAACAGGGACATAGTTAGGTGGTGAGGAAAAGTGGGGTAGGGGTGAGGAGTTCTGCAGCCGAAACGTTTTAAACTCAGAAACCCCTTTGTTGCTCAGATCCAGGAGAGAGGCTGTACATCTGAAGTCTGGCATTACTTAGGCTGGAATAAAAGGCGTTCCTAGAGGCAAATTGATTACACTGTATTCATATCTTGGTTCAGATCCAAAGTCGAAGGTTTACGCCGATAGTCTGCTACCAGTTAAACTAGAATAACAAATGTTCTTGATAGGAAATTGACTAAAGTGTACCCATATCTCCGGTCAGATCCAGAGTCCAAGTGTTTACGTCCATAGTCTGCTGTCAATTATACCGCGATAAAAGATGTCCTTGATAGAAAATTGACTGCATGGTGCTCATCCCGAGATGAGACGATGAAAGCACACAAGGATTTGAAGAAAAACTAGTCTCGAACCTTCGGTAATGCGCCAGCAACTTACGGAGACCTGGTATACATTCTAACATAATCTCGAATATTCCAATCGCATTATCAATCGATCCGAAAACCAAACTGAACAATTATGCATACGTTCACTTTCCAAATGTTTTAAATAAATCAACAACGGCACTACACTGACCGAAAATACAGAGATCTAAAATCGGCAAGTAAAAGAAGGCTTACAACTCGTCATTATTGCTAGGATGTCTTTTGTGAAAGTTCCTCATCTTCTGTCTCCCTTTTAAATTGTTACATAACTTCCTCTTAAAGAAATGTCCCAAATTCGTATTAACTTTTACAAATTTAAAAGAAATGTCAAATTTCTTTAAAACAAATATTAACTGACAACACACATCCAGTCTACAAGTCTCATTTAATCATACACGACGTAATTATTTTGCAACCAGATTGTCTGTGCCTTTCACATATTCAACCTTTATATCAAAGTTCTGAAGGTACATGGCCCAGTGCATGACCCTATAGTTCACAAACTTGGCAGAGTGTAACAAAGATAAAGGTTTATGGTCAGTGCGCAACACAAAGCGAACCCCCTGAAGAAACAGTTCAAACTCTCGTACTGCCCAGACAATTGCAAGGCACTCCTTCTCCATGGTAGCATACCTCTGCTGCGCCTTGCATAGTTTCTTGCAGGCATACGAGACTGGAAACAGCTTCACGTCATGTTCCTGCATGAGAACTACACCAACACCTTTGTCAGAGGCATCAGTGCTGAGCACAAACCTCTTGGACAGGACGTTCTTCACAGTGTGTAAGGCTCTGTCTTCTGCATCTCCCCACTCCAGCTGGCTGGAGCAGTCACAGTTGCAAAGTGAGGCAGGCATGTATTCTCTGTAGAACCCCACTAAGCTGAGAAAGGATCACAATTGTTTCTTAGTCTGGGGACGAGGTGCTTCCAGAATTTTTATCACATTGTCCTCGAGTACCCCTTTCATTCCTTCCTGGAGACAGTGATCAATGAAATCAATATCGTCTGCACCAATAACACACTTGCTGGGTATTTCAGTCAAGTTGGCAGAATACAGCTGTTTGAACAGCTTCCAAAGTTTTCCAGGTGTTCTGTCCATGTTTTGGAATGGACCAGGATGTACCCATGTAGTATATGACACATTCCGTGTTACCCAATAGTTTTTTTCATGCCCCTCTTGAGTGTTGCTCCAGAGTTCTTCATACTGAAGGGCATTTGGAGAAATTCGTATGTCCCATCTGGAGTCACAAATGCAGTCTTTGGAATGTCTTCTTTTGGTATGGTGCATTGCCAGTACCCCTTGTTGTGATCGACCTTGGAAAAAAACTTTATCTCCACTCACTCTCTGGTATAGGTCAGCAGCTGGAGGGATGGGTTCAGGATCTAGGTAAGTCAACTTGTTGAGTCGCCTAAAATCGATGCACACCAGGTTAGTACCATCTTTCTTTTAACAAAGACAACTGGCGACGCGTATGGCGACCCTCTGAACTCCCGTATAACTCTCAGTTTCGACATGTCTTTGATGTCCTCTTTCATTGACTCTCTGATAGCATAAGGCAATGGGTAGGATTTTGACCTGACAGGCTCAGGTGATGTCAACTTTTTTTTTCAGTTTAGAATTTTCTTATATTTTAAATGGGCACACATAACGAATAAGTTCCAATAACTGGCATTAATGATGTACACAAACATAATGCAAGGTTATAAAACGCATTACTTAATGTGATGTCAGCTTCATGGTGAATCAAGTCTGTTTTTCCTGGGAGCTCAGTGAAGATACTTGGGTACTCATCTAACAGTCCACGTATTTCTGATTGCTGCTGGCTGTTCAGTTATGGCCCAAGAGCTACACAGTCAATAGTTTCCTGGAATTTGAAATCATTCAGTTCTAACAGTTCTTCATCGTTCACAGAATTTTCGTCTGTAAAGTTGTCACTATCACCAGATGAGTAAGGTGGCTTCCATTCTTGGAATTCAGCAGCATGTAGATCCCTAGCTGGCTTTTCTTCCCATTCAAAATATTTCTTAGGCATATTTGCGGGGAATTCTGCTTGCCTTTGATTTTCCCTTCATAATCATTCAGCCCCTTGACTTCTTCTACAGGATAGGATCCTTTCCACTGCATCAGCAGCTTGTTATTGTCAGTAGACAGGAGGACAAGGACTTTGTCACCAGGCTGAAATTTCCTCACTTTGGTCTTCAGCTCATAATAGGATTTGCTTTTGCCTTGAGACTTTTCTAATTCACTCCTGGCTAACTGTAGGGTATCTTCAATGTGTTCATGCAGCTCAAATGCATATTGATAGCTGTTCTAGGTTTCTGGAGATTCCACTTCTTTTATCCACAATTCTTTCAGGATGTGCATTGGACCTCGCACAGTCCGGCTGTAGAGTAGCTCAAAGGGAGAAAACCCGGTAGATTTTTGAGGGACTTTCCTGTAAGCAAAAAACTAGGCATTGATATACCGGTGCCACTGTCGTTTCTTCAGCATGGCCTTTAATGTTCCATAGTATTTCTCCACCAGGCCATTGCACATGGGATGGTAGGGCGTGGTGGTCAGCTGGTGGATACTGAGCAGATGAACAACCTCTTTCTTGCAGTCAGATACAAACTGGGTCCCTAAATCACTTAAGATTTCGTCAAGCACACCCAGTCTCCTGAAGATATCCATCAGGGCATCAGCAATGGTCTTAGTACCGATGCGTTTAAGTGGGATTGCCTCAGGATTCCCTGGTGGCATAGTCTACCAAAGTGAGGATGTACCAGTGTCCTGATTCACTGGCTGGCTTGATTTCTCCTATGAGGTCGATGGTCAACCTCTTAAAGGTCTGTCGATTAGTAGCATCTTCTCCGTGGGTGCCTTTGGAGCTCTTCCTTTGGGTTCAGTCTTCTAGCACACGTCACAGGATCTGCCGACGCGTGCAACAACGCCCTGGATACCCGGCCAGTAGAAGGCTACTATGATTTTGTCTATGGTCTTCTATGGCCCATGAGGTCTATGACCCACGAGGCCTCCAAGACTATGGCCCATGAGGCCTCCAAGGATACAATCATGGGCTAACTCCATCATGGGTTTTCGTAGACTGGCTGGAACAAGAATTTGGCAATTGATTTGGCCCCCATCAGTCGTACATTTTTTCTTGTACAGTCCGTACATGACGCCATTTTTCTTCACAAAAGTTACATCGATGTTGACCCTGGTCATGGCGTTCGCTTTGCTGGCATATTTTTGCAGAAAGGGTCAGCTTGCTGTAGCGGAATCAGTTTCTCTCTGGTTACTTCTGGAATTTCTGTGAACTTGCTAATCTTCGATGGTGGAAGATCTCTCTTCTTTCTCCTTCTTAGATTGCGCATGGGTTGTTACTGCACAGGTGTGGCCACTCAAGGTCAGGATCATCAGCTGCACGAGTACCTTCAATATTGCCGATGATGACGTAATGAGGTGGACTGGGCAGGCACAAAGCATTCACCTTCCCAACAAAGAATGGTGTAGAAATTTCAATATTAGCTGTGGGGACGGCCTCAACATGTCCATGGACACATCATAGGTAGCAGTTCTTGCCAGTAAACTGTTTTACAGGATCAAGGTCCTTCTTTATGATGACTCCACTGCACCCTGTATCTCTGAGCACCTTTACTTCCTTGTCATCATAATGTCCCTTCACCACAGGCATGACACTCACGTCACTCTTGGCACACTTTAAGAAGGCACATTGCACTACTTTCTCATGCTCTTCAGGGCTGTCACGGGCTTGACATGAGGTAGATCCTCTTCTCCTCTGCGACGGCTGCCTCTCCTGACTCCTTTCTCTGATGGCAACATTGGCAGATGTCAGGCTTCTTTTATTTCCACCCTGGGCCTGGTCTTTCCGGTCTTCATAACTGAAGTGTAGAGGACTGCCTTTATCTGGATTCTTGGGCAGTCTGCATTCAGCAGCCTTGTGACCCAGGCGTCCGCAGTTGAAGCTTTCAACTGTGGAATTGATGTACTTGGAACCTGGACTGGTATCCGGTCTGTAGATGGTTTTGATCTAGTTGTCAGACTCAGGAATCTCTGGGCAGCTTCAGTCAAAGATTTCAGGATTTAGTGTTTCTCTTGCAGAAAGTGGGATGCAAGGTCTTTAAGGCAGGATTTTACGAATTGTTCTTTCAGGACCAAATATGACAAGCCATCATAGTCTTTCTTTTTTCCAGCTAACTCCAACTATCTCTCTATGTAGTTTGAATCCTAGTTAGGAATTGAGCTGGATTTTCGTTCTTCTCTGGACTACTGGACCGGAAACGTTTCTGGAAGCCTTTGTTCAGAAAAAATCATAACTTTGAAGAAGTTCAGTTTTGAGTATTTCATGTTCATTTGCTTCTTCTTGTGACAGTCTGGAGTATGCCTCAAAGGCGTGACCAGTCAAAAGGGCACTTGAGTTGGTAGCCCACTGCTCATTTAGCCATTTCATTGCTTCAGATTGGCGTTCAAACGTTCCAGATAACTGTCGAGGTTGTCTTTCCCATCCACAAATGCTGAAAGACGTGGCCTCTTAGCAATTTCAGTTTCTGACTGGGAAATGCGTTCGCCATTTTGAGCTTTTACTTCCGCAGTTCAAAATTCTCTTTGTCTCTCTTCTCTTGATGATCTTATTCAAGTCTTTTTAATTCTCTTTCAGCAGCTCACTCTTTTCTTTCTCTGTCTTGCTGTCTTTTCCTGTTTTCACGTTCTTCTTCTTGTAGTCTTCTCTTCTCATGTTCTTCCTGTCTTTTCTCCTCTTCACGTTCTTCCTGTCTTTTCTTCTCTTCACGTTCTTCCTGTCTTTTCTTCTCTTCACGTTCTTCCTGTCTTTTCTTCTCTTCACGTTCTTCCTGTCTTTTCTTCTCTTCACGTTCTTCCTGTCTTTTCTCCTCTTCACGTTCTTCCTGTCTTTTCTTCTCTTCACGTTCTTCCTGTCTTTTCTTCTCTTCACGTTCTTCCTGTCTTTTCTTCTCTTCACGTTCTTCCTGTCTTTTCTTCTCTTCACGTTCTTCCAGTCTTTTCTGCTCTTCACGTTCTTCCAGTCTTTTCTGCTCTTCACGCTCTTCTTGCCCTTGTCTTTTTTTCTGTTCACGTTCTTCTTGCTCTAGTCTTTTCTTCAGCTGCCAATTCTATTTTTCTTCTTTCCAGTTCTCTTGCTGCAGCCTTTTCTTCAGCCTCTTGAGCATATTTCATGAAGTCATCACCTGCAAGGGCTAGTTCCGTTCCAATCTTCAGGTATTTCATGGTAACTCAGATAAACGTTAGCAATCAGTCACTGAAACAATACTTTCCAGTGTTCAACTACAGACACAGGTAGCAGTCTTTCGTTTGACTCTCCCAGCACTGTATAACCCTAATTGCTCTTGCAGATACAGGCGACATTCTCCATGTCCCTGAACCTGCTTGATGCAATAAATGCTGTACACCCCCCCCCCTCCCCCCGTGTGTACACAAACACGGCTGAAGACTTTCTTGACGGTGATCGGAGTTTCGTTTCTTCTCAGACGACAGCCGACGCAGTAGGCCTACGTGACGGCGTTTGTCAACATAGATATGGACTAGCGCCTTTAAAATCGCAGTGCGTTTAGTACAGGCTAGTGAATAATGTCTCTAGAGTAAACACCAGTGTAGCAGGATCCCGGCTTGGCCCCCAAATGTTACACGCTAGACCGCTGAATTCCTCAGTACAAGGTGAGTGAACAGGTACAGGTAAGTCCTATAGCTTGTAAGAGTTCGTTATAGATCCTGTGGTAGGTGTTCAGCTTGCAGACGACAAAATACACCAGGCGGTATTGAAACGAAGAGGATCCTTTTATTTACAAACGTTGAAGAATATAGGAACAACAAACAGCAATCAACTGACAATCAGGTTCAATAAGTCGTACAAGAACTCAATCGTACATGCAGCAGCCAAGATTCTACTAATGGCAGCTTTTCATCGACTAGACTCAAAACTCAATGACGACTCGAACATGACCAGAACTCTTCAAGCACTCTCATTTCTCTCTCCCTCCAGTCGCACAGCTCTCATCCTTTTCATATATATATATATATATATATATATATATATATCATAGATAGTATTAAAATATCCTTAAAAAAATCTGATAGGGCTCAACCCCTTGGGGAGCAACATCTGTTAAAAATATTTTTAAAACACTTCATTTTTAAAAAATATTTTTAACATATATATATATATATATATATTTTTTTTCATTCCTTCAGCAAGATCATCATGTCATTATGAACATATGAACACATGTTAAATCATAAAACAACCAAAAATTCATCTCACTTTCAGTCACTGTCTACAACATACACTTGTTTTAAGCTTGTGATGTACATATCAATTCAAATTTGTATCCAAGAATTTGTGCCGATAATAATGTTATAAACCTCTTATTTGTCTAAGACTGAATAAAGGATTTCATGTATCACAAATGGTCTGTGAGTGAATGAAAGTACAGTTTCAGTATTGTAAATATATTTGTTTTATATGTTCCATCTATGAAGGTTTTTTTTTTTTAGTGCACAAAAAGGACAAGCAATAATAGAAGAAAACAAATATATTAAATTTTATGTTAAATTTTGGAGCAAATATTTCAATAGTTAAGCAATTCTCAAAAAGTGTACTCAATCGCAAACAAACATACACAAAAAGAAATTAACAAAAAGACAACACACACACACACACACACACACACACACACACACACACACACACACACACATACACAAGTGTATACAGTTGTCAGTTGCTAGGTTGGTGGGCACACGGAGAGATATTTCAAAAGAACATCGACATCCTTAATATACTGTATATGGATGGTGCTAATTTGCATTAGAACTTTTGCTCTTTCAGTTACAGTCTTTGTCTTTTCATTTAATACTCCGCAGTGTTGCGTTCAGCAAATCATTTTCCATCCTTCTTTCACTCCCATTTGTTCCTCTTACTTTAAGTCTTATTTTCCCGGAACATGTATGCTGTTTGCCATTTTCTAATTGTGCTTTCTCCGAGGGCACGGTCCGGACAGCTTCCGGAACTCCCATCCACTGTTTCAGTAATGTTTTAGAGACATTCTTGCAATTGAATATTGGATGTGAGTCCCTAAAGCCCCCCAGACAGTACCGCCGGGATCAGCGTACACACAGATTCATAGATTTCTTTCAGAAATTAAAAAAAAATGATCAATAAATAAATAAAATGAAATGAAAAAAAGTAATAATAATAAAAAAAAAAATAAAAAAAGTAATAATAATAAAATAAAATAATAATAAAATATCACACATATAATTAAATCATCAATATTATCACAATATTTCAAACCATATACTTCACATCGTATACAATTCACACCATAATGATTTTCTACAGTCATTATCATTTCTATTTAAGGCTTTCAAATTTAGAGTTATGAGGGACTGGAAAGGTAAAGCCCGCCACCGATCCAACACCGCAGCAGAGCCCAGCCAGGTAGGCCAGTCCGCTGATCGGACAGCAGAACACAGCCACGGCACCGCGATGTCAGACCAGCAGTGGGCTTAAGGCCGTACAGATGTGGCCTCTTCCTCAAATGTCCACCGCCCTTCCGTAAGCGGAACACAAACAAACAAACAGAAGGGTCGAGGTTTTGAAAAGCGACGAGACTATAGAGGTGAGATATTGTTGCCTCCCTTCCTTCGACTAAGGAAGAAAGGGAGAAGTAGGAGTTGTGGTACCTCCCTTATATCCTCCGTCCTTCCATAAACGGAAGCGAAAAAACAGAAGGACCGATCAAAGGAATGGCCAAGACTGCACATGAAACTTCGAGTTGCCACCCCCCCTCCCCCCCCCCCTCCCCCCTCCCCATCCTTCAAATAAGGAAGAAAGGGGGAACTCACATCAACAAATTAGGCCTGGTGTGTTTTCATGATTAAAGCAATAACAACATCAGCAACTATTATTGAGCCCACGCATTATATACATGATTCTGACATAAAAATAGTAGTATTGATAAATAGTAAAGATACTAATAAAAAATAAATAAATAAATAAATAAATTCAAATAAGTACCAGTACCAGTTGTACATAGTAGTAACAATTTATCATGAGCCTTACCCCTGTGTTAGTCAGATCTTCAGGGAGTGTACTAATGAAGAAGGCTTTTTTTTTTAAAGATTCAATGGAGCATATTTCCAGTGGGATAAAGACTGGCGGTACATGCAACAATCCACCCCAGCATAGGTGTCCACCAGATGCGTTACTCTCCATTTACCGAAGAAGAAAAGCTTTTTGAAATTAGTGTTTGATATAATGCCCACTGGTCATCAAAGAGAGGCAACGTGCCTTCCAAAAGTGCATGTACCTAAGATCTGCATATCTTTGTTTCAATACACCAAGAAAGCCTTAAATCAAGGGTCATAACTCATAGTCCAAATGAGTTATTTTCTTGGGAACAACCAGAAACGTGTTCAGTGGTCCATAAGGTACATTGTGGATCCACTTAGGTTAAGTCCGGGGGGGGGGGGGGGGGGGGGGGGGGGGCTGGTGATCATGATCTGCTTGGCAACTAAAAATACACAGATCTAAAAGCGGTAAGTAAAAAAGGCTTGCAACTCGTCATTATTGCCAATGACGTCTTTTGTGAAAGTTTCTCCTCTCTTGTCTCCCTTTCAAATTGTAGCATCTGCATATATTTGTTATCTCTAATGCCCATACTCCACCCCATCCCCGTTCCTCCCACCCAGTGACTGTAAGCGCTTCAATGTGAAAGATGGCTGGATTTTAGAAAAGCTGACTGGAAGAGGATTAATGTCGGGACATGGGACAGACTGGGATTATCTGTCTACAATCTGCCTAGTAACGCTGTATGCTCACAAAGCCTAACATCCAGTTCGGGTGGATACATTCCTCTCTCTCTCTCTCTCTCTCTCTCTCTCTCTCTCCTCTCTCTCTCTTGGTGATTTCTTCTCTTTCTGTTAGTGCATACTACCTTTAATATGTCTTTTTCTTTGTTTTTCCTCTTTTCCTCTGAGTGTGTGTGTGTGTGTGTGTGTGTGTGTGTGTGTGTGTGTGTGTGTGTGTGTGTGTGTGTGTGTGTGTGTGTGCGTGCGTGCATGCGTGCGTGTGCGCGCGGGCGCGCGCGTGTGTGTCTGTGTGTGTATTAAGGGCATTGACTCCGTTGCCCACGATTTTCTTTTCTTTTTTTCTGTGAAACGTGTTTGATGAGAATAGTTTTTATATTCCAATGTAAGTTTTGATACCATGCTTTGAGATATGGCACAGGACGGGAATGTTCATGTTATTACTTACTAAATCTTACATAGGTAAGAAAAAGAAGGCTTGCTCCAGCTGAGGAAGATGTGTACAAGGAGACGAATGGGATTAGGTCCTATACTTGAGCAGACTGAACTCATTACGGACCAGAAAGCGTAAAACGAATACGAAAGACAACATTGTTGTTTAATAATGAATAGATTTGAGGATTTTCAGGTGTGGACAAATGAGTTTAAACAACAGAAAAAACGGTACAGACTTTTACAACCCCTCAAACAGACCCTGCCGATTGATGTCTTGAGCAAGAGTCGTAGTATGTAGTGTGGTAAGAAAGACACGTAATGTCTTGTGTAGGGTGAATCCAAAGACACGTTAACAAAACACGATGTAAATGAGCCGGCAGCTGTACAGAGTATCCCTAAGTGGGCAGCCTCATGACCACGTGACTGTTTCAGGCAGGTATTCAGTATGAGACAGAATAAGCCTGGGGGTGATTTAGTGACTGAAAGCAACATAATCTCACAGAATAACAGAACACCCAAGTTGTCACGATAATCAATGACTGGAGGCAGCTTTCTAAAACAACTCTGTCTCCATAGAATACATGTTTGGTTCTTTTCTTGTACTACTCATTTTTTCTGTGTCTTCAAGCGTTTTCGAGGATTCCTCTGTATATCACAGACACAGTGTCTGCAAGAGAATGAAAAACCTTATGCTGTATAGATACCCTTCGTTACCATAGTGAACAGAAGGCAGATATTGTAGTTTGGTCACGTACTGTACCACAACTCTTTGTCAAGACACATTATACAAGGTACTGTAGGAGACAGAAGGAGGGGAAAGGAAGACCTAGCCTGACAACGCCAAGATTTGTAGCCCCGAACATTCCAGACCTTCTCCGTTATTCAGGAGTCAGGCTGAGATGGAGACAGCTATCAAGATCAATGTCCCGCACGCCACCACTTTGGCCTTGCAGGCCTGTACTCTGAGATAGGGAAGTCGATTTTTTGTTCTGCTTATATAGTTCATTGTGAAGCTTATTCTGGCATGTAATCCCATAAGACTGAAAACACTTGTCACTTTGACAATAAGCAAAAAGAAGAGGAGAGGCAGAAATACCTCGTCAGCCATCTCGTTAAGACCAGGGTTTATAAATATCCAAGGGTATCATCGATCCATTCGTTCTTCACCACTCCAATCAAGACAATGCTACAAGTGTCTGAAGCCCTGCACAATGAACCCCTGAAGTGCCCGTGCTGAGTTGTTTTAAGTTGCTCCTCACACAGCTTCACAGATCCTTTTTGTTCTTATAGTTCGAACAGTTGGTATCCACTGTTAAGTTCCAGACAGAGATAAAGAGATAGATCTAGCACTCTTTTCCCTCTTTCCTTGATATTCCTATCCTTTTCAGAACCCCTTTCATGACGGTGAAAACTGTAAGTGTGAAATATGGAGTAATGCTGTGTGGTAGGTAAGCACACAAGAAAAGGATCCATGTCCGGGTAAGAGACAGATTGGAATTATATGTCTGCAGTCTGACTGGTACTATTCCTCTCTCACAATGCCTAACCGCCACCTGTCTCTCTCTCTCACCATCTCTCTCTCTCTCTCTCTCTCTCTCTCTCTCTGTCTCTGTCTCTCTCTCTCTCTCTCTCTCTCTCTCTCTCTCTCTGACAAGGACACTGGTGCTTACCACAAACTGACCGATGACCTTTCCACAGACGACCCTGTTCTGAGGACATCAGAGACTGTCATACCTGCTTCAATTACCACTAATTCACATGACAACTGTGCACACTGAGTCTGGGCCCAGTGCTGTGTCAAGAGATGTGCCCGTTTCACCCACACACCTGCGAGGCTTCGGCAGGGGTTCCCCTCTGTCCACCCCGCAGCAGTCTGCAACACCAGGCGACGTGACCTACGGCACCAGTGTGAGGAGCGGGGGTCGAGGCAGGGGTTCGCCTCTGTCCACCCCGCAGCAGTCCGCAACACCAGGCGAGGGGTCCAACGGCACCTGTGTGGGAGCGGGGGTCGAGGCAGGGGGTCCCCTCTGTCCACCCCGCAGCAGTCTGCAACACCAGGCGACGTGACCTACGGCACCTGTGTGGGGAGCGGGGGTCGAGGCAGGGGGTCCCCTCTGTCCACCCCGCAGCAGTCCGCAACACCAGGCGAGGGGTCCAACGGCACCTGTGTGGGGAGCGGGGGTCGAGGCAGGGGCCGTGTCGGTGGCTCTCACGGTCCTTGTCGGCATGTGGCTCTCTGACTGTACCTTAAGTTCTACTACGCAGAAGTGTACATACAAAAGTAGATTTTTGACTTTTGCATCACTTAACGTTGAAGGTCTATGGCGTATTGCCAGAGAGCCTGACTTTTTGCCTTAGTTGACAGATATGACTGTATATTGTTGGCTGAAAAATTTACAAAAGCAGTTCCAGATACAATGTTTCCTTCTCATAAAGTTTTCTCTAGCCCGGGTGTTAAGGTGTCAGACAGTGTCTTTGGTCGTTTGTCGGGGGGGGGGGGGGGGGGGGGGGGTGTAGCTTTCTTAATTAGGAATGAATTTGCAAATTATGTTGAAAGAGTGGACAGTGAAATTGACAATATTATTGTTCTGAAGTTTTCTCGCCGCCTTCTTGGATTGAAATGATACGTGCTTATCTCCCACCTGAAGGTTCTAAATAGTATGAAGAAACAGATATTTATAACGGCATATCCTTGTTAGAAGAATGCTTGTTGGAAGTTTCTAGAGAAACTGGGTGGTTACCAATGATAATTTGTGGTGATTTAAATTCAAGAAGTGGCCTACTTAACCTGAGTAATTGTGACCCCATTGATGAAGTAAAAGAAGTATTTGTAGAGAATTATATGTCATATGATATGGATGCGGCCCTAAGTGAGGAACCCTTTCCGAGAATCTCCAAGGATACTATGGTAAACCCTTTTGGTCGATATCTGTTAAATGTATGTCATGAATTTGATCTGTGTATTCTTAACGGTCTGAAAGCATTGAAATGTTCAGGTGATTTTACTCATGTATCTGATAGTGGTTCTAGCGTAATTGATTATATCATTGCCTCAAGTTCCTTTCTTCCTCATTGTCAGTGTCTAATGTAAGACCGTTAATAGAAACTAAGCATGCTATTGTTGCTTTGTTTTTCTCACTGTCTGATAGTGCTGTTTACCTGTTTTTGAGAATGATGCGCACCAAGTTGTTTCTGTTAGTAAGTACAAATGGGGTGAAGAAAGTTCAGCTGCTTTTCATGAATGTATGAACGCTGACCATGTCTCATCATTAGTTAGTGAAGCTGCTGACCTTGTTGATGTTAACATTAATCAAGCCTTGTCCAAGTTTAATGAATGTTTTGTGTATGCTGGTGAATGTATGATGAAAACTGTTAGATTTTGCAAACCCAACTGAATGTCTTGTATAATACTTCAAAACGTTTAGATTTACTTGTGAATCTGGAAGAGTCAAATATTGTTGTATTCAGGAATGGGGGTTACCTTGCTTCGAATGAAAATTGGACTTTTCGTGATGCTCAACTGTTAACATGTAATAATAATAATAATAATGTATGGATTTTATATAGCGCAATTCTTGGGATCAACTCATTGCGCTCAGCACACACTCAAACACTCGCACTAACATGTGTTCACACACACACACACACACACACACACACACACCACACACACACACACACACACACACACACACACCTACCGACACAGGCGCACTTATCAAGTTCATCGGTTCAAGCGTAAACAATACAGTTATGCATGCAGTACATAAAAAGTCAGGTCATATTAATAGACACAGCATTCAGATGTTATGGTTGAAGAAGGCTTTCCTAAAGAAGTATGTTTTTAACTCTGACTTGAATTTAGATACTGTAGGCAGGTCACGTAAGCTGTCAGGAAGAGAATTCCAAAGAGTGGGCGCACTAAAGCTAAATGCTCTCTCACCGACTGTCTTTAACGAGCGCCTAGGAACTTTCAGAAGTTTTTGAGAAGATGAGCGAAGAGACCGAGAAGTTTGATAGGTGGACAGAGAAGCAGAAAGATACTGTGGGAGTGTCCCATCAAAGAAACGATAGGCAAAAACTGCGATTTTGAACTGCCATCGATATTTGATGGGAAGCCAGTGGAGTTCACGTAACAAAGGTGTAATATGCTCATTTTTACGCTTTTGAGAACAAGCCGAGCTGCACATGTATAATACTGACTACAAGATTATCTTTCCAACCAACTATGTGTGACCTAGCAAACAGAACAAAGAAAGGATTAACTGCTATCAACAGAATACTATAGGTGAACATTCTCCTGGTATTTTCTTTAAGCTATTCGATTGCCAAATACTACCTATCTTAACTTATGGAGCAGAGATTTGGGGACTGTCATCTAACCAGGAACAAATTGAAAGGGTGCACTTAGCTGCTATTAAAAGATTTCTTGGTGTAAGTCCGAACGCTCCTAGGCACTTAGTGTACGGCGAATCTGGAAGATACCCTCTTTGTGTTAATACTTATGCAAAATGCATCGGATTTTGGCTTCGTGTTGCTTGTATGGATAATCACAGACTACCGAAGAAAGCCTATGATATGCTGCTGCATCTGCTGGATCAAAATTATATTACCTGGACGACTAATGTTTGCTATGTTCTTTATAGATTCGGGTTTGGAATTGTATGGGAAATGCAAAGTGTTGGTAATGTGAAAGCTTTTATTGTAGAATTTAAGAAACGTTTAAGTGATTGTTACATCCAAGACTGGCATTCAGCTATTGAATCGCATGAGTTGTACGATGTTTATCGGTCATATAACCAGTCTCTTATTCGAAGTCCCTACCTCTGTGTAATTAAACATGTTAACATCCGCAGGTTACTTTCAAGGTTTCGGTTAGGAATGTCGCCATTACAATGCCACTTTTTACGCAATAGAAACCATGACATTCTCTGTCCACACTGTAAGGAAGCACCGGAAACTGAGCTTCATTTTCTACTGGTTTGTCCTTTGTACGAGAAGCTGCGCCTTGAGTTGATTCCAGCTAAATATTACAAACACCCTTCCTTTTTCAAAATGTCCATGTTGCTAGCCTGTTCTATTGAGACTACTATTAAGAGTGTTGGTAATTTCATTTATAGAGCAATGGCTGTTAGGAACGGAGTAATTAATGCTGCAGTTGCTTCGTGAATGTCTTCCTTGTCAACTTTGAACACCATTCAGCTGAGGTTTCGTTAAGAGTGGCTTGTACCGATTTATTTTGACCTTATTCACTCACTTTGATATGGGCCTGTGGCCTGTCAAATAAACTATTCTGAGTTCTCTCTCTCTCTCTCTCTCTCTCTCTCTCTCTCTCTCTCTCTTCTCTCTCCCCCTCTCTCCCGCGTGCGCACGCTTGTCTCTGCATGTGTGTGAGAGTACGTGCGTGCGTAAGAGCATATGTGTGTGTGTGTGTGTGTGTGTGGTTGTGTGTGTGTGCTTGCGTGTGTGTATGTGAGTGTTTGTGCGTGTGTGTGTGTGTGTCTGTGTGCGTGCGCGCGCGTATGTATGTGTGTGTGTGTGTGTGTGTGTGTGTGTGTGTGTGTGTGTGTGTGTGTGTGTGTGTTCCTCTGTTTCTGGTGGTGTCTCTCTGTCTATATCTATTTGTCTCTCTGTCTGCTTGCTCGTCTGTCTGTCTGTCTCTGTCGCTTTGCCTTGTTCTCTCTCTCTCTCTCTCTCTCTCTCTCTCTCTCTCTCTCTCTCTCTCTCTCTCTCTTCAACTGTCCGTCTGTTCCCCCCCCCCCCCACCTCTCTCTCTGTCATTGTCTCTTTCTTCCTCGTTTGAAAGAAGAAAGACCAAGACAAGTAAAATCCATTACTGGCACATGTTGTGTGAAGTCAGTCATGTATCCCTCAGCAATTATGCCAGTCACCTAACAAAGCAATTCTCCAGCCACCAACTCCTCCTGATTTTCATCCCATCTTCCACCTTCCCTTCCTCACATCCCTACTATCTTGTGTTCAGAGAAAATTGATGTTCGAATTCGATTCAATTTTCTATCCTGACATTAAATACGTTAAATTACAAGATCCTAATATGGTTATTAAATGCTTAACATTGACGTTATTTCAAAATCTACCATTTCGAAAATGTTGAAAATAATGTATTTACACATTAGTAACGCACTACTGGCAGCTCAAATCAATCTACTTCATTGGGTCCAGTTACGTTGTATTTGCAGAAGCAGTTAAAAGATGTTGCCGGTTTCAGACATTATTACTTACAAAATGCTCAAATAAGAAATCGATCAATTATCTTTGCCCAATCTAGTTAATCCTTTTCTTGCAAATATTCACCAAACCCCGAATTCTCCTCTCTCTCTCTCTCTCTCTCTCTCTCTCTCTCTCTCTCTCTCTCTCTCTCTCTCCCTCTCTCTCTCTCTCTCTCTCTCTCTCTCGCACGTGCACGCTTGTGTGTGTGTGTGTGTGTGTGTGTGTGTGTGTGTGTGTGTGTGCGCGCGCGTGTGTGCTCGTGCTCTCTCTCTCTCTCTCTCTCTCTCTCTCTCTCTCTCTCTCTGGACGTTATAGTGTTTGGATGCAAGCAATCAGCTCTGCTATTATGTTGCTTTTTCAAGTGTAACTTTGTGTGTTCGATCGCTGAATTTTTGTCGACAGTGTGTGGATTACTCCTTACAACTGGATTCATATATATTTTTCAGTTTTCTAGACGGAAAAAGAAGTTATAAATTATTTCGTTTTCTTTCAATAAAAACCATCACAAAATCTCGTAGCACTCCCTGTGGCGTAAATTCTTAATCCTTAGTTGCTAGGCCCTGAAGCTAAGCCGCGACCAATGCGCTCAGTGTGAGTGATCTTCAGCTGGACACTTAGTTCAATGACAGCCTCCATCCCGAGGTGTCGGCCTGATGCAGAACAGGGCCTGAGGTATCCCCGGTGCCTTGTGACATCATCTGGCCACTTTCAAATTCTACGGACGTCGTTCCTTCCTCTTCCCATCGGAACCTGCCTCGCCTGTCGACAACGGGAGTGTATAAGTGCCTGTGACAAGTGTACGTGTGTCCTGGGCGAGTGTGTGAGCCCTGGGCCAGCTGAGAAAGCTGGTTGTCACACTGTGCATAAATGCATGCCCGCACTCAGCCCAGCATTCACTCCGTGCACAGGCAATCTCTCCAAACAACCAAAAGGCGCACTACAATAGCTCTTCTTCTCCCCCTCCTCTCCGGGGAATAATTTACTAAACAATAATCAATTTTCCATCATATTCAACTGGTTTGTTTTCAAGGAATTATTTTTCATTCCTCCTCTCCAGTGGAGGTACAATCATTCCACAGATCCACTAGTTGGGACCAAATTTCATCCCATTATACATAATACTTCACAAATATATCTTTTACCGGTTTCTCCTCCTCACTGGAGGAACAATGTATATATTTTCAAAGAAAAATCAAAAGATGGCTTAAAATATAGTAGTATCAACTGAGTTCATCAGGGGGACAATTAAAAAATCATTATGGGTCAACATGACAAATGCTTTCTTTTCTCACGACTGGTGCAGTCGTTGTCTTCTACAGCTCGATTCTCCAACCCTGGAGACGATTAAGTGTTGCCGCAGCACTGTAGCCCAAATATTTGTGCGACTGCCTCAGTCGCCTAACTGGTGCTGCCACAGCACTGGGAAAGGCTGAAACACGAATGAAGTCCGTGTAAGTAATCTATTTCAATATCTGAATAATGATAAATTCTTTTCCCTTTTTCCCTTTTCTTAACTCTCTCTTTTTTTCTCTCCCCATCTGTCTATACCTCACCTGGTAATGGTGAATCGCAGGTGGAACTCGTTCTTCAGACAACCTGTCCGGTCAGTGTCCCCAAGCCATCTCCTTCCTATTCCTTATTTTTCCCTCCTGCGCTGTTTTTGAGTACACGTTCAGTGAGTACTCGTCTAACTCTACGCATTACCAGCCCATGGTTGCTGACCAATGGACAACGTCCGTCCATTCAACCAATGATCGCCCTACGTCTATAGCGATAACACTGGTCAGGCCACGTGAATTATTGTTTCTTTTACCTTTTCTCTTCCCTACCAAGGGAAAGGCTTTATAACAAATAAGGGCATACGCGACGGAACGTCACATGTCGCCATGTGAGGCTACATCACATGACACTGGTTAATCAGCGCTTCAACCACTATGTGTTGTGCTCTCCAGCCAATCTTCTTCTCTTGCTGTGTTCATCTCCTAGGACATCATCAAACACGTACGTACTTTGCTATCCTCCTTTAAAGCAGACCAGGATGTGTCAAGCTTGACATCAGTGAATTGTTGGCACAGTTGCTTGCAGCGCTGCCCTCTACCCCATCCCCTTACTCCTCTCCAACCCCACTTCCTCTGGACCTCCTCCCCGCTCCATTACCCAGCCCACTCCTTATCCTCTTATCCCTAGTGTTACTGGGTCAGCGACAGTCATGTCGCTTTGTTTGCACCATGTAGCTTGAAACATCTCTGAACATAGTTGACCGTGATATATCCCCCATCTCCTCCCTCCCTCCCCCACCACACACCCCCTTCCCACCCTCACTCTCCCCACATCCCCTCCCCCTACATCACTCATCTTCACCCTGCCCAGGCTTTCACAACCATGTCTGTCGTCACGAATAGCAGTGACGCTCTATGTGACTGGGTTCCCTAGATAGACATAAAATTGACCCCAAGCAACTCACATTCAAAATCCCACTACACCTGTTCCCAGTATATAGCAAGACAAATACTATACAAACGTTATATCGGTGACATCAACAATAGACCTGAGTTTAGTGTACAATGGGCCGACTACGCCAAACCTAATCGGCCTCTGAGTTTTGTCCTCAGCGACAATGCCGATTTTTCCTCGATCCCCACCAGCCTCCCCAGTGATGAGTTGTACCGGACCAAGGTGCAAGTGATCTGTAGTACGTTAAAACTCATCACGATCACAGTATTTTATTCTACAAATTCTGTTTTTGTACAGGGAAACCTGTGCAAGAAATGGCTGCGGTATGAGTTCGAATCACTAATCCAAGTGATTCGACTAGTCTTCTCACTGACCCGCCAAGACTCCCATCCCAACCACAAGAAGGCTGTATGCGACAACCTGTCTGACCTTCCCCTTCCCCCCTAAAGATGCTCCCTTCTGGTGCCCTTTCCTCCCAGGACATCCTGTCTCCCCATGGACCTTCTCGCCTACCCAGACTGCATTTGCTGACATGCCCAATCACCGTCCCACCACCCAGTTGTGATACCTCTTCGTTCCAAACCATATCCTCGCCAAACACGAAGCCTGCCTCTATGATTCCACCACAGTCTCCCGAGGGAAACATGCATACAGAGTTCACCCCAGCACCCACCACAAATACTCCACATATTCCAACAAAGCAGAAACGAACTTCTGCTCATTCAAAACAAGAACATGCAAACAACCAAACGAAACAAACCAACCACCTGCCCATTTCCATGTGAAAACATTACTCTCACCCTCTCCTATAAGTAACATAAACCCGACACACAGCTTACGCCTTAACAAATCAAGCAAACCACCACGCCATTCCTACGCCTACAAATCTAACCCAACAGCACAAAACCTCAAACAGAAAATCAACGCTCTGGTCAAAACTATTCTCAGAGGTTCGAAAATCTTGCACTCTGACGCCAGAAGTATTCGCCGCTTATAAACAGAAATCAACCACCTGAAATCTGAACTCAAACACCTAAAACAAACTCAGTCTATAACCCACCCAACCCAACACCAAACTCCACCATCTTGTAGCTAGTCTGAATCTGCTCTGTCTGCCTTCACCACCTCCAAGTTCTCCATGCTGCTCCACGTTAATGAAAATGGGGAGCATGGGGTTCAGAATGACTCACTGACTCTGATCAAGCCACAGTGCAGACCCAACCTTCCACTACAAACGTCTCCCACAGTCCAGACAAACCCACCATTATCATTTCTGATATAGACACTACTACTCAGACCACTGACACAATGTGTGTGTGTGTGTGTGCGTGTGTGTGTGTGTGCGCGCGCGCGCGCGCGTACGCGCGATCGTGAGAGCATGGATTTATAAATAAGTTCCACTATGATTACATACCCACACCACTCCATTCTCCCATCCCTCGCCCTCCCTCCCCCCCCCCCCCCCCCTTTTTTTTTTTTTTGTGCGTGTTTCTTCGGGTGTTTTTTTTTGTTTCGTTTTGGTTTGGTTTTTGTTGTTTTTTTCTTTTTCGTTTTTGTTTGTTTGATTGTTATTCCCCTACAAGTATCATATCAGAGGGTCTACTTATGGACACTGAGAATGTTTGAAAACACAATCATTTCTACTTTTGTTTCTGCTCGGAGCATCCATTGTGTTTATCTGTCTATCTGTCATCGTGCAGAGACTTAACTTGCGTTACAGACATTGCTGTGACATTGCTGTTCTGCAGCCGCGAATCTCAGAAACTGCGTTAGGCGGCCATTGCAGCTGCTGTCATTTTGTGGACTGTGAAGGAACTTTGGCCCATTACCTGACAGTTCTCCAGGATCCAGGACTAATTTCTTACTGTCACTATTGTTTGTGAATTATATCAAGTTTTCTTTTGTTGTTGTTGTTGTTGTTTAGTTTTGTTTCCTTTTTCTTAATATATACACTCTCTAATTATGCTTTAAAGTGGACTGTGCTCATAACATCCTCCATATTTGTACCACTGTACGCACTGACTTCTCTATGTGTAATCGCCATTCATTGCTTTAAACTTGATATTTTTTATCTTTCTTTTTATTTGTTCGACATAGTGCTCCAACCACTACCCTTTCTTGTTGCTTGCTGTTTTACTGGCTTGTTGATTTTTCTTAAGATATATTCTGTTGTCTGTGTCCTTAGTTTGAGTTTACCTTACTTTCTGCGTGTTTGTTATCATTGTGCGCCATCCACTCTCGTTACTTTTTATTGACTGTTTTCTGGTTTACTGATCTATCATCTTCTGTGTCTCTTTGTGAAAACACTGTTTTCCTAATCGATTTTGACTCACTATTCCTTTACCACCCATGCCTTCCCACACTCCCGCTGTTCCAGGACTTAAAGTACGACATCTCAATGTCTATCATTTATTTAACAAGGTCCATGAAATCTCCTCATTTTTGCAACAGTCACCCCATCCAGTACAAGTATTGGTGTCAGTGAAACAAGGTTTGACTCTCGCATTACAGATAATCTTATCAGCATCCCTGACTACAAAATAGAAATACGCGACAGTGATCAGCCCCAACATACTGGCCTCGCTGTATACGTTCATCAGTCAATTGCCAACATTACACGGCGCAGAACTGATCTTGAAACTAATACTGTTGAATGTATCTGGATTGAAATAACAAAAAAAAACTCCAAATCACCGCCATTAATAATCGGAAATTTATATAGAAACCCATCTTCCACATACGAATGGTATGACAACTTTATACAAATGATGGATCGGATCTGTCACAAAAATTCAAATATTCTATTGTTAGAAGACTTTAATACTGATATGTTAAAACAGCAACCAGCTTGTTGGACAAGCATCCATCGCATAAGGCGCTCCATCAGTTAGTACAAACCCCAACGAAAATAACGCGAACAACTTCGACTCATATTGATCATATATACACAAACAACAAATCTGCAATATTAGATGTTTCAGTGGTACATTCTGGTAGTAGTAATCATTGTCCAGTCTTCTGCACGTGGTCTTTCAGGCTTCCAAAACCACCACCCAAAGGTCAAACGACCATCCAGTACCACTCTTTCAAAAAGTTTAATGAAACAACATACCTCTATGACTTAAGCATTGCCCCTTTTTACTTAACTTATGATTACTCTGACGTCAATGATGCACTATCATTCTGGTACCAAACAATCCTCACCATCATAAATAAACACGCACCGTTGCATCAAAAAAGAGTTAAGCATCCCCAGATGAACCGTAGTTAACACCAGAATTGCTGCAAGAAATGTTTCTACATGACCAACTCAAGGCAGCAAATTTATTTGTCGAATACAAAGAGCAGAAAAACTTTGTTTCAAATGAAGTTGAACGAGCCAAAAGAGAGTACTTCAGTCAAATGATTACGGATGCAAAAACCACAGCTCCCATCTGGAGGGTCATAAACACAAACAGGGTATTTAGAGTCACAAAATTCAACTACAAAAATCGCTCTGGACAAATTCAATGCACGCTTTCTGTCATCATCAGATATCGTTACTCAAGCCTCACAGACCACAAGGGTACCTAATAAATATACATGTCCGACTTCCCTAAAATCATTTTGCAAACAAATACTTGGATCCAGTAACTCACTCAAGATTTCCCCTCTTGCTATACATGAAGTAGGAATGCACATAGCGCATTTAAAGAATAAAAAAATCCATGGGTCCTGATAACGTACCCGCTTTTCTTCTCAAACTCGCTCTAACTTACATTGTTGAGTCTCTTACGTAAATATATAGATATTTACCTGTTGACAATGTCTTCAAGGCATTTGATCTTGTTGATCATTCCATTCTTTCAAAGAAACTATCGATCTGCTTGAACCATTCCTCGACAGTCTACATTATTCCAATCATACTTGAACGATAGGACTCAGAATGTGGTGCTTAATGGCAAATCCTCAGCTTCAGACTTTGTCAGACATGGAGTCCCACAAGGCTCAGTATTAGGGCCCCTCCTATTCTGTATCTTCATCAATGATTTACCATTCTCCATATCAGATTTTTTTTTAAAGTCATGACAGATTCAATTTGCTGATGACTCGTCACTCCAAACAAATGGTAGTGATCTACAGACGATAAAAACATCTCTCCATGGAAGTCTAAATAACGTGTCAGACTGGTGTCATTCAAACTCAATGGTCATACACCCAGCCAAAACCAAATCTATAATTATTGCTACCCGCCAAAAGCACCAATTGACTCGTCTTCGCCTTAAACTTCAGTTGAATGACACTTCAATCGAACAGGTAGATGAGCATCGTGTTTTAGGGGTAACAATAGATAAAGAATTGAAATGGCAATCTCATCTCAATAACGTATGCAAGGTAGTCTCAAACAACTTTTCCTGTTATTTCGATTAAAGCGCTACGTCGACAGCACTGTGTTTAAACTGTTCTTCAATGCACACATAATGTCACGTATCAATTATGCTTCAACAGTGTTGGACGGGAGTAGTGATGTCCACAAAAAAGACTGAATTCTGTCCATAGACGTGCAGCAAAGCTACTCAATCCAGCCGTACCTCTAACAACAGATGAAAAACTAAAAGCCCTGAATATACTTCCTCTGAGTAAGCAATTGAAATTCAACAAGGCATCATTTATGTTTACAATCTCGACAGATACTATGCCATGTTATATCAATGACCTTTTTACAAGATTGAACAGCTCTTCTGGCTCAAAGACATTCTTTCTCCCCTGCCCACGCATTGGCCAATACAAAACACGCCTAGCTTACTCTGGACCATTCATCTGGAACTCACGAAAATACGAATGCGTGAAAACTTACATAAGCATTTTATGTCTCAATAATTTGATTATTCCATTAAAATGATTAAGGTCCATTCGCAGTCTTCTGTAAACCATACTTTGAATACACCGTCTAAACCTACTCCATTAAATCGCTCGTCCCCACTCCCACGCTGTCTACCATTTCTCTTCTCCTCCCCCTACCGAACATTCTGCCCACACACCCCACACCCCTCCCCGCTCCTCCGACCTCTCTCTCTCTCTCTCTCTCTCTCTCTCTCTCTCTCTCTGTAGTTTTGTTTGTGTGCTTCTATGTTTGTTTGTTTACATCTGTTTGACTATCCACCATGTCACCATTACGTTTATGAATAGTCTGGTTATCATTGTAGAATTAGATTACAATGTGGCTATGTTGAATTGTCAGTATGAATGATATGTGTTGAAATAATGTATGTATGTCAAGGACAGATTGTAAGACTAGGCTTTTGCCTAAAATCTTCATCTTGCGTATTAAAGATCAATCAATCTCTCTCTCTCTCTCTCTCTCTCTCTCTTCTCTCTCTCTCTCTCTCTCTCTTGTTTTATTGGCATTTTTGTTTCTTCTATTGCCAATCGTTAACTGACAGTCTCCCAGCCAGCCCGGTATTGTCTATCAATGCGAAAGCATGCTGGCAGCCCCGAGAGCTTAGCTTATGAAGACGCAGCTGGAGAGGGGGGGAGCTGTGTGTCGTTCTTTAACTCGCTCCATCCATGAAGCCTTTAGGTCTTGGCTGATCAGCCCATCAGAAATTTAAGAAAAGAAAAAGCAAGCACCCCACGTCCTCTTCTCCTTAGTTATGACTACTACCTATTTGGTCTCTGTCTTTTTCACCTCCTGTGCCATATTTGCCCCCCCCCCCCCCCCCCCCCCCAAAAAAAAAAAAAATTCTTGTTTTTGTTTTTGAGTTTTTGTTTACCCCCATCACTGAAAACAAAGTACAGATACACTAGCAACGAACCTCCCAAGCAGTATGCTCTAATGGCTAAGAAATGTAACCTGTTGTTTTTCTAGCTCTGCATAGTTAATATACAAAAGATATTCATCTGGACAAAATCTATCTATCAAAAAAGTCATGAGGGACGTCATGAAAAAAGTCAATTTTTTTTTCTCACAGGTTTGCCCACCAGTAAATTAACCTATTAGAAACACAGTTTACATGCTCTGGGTTCAAACTAGTTCAAACTACGTTTAAATGAGATCCAAATCCCTCCCGAAAAGGTCGTTAGACTGAGAAACCCACTGTTGGAGGGGAGAGCCTGGGCTTGAGACTAGATGGAACATCAGACAGTGTGCTCCACCGTCTGTTGGAAACCACACCGGAGCAAAAGATGTCCTTGACAGCAAATTGAATAGACTGTACCTATTATCGATTTGAGACGACGTGAAAAAATCGTCCTTCCAAGAAAAAAGGAAGGGAGGTTAGCGTTTAGGCACACATTTGAGAGCTGGTGGAAACGAACTACACTCATATTATTTGACAAGATTCAGTGCCTAAACTGGAGCTCAGAGTGCTCTGGGCACATCAGGAAAGCTAGCACCGCACAATCTATTTAATGAGTATTTCTTCAAGATGGTATTTCGAATCTCCGGACAACACTAAAGAAGTAGTTATGTCACTCAAGCCTTGTTAATGCAATGACACTATGGTATGATATGTGGAAGGGATTTTGAATTAAAAACCTTTTTGTGAACTTTACACATTTTCTCAGAGGTCATGTACCCCTACTACTTTTTCATGTCCCGCTAAATTGAACGTTCGCTTTAGAAGAGGAGACAAATGCCCACTCTGGTTCAGCACTAACATGTTAAATATGTGAGAAAAGACAGATATCCTTAGAGAGAGACATGCTCATTTTAGGGGGGGGGGGGAGGGGGGAGAGATAGAGAGCGGGGGGGGGGGGGGATTTTCTATACGCAGTTTTTAATCCTTGTGGGTGGATATCCCAAGCTGCTGACCCCATAGACTGTGTCCTTTATAAATTCACCATTCGAATTTTAAACAGGTCGAATCCCATCACTTTTCTCACTGTTCCCTTTACTGAGTGGTTATCTTATTCATTGGATAATTTTTCCCCTGTAGGTAGGAGGATCTTTCTGATTTCGGAGAGATTCCTTTTGGTTACATTTAAAGGCCTTTCACCAGGTAGAAACCTGGATCCTGTAATAAACCTGGTGAGCTCTGTCTATCTATCTTTCTATCTATCTATCTAACTATTTATTTGTCTATCCTCTATCTATCTAACTATGTATCTATCTATCTGTTCAACCATCTAACTATATATCTGTCTATCTAACCTTCTTTCTAACTATCTATCTATCTTTCAGTGTGTGTCTTTCTCTCTGTATCTGTCTCTCTCTTTCCTTCTCTATTTGTCTATCTGTCTGTCTGTCTATAAATCTCTCTCTCTCTCTCTCTCTCTCTCTCTCTCTCTCTCTCTCTCTCTCTCTGATAGATAGAGACATCTTGTATGTTTGTGTTTATATACCACCTGAAAACTCACCCTATTATGTGCATTTTGATGTCAAAATGGTGTCTCTTTATTGGAAGATTTTTCATGTGGCTGTTTGCTATGTAATAAACAACACGATGCTTATATAGTAATTAACTGAGACTTAAATAGTAGAACATCAAACATTTCCGGAGATTTCGTAACCAATGAGTGTGATTTTGAAAATCAACATGTGAGTGATCCTTTGAGCTTGAACAGAAATTCCGAAGACTGTGTACTTAATAACTATGGCAAAATGTTACTCAGCTTGTACGCTGTTTTAGACCTGTGTATTTTGAATGGTATGTGTCGGGGTGACCTACACATACATATCTGATAACGGCAACAGTGTGAATCATTATCTTTTACTGTCGAATGATCTGTTTTCAATAATTTATGATAGCAGCAGAAGGAATGTGTCTGACAGAGCTGAATCTGATCATCTGCCTTTGGAGTTACATATTCATTTTCCTAAGAATAATAAGATATGTTTAAAAGATTATAGTAACGTTCAGGTTTTGGAAACGTTTATATGGGACGAAGCCAGCAGCAGTATGTTCACAGACAACATCTGTTTAAATAAAATGCAAATCCAGTTTGGAATGGTGATCAATTTGATCGATGAAAATATTAACGAGGCACTTGAGCTTTTTAATCACTGTATTGAAAGTGCAGCAGACTTTATGAAGAAACAGGTAATCATTGGTAAGGGCGTGAAAGATGACGACTTGTAAGATGATGAATGTTGTGTAGCCAAAAGAACTGTACGCAATTTGTTGAACAAATTTAAGCGTACATTGTCTGCACCCGATCGCACTTCTTTATGTATAGCAAGAAGTGAATATAACCATTTGTTAAAGAGGAAAGAGAAGCAGTTCAATGACACGTTGTTAAATGACTTATTAACTTTTGTAAATAGCCATCAGGAATTCTGGAAATCTATGCGTAAAATCTCCACGACAAGAAGGCAGCCTTTGAATGATATTATCATAAACGATTGGTATGTACATTTTAAAGAATTATTAGAAAGAAAAGACAAGTTTGATAATAATCTGATTCAGTACCTAAGTGCTTACGGATATCGTTATTGTGCTGTAAACAATGACGATTGTTATGATAACGATGGTGATGTATATGACTATTGTGATAATGAAAATAATTTGAATCAACCAATCTCAGCAGAAGAAATTTTGAGCGGTTTAAAAACACTGAAAAGTCGCAAGGGAATTTGTCAAAGATGCTTGCAAATCAAACATATTAATGGGATTTTTGTTATATTCATTTTTGTTTCATAGAGGCATATATCCTGAAAGCTGGTGTGAGTCAATTGTTTTACCATTATATAAAAAAGGGCGATGTTATGAATCCAAAAATCTATGGAGGAATTTCGCTGTGTAATTCTGCAGTACACTGCATAGTGTGATTATTAATAAAAGACTTCAAGTTTGGGTTGAAGATAGGCGAATTTCAAGTTGGCTTTACACAAAATCATTCCACCATAGACTATATGTTCACATTATTAGCTTTTGTTGAAAAACAGTTTTGTCTGAATCGTATATATATATATATATATATATATATATATATATATGCTGCTTTCATCGATTTTGAGAAAGCATTTGATTCTGTTGTTAAAGAGATAAAGATAAAGGTACGCTTTGGCCTATTTTGTTAAAAATGGTATTCATAGAAAGATGTATAAATGTGATATGACCGTGTAAAGGCAAGAGTGCGATGTGGTGCTGCTTTAACAGACTATATTAACTGTACATCTGGTGTTAAGCAGGGTGATGTTTACAGCCCAGTTTTGTTTTCTTTATATATTAATGAGTTGACTTCCGAAGTGATAAACTCTGGAAGACATGGTGCCCATTTTATAAATGATGTCCTGGAAATATTTATTCTACTTCTTGCTGATGACGTTGCATTAATATCAGATATTGTAACAGGTCTCCAAACTCAGTTGAATAGTTTGCAGACATCAGCTGATTCACTCCAGTTGAAAGTAAATATGAGTAAGAGTAACATAATTGTTTTCAGAAAAGGCGGTTACCTCTCTGCCAGAGAAAAATGGACATATAATGCGATAATGCCTGTTGTAAATGTGTAGAAGTACTTAGGTATATATTTCTCTACGCGATTAAGCTTCACTTTTGCATGCAAAGGTGTTGCTTGCAGAGCCAAAAATGCATTGCTATGTATTATGAGGAAATTGTCGATGCTTAACAATGAATCACTTGCCTTGTTTTTGAAATTGTTTGATCCTCACTACAGGTGAACAAAATGAAATACACAGTGGTAATTTCCAGTCACAGCTTCTTTTTAACAACTCTCTAATTAAATACAAAAATAAAGTAATATTCTTCTCAAATTGGCACAATAGACAAATTGAACAGATATAAGGTATGGTCCATCAGAACAAACACAGATTTTTTTTTCTTTTGAGGAAGTGCAGAATATGATTTGACGAAGCAAGGCTAACATTATTTTTTTAATATAATGCCCTTATTAACTCTATTTCCAAAGAATGGATTCAGTGGATAGAGTAAGGATATATATACAAAATCCGACAGGATTGTGATGCAAAACATTTTGATACAAAACCGAAGAACGTTAGGAAAATGCTATCAAAAAACAACGCAACAAATGTAACACGGCCCATTAGTTCTGGGAAAGGAACGGTTACACTCTCGACAAACATGCCTGGTCTAGGGTTAACGAAACTACCAAAGAAGTAAGACTTAGAGCTCTTCACTGGAAATTGTTACATAATATTTATCCTACTTGTATAATACCATTTCTTTTTAATATAAGAAGAATCAGCTCCATCAGAAGATTTCTGACAGAAAATGCCACGAAAAAGTTAGTTACCTCTTGTGTTTTTGTCACGAATTGACTAGTGCAATATTTTACTCTCTGGCTGTTCCCAAAACACACATCAATCTTCACTAAAGGCTCAAAATTCTGCTCATCTTACTTTAGCTTATGCCGTCAATAGCCATGCCCTCAAAGAAACTCCACTGGCTGTCTATTTCAGAACGAATTAAGTACAAAGTTGCATGTACATGTTTCAATATAACTACCGGATCAGCACCTCCTTATCTGTCTAAACTTCTTAGTCTTTACATTGCATCTTGCACTCTCTGCTCTTCTTCTGATTACCGTCTACTTCGCCAGGGAGATTACAAACGTAAAACTCATGAGCTCTCGTTCCTTCTCATTCTATGCCGCGCAGCTTTGGAACTCTCTTCCACTGAACATTAGACAGTCTTGCTCTCTTGTTGCCTTCAAGTCCAACCTCAAAACATGTCTATTCCATAAGTACTACTTGTAAGATCCTTTTATTCCCCTGCCATGTGACTGACGCCTTGTGCATACGGTGTGTGTGTGTGTGTGTGTGTGTGTGTGTGTGTGTGTGTGTGTGTGTGTGTGTGCGTGCGTGCGTGCGTGCGTGCGTGCGTGCGTGCGTGCGTGCGTGCGTGCGTGCGTGTGTGTGTGTGTGTGTGTGTGTGTGTGTGTGCGTGCGTGCGTGCGTGTTTCTGGATGGGTAGGTGTTTGTATAAAGTTTAATGATGTGAAATGCTCGTACATATGTTGTTCTTCGTCTGCTTCTAGAACCTTTGGCAATGCGCTTTATAAATGCTATGTTATTATTATTGTTGTTGTTTTCATCACATCCATCATCGTTTTCTCCCCAAACGCATCTACCTTCTTCCTCCTAATCACATGTATCTTCATTATACTCGCCACCCTCTTCTTCATAACTACATCTGTCTTCATAATGTCACCACACTCTTCCAGCTCCGTATTCTTTCTTTCCTTTCTTTCTTTTGATTCTTTTCAAAAGAATAAAGGCAAAGATTGTCTGGCAATAAAACATTTACTTCTATTCAAATGAATATGAAGCCTCATATTGCTACTATGACTCTTTACAAAAATCAAATGCATTCTGTGATTGTGAAAATAATTGTCAAAAGAGCATCATGATATTATGTTCGTTTCAAAATAAAACGTTGAGAGCAAAAGATATTGTCATGTGCACATGATATGTTGATTGTAATGTGCACATGTTGTTTTGTGTATAACTATTGGTTTTGAGATAGCAGGTTGGCTGGCCTTGTGGTTTTAAGTGAAAAGTGTCATGCGAATGCACGTCGCTATTCTGTTGGCTGTTGCCTGTGTGAGTACTGGTTAGGCGCACTGCGCGCGCTATTGAATTCACCTTTAGGATTTGATAATCACTTGCTCCATGCCAGCCGGAGAAGTCGGAGGGCCTGATGGTTTGCTTGGACTGAGGCCAGAGCGAGGCTGCGTCGCGTTAGAGGTATTTAATTATCCATGTTTAATTAGGGAAAAGTGAAATATATGAGCAAAAGTAAGGAAGGCGTTTGTATTTAAAAGAAAAGAAAATAAGAACAAGTGTGGTTAAAGTTGTAACAATTCTTTTATTAAAGAATGGGGCTTCAAACATTCAAAATAAAAGCTTATGCATAAGGGAAAGGTTACTGTTTTACATATTCATGTTGAGGTGAGTTCCCCTTTTTCTTCTTTAGTAATTATAGAAACTGTACGTGGTTCCGAGTGTGTTGACAGATTGGCTGTCTCACACGGGCCACGGACCTAGAGCCTTGGGGTGGTCCCAGAGGTGCCGGACCAAGTCCCCAGCCCAGGTCGGGTAGCGGGCCACTTCTCCATAACGAGCCCCAGAGGAAGGAGAGTTTGTATAAGGCGACGCCCTATTCAGCCTGGAGATGGCTGTCCCCTGTGTGCCTTCCCCAAGGTTAAGAGGGTGACCGGAGAGTGGAATTTATATTTATCTTCCTATAAAGAAACCTGGAATATGGAAGCAGTGTATCTACTTTCCTGTAAAGGAATTTTGAATGTGGAAACATTTGGGTGAGAAATATTTAAAGGCGTGGCTGGATGGAACTGATGTTCCAATATTTCCTTAAAGGAGAGTGATAATTGATTGGACACGAGTGGGAAAGGATACCCCAGAACTTCCGTCCTAGAGACAGTGACGCTCTTTGTATTTTGGGCTGGATAGTGAATGATTTTTATGTGTCTCCTCCTGATGCGAAGGAAGGATGTTGGTGCATTCCCCTGATGTTTACGAATGATGTGATACAACTCCCCCTTTTGCTGGTGATTGATACTGATTCATCCCCCTTATATTTATAAATTCCTTGATTGTAGGGGAAGCAGTTGTTTCTTTTTCCTCCTTCGTGGAGTGGAGGTATAAATGAAATTATTTAAGTGTTGGTGTTTGATTAATAATATTTGTACTCCCGTAGAAGGAGGGGAAACAAACCTTTCTTGTGTTGTGTTTATTATTTGGCGCTCCTTGGGTGAGAGGAGTGATTGCGTGTATGTGCGGAGTGTACTTTGGGCAGATGTGCATGTGTGTGTACGACCCCTAGAGTATGACAGTTGTGACCCCGACTTAAGGACCCCGAGTTAAGAATTTTGTTTTGTATCCCAGTGTAATTTCAGAATAATATTCTTTTCCACCCTTTTCAGCCCAAGTTAGGAATAATTTTGTTCTATCCCCTCCCCAGTGTGAATGTGATCCGGTATCCCACTCAAAATTTCTAAACTGACAGCATTTTCTTTTGTTCCCTTGGTTCCCTCTGAAATTTCGAGGCGTTCCCCCCTTTGAAAATAATTCTTCTGTTATCTGTATCCGTCCTTCTTTTGTTTAGTGTTATTGTGTATTTTTGGGGTATTGCATACCTTCTTGGTGTTTATTATACTGTAGTGTTTATATTAATACTTATTTATGTACTAAGTTAATTTGTGATTTGAAGGTTGCTTCGTATATTGACTATTAATATTTCTCTTGTTTAATTATTTCATTATATCTTTAGTTACCCCGTCTCCAGCTTTACGGGAGATAGTTACTTTTAGAGTACTATCTGTGGGTTTTCTTTTTCTGGTCTCATTTCCTTCTTTTCTATACTGGTTCTGCTCTCTCTTGAGTTCCTGCTCACCTCACTTTTTCAAATTCTTACTTTTTCTCCTTCATAAGCTCCTGTCTAGTTCCTTCAGATTCACCTCATCTTTTATTAAAAGGCTTCTTTGTTAGATTTCCTTATGTCCCTCCTTTTTAACTGTCTGTCCTTCCATGTGTTTGTCGTTTGTTATATTCATTTAATGTGTTAGAGCGCACATTTGTTTAGTGATTTTGCATTTTCTATTTTCTTGATTTCTATGTTTGTGCTCTAACTTTTACACAAAAAATTAGTAATTGTCTGTGTTTTTTTTTCATTCCATATTTATTATCCCTTGTTTATTTACTTATTTGATACTTCATTGATTCAATTCCAAAATGGATCAGTTCGATAAATCCATGGATCAGGCGACACGCCTTGGTTACACTGGCGAAAAGCTTAATGAATATGTCCAACAGTGTATGGACAGAGAGGAGCGCTATAGAGAGAGAAGACAGGGAGAGGGTGAGAGTAGACAGAGAGAGAGAGAGAGAGAGAGAGAGAGAGAGAGAGAGAACTAGAGAGGGAGATATTAGTAGCTGAAAAGGAAAAGCGAAACACAGAACTAGAGAGGGAGATATTAGTAGCAAACGAAACTGAAGATTGGGAGAAACTCGATGCAAAAATCGTCCAAAGACTCGATGCACTGATAGGGAAAAGCACCCTGGAACACAAACTAGCCACATATGGGGACATTGTGTATGCCACATGTAGAGACGCCTATGGAGCAAAACTGCCCAGAGAGAAAACACCTCCAAAGAAATCCAGACGCCAAGAAGAGATGGACAAGATCAGGGTCCAAAAGAAAAACCTCAAGAAGCAAATGAAGACCGCACTGCCAGCTGAAAAACAAGGCTTGGAAAAACTCTGGAAAGACCTGAAAGCAAAACACAGCGCCCTCAGCAAAGCGGAATCTGCGAGGAAGAGGAAGAGCAAAAAGAAGACACAAGAGCGCTTCTTCAGAGACCCCTTCCAGTTTGCCAGAACACTGTTTGAGCAGCCAAAATCTGGGACCCTAAGTGTGGACAAAGGAGTTCTTGAGCAGCATCTGAGGAAAACGTACTCTGACTCACAGAGCAAAGCACCACTCGACATTCAAGGTCTGGTGTGGCCAACCAACCCTGAGGAACAGTTCAATGACAAGCCTCCAACGTTGGCGGAAATCAAGAAGGTGGTCGACAAAGCCAGAGCCAAATCATCACCAGGGCCAAACGGAATACCTTACCAGCTATACAAGAAATGTCCCAAGGTGCTGGAGTGGCTCCACAGGCTGCTGCGATCAGCTTGGAGAAACCAGAAGATCAGCGGCCAGTGGATGACGGCAGATGGTGTGTACATCCCCAAAGAGCAAAACTCAAGTGACATCAGCCAGTTCAGGCCAATATCACTACTGAACATCGAAGGGAAAATCTTCTTCTCTGTCATGGCAGCAAGGCTGACCAAGTACCTCATGGAAAACAAGTACTTGGATGTGTCAGTCCAGAAAGGTGGCATCCCAGGCGTAGCTGGCTGTGTAGAACACGCCACAATGATCTGGGACGCAATCCAAAGAGCAAAAACAGAAAAGAGAGACCTGGACGTAGTGTGGCTTGATCTGGCAAACGCATATGGATCTGTACCCCATGAGATGATACAGTTGGCTCTTGAGATATACCACGTGCCAAAGACCATCCGCGACATGCTCAAGAAGTACTTCAATGGCTTCTCAATGCGGTTCTCTACCAAGGAGTACACAACAGATTGGATCAACTTGGAAGTGGGCATTGCAATGGGCTGTGCAATTTCCCCAATACTGTTCGTGTTGGCAATGGAAGTCATCTTGAAAGCAGCAACAAGCAACGCAAGACAAACAGACCTTGGCGATGGATACAAGACGCCCCCTCTCAAGGCCTTCATGGATGACACTACAGTGATTTCATCCAGAGAAGACGAGACACGTCATGTGCTGGATAGGCTGGACGACATTGTTGCCTCATCCAGAATGAAGTTCAAGCCAAAGAAATCACGGAGTCTCTCACTGAGGAAAGGAAAAGTGGCCGAATCTGTGGTCTTCAGTGTTGCCAACCAGGCCATTCCAACAGTCACAGAAGAGCCAGTCAAGAGCCTTGGAAGATGGTATGATGATACGCTGAAAGACACACAAAGAGCAAAAGAAACCAAACAGATGTCGGAAGAAGGCTTGGAAACCATTGACCAGTGTGGGCTCCCTGGCAAATACAAGGTCTGGTGTCTGCAGTTCATGCTGATACCAAAGTTCCTATGGCCTCTGATGATATACTACATCTGCACCAGCACAGTGGAGGCAATGGAAGCCAAAATCAACAAGTTCACAAGGAAATGGCTTGGTGTCCCACCCTGTCTGACTGACATAGCGCTGTACTGTCGCCAAGCAAAGCTGAAACTACCACTGAAATCCATCCTGGAAGAATACAAAGCAGGAAAGATCAGACTTCAAAGCATGCTGGAGGACTCAGGAGACAAGGTGATAGAAGCAATCAAGCCCCAGCTGAAGACAGGCAGAAAATGGAAAGTTCAAGAGGCGATGGATTCTGCAAAAGAAAGTCTCAAGATCAGAGAAATAATAGGACACACACAGACCAACAGACAAGGACTGGGGGTGACCAAAACTGAATGGTGGTCAAAGGCCAAAGGAAAAGCCAAAAGAGACATGATGATTCAGGAGATGAGAAAAGAAGAAGACCAAAAAAGACTCCAAAAAGCAGTCCAGCAAGGGCAATGGACAACGTGGGAGAATGCACTCCAAAGAAGTCTCACTTGGAATGGCATTTGGCACATGGCCCCTCTCAGGATCAGCTTCATTCTCAGAGCTGCATATGACCTTCTGCCCTCAAATGTAAACCTGGTGAAGTGGGGAAAAACAGACGATCCTGCATGCCCCCTCTGCCATGAAAAACAAACAGTGGAGCATGTCCTAAGCTCATGTAAAGTAGCCCTGGCTCAAGGAAGGTACACATGGAGGCACAACCAAGTGCTCAAAGAGATTGTACAAGTAGTCTGGGCTAGTACCAACACCACAAAAGGGAAAATCAGGACTCTAAAAGCACCCGCATCATTCGTCACGGCAGGAGGCGGCAAATCATGGCCAAGAACGACAGTGCCACTCGGAACATGCAGGCAGAGTCTGCTGGACGGGGCAGATGACTGGGAGTGCACTGCAGACCTCCCAGAATGGAAGAGTCACCCAGAGATCATACGCAAGAGTGGCATGAGACCAGACATAGTAGTCCACTCTCAGTCAACCAAGCAGCTGATCATGATCGAGCTCACGGTGCCATATGAGAACAGAATGGAGGCAGCTCAAATCTACAAGACTGAAAAGTATGCTGATCTGGCAAACAGCCTGAGGAGAGAAGGCTATCAGTCAAAGTCCTCACTGCAGAAATTGGAGCTAGAGGGTTTGTAGGAACGTCTGCATACACACTCATGAAACAGCTCTCAGTTGCAGGGAGGGAAAAAACCAGAGCCCTGAAAGCAATGGCAGAAGCGGCAGAGAGGTGTTCAAGCTGGATCTGGTCAAGGAGGAACAAAAGTGAACTTCATAAGGCTTAAATTTCCTACAAATATCAGGTGTCCCTGTGGCTCAGTGGTTAGAGTTCGAGTCATTAAGTGGAAAATGAGCATGTCCAGAAGGTCATGGGTTCGAATCCCAGCCATGGCTCGTCCCAAGATGGGAAAAAAGGGGGCAGCAGAGGGACATCCGGAGTCATGAACCGGGTGTGGCCCAACCCCCCTAGAGTGTCAGGAGATAAGGGCCGAAACACTTGCTTGAAGGGAGCTTCTCTTCTGAGGACTCTCTGCTGCCACGCTCTCCACGAGTTTCTTTGTACTATTGTGTGAAACATGAATAATTATGCCTTAGTGAGTGTTGTGCGGGTGTATTAATCCATACTTTGACTGATTGATATGTTGGTTATCATGTTTGGCTGGATTGTTTAACAATCCTTTGATATATTTTGGCTGAAATCTGATTACAGGTATTATTCTGCGCATACTTGATTCCTTCTTCTCATGTCACTGCTGAAATGAACTGTGATTCATTTAGTAAAATGTTGGATTGCGATGGTTCCCTTATGCAGCTAGTGAAGAGTTTTCATATCTGTAACATATTTTCTTAATTTCATGTTCCCAGTTTCTCCATCTTCAAATCCCCCCCCCCCCTCCCCCTCCTTAAGTCCAAACCTTTGCCAAGTCATTACTATGAAGATAGTTCAGTTGTTGGCCTGCGCTTGTTTTTTCCCCCCACTATTATAGATTGTTCGTCTATGTATTTGTCTGACTTTATTCAAGTTTAAAAGGCTGTGCCAGTCTTGAATAAAAGTTACTCTGCATTAGGTTTTCTTATGGGAGCAAAAATACCCAACATGTTTACTGTTTTTCGTAACGAAGTTCTGCATCGACCCGCGCCAAGCAGAATTTACGCTGAGCCAACCATCTCAGAACTTCAGTCTTCTTTGTATTTATGGTGTTGTCAAAGTTGGCGTAGTTGCGGAAAACTCGTTGATGCTGTGCGGCACGTCAGTTTCTGAGCTAGCATTGAGGGCGCATTCATCAGCAAACAGAAACTCCCCCTAATGATTCTGTCATTACCTTAGTTTCTGCCTAAGGTCCCTTGAGTTTAAACAGCTTTCCATCTGTTTTAAATCTCATGTCGATGCCTACGACTCCTTGGCTGGAGGCATCGGTCACATTACAGAGAACATGATGCTGAACAAAGTGGATGCAAAACACAGCCTTGCTTTACGCCATATGCGAGAAGGAATGGCTTAAATGTCTCTCCATTGTCCTGGATTCGGGCCTGTATGATGTCGTGGAATTGCTGCACAATAGAAATGAATTTCGGTGAGAATCTGTATTTGGCCATGGTCTTCCACAGGCCCTCTCTACTGACAGTAGTGAAGGCCTTGGTGAGGTCGACATGGGTGGAGAACAAGTCGGCATTTTGTTCCTGACATTTTTCTTTCAGAAAACACTACATCAATAGTTCTGTCTTTCTTAAAGCCACACTGGCTCTCTGACAAAAGCTCTTGCACAAGATGTGTTATAAGGTTGATCAGCAGTATCTTGGCTAGTAGTTTGTCATCTGTCGAAAGGAGGAATATGCCTTGGTAGTTGTCACAGGCCTGGATGTTCCTTTTGCGCTTGTGCAAATGGATAATAGATGTATATCTGAACTCCTGGAGGATCATTTCCTACTGTCACATCAGATGAAACAAATGATGGAGATTTTCAGTTAGAGCTGTGTCACCTTCTTTGTAGACCTCAGCTGGTATGGAGTCTGAACCAAAAGCTTTGCCACTGGACAACAAACACATCACTTTCTGGGTCTTCAAGAGGGTTGGTGGTTCATCCATTTCTTCGTTGGTGGGGACTTAAGGGAGTCGGTAAATGGCTTGTCATTGGTGGATGATGGGCATTTAATACGTTGTTGAAGTGTTCTGCCCAGCGTTCAAAGACATTTTTCTTGTCAGTGATCTATGTGTTTCCATCGGCGCGGAGTAGAGGGATGATCCTTATGAAGTCAGTCCATAAATTTCTTTTGAGGCATCATGAAAGTTACTCATAGCATGGCTGTCAGCATATCCTTGGATCTCGTCAGCTTTGTTGCTCAACCATGTGTCTTGCATCTTTCATAGTTTCTCTTGAACTATTCTGCGTATCTTGCTGAACACTCTTTTTTTGGAGATGGACCTATTGTCACTGAAGCAAACTTTGTGTAGAAGATGTTTCTCATTCAACAGCTGCTGGAAGTCATCGCACTTCTCATCAAACCAGTCCTTGTGTTTCTTTCCGGCCCCAGGATTTCTGTAGAAGTGTTTTAAACCAGTTCCCTAATGGTCGACCAGTTAGCTTCCAAATTCTGGTTGTCTAAAGAGGCGGATTTCAGGCGTTCTTCTAGAATATATAGACGACAGCTTGATTCTGATGTTTTTCAGCTGGGTGGCATTAAGCCGTCTTGGAGCTTTCTTGTCTTGTGGGCGTCCCTTGATAATTCGGATGTTAAGCTTGCTGAATATGAGACGGTGGTCAGTCTAGCGCTCGGCACTGCACGTGGAATTGGTGATTAATACCGACTATAACAAAGAAAGGATCCAAAGCCAGGCAATGTCTGTTCAGGATCAACTAGGAGACAGGGACAAAAGATTACCTTCACATGAACAAAACTTAGCCATTATGATCTGAGGTTAAGAACCACGAAAGGAACGAGTAAGACATCACAGTTGTATAAAGGAGAGCATTGATGATTCACAACAGTGGAATTATGGATTTGAAATACATCTTTAGAATAAACACAACATATGATTACAAGCCCACAGTTCATTGATATGTCTTCAGCAAGAGTCGATGTATACAGTATCACAAGAAAAATACAAAAGTGTCCTATATAGGCTGAATCGAAAGACTTGTCAACAAATATAATCAACTGATTTGGTAGCATTATAGACTACCCCCAGGTGGGCAGCATAATGGCCACTTGGCGGCTTCTTGATAATATTCAGTCCGAGACGGAAAAAGCCTGGGGTTGATTCAACGAGCTAAGGCAATACATACCTTCTCTCTACTAGGTAAAGAAAAATCCATTGATAACGATTCGACGAATTCGGTGTCATATCAGTGCAGAGAATTACCCATGTTTACCCACGCCATCCACAACTAGATTCGGCTAGATATCCACAGAACACATGTTTACTATTATTGGTATTTTTGTAGTTGTTTTTAGAGTGCTTTTGAAGATTCCTCAACGGAGTGTCTGCAAGAACGTGAAAGGCATCGCTGTTCCATGGGAGCCCTTCGCTAACAGAGTGAAAAGAAGGCGGTTTGGTAACGAATCCTGCTACAACTCCGTTGTCAAAACTATTTAGCGAGGTCCTGTTGAAGGCAAATGAAAGAAAAGAAAACCTGGCCCGATAATACACACATCCAGCTCCGCACACTTTAGACCTTCTGGGTTATGCAGGAGATGGGCCAGAAGACGAGCCAAATGGAGACAGTTGTCAAGATCAATGTATTACATGTCCCCACTTCGTCCTCGTAAGCCTAAATACTGAGAAAGGAACTGTCTCCTTTTCGTATCTTTTCTTTGATATATTGTAAGGCCCACTTTCGTATCAGTCATCCTTCAAAGTCGAAGGCAAGAGTTTGTGTGGTGAGGACGTGGACAGGCAGAGAAACAGTGTTTTTAAGACACTGTTATCTCCTTGTTCCTCCACTCTCAAACCAAGACAATACTTCGAGTCCCTGAAGGCCAGCACAATGAATTCTCGAACTGCTGATACTTCAGAGTGATTCGCTTAAGTGGATCCTTAGTATGATGCACAGAGCCCATTGCTGTTACATTTGGAGCACTAAGTACCCGCTGTCCAATTCCAGACAGATATAGGGAGATAGATCTAGGAACCTTTTCTTAAAGACAGTCTTCCTTTCATACTTCTGTCGTCTTCAATATCTCTTCCATGAGAGTGGAAAGCGTCAGAGTGATAGGTGGAGGATTGAGGAGAGGAGACAGACTTGAATTATCTGTCCACTACAGTATGACTGACACCATCGCGTGCTCATATAGCCTGTCTGCCCCCCCCCCCCCCCCCCCCTTCAATCCCTCATATCTCTCTTGCTCTCTCTCTCTGCGCATGACTGCGCGCGTGCGCTGTGTGTGTGTGTGTGTGTGTGTGTGTGTGTGTGTGTGTGTGTGTGTGTGTGTGTTCCGTCTCTTTCTATCTGTTTGCCTGTTTCCTTGTGTGTCTGACTCCCTGTCTGTCTGTCTGTGTGTCTACCTGCTCTCTCTGTCTGTCTGCCTGTCTGTCTCTGTCTTTGTCTCTGTCTGTCTGTCTGTCTCTCTCTCTCCCCTTCCCTCTCTCTCTCTCTCTGTCTGTTGTCTGTCTGTCGGTCGGTTAGTTAGTCTGTCTTTCTATCTGTCTGTCCTTCAATCTGTCTATCTGTCTGTCTCTCTCTCTCTCTCAGCATGCGCGCGCGCGTGTGTGTATGTTTTTCTATCTGTCTGTTTGTCTCTCTCTCTCTCTCTCTCTCTCTCTCTCTCTCTCTCTCTCTCTCTCTCTCTCACTCACTCACACACACACACACACACACACACACACACACACACACACACAGAGGAGTAATGCAGTAAAGTTTTTTAAAAAAAAAGAAAAAAATCTTAAGACTGACTTGACCGTCCACTCAATCAAATGATGACATTGTATCTTACTGATCTCTTCCACATGCGATGAATGATAACATTCATTCATATATCTCTAATAATGCATTATCTTAAATTTCACTATCCTTCATCTGTCTAATTTTCAATGCTTCCGCGATGAATTTCGTAGCTGATTTAATTACACGACAGCGACATTTTGTCTTTTCGCTACATCTAACTGGAAAAATGAACAATTTGTCCGCACTTCATTATAAGCAGTACAGTGGAACAGAAAGTGTTCTTCGTCATCAATAGAGAGAGAGAGAGAGAGAAGAGAGAGAGAGGAGAGACAGAGACAGAGACAGAGACAGAGACAGAGAGAGAGAGAGATTCATTGAACAGTACTCTGCTTTTAGTCAGACAAAAATTAAGAACACATGCACACAACTATGGACAGCGCTGACAGATAATCCCGCTGGTAGTGACAAACAAACAAACAGATGAACAAACGGTCTGTAGACATGAAAGATGCGGGTGATGAGAATGTTGGAGAGAAGTGTTTTAACCTTGTGCTGGTACAGGATATGACACATTTTGTTCTGTATGTCTCTCCTCATAGTATCACCATAAAACATGAAATACAAGCATGGCTTTAACATCCTAGATTTCTGTACTTCTCCTTCCTTACGTTCATGCTCTCCAACCAGTTTTCGTTTTCTTGTTATTTAGTTATATTTCAGTTTCCTCTTGTTTTCTGTTGATTCGTTTTTCTGTACATTTTATGTAAATTTGGTCTGATTTCGTTTTATTTGCTGCTGTTGTGGGTTTTTTCTTTTATACTGCTGTCTCTTGGCTCATGAAGTTTTACAACCAAGATATGTATTTCTAAATCATTTGAAAAACATTTTCGTTCCCTATTCTTTCCAGCCTGGCTCTTTGGAACAGAAAAATATTCAGTGACCATAGTTTATGAATATGATAAAACATGAAAGAACAACTCGAGGGACTTTACACCACACACACACACGCGCGCGCGCGCGCGCGCGCGCACACACACACACACACACTCTCTCTCTCTCTCTCCATATAGGCCTACAAAGAGACAGACACACATTCACAATGTGAGAAATGCATCGAGCGAAAACAAAACTTCATTTCACAAAAGTTACAGATAAGTATATAATCCAAACTAATTTTCTGGTATTAACCCCAGAGGAGGGGAAGACAGAATGAGATTTTCTTGTAAGGCACGGATTAACGGATAAATGGATTATATGAAAACTTCTTTACACTCTACCCTCGCAGAAGACGACACACAGTTGGCAAAAAGGAGCACATACAGTGCATGACAACTCTAAAAAATTGAACACTTCCCTTCACTAAGAGCCTTTGCCTCTTTTCCAATAACAGTTATATACCAAATGCCTTGGATCTGCCTATGCTGAACTCTTTCTCTCCAGCTGGGGGCAGCCTAATGAGCAATGAGAGAAAGAGACGCTGTCGTTGTTTGCTGATCCGCTTATGAAGAATGTATAACAGATTACCACGTGAAGAAATATTTTTGGCCTCTTGTTTCCCTTACTACAAGACTACCATTTAAAATTGTAACATCATATCAGCACGGATTTTTTTTACGTGTGCTCTGCTTGAAAACTGAATGCAACAGGGGTCGGGTATTTTACTCTCTGCGTGAAAATGGAGTTTGGTTTTAGTCAACGCATAACACACCCATCAGAGAGAGAGAGAGAGAGAGAGAGAGAGAGAGAGAGAGAGAGAGAGAGAGAGAGAGAGAGAGAGAGAGAGGTTGTGGATTGATGCCAAGGGTCAGTTGAAATAACTTTTCAATTACCCCACAGCCCCGCTCTTCCAGGTGCAACGGGGACGGAAAGGAGATTGTTCAGTGATGCTAATGGTAATGAGGAGGGGAATGGGAGCAATGAGGGATGGGATGTTGATGTGGGTGGAGATGTAATGAGTTCAGACCTGTGTTGTCTTACCTGCAATCTTTAAATGCCTTCAGCAATCTCTCTCTCTCTCTCTCTCTCTCTCTCTCTCTCTCTCTCTCTCTCTCTCTCTCTCTCTCTCTCTCTCACGGGTTTGTTACGCGTCGACTAAAATCGAACTCCATTTCCCCCCAGAGACCACGAGAAATTGGACACCCTGGAAAAACAATTGGATGGGGAAGGAAGACAAACTACAACTGGCGTAAAAAAAAGAAAGAAAAAAAATGAACGAAAACAAAGAGAGGGAGGAAGATAGAACAAACGGGAAAAAAAAACTGAATAACAACAGAAAAGGCAAAACACACAGAAAAAAATAAAGGGGAAGAGGAATGAAAAGAGAACAAAAAGAAGAACAGGATATGTACGGAACTAAATGAGAAAAAAAGGGGAAAAAAGCAAAAAGACAGCACCAATAAAGAAATTGACAGAAAATGAAATACAAAATTAAAACGAGGATCGATCGAAAATCATGAGGGTAAAAGGGAGCAGAAAAGAAAAAAGAAAACGAAATTAAGAAATAACATTGTAAGAGAAAACGTAGTCAAAGGAAGGAAGAACCAAATGGAACAGAGTGAAATGCAATCAAAGAATTCAGCCATGTGAAAAGGAATATGAGAACGTCAACAATCTCATTGTATGCGGCCATGTTTCTGTGGCACAGTTACCGAATACCCACATGTCCACCTTCAGCCCATGGGACGTATTGAAATGAAGACAGTGTGGAATTGAGAACTAAAAAGAAACAAACAAACTAACAAAACCATCCAAGAAACAAACAAACAAAGCCGGGGCAAATATCATGAAAAACGTGCACAATGCGATCCAGAACTGTGTGTAGTCCGGTCCCAAGATCATCAGAATGAAGAGAGAAAAAAAAAACTGCTCTAAACTAACTGCCATCACATCATCATCATCATGAAGACCACGACAACAGGAACAAGAACAAGAAGAACAATGAGAAAACAATAACTACAACTGATTTAACTATTACTGATTTAAAATTATTACCATTATCAGTCACTGAAAATACTCCCATCCAGTGAATACATTCACACTGCACTATATGGAAATGAAGAAGCTGACCAACTGACAAAGGAAGGACAGCAGCCCCAACTGTAAAAGGTAGTCTCCTTGCAATAAATCTAAAATATATCCAAGGAGACAAATAGGAAGATGACTTGAGCAGCACCCAGACTTCAACAAGAGGGATGCATACTACCGGACGCCCAGATCAGACCAAGTGAACATTGTTGGACTGAGGATAAGGCTCCCCTGACATCACAGGTCCGCTATACTCCACACCTGTGAGTCTTTCAAACTATCAATGCAGTGCAGCCCCAGAGACAGAGGAGCATTCCCAGCTAGGCCCAAAGTGGAAACCTGGCCTGCCAACTCACCAATGAGTGCAAAACCATACTGACCACTGGAGGGTCTTCACCATACAGCAGCCTCCGTCAGTACCTCCAGGATTCCGACCTAAGTAAACGAAGAAGAAGATCATCATTGTGATACTGAGAACTGGGCACTCCAGACTGTGACATAACATCTCTTCAATACTCCACCCCGGCGGGTCTTCAATTTATCCATGCAGCCCCAATGATGGTGGAACAGTCCCAACAACACCAAAAGAAGAATCCTGGCCTGCCAACACACTGATGAATGCAAAACCTTATTGACCACTGGAGGGCCTTCACCATACAGAAGCCCTTGCCAGTACCTCCACCATTCCTGCCTAAGGGAACGGAGAAGAATCTCTTCCCACACTACCGTTGATCTCATATGATCATCACCCATCAGTGACTGATTAATGATAATAATTTTTACCCTTTTTGTGTGTGTGTGTGTGTGTGTGTGTGTGTGTGTGTGTGTGTGTGTGTGTGTGTGTGTGTGTGTGAATGAGTGTATGTGTGTATGAATATGTGTGTGAAAACTTTCCACAGTTAGTCTCATTATGATCACATGATCTTAACTCACCCAGAACATTGTTTACATGTGGTCCCCCCCTCCCCCCCCCTTTTTTTTTCTTTGTGTGTGTGTGTGTGTGTGTGTGTGTGTGTGTGTGTGTGTGTGTGTGTGCAACACATGATACCCTGTTTTTCATTGATCACTGCTATCTTCTCTCAACAAACAGCAGCATATTGATGCCAACACATTATTATTTCACCTGTTACAATGAACATCATCTCACAGCATTGTTTACTTTTTTAAACAACACTATTAATATGAACCTCCCAACCTCCCACCCCCACCCCCACCCCCCACCCCATAGTGGATGAAGAGATCTGAGCTCTCCTTCTCTTGCCCCCCTTCCCTCCCCCCCCCCCCCACACACACAAACACATTACCCTCCTTTTTTTTTCAACCCCCCCCCCCTTCCCAATCATACCTTATCACCCATTTAGCTTCCATCCCCTTCCCTCCCTTATTAACATTACCCACACACCTTTCACAACTACCCACGCATAACTACCACCACCCCTTTCATCACCCAGCGAAATCATTTATTTTATTTACCTAAACTTTCTTCTTCTTCTTCTCTTTTTATTTTTATTTTTTTATTTTATTTATTTATTTATTTATTTATTTATTTATTTTTTAAACAGTTTCTTCTGTTCATGTACTTATTTACCCCTTCTATATATAATTTTTTTTTTCCAGTTTCCCTCCCCCCCCCCCCCCCCCCCCCCCCCCCCCCCCTTACCATTATTATCAATCCACCATTACCACAACCGTCACAAAGATATCACACCACCCCACTAAACTAGACACACAACCCTATCGTATCACACACACCCCCTCCCCCCACGCAACCCCCCCCCCCCCTTCCTTTTCCTCTCCCATAATCCCCCTTGTCATTTCCGCCTAGCGGCTATTCTCCCCACCACATAGACAACAACAGATGAGTCATTTTCGTTCTTTGTTTGTACTGTCTTAAATGTTAAATGTGATTTATTTTTTCGCCTGAAGAAGACCCAAGAGGTTGAAATGCATCGTGTCTTGTCATGTGCTTTGTTTGTCAATGTCATTGGCGGTAACTAACACCCTCTCTTTCTAAATTTTGCTTCGTTCGCCGCCGTCAGTCACTCCATTTTGAAAAAAAATAAGTACAACAACAACAACAATAATAATAATGATAATAATAGTAATAACAATAATCATGATGATAATAATAATAGTAATGATAATGATGATAATAATATTATAATAATAATGATAATAATAACAACAATTGTGATAACAATGATAATAATAATAACAACAATAATATCAACAAGAGTAAACATAAGAAAAAGAAAAAAGAAAAGAAAAAGAAGAATGATAATGATGGCAATGATGATGATGATGATTACGACGACATCGACAACGACGACGACGACGACGACAATGACTCGACGACGACGACGACTTTGATGATGATGATGATGATAATTATTTTAATGATAAAAACAATGATGAGGAGAAGGATAATACTGATGATACTAATCATAATAATGATAATGATAATAATGATGATAATAACAATAATAGTGATAATGATAATGATAATAATGATGATGATGATAATTGATTATGTAATATGAACATTAGTGACCTCATAGTCCTAACAATAGGAATTGCCATACATGCATTGCAGACTAATCATGCAGCAGCTCATTTGAAGCTTTGAAAAAGAAATTTTGAAAACAAACAACATGCATACTTGTGGTACATGTGTACTAAACAGGAATTAGTGAAATAATGTCAACACACACCTTAACAGGAGAAAGATCTTTTTTCCCTCTCAGTTTTGAAGCACGCCACAGGGAAATTGAAACAGCTAACACCATGGCATTCACCACATCCAGGAAAAACACAGAAGATCGTGCAATTTGCAGCTGCACTGCTTACTGTCACTGTTTTCTTTACAGCTGCAACAGATGCCCTTCAAAAGTTTAGCTGATGCGGGTGTGAAATCAGTCATCTGGGGTACAAAAGGTCCACTCTCACTATTCCAATCCCATTCAGTGGGCTACATGGTGTCAATTCCCATCCTTTGCTGAACCTGGAGGTACACTGTTTGGCAGTGAAATTTGGCCGCAGCTGAAGCTGGTGGTAATGAATACACCTGAATGTATGTATTTCTAGTGGTAATAGTGGTAACTTTCATGACGAACAGTTGGTGTCGCAGACAAGAGTCTCTCCAAAACAACCATTACACAGAAGCACCGGTGCTTTTTCACCTATTTCTGAAATTTCCGCATGGGCTCTTTGTTGGAGAACTGTGGCAGCCAAACATAAGTTCATCATTCTTCCGCATCTTTTGCAGCGCGGTTCCTTTCCCAATTTCAAATGGTTTGGAGGTTGTGTCACATGCTATCAGAGCATGGAAAGAAAGCAGCAAATGCCGATTTTCTCCAAGCTCATGGATCAAGAACTTGATATTCCAGCAACTAGTTTTTCCTACATGCTTGTCTGAATCAAAGAAAATGTTATGAGCAGATGTACTTGCATGATGTACCAAAAAATCAAGAGCGCCAGTGTCCTCTCCAATGACAGCAGTCACCTGATGTTGCACACGCATTGTGGCAGTCTGGTCAATAGTAACATCTCCATCACTTCTGGCATGTATTACCGTACAGAATGATTCCAGAGCCGACCCAAGGGCTTGAATGAAGCGTTGCTTGTTTTCAACATTGTAAAGAAACTGTTCTTTGGAGGACGGGAGCATCATACCTCATGCAAAGTGCACAGCCTGCCCTCTCATCCCTTTCCCTCGCCTGAGATGGGTGATGTCCTTGGTGCTTGGTGCTGACATGTATCCATCAAATAGGACAAGTGCATTTGGATAGTAGTTTTTGATGAAGCAGACGTATGTTTCGATGATATCTCGAAATGTAGTTCCACGGCGAACTTCCATCAAGAACAAACTGGGGCAACACCACCTGAGGCCTGGTTTCAGAGTTCCTGACAGTCTTCTAGAGTTTATCAGCAAGTGCTGCTTTGTTAGGCTGCAGAAAGAGACCAGCAGATTAAAAAGAAATATGACGGAAAGCAGCAAAGTTCATGGCAGAAAACTTCTGTCTTGTCTTTGTACATGCTATTGGCAACTGCAATTAAGAGCTGAAATAGAAGTTGAGGGTCAACAGGCACAAGAGTCTCATCTATTTTGATGGAAAGTTTGGCATTCGTTGTCACTGCCTTCTCTCCTTTTTAGTGGCACTTCTGAAGCTGTTCGGCTTTCCATGGACTTCAGTATGTGAAGTCCAATTTCCTTTGCATTATCAACATTCATAAACGCCTCTGCAACAACACCATTAACAATGTTTCTCAAGCTAAGATCTTTAATAAATGGATTATGTTGCTCAAAAAATGATGTAAGAATCATCATGTCATGGTTGTCTTTTGTTTTTCTAGAGAGGCACCTGACAGGCGCATAGTATTGGTCGCTTCTTGCATGGCACTATTGATCTGTGCACATGCGGGCATGTGAGAAGCCATGTGCCCGGCTGTGACGTATCCATCACTCTACCTCTTGTCAAGCCTCCTGCTGACTTGATATTGCGCATCAAAACCTGGTCAACAGCAGGGTCAGAAGAAAGGCCTGCCTAGAATTTGTTGCTTCTTCGAACAACATGATATCCATATTAAGGAAACTGTTGTAGACATCAGGGTGGGTGACAGGAAGTTTATCCATCATCTGGAGATAGAGATGAGTTGATTTGAGCTGATTTGGTACACAGATTGTGTCCTGCTCAAGCTAAGTATGGAAGCATGTCCTGAACAGAAGACAAGTGCAAAAGCCAGCTCAAAGTTCTTTCTGCCTTGATAAACTTTTTCAGAATTTCAATCATGGACATATGTTGTTCGTCCTTCGAATTGGAAGATGACCATGACTTCAATCTCAGGTGGAAGATCGCTGAGTGTGACTCCGCAGGTGGCTGGTGAGGCCAACCTGGGCCCGGAAGGAACGCCCACATGTGGGACACCTGTGGGTGGGTGCTACAGTGGAGGTAGAGGTAGCTCAGGCCTTGCGCGCAGCTCGCTTTCTCTCAGCTTCTGCTCTGCGTCTCTTCTCTGATGTACATGCACCCTTTGTGATGCTGCTTCGCCAGGCTGGGCGGTCCAGGACAAGCAAGTCTCAGGTGTTGAGGTTGATGTTCAGGCCTTTGAGGGGCACTTTGAGGCAGTCCTTGAAACGTTTCTTCTACCCCCCCCCCCCCACCCCCCCCCAACTTTGCGCTTGCTCTGACTCAGTTCTCCGTACAGCAGTTGTTTCGGCAGTCGACTATCAGGCATTCTGACGATGTGGCCAGCCCATCTGGCTCGGGATTTCTGAAGGAGAGTGTAAATGCTGGGGATGCTGGCCCTTTCCAAGACCTCAGTGTCTGGGACTTTGTCCTGTCACTTGATGTGTAGGAGTCTGCTGAGGTGAAAATGGTTGAGCTGTTTGGCGTGTCTGTTGTAGACAGTCCAGGTCTCACTGGCATAGAGGAGAGTGGTTAGTACCACTGCATGGTAGACCTTCAGCTTGGTGGTAAGGCTTAGTCCTCTCCGCTCCCAGACATTTTCACGGAGTCTCCCAAACACAGAGCTGGCTTTGGCAATCTTGTTCCTGACCTCTGCGTCAATGTTCATAGCACGTGAGAGTGTGCTGCCCAGATAGGTGAAGTTGTCAGCTGCCAGTAAGTTTTGCCCCTTTACCGTGATGTGTGGTTCTTGATAGGGTTTACCTGGTGCAGGCTGATACATCACTTCAGTCTTTTTGGTGCTGATGGTAAGACCGAAGTTGTCGCAGGCTCGTGAGAGGCAGTCCATTTCGTGCTGCATCATCTGCTCTGTGCTGGCATTGAGGGCGCAGTCATCAGCAAACAAGAAGTCCCTGATCATGGTCTCTTTCACCTTTGTAACAGCCTGCAGTCGCCTGAGGTTGAACAGCCCAACGTCAGTTCTGTATCTGACGTGTATACCACCCTGGCAGTCACGGAAGGCATCAGTCAGCATGGCAGAGAAGACCATGCTGAAGAGTGTAGGGGCAAGAACGCAGCCTTGCTTTGCGCCGTTGGTAACTGGAATGGCTTCTGACTCGTCTCCATCATCCAGTACTTTCACCGCCATGCTGTCGTTGAACTGTCCGATCGTAATGAACCTGCTGGGACAGCCAGATTTCTCCATGATCATCTCTGCTCACCGTATCGAAGGCCTTGGTCAGATCGACAAAGGTCACAAACAGATCGCTCTGCTTCACTTGGCATTTTTCCTGGAACTGTCGTGCAGCAAATATCATGTCTGCAGTTCCACGTTCTGCATGAAAGCTACACTGGCTTTCTGGGAGGAGACCCTGCTCAAGGTGTAGTAGAAGGTGGTTGAGCAGGACACGAGCCAAGATCTTCCCAATTATGGACAAGAGAGAGATGCCTCTGTGATTGTCGCAGGATTGGCGGTTGCCTTTTCTCTTGTAGATGTGGAGAAAGTTGGCATCTTTCAACTGTTGTGGGACCCTCTCTTCATTCCACATGGACTGGAAGAGCTGCGTCAGCCTCCTGATTTGTAAACTTCGGCAGGAATTGCATCAGATCCTGGCGCTTTGCCACAGGAAAGTTGATTGCCTTTCTGACTTCTTCTTCTGTGGGGGGGGGGGGGGGGGTCAAGGTCTTGCCTGATTTCCACTTGAGGTAGGCGTGCAAAGGCCTCGTCGTTGATTGAGGCAGGGCGGTTGAGAACCTGGTTAAAGTGTTCAGCCCATCTCTCCAGAATCTGCTTCTTTTCTGTCCCAACTGCATTGAGGAGGGGGGAGAAGCCGGAGGACTGGGGTCCATACACAGCCTTCAGAGCATCATAGACACGCTTGGTGTCATGACTCTGCGTAGCCCTGGATTTCATCAGCCTTTTAGCTGAACCAGGCATCCTGCATTTCGCGAAGCCTCTTCTGCACTTTTTGTTTTGCGCTGGTGAAGGCATCATTCTCAGCTTGTGATGTGGGGTCATTCTGGTGCGCTCTGAACAGCTGGTGTTTCTCTGACAGCAGTGTCTGCACTTATGCGTCATTCTAATCAAACCAGTCTTGGTTTCTACGGGTTGCTGGTCCGAGGTGTTCGAGGGCAGTAGAGTGGACTACATCTCTGAAGGCCTCCCACTGCTCTTCAATGCTGCTGTGGTCATCCTCTCGTGTCTTGGGCAGCCTGCCATCTAGGCCATTGGAGGAATCTTCTCAACTTTACTATCCTTAAACTTGGAGACGTTGAGCCTCTTTGCAGTCTTCTGACCTTGGGGTCTTCGCATGGGCAGGATGCGGAGTTTAAACTCTGACACGATGAGGCGATGATCAGTCCAGCCTATGGCAGCACACATGGCCTTCGTCACTCTCACGTCTCGCACATCTCTCTTCCTGGTGATGAAATAATCACTCAGATGCCAATGCTTGGAGCGTGGGTGCATCCATGATGTCTTGCTGCGGGTAGGGAGGCGGAACGGAGTGTTGGTGATGACAAGGTCGTGTGTAGCGCACATTTTGAGAAGCAGGAGGCCATTGCTGTTGCAATTGCCAGTACCGTGTCTCCCAATGATCCCTTCCCAGGTCTGGTGATCGGTCCCAACTCTGGCGTTGAAGTCCCCGAGTACGATTAGCTTCTCAGACAGTGGGACTGCTGCGATGAGAGTGTCTAGTTCTTCGTAGAACTTGTCCTTGATGTCATCTGGGTTTGTCATTGTTGGGGCGTACGCGCTGATTAGTGTTGCACTCTTCTTGTTTCCAAGTGGAAGCTGGAGTGTCATCAGGCGATCGTTTATGGCCTCCGGGAGCTTGACAGGTTTCCGGGTGAGATGGGATCTGATGGCAAATCCCACGCCTGCCTCTCGCCGTTCAGTGCTGCTGCGTCCGCTCCAAAAGAATGTATATCCTCCACCACATTCTGTAAGTTGGCCTTTGTCCGCTAGGCGTGTTTCGCTGAGTACAGCTATGTCGACGTTGTAGCAAGCAAGTTCTTTGGCGACCAGTGCGGTTCTTCGTTCTGGTCTGTCTGTTTTGTCCTTGTCCAGTACAGTTCGCACGTTCCACGTGCCGAGGTTGAGCACCTTTGTTTTTGTTTCCTTCGTAGTTCGACCGCTGGGATGGACACCCCGCCAGCCGCGGTTTGCTGGCCAGGGTAAGGTGAAGCAGGCAATGTTTAGGACACCTTTTCTAGCACCGTCCTCTTGCTATGGAGGTGAGCAGTGCGGTCCTAAAAAGGGCTGCTCAGACACCCACGGGGCTGCCGAACTCCACTTCTGCTTCATCCAGTAGAGAGCGACCACATGCCCTGGGCCGCCTGTGTGCAGGCTCGTGACTGACAGCTCCCAGTGTGTCCACACCTGCTGCCTTCGCCACTTGTCCATCACCACAGGACTTGAGGTTGCGCTGTGGGGTTTGAAGTCATGACTTGCGCTTGACTTGGATTATAGTGAGGGAGAGTTGCGCGTCGTCAGCCTCACTCTCTCGCCCCAGTCTATCTGTGTCCAGTGGCAAGACGAAGTCGAGACGGCTGGAGATAGATTGGTGTGCAGTGGATGACCATGACGTTTTTTGTGTCTTGACACGCCCTGTGCGTTTCACAACGCGTTGCTGGAAATCGCCTTTATGCCCGTTGAACCACAGTGGTTTCTTCCGCGCAGTCCACCGAATACAGCTTCGCATACAAGGTAGACAAGCCCTTGAGTTGAGGGTTGGTGACCCATCAACTTACCAGCTATGCTTGCGGTATGCTCGCAAGATAGTGGCAACTGTGGGGGCGGGAACGTCCAGCTTCCCGTACAAGTCCAAATGACTTGCCCAAGGCCCATGGACATATACTGCAACCACATTGTGCTTGTCCTGCTTTTCATAGTGAACTTGTGATCGTCCAGTTTCTTGATGATCTTATGAACAGATTCTGTGTTTTCAAGCTCTCTTAAGGACAGATTTCCCTCCATGACCTGTCTGTACATTTCAAATGCTTCCAGAAAATCAGAATCTGTACTGTCTAATGATGCATCAGTGTCGTCTGTGAGACTACGCTTTACAGCAGTGTTTCCTTCATGGGAAACATCGTCCATTGAGACTTGAACCAGTTCCAGCAGAGTGTTCAATATGCATCAATCAACAAATGTCCTCTCACAGCTTTTCCTAGTAACATGGCACTGACTGCATTTGGGCATAAACAACAGAAAGGTCTTCGTGAAGACCTGTGTCTGCCATGAGATGTCCGCTACAGGAAAGAAAACTTATCTCCAAATGGAAAGGACCAAGCCGGAAGACAATGCTATGCAGGTCACTTGCGTCAGGTTCATTCATTGCGGTTCGAATCTCCGTCTGGCCGTTTCGGTACAGGGGGAATTTTCCCTCGGAGTTAACATTGGTTCTGACTCCATTTCCGAAATAGTCCGAATGAGACTTAAAACCGAGGTTTCGTGTGTAAACGCACGCATAACATCTTGCACGCATGTGAAATCCCATCACCAACTTTCAGAAGAGACGGCCAGTTTGGCCGTTGGTATGGATGACACGTTACACATAGCATACACTCTGTGTGAAAAATCGAAAGAATGAAAGAGTTGTTAAACTGAGTGAACGATGTTGACTGAATGAAACGGGAGACGAATGAATGAAGTGCCAGCAGGCAGATCTTCAATCGTCTCTACCCAGGTAGGCAGCCCGTTGGGTAAACGAGAATGCGGATTTTAAAGCATTTAAAGCTTGGTCTCTGGCCGGGGATAGGCGCTATGAATAGTGGAGTTGAGTAAATACATGTTCTATCACTTGGATTGAAATCAATCATGGGCAAGAAAAAAATGAACGATGTCTTTCCTGGATTGTCTCCAGCATGCACAGTTTGCATCACTCCAGACCCGGATGGTCTTTGAGGAAGAAGTAGGCCTTCTTTTTCCTTTGTTGGGTCATGCATGAGCGTGTGTTCAACTTCTCGAATATCATATTCAGCTTGGCATAGCTCTCGTCTTTGTAGTGCCTTACACCAATTCTTGCCTTTTTGAAGACCTCTTCCAGTCTGACATCAGCTTTCCTTGGTACAGACGCCTTCTCTTGTAGTGTAGGTGTGATGGCTGCATTCATGCCCATTTCATGAAATGTATTCATTCCATTTTAGATTGCTGCATTGTGGTCTACATTGTCAGTCATGTACTGTATCAAATTCCTGTCATCTGCTGGAAGTTTCAGCTCCTGAGCTCTTTGTATGATGAACAGAAGCCAAGTGAATAGAAAAAATCCACTAGAAACTGTGACTCAAAATTGTGGTGCGCTCCTAATCCAATCTGCAGTGGTGTAATCAGTAGGTGTGGCCTAGCTGCTAGCATGATTGCCTGACCAATAAATGCAATCTTGAGATCATAGTCTTTTCCACTATAAATGGTTCTGAGAAGTAGCTGAAGAAATTCAGGGACAAAGTCCAAGTGTGCCGACAGAGGCAACATCATCTGGCGAAGGATACGTTTTTCCAGATGTAGAAAGATTCTTCATATTACTTTTGACGAGATCAGCAGCTTCTTTTATCATTGCCATCTTTTGTGCTTTCTTATTACCAGAATCAAGCTCAGAATGGAATGTATGGAGAATTGAGGAAGCAGTTTTTTTCTGAATGTGGCAACATTTGGTTGCCATTAACTTCTGCGATGATCAGTTCTTCCCCAAACTATGTAACCAGTTATTCCTTCATCGTGGTGAAAAAAAATCATATCCGTTCAACCTCTTCCTTTTCACCGAATTTTATGATATATTCCATGGTTAATATTTGAAGGAAATTATGTTATGGACAAAGACAAAATGACGTTGTCTGAAATGGTAATGAAAACAATGATCGTAATCATGATAAACAGCACTCCTATTGGTGCGGAAAGGAAAACTATATCATTCCATTTTAGAAACGTTTGACAGTTTTCGTTGACCATGTTTTCAGTGACGTGATAAATTAACTATTGCATGACGTAACGACCCCGTACCTGCTGACAATACGGCGTGTTTCACACGAAAAATGACGTAAATTAGAAGAAACGCATGTGGAACTAAGTCATGTCGTATACAGCACGCCTTTGCTTCTCCTTCTTTTTCTGGCGGCAGCAGCAGTTATAAAAGCGAAGAAGAGTAGACGAACTTTTTTTTTCCTGTGCACTGATCACTGCGTTTTCATCCAAAATTATAAAACATACCAAGAAATGAGTACTCTGTGGTTTGTGTTTAATTTTCTGGGTCAAAGTCAAAGCTGAGCAAGAAAGAAAGCGACAGTGAGAGGGGGTTACACGGCGGAAGAATAGATAAATTTTCCGACTGATGATGCTTCAATGTCACAACACACCGGTTCAGCAGCTGGGCAGTGCCAATTGGAAAGCAAAATTTGCAGGTGGTACGTCTTTCGCGTCAAAAATTTGAAACCGCCGATCGACAAAATTCATAAAATTTAATCATAAATCTATTTGAGCATTACAACACTAACATATCCGTACAGTTATGTTCTTCCCATTGTATATAAAATGATTTCTGTTGCAATAAGTGGTGGGTGTTTTGTAAACTAGTATGTTGCGCAGGCGTATGTGTGTGCATGTGCGCAGCATGCATGTGCATGTGTGTGCACGTAGAAGCAAACGCATGTACGCACGCGCGTGTGTGTATATGTGTGCGTGCTTGCGTGCGCGCGCGCGCGTGAATCTGTGTGTGTGTGTGTGTGTGTGTGTGTGTGTGTGTGTGTGTGTGTGTTTTGATCGTTCACTTTTGATTGCTTGGAGGAAATAAATGTTCAGAAGATGACTTAGGAACAAGAACATGAACGAGGACAAAAAATGAAGAACAACGTATACGCGCGTGTGCACGCACGCACGCACGCGCGCGCGCGCCACACACACACACACACACACACACACACACACACACATAACAACAACAACAACAACAACAACAACACACACACACACACACACACACACACACACACACACACACACACACACACACTTATTCTCTCACTCATACACACATTCACACACCAAGGCATGCGCACTCACGTCTGTGGACTCTCCAATTAACACGCCTGACTCCACTGATGATCTCAGACCAGCGCATACAGGGGACTCTGAGAGATTCAAAGTCTTATCTCAGTTGACATGAGTTTGATCATTTGTGTCTGTTATTGGAAGGGCCCAGTATGAGTTTGCCCCAATCTCTAGGAGTCTTCGCAGTGTAGGCCTTGAGATTATGCCAATGTTTGTTTAGTTGGCGATGTTTCTTGCTCTTCCCTTAAGTCTGGATGTGTGGCCACTTCCTCTCTCGACGTTCAGATCTGAAAGATGGTCTAAGGTATTAGTGGCTTTGCTTTTGCTTGATTAAGTGATTCTTCAGACTTCTTATCACAACGGATTGGCCAAGCTGTAATCCAGTTCTTGTTGCCTCGCCAGCCAGTGTGTCTGCTCTCTCGTTTCCTTTAATTCCTGCATGTCCGTGGCAGTACATCCATATGAGTCTCTGCAAAGGAAGGTTGTGCATTAGTTCATGCCAAGCAGGGCTTTACAGTCCACTTTTGAAGTAGGTTCATGGAGTCAGTAAGTATCTTGGCTTGTTGAGTTTTAAACTGGCCTGTGGATGAAAGCCAGTAGAGTGCTTGTGTTGCTGCTTCTACTTTCATTGTTAGTTAGACTTGAAGTTGTTAAACTGTACGTACCATTGTCTTCTTCGATAGTACGGCCATTTTGCTTCACTGTGTATCCCCAGCCTGACTTACCTTTGGTGACAGAACCGTCAGTGTATATATCAATGTCATGTTTTGTGCCATGGTCTTTTACCTGCACTTACATTTCTGCATTGGTTTTGCTTCTGGCCATTCTCGACAGTGTCTCCGAAGTTCTGGAGAATGGCAATTTGGTGGAGGTGTTTGAAGTGTTCTGGATAATTTTCCCATCCCTTCGTTTCTTTGAGTTCTGCTAACTGGCACACAAGCTGTATGTTGTCTTCTGTCTGTCCCATCTATGATTTTCCACGTCCTAGCCGAGTGCCCTTTATTTCCTTGACCACCGCATGAATCAGGTTTTGGGGATTTTCAAGTGCTCTGACATATGCTTTCTCCTGTTCGTATACTCCACAGGCAAAAGTGGCCGCATTTTCCCATGCACTTTTACCTGTTCTAGCTTGTGTCTTGCCTGCATTAAAGAAAGGTCAAACAGGTCTTGCATAGTTTAAACTGGTGTATTCTTCATGGTTCCCAGAATCAATCTCATTGGTTCATTTTGAATTCTTTCTAATTTAAGAAAGTTGATGTTGGACAGTGTTGTAAGCCCTAATTCATAATCAATCACACCGAGTACAAGTGCGTGATACAGTCTGTTCGGCGCTGTTCAATGCCTTTAGCTGCCATTGCTTTCATGCCAAATAGAACTTTTTTGCATGTAAGAACGATGTTCTCAACATGCTTTCTAAATGTTTGCATTCTGTCGAAGCCTCTACCCAAAGAGCATATGTTGTCAGTTGATTCAATTGATATTCCATTGAAGGAAACTGGTGAGGGTAGTTGTCCTGATGTCTTGTTGTTGAGAGTGCAGACTAATGTTTGAGTTTGGTGGGTTGATGGACGATCAACTTTCTTGACACCACTGAGCAATGTTGTTCACCTGTTGCTGAACTGCTTTTGTTCTTTCTTGAGCATTCTTTGATGTCTGTAGTTCAGGCCATCAACTGCTAGTGTCAACACTCGAGCAATTCCGTTTCTGTTGAGGTCTTCAAGGCCTTTAGTGTAAACATTGTACAAAACAGGGGAGAGAGGAGAACCTTGAGGTAAACCAATAGAAAGTTTGTGAGGCTCAGACGTCTAATCTCCAAATCGTAGGATGACATTTCGCTCCTGAAGTGCTGCTGGTATCCATCGTGTAAGTGTCTTGCTGACTCCATAGTCAAGAAGTAGTTCCATGAGAAGCGAGAACTTGATTTTGTTGTATATATCTTCCTGGTCGATTGCAACAGCCAGTGTTTTTCCCATCTTTGGAATCCTTCGTATACTTCCTAGGCAAAAGTGGCTGCATTTTCCCATGTACTTTTACCTGTTCGGTAGCCTCCTTAATTTGATGTGAGGATTTGTCGGCTTTCAAGGTCTCTTGTGAGTTTTCTTGTCATGATTCGTTCCATGAGCTTTCCAGGTATATTATGCATAGTGAGTATGTGGTAGCCAATTAGCCAATGATGATCTTTTCCTGGTTAAGCTTTCAAATAGCTGTGTGTCCAGTCTTCTGATTGTCTGCATTTTCCCATTCCTTCATTTCTTTCAGTTCAGTGTGTGTGTGTGTGTGTGTGTGTGTGTGTGTGTGTGTCTGTCTCTCTGTCTGTCTGTGCATCTGTATGACTGTGTGTTTGTATGTGTCTGTGTATCTTTGTGTGCGCGCGCATGCATGTTTATATATGTGTGCATATGATAATGTCTGTGGAATTGAGAAGCTCATTTTGCTTTCAAGTGCTTCAGGTGGAAGTAAGAGGGAAACAAGTGCTTCCGGCGGAAGTAAGAGGGAAACATACTTGCATTGTGGTTGACATTGCTACTGCTGTAGCATGCATGAATCGTACGGGCACCAGTCATTTTGACCCTTGCAATGCTGTGACTGAAACCCTATGGAGCTAGTATCAGGACGTACAGTCGAGTGCTGATTTTATTCGAGGCAGAAAAAACACAGCCACCAACAAAGAGTCCAGACCAGCGAGTTTAGATGCAGAACAGTGACTGACTCAGAAATACTTGCCTATGCCCTTTTTTCAGTCACAGGCTGTGACGAGAGTTAGAGGTGGGTCGGTGTTGTCCTCTAGGGATAGGACTTGGAATATTTTCACTAATAGAGTTATGTTAAAATTTCACCTCCACTCTCTCTCTTACTAGTTATGGAAGGAACATCTTTCCGGTACTAGTCATAGAAACAATTTTTTTTATTTTTCTGAGGACTGTTAAAACTACTCAAGAGTGGATCAGGAATAATTCTTCTTAGGCTTGTACACTTAAAAGTGCTTGTAACTCTGAGAGACAGAATTAGACATAAGTTCAAACATTCAATACTGAATGAAGAACAAAGAACTGACACAAGTTACATGTACTTTAGCACATCAAGTGTACTTGTTTATACAAATCAATTTCACTAAGTAAGTTCAGACTGAATTTTTTTCCCGCATTTTCCTCATCATTAAGAGAGGGGAAGTTCTGGATGAGTCGAGTTGGAGTCCACTTGGAAGATCAGAACTTACCTGATGTTGGAGATGAGCGAAGAATTCTTTCTGATTGCTTGTGACTGGTCCACCTTCTCTTTTGGCTGGCTGATTGAGTGAGTCTCCTGTACTGTGCGGGTAGATTCGGGGCAGGAACAGGAACTCAGGCTAGTTCTTGTGGGTGACCAGTGAAACCTTACACAGGATTCTCAGAGTGGAAGATGATAGTTCCCTTTTCTGATCTGCACCTGTTTTCTTGGTGGCTACACTGGTAGTGATCAGTCTTACAGCCTTTGGTGGAGCAGCGAAGTGAGAACAGTGGGTTTACCCTTTTCAGTGTGCTAAGCTACACATCCAGTTTCCGTTCCTGTCTGATTCTTGTCAGTACAGACAAAGAAAAGTGGGGTGGGGAAGTGATATGATAGTCCCCCACCACCTACGGTGTGAGGGACTGTGTACAAGATTCGAGAATGCTCTCTCTTAGCTATTGGCATTATTTTCAGTTTTTATGCGAATTGACAAAGCTACATGGCCTGCATGTGTGAGACACATGTTCAAGTTTCCGTCTATCCCGTGACTACAGTAAAGGAGGAAGGGAGCAGAGAAGGGGTGTGTGAGTGATGGAGAGAGTGGAGAGAGTGGGCCGGCTGAGCGGTGCCTGTGAAGTAGCATGGCCCTATTCCCAACCGCAATGTGTGATCAGATACGTGAGGAAGGAGGGGGGTGGGGGGTGGCTTGTACAGCAACGTCTCGGTTTCATTGTCTCATCTCTCACCGTTTTGGTTACATCAAACGAAAGCCCGATAGGAGGAGGCGAAGGTGTGAAGGGAATGGGGGAGAAGGGGTGGCGGGAGGGGTGATTGAGCGGTGAGGGGTAGAGACTGAAAGTTGACGTAGATTATTAATTTTTAAATGCCGTTCATGAGACACAGAGAGAGGGAGGGAGAAGAGGAGTAGAAGGGGGTGGGTTGAGGGGGTTGTAAAGGATGATGTGGCTGTCAACTGTCACGTCACACAGGCTCAGCCCAACATTGATCTGTACAAACCAGAGACACGTCCCTTTTGCCATTGACACTTTTTTCTGTCTGTTGGACTGTCCTTGACTTTTTCTGTTTCCCCTCTTTCAGTGTGATAACCCAAATACTGAGCAAACTGTAAAGAGAGAACGGTACTGGTGTGACAGTAATACCCTACTGACCAACACAGGCATGGTATCCACTCCTCACTCAACTTCACAGGTGTGGTGGCTCTGTGCCACTCCTATTACAGGCATGCTTGCTGACTCTGCCGACCCAGTCAGAGGAAAAAAAACTGGATTCAACCTTGCTGGAGACTGATGGCATCCTTGATACCCGGCAATGTTTCCAGCCCCAAGAGTCTTTCAAGCATGCATACTGAACATAGCATCACTGCAAAATGGAAGCGCTTTGATCAGAGTGTTGGGATCAAAAACACACTGGAAATTTTTAAGCTGAGATTTTCCAGAATGGCGCAAATTACAGCACAGTTATATTCGTGCTCTATCTTCTTACTTGATATGAATATTTTGTAAGCCTGTAAAAGGCCAGCTCTCACCAAATGTAATTTTGATGGATATTCTTTAATCATCTTTCTTTATTATTCCAACTACTACTTTCGTTGAACTGAAAGAAACTCGTTTAAAAATATGCATTATTTTGAGCTTAGTTATGGAACAGAGGGACATGCCATTTATTCCACATATGTTTGTGATGTACAAATGTATGAATATAAATGAATTATACACTTCTCACAAAAAGTGAAAAGAGGCAGGCCTGGTTTTCTCACTAAACCCACGAAACTCAAAACTTTCTCTCAGAATGATAAGTTATGCTAAGCGACTCGCATAAACAGCACTTGGAGCAATCCAAGACTATCAGATAAGGGCTGCAACTGTTACTGAGTTTTCTGAACTTCATATGCCAATGGGCAAAAAGACTTCCTTGGTGGATGAAAACTGTTAACCAGTGCAGGCATGGACATTAAGCAGTGCTCCTTTCACCCCATTTATGCCACGAGGGCCAGTGCAACATATACACAAGATGTACCATGTGCTTCTATTCCCAGAGCTGCTGGCTAACAAATGGAAACATGACTGCTAAATTTTACAAACGCAAATCACAGCCGATTTCCGGAAAATCTATTTAGAAAGTTTTATGACAAAATAAATGAATCTACATGCCACTTTCAGGAATCCACACAATACTTACTACTTTTTTGTTACCAATTTCAAGATTCTTTTCTAAGAAAATGTAGGTTTAAAATTACAAACACACACACACACACACACACACACACACACACGGACGGACATTCACACAAACACATACACACACACATACATTCGCATGCGCGCACGCACACACACACACACACACACACACACACACACACACACACACGTACTCACACACACACACACGCACACACGCACACACACACACACACACACACACACACACACATGCATGCACGACAGCGGACACACACACACACACACACACACACACACACACACACACACACGTACACACACACACACACACACCACACGCCCGCGCGTGCGCGCACGTTTGCGTGCGCGCACACACACGTTCGCGTGCGCGCGCGCACGTACACACACTTGCACACACACACACTTGCACATACACACACACACACACACACGCACGGACGCACGCACGCACGCACACACACACACACACACACACACACACACACACACACACACACACACGATGGACCCCGTCCACGGCGACAGTACCGGCACCACTACAGCTACATGGCTCCGGTGCCACCGCCACGGCGTGACTTCTTCCGCTGGTTTCCATGACTGTTTTTCTGTCAACTGTGTCAATGCTTTGATTGCATTTAACATCGTAATCTTTCAAAATGGAGTGACTGACGGCGGAGAACGAAGCAAAATTTAGAAAGAGAGGGTGTTAGTTACCGCCAATGACATTGACAAACAAAGCACAAGACAAGACACGATGCATTTCAACCACTTGGGTCTTCTTCAGGCGAAAAAATAAATCACATTTAACATTTAAGACAGTACAAACAAAGAACGAAAATGACTCATCTGTTGTTAGTCCATGTGGTGGGGAGAATAGCGGCTATTCTCCCCACCACATGGACTAACAACAGATGAGTCATTTTCGTTCTTTGTTTGTACTGTCTTAAATGTTAAATGTGATTTATTTTTTCGCCTGAAGAAGACCCAAGTGGTTGAAATGCATCGTGTCTTGTCATGTGCTTTGTTTGTCAATGTCATTGGCGGTAACTAACACCATCGTAATCTTTGTTATATCTTTTTGTCCCCAGTTAAACTGATTTCTCCCACCTAAGTACATGACTTTGCGGACTCCTCTAGTTGAATAGTTTCGTTTCCACCCATTTGCATTCATCTGTTTATTTTACTCTTTTTTTTCTCTCTAAAAGCATTAGTAATTTTTGTTACTGTTTTGACTTTTTATGGCCAAAGAGCCCAAAATAGACATATTGCAGTGGAATTGTCGCTCGGTGGCAACTAACATCTCCCACCTTCAAGAGCACATTGCAGATAATTCATTCTCTGTTTTAATTCTGCAGTCACTAAATGTGTCTAGATATAAACTACCACGACTGGCAAACTTTTTCTATCCCCCAGTGTGTCAACAGACTGCTAAAGGCGAAAAAGTGTCTACAGCCATCTACATACACGAACATTTGTCTTACCGCCTTATAACATCGCCGGTTCCAGAAAATGCTGCAAATATTCACTCATGCGCAGTGTGTGTAAGATTCGATAAGTCGTTAACACTAAACATAGTTTCTGTATACCTCCCAAAAGGAGTATTTGACTGTAACACTGACTGGTTACGTACTATAGACGTGCAAAATCAGAAGTGGTTGATCGCCGGCGATTTCAACGAACATGCTCCCTTCTGGGACAGTTGTTGCTCTAAAGTTAGTTCAAATCGCCTGGTAGAAAATATTCTTGATTCTGGCCTTTACCTTCTAAATGATGGGTGTGTCACTAGACTGCCAGACGTTCCTAACCATAGACCCTCAGCAATTGATCTTTCTTTCATCTCCCCATCTTTAGCTCTTAGCTGTTCCTGGCAGATCTTAAATAAATGTTAGCGAACCGCCAAGAGAATCGTGGACAAACGAGTCACAAGACAAAACACAACGCGTTTCGACCTTTTAGGTCTTCTTCAGGCAAGACAAAAACAAATAATACAACGAAAATGAACGAATTTGGTACTCAGCTTCGATCTCTTCACTCTTCAGCGCAAGGATGCCAGGCGTTGAACTGGCATCCTTGCGCTGAAGAGTGAAGAGATCGAAGCTGAGTACCAAATTCGTTCATTTTCGTTGTATTATTTGTTTTTGTCTTGCCTGAAGAAGACCTAAAAGGTCGAAACGCGTTGTGTTTTGTCTTGTGACTCGTTTGTCCACGATTCTCTTGGCGGTTCGCTAACATTTATTTAAGATTTGTTTAGATTTCCGCCTGCAGTCGTCTCACTTTGCAGCTAGACCTGTTCCTCGCAGGTTGATAAAGACACTTTGGGAAGTGACCACCTCCCTATTACTATATCCCTCTGAGGTTTTACAGTTGCACAAGACAACACAGTTGATAAAATTCCAAAATATAATTACAAACGAGCTGACTGGGAGAAATTCAAATCTATTTTAATGTCTTTTAATGTCTTTTAACTCTTGAAAACCAGGACGTTGAAACTATGTACACACATTTTTCTGAATCGGTCTTGTACGCTGCAACCAAATCCATTCCAAAAACTAACCACAAGAGAAGATCAGTTCATAGCGGAAATGTGTGGTGGACGGAATCCTGCAAACGTGCTATTGATGAAAAGAAACTAAAATACAAAGAATATGTTAAAGACAAGCCGAAAAAGAATGTCACTATGAAACGGGCCAAGAATATGAGCAGCAGAGTCATTGAAAAAGCTAAACGGGACCACTGGTCGTCCTTTTGTCTCACCGAAGTCTCTGATCATCACGACGTTAAAAAAAGTTTGGACAAAGGTCCATGAAATGAAACAGGGAGTGAATCTTCCAATTTATCCAGTTACTTTAGAAAATGAGCAATTTCCAACTGCTGCTCAAAAAGCCGAAGCGTTCACAGATCTATTTGCAAAGAATAGTTCCACAAATAGCCTTTCTGATAAATGCAAAGCTATGAGGGAAAACTCAAAGAATAACGATATGTACTGTGATCCAGAAGAAAAAAATGACCATTATCTAAACGCGGATATCACTCTACAGGAATTAAGAAATGCAATAATATTATTACCAACAAAAAAAACATCAGCTGGTCTGGATGCACTTTCGAATGAGATGTTAAAACACCTGCAAGAAAATTTTGTATCGTTTCTTCATAACATCATAACAAAATGCTGGCAAGACGGAAGTATCCCTTCTGTTTGGAAAGAATCTGTAGTCGTACCAATCTTAAAGCAGGGCAAACCTAGATCCAACATAAATAGTTACCGTCCGATTGCCCTCACCTCTCACACGTGTAACTTAATGGAAAGAATTGTTTTAAGTAGGCTTGTATATCACTGTGAGAAACGTGGTATAATTCCGGCTACACAAGCAGGCTTTAGAAAAGGCAGATCAACAATAGACCATCTGGTAAAGTTGACGACTCATGTAAAACAACAATTTGCACGAAGAAAAAATGTCCTCGCCACTTTCTTTGATGTCAGAAAAGCGTATTATGATCATGTTTGGCATGAGAGACTTTTATATAAACTGAAAACCATTGGTCTCTCTGGTCACGTATATAACTATATCAAAGCATTTCTGACCAATAGAAGTATAGAAACAAAGATACAAAATGTTTATTCCAGCAAGAGACATTTACAAATGGGGATTCCTCAGGGATCGGTCATCGCTCCATTACTTTTTAATATTCTGATATGCGATCTCCCAAAGCATTTATCTGAAAACTGTTCCTTGGTGCAATAGGCTGACGATATTTGCATGTGGATGAACGTTACTTTAAAGAAGAAAACTTCAGTCAGATCTTTCAATTTCATTAAAAAAATCATATCAGCGAGACCTAGATAATATAGCAATATTCATGTTTGAAAACGGCCTTAGTTTATCGGCAGAAAAAACTCACATGATGTTATTTGATGCTGGTGGAAGTATTTGCAATATTCCTACTTTTAAGGTAGATAACAATGTATTGAATTATGTCACCGAGATAAAATTTTTAGGAGTAAATATTACCTCTAGATTAACTTGGAACAACCATATTGAATATATTATCCACGAAGCCAGCAAATCTCTTAATCTTCTTAAAGTAATCAGTACACAAAATTGGGGCGCAGATACACAAACTTTAGTACACCTTTCGACATCTCTAGTAAGATCAAAATTATCATACGCACAAGAAGTATTCTTCAGTGCACCAAACTATTTACTTCCGTTCGCTGCTTGAAAATGTTACAAACAAAGGCTTTCCCAGTGCCAGGGAAATCTAATGATTTGGGGGTAATAATTAACAAAAAATTCTAGCTCAGAAACTACAAAAGATATAACAATGAAATATATATAATTTTTGAAGGAAATTGAATGAAGATTTTGAATCTGGGCTTCTTTTGTTTTAATTTTGATAATAAAAAAATATTTAGGCATTTAGATTTGGATAGATTTTTTTGCACGATCAAAAACATATCTATTTACCACTACAGCTTCACATCCAAAAAAGAACACAAAGCAAAAAAGTTGAAAATAAAGTTTGTATTGTCACACTACACACGTAAATGAAAGTAAAACAGTTTAGAAGACTGTCAAGATGCTCGCACTCTATGCAGACAGGTCAGTCCACGACCACGCCCCCCTCCCCCCACCACGCCCCCTTGCTGGACTTCAACCCTCTCTTTCACTCCTCCTCTTCTCTTCTGCCCCATGTCACGCCGCGAGCAGGCCACGCTCCCCTCTCGCGCTGACTATCACATCACTGGCCACTGGCACGCAGTGCAGAGTACACACAAGGCGAGCTCGTTCGACGCTGGCAAACCAGTCAGGTGAACACACACTGAGGTCACACAGCCTGACTCAGTAACTGACGAATACGGTCAGCAATTCCATCACAATCATCATCTCACCTTCATGCTCGAGTAAGTTGTTGAATAAAAGATTATTGTCTTTGTCAAAAATGATTAGCAGAGCCTGCTCAGCTGTGTAAATACGTTGATTTGGTCGCTACCCTTGTCGAAGGTTGCGCCGCCATCTTTGCAAGCGAGACGAAGTGCTGGCTGGTCATCCAGTTAGTGATGAGAATAAATGGGCTTTCCCCTCACGTGTGGTCATTTGCATATCATTTTAATACTACAGACATATAAGGCTTACTACGCACACTCTATTTAAGTCCGTTAATAGAAATAGTAACGAATGAAAATTCAAGAAAAATGCATGACGTCAGTGGACGGCCCATAGGCACTGGGAAAGCATTTTTACTTTGGCGTCAGCTGACGGCTTATAGGCACTCTTCGGGTTAAAAAGTT
>CM065715.1:54784746-54797246 GCA_033310375.1 Conus canariensis | reverse complement strand
CCAGGAGAACAAACAATCGCCCACTTTCATTCTGCAGTTTCTTAGTAACTCTTTAGTGACAATGAAATAATTAATTATGCTACTGCCATTAGGTGACACAAATGTAAACTCTCCTTTCGACTCATTCTGGCGTGTACCAGTCAAAATTTCCATGTCAAACTGAGAGAGAGAGAGAGAGAGAGAGAGAGAGAGAGAGAGAGAGAGAGAGAGAGAGAGAGAACTGATGCATGCGCATGTGGATTAACATATGCATATGCGTGCATACACACACACACACACACACACACACACACACACACACACACACACACACACACACATGTACATGTGCACACGCATGCTAATGCATGCGCATACCAACTGCAATCGTACATCAAACAAAACTCAGCCCTTTCCCCCTTCCCCGCACCTCACTCCCATGCCCTTCCATTTTTTTCCCCAGAGAAGACAGAAAGCTTTGGAGACAAGAAAAGAAAGAAAATGGTGGCCAGCGGTTGACAGCAGTAGGGGACAGGGACGGGAGAAAAGATGCGAATGAAGCAGAAGGAAAAGAAGAATGGCGATGAAGAAAGGATTGATGGAGAGGGAATGGGGCTGGAAGGGGTCCTGAATGGGAAATCTCGAGGCAGCGGAGTTATTGAAGAGCTGCGCGTCAAACTTGACTCCAGACGCCGACTGCCTCTCCATCTCCACTGACCCAACACAGAACCTAATTTGGCACGGTGTAGCCGGCCGTTCTTCTAGATTTGTGCTATATCTGATGTGTTCTAACTTTCTCTCTTTCTTTCGTGTCTACTTTCTTTCTTCCTTCCTTCCTTTCTTTCTTTCTGTCTCTTTGCCTTTCTGTCTATCTTTCCGTCTATCTTTCATTTTTCTATCTTTCTGTGATTTTGTCTTTTTCTCTTTCTTTCTTTCGATCTTTCCTTCTTTCTTTCGTTCTTTTCTCTCTTCCTTTCTTTCTTTGCCTCCTTTACTTCTCGATCTTACTACTGAAACTTTTTTTCTTTTACTCCAACTGTTCATCAAGCAGTGTTTAAAAAAAAAGAGATGAAGAGTGTGTGTGTGTGTGTGTGTGCGCGCGCGCGCGCGCGCGCGCGTGCGTGCGTGCGTGCGTGCGTGCGTGTGTGTGTGTGTGTGTGTGTGTATGTGTGTGTGTGTGTGTGTGTGATAGAGAGAGTAATAATTCAGCCTACATAAAGCGAGTAAAAAAGACACAAGAACCATTTCATGATATTAACCGTAATAGCTTATTCATGTTTTCCAGTGTGTGCGTGAGAGAGAGAGAGAGAGAGAGAGAGAGTGTGTGTGTGTGTGTGTGTGTGTGTGTGTGTGTGTGTGTGTGTGTGTGTGTGAACAAACCATGATACTGACTGACTCCATGAACCTACTTCAGAAAGTGAAAAGTGGAATGGGAAGCCCTGCTTGGAATGAACTAATGTGCAGCCTTCCATTGGAGAGACTCATATGGATGTACTGCCCTGGACATGCTGGAGTTAAAGGAAACGAGAGAGCAGACACACTGGCTGGCAAGGCAACGATAAGAACTGGATTACAGCTTGGCCGATCTGATGTGATAAGAAATCTGAAGAATCAGTTAAGCAAACAAGAGCAAAATCACTCTACCATAGACCAACTTTCAGATCTGAACATCAAGAGAAGTGGCCGCACATCCAGACTTAAGGGAAGAGCAAGAAACATCACCAACCAAACAAACACTGGAATAATCTCAGGACCAACACTGCAAAGTCTCCTAGAGACAAACTCATACTGGGTCTTTCCAATAACAGACACAAAAGATGAAACACATGTCAACTGAGGTAAGACTTTGAATCTCTCAGGGCCCCCAGCGCATACTGTAGACGTGTGTGCGCTGGTGTGTGTTCATCAGTGGGGTGATGCCAGTGTGTTAATTAGAGAGTCCATGGACATGAGTGTGCAAGCGTTGGTGTGTGTGTGTGTGTGTGTGTGTGTGTGTGTGTGTGTGTGTGTGTGTGTGTTGTGTGTGTGAGACAGAGAGAGAGAAAGAGAGAGTGATTGAGTATGTATGTATGTGTATGCGTGAGTTTGTGTGTGTGTGTGTGTGTGTGTGTGTGTGTGTGTGTGTGTGTATGTGTGTGTGTGTGTGTGTGTGTGTTCATCAGTGGGGTGATGCCAGCGTGTTAATTAGAGAGTCCACGGACATGTGTGTGCAAGCGTTGGTGTGTGAGTGTGTGTGAGACAGTGAGTGAGTGTGTATGTATGTGTGTGTGTGTGTGTGTGTGTGCGTGCGTGCGTGTGTGTGTGTGTGTGTGTGTGTCTATGTGTGCGTGCGTGGGGGGGGGGGTGAATGGGAGGAGTTGTTGTTGTTATTGTTATGTGTATGCGCACGCGCGTGTGCGCGTGCACGTATGTGTTGTATTTGATGGTCTTGTTCTTGATCCCAAGTCATTTTCTGAACATTCACGCACGCAGTCACTACACACACACACACACACACACACACACGCGCGCACGCACGCACGCACGCACGCACGCACACACACACACATACGAACGTGTGCGCGCACGTTCGCTCGCTCCTACGCACACACGTCCACACCCACACGCGCGCGCATACACATGAACACACAAATGCATGCACACACGCACATGCGTACATGCCTACATAGAAAGACACACACATATACACAGATATGTGTACACATGTACATGCAAATACGTGTGTGTGCTCACACAAACCCACAAACTGCAACACACACACACACACACACACACACACACACACACACACACCACACACGTGTTCACACACAACACACGCACACGCGCGCGCGCGCACACACATACACACACAAACGCGCACACACGCATGCGCACACACACACACACACATGCGCCCACGCACACACATGGGTCCTTGCCCACACATCCATACACACACATGTGTACATTCACTACACACACATACAAAAAAAAAAACACACACACAAGGTCTGACCAGCGCGTTGGGCTAATGCGTAGGTCAGACATCTGCTGAGTCGTAGCCACGAGACCCTCTTCTTCAATTCTCTTATCTTAGTTGTTAATTCATTTATCCATCAGCTTAAAATTACGCGTAGTGTGGTCTCAAAACTTAGCGGATGTGATGTAGCATATATGGACTAGTCCGCACGCAGTGACGCCTCCTTGATGAAACTAAAACTGAAACTGTTTTCCAGGAAAGGTATTACAACGCACGAAGCCCAATCAGAAACGTCAGCCCCACCCGTTATAAGGGCGAGATAATCAGAGCAGTTCTTGTCCTTTTCTGTCTGAAAATGCACGCACTCAAGTGTGCCCTCCGGTTTCACTCAGCGTGGTCTCGTCCTTGCTCATCAAAATCGCAAGCAGTCTTCACCACAGCAATGGAATTTCATTTTTCTTAGGGTCCCTCTCCGACTCTTTCAAGAGCAAAAACGTAGTTCGCTCCCAAGTCATTTAGCACCCTGTGTCTAGGGGTGAGGGGGGGGGGGTGAGGGATGGGGTGGGGGGGCATCGCCAGCGGCTGTTTCCACTTCCCTGCACCATCAGTGACAGCAGGCTGGCTCAGGTGTACTACGGCTCACAGACAGAAAAACGAGGCTGCAGCACAAATAGCAAGGCTATGCTGCAATTTACTAGCACAAACAGCAAAGCTATATGCTGCAATTTACTAAGAACAAACAGCAAGGGTATATGTTGCAATATACTAACACAAACAGCAAGGCTATATGTGTTGCAATTTACTAACACAAATAGCAAGGCTATATATTGCAATTTACTAACACAAACACCAAGGCTATATGTTACAATTTACTAAAACATTTGGAAGATAGGGAGGTCGGCAACGGACACTTTGTAACTCTTTAAAAGTCGTAATGAATTATTGTGTTTTACATCAATTTTAAAAACAGCTGGAAGAACATGAAAACAGCAAGAATTTGGAGTCACTTTTGACTGCAATCCCTCTGTATCTCCCATACTCACTTTACACCGTCCTTCCAGCTGAGCAATGGCGGATGGTGGCAAAAGACCAGTAGATCCACTGCTGGCTTACACTCAACTACAGCCGGCCTATTTTTTTTTTCAAAATCAAGGTCTGTGACCCGTGAACACATCTCACGAGGTCCCACGTGAACACAATAAAACTTACAATTTACACACACACATACACACACACGCACACACACCCAAGCAAGCAAGCAAGTGCGTGCACGCACGTACGCACGCGCACACACACACACACATGCACGCACGCACGCACGCACACACACACACACACACACACACACACACACACACACACACACAGGTCAAGAACATTCAACAGATTTTTTTTTTAATTGTGTGCGCACGCGCGAACCTGCTTGTAATTTGATATAAATATATTGTGATAGATAGATAGATAGAGAAGCTTAGCGCAGAAGTGGTTAATGTCCAGACAGGGACTGGAGCAACTATGAAAATCTTTCCGACTAAAAATACATAACTTCAAGAGACGTACTTGTCGTTAATAGAAAAGAGGTATGAAACCTCATTCTTCTCCAGTGAGAACTCTCGTTGGTTTTATTATTAGTTGTATTATGGAAGGTCAGCAACACTAGCAAGTGATTCTCTCTCTCTCTCTCTCTCTCTCTCTCTCTCTCTCTCTCTCTCTCTCTCTCTCTCTCTCTCTCAGGCGTTAAATGGATTCTGTTTTGCCTTGGATCGGGTGTGCAGCGAGCTCTTCACCAGCCGCTGCTGGAACTGTTCTGTGGAATAACATTTTAGCGTGAAGTCGTTTCCTTCCAGTCTTCCTGGTAATGGGCTCTTGGAAACACTCGTTTGGAGAAATATTGCTCAGTAAAAGCCTATTGCTCTTTTGTTCTAGGATATGGGTGACTGAAAAAAAAGGAGTGGGAGTTAACGACGAAAGTTTGTCAAGATTTTTTTTAAGCTACACAGACCTCCTTCAAGATCTTTTCTTCTCCTTCCTTTTCCTCAACCCTTCCACTACTTTTACTTATTTTCCTTGTCCTTCTTATATGTATGCTCCTCTCTCATTCTTTTCCTTTTTTCCGTTCCAAGATGCCCTTCTTTCTGCCTTCCTCCTAACATCTTTGTTTGCTTATTGCTTTGTTTTCTTTCCCGTGAATCTTGTTTTGTTTCTTCTTTACTTCTATTGTATTTGAAAACTTTCCATACAGGTTTCCTTGCGTTTGACATTCCCAAACATTTCTACTGTCTGGTGTGTGTGTGTGTGTGTGTGTGTGTGTGTGTGTGTGTGTGTGTGTGTGTGTGTGTGTGGTATGGGAAATGCATTTGAGCATGCCTTTGTGAGTTCATTTGTTTCTTCCTAACAGTTGGTTATGGTAGGGCTTTTGTTTTCGGTAAATGTTTGGGTTTTTTTTGTTTGTTTGTTTGGTTGGTTGGTTTGGTGGGTGGGTGGGTGGGGGGGGGGGGGGGTCAACAGGACCATGGACAACGGTCACACAGACCTTTTCTTTTTCTTTTTTTTTATTAGGAAAAATTAATTCTCTCTCGCTCTCTCTCCCCACTACCTCCAACCCCCCACCCTACCCTCTCTCTCTCTCTCTCTCTCTGACGCTTGGTGTTTATTTTCTCAATCGTGTTTAACAATTTGTCATTACTGTGTGATGATTCTCACTCTCTCCTCCCTACCACCACCCCCCCCCCCCCCCTTCCGTCTCCATCACATGCCGCTCGGAGATGGGAAAGTGTGTGTCAATTTATCGTTTTTCTTATTGTATGAAGAAGGATTATATATACATATATATATATATATTTAAAGATACATTCAATATATATATATATATATTATATTATATATATTATATACATGTTTCTCCAATATTTAAAAAGAAAAAGAAATAAATAAAGATGACAAAAAAACTGTCATCAATTCTCCCCCCCCCCCCCCACACCCCCTCTCTCACTGTCCCATCACCTCCCCCATCCACCTGTCCATCCCCCGTCATCCCCCCCCCCCCCCCCCTCCCTTGAGTGATGAGAAAGTGCGTGTCAACCTGTCCAGTTCTCTCTCTACCCCTCTCCCTCCGCTCCCACCCCCTCCTTCCCTGCCCCCCTTGATCCGCCTCTCTCTCTCTTTCCGAATTAACTTCCAGTGAAGGAAATAAATCCATGTGTTCAGGTTGTCCATGCTTCGGCCATTACTCCTCATCCCCACTATCGGGATCCTCCTCCTCCTATGTTTCCCCTTTCTCTTTTTTTAGCTTTGATTTTTCTTTTTTAATTTTATTTTTTCCCTCAACCATGTCAGTATTTTTTTCTTTCTCTTTCTCTTTTCCTCACTGATTCACCCTCACCCTGCAAGTCTGTATGATCTATTAATGATGGACATTCTCTTGCTGTTTTAAGTATTTTGTCGTTTGATACAGTCGTCTGGGTTTATTTATGTACTATTGTGTAATGTACTGACGCTATCATTCTGCGTATTACGAAGGAGAGAGAGAGAGAGAGAGAGAGAGAGAGAGAGAGAGAGAGAGAGAGACAGACAGACAGACAGACAGACAGACAGACAGACAGACAGACAGACAGACAGACAGATAGAGAAGGCAGCTACGGGCAGGACTTAATCCATAGTTACGTATCAAATGCAGTCTATATATGATCCATAGAAAACAAACAAACGAAAAAATAAGTTTAGATATCCATATCCCTCCGTCCTTTCCTGGGTAAAAAAAAAATCCCTCAAAGCCATCCTTGAAACAAGATCAAAAACAATACTACTAGGAGGACACAAGAAATGAGCGGACTAGTATGGAAGGTAGGATCACCATACGATGATATTTTTAAGACATAAAAACAGAGACACAGAGAAACAGACAGAGAGACAGTGATAGGCAGGCAGACAGGGCAGACAGACACAATATGAGGCAGACAGGGCAGACAGACACAAAATGAAGCAGACAGTGCAGACAGACACAAAATGAAGCAGACAGTGCAGACAGACACAAAGTGAGGCAGACAGACAGACAGATATAGAGAAAGAGGAGGGAGAGAGAGAGAGAGAGAGAGAGAGAGAGAGAGAGAGAGAGAGAGAGAGAGAGAGAGAGTGAACAATGAACAATCTTCATTTCTTCAGGCCCTCAGCCCCTATAAATGAGATCAAGTTAACACTAAACTAAAAGACACATACATCACAATCAATCAGCTTTCTAATGTGAGACTGTCAACAAAGGTTTGCCTTAACTTCATGGCATTAAATAGAAATACACCAAGCTTCCTAATATTGAAAATAGACCCATTTCTCAACAAGACTGCATATGGATTGACGCCAAAGTTAAGATTTTTTCCTTATATCATTGTACAGAACACATTTATACAACACATGGTCCTCATCTTCTAAGACCTTACACATTTTGCACATAGAATTAGCATTGCTGCTGAAAGTTCTTTTGAAAATCGATCCATTGATTGGTAACACACAAAGCCTCAGCTTTATTAGACAATCCCTAGAGCAACTAATGTCCATGTAATCAAAGTATTTTTCAGATTCAAAATCAGTTTAAAACACTCTGTATATTTGATATATATCTTTATTCATAACAGACTCACTCCATTCCTGCATGTATATGTCGTTCATTCTCTGCTTAAATAGTGAAACAAACGTTATTTCACAGCCCACCCCTGCTCAAGCCAGACATATCCAGACCCATGGCTAAATAATATATCCTTTATAAAAGTTACCCAGGGTTTGTTTTTTTTTTACCGCTTTTATCTAGATTTACAAGCATCAAGTATGCTTGTTTCAGGCAAACGATGAGCTTCCATCTTTATGAGTTTCAGCCAATATCGAATGCACCTTTCTGCACTATTTACATATAGGGGATACCGCCCCAAGCCCCCCCCATGACAAGGTTGTTAGGAACTTTAAGATGGATTTTAGAAAACGTTTGCACGCCAGAGCGTGCACCTTTTCAATATTGTCCAGTCTGTGGTATCCCCACATTTTGGATGCATATAATAGCACTAGCTGTAGCTGAGCATAAAAAATTCGGAAGAAGCATGTCTTAGAGATGTCGTTTAATTTTGTTATATACCTTATACAATCAAAACAAGCCCGTTTACCTTTCACTGCAAGTGCATCCACTCCTTTGTTAATACTCATCTTTGTGAAAACAAATCCAAAGTAATTATATTCATTTTCTACTTCTAGTTTCGCCCTGTGGGTTGGGCATAGAATAGACCCACTGACCTGCCATGCATGTCGTAAGAGGCGACTAAGGCAGGACCACCTCGCTCCGAATATAAGGGGACTAGGACTAACAACCCTACCTGTAAAAAAGACCAGTTACAGAAGCATCGAGGACAATGAACCAAAACATTCACCAGGGCAAGGAAGGGTCTCCATCCCGGAGACTCATGACGCGGTACAGTGAAAGCCGAAAGGAAGCTGCAAGGCTGACTCCCCTTCTAACACCCAGGCCAACAATGAGAGCAGCCACATGGAACATCAGGACGATGTATGAAACAGGAAAAACCATCCAAGTTGCGAGAGAGATGAAAAACTACAAGATCGGAGTACTCGGACTGAGTGAGACAAGGTGGCTACAGCCAGGACAGCTGAGACTTTCATCTGGAGAACAGCTGCTGTACTCAGGACACACAGAGAATGGCACCCCCCACACTGAGGGTGTGGCCCTGATGCTGGCACCGGAGGCACAAGGGGCACTCATTGGATGGGAACCTGTCAACTCCCACATCATCACAGCCAAGTTTACCACGAAGAAGAATGACATCAGGCTGAACATCATCCAGTGCTATGCTCCCACCAATGATGCGGAAGAAGAGAAGAAAGATGACTTCTACCAGCAACTACAGACAGTGATAGACAGAACAGGAGCAAAGGACATAACCATACTGATGGGAGATTTCAATGCCAAGATTGGAATGGACAACACAGGCTACGAGGAGATCATGGGGACACACGGACTGGGACAGATGAACGAGAATGGTGAGCGCTTTGCAGACTTCTGCACCCTGAACCAGCTGGTGATAGGAGGAAGCATCTTCCCACACAAGCGCATCCACAAGGCCACATGGAGATCCCCGAACCACGTCACGGAGAACCAGATTGACCACATCTGCATTAGCCGCAAGTTCAGGAGATCATGGCGGGATGTACGCGTGATGAGAGGTGCTGACGTGTCTTCAGACCACTACCTTCTTTGAACAACAGTGAGTCTTCGCCTCAAGGGATTCACCAACGCCAACAACACACGGACAAGGTACAATGTCGGACTGCTCAGAAACAGGACACACAAGCAGCATTCCAGATCAGCCTTTCCAACAGGTTCCAGCCGCTACATGAGCTGATAGAAGATGGTGAGACGGACATCGAGACACAGTGGGAACACTGCATGAAGCTCTGGCACGACACATGTGAAGAGATCCTTGGCAAGAAGAAGACCCAGCACAAGGAATGGATCTCTGCCGACACCATCCACAAGCTAGAAACAAGGAGAGAGAAGACAACTACGCTGAACACGAGCCGAACAAGAGCAGCTAAGGCAAAGGCACAGGAAGAACACACAGCAGCGAACAGAGAAGTAAAGAGGAGCATCAAGAAGGACAAAAGGGACTACTCTGACTACCTGGCCAGTCAAGCAAAAGGCAGCAGCCGGACAGGGGAACTTGAAGGACCTGTACCTGGTGACCAAGAAGCTGACGGGCAAGTTCCAGCAGACAGACAAGCCAGTGAAGGACAAGAACGGAAACCCACTGACAACAATCGAGGAACAGCGGCACCGATGGGCAGAACACTTCAGGGAGCTGCTGAACCGCCCCGCCCCTGATGCACCACCAGACATCCCACCCGCACAGACAGAACTGCCCATCAGCTGCAACAAACCCTCAAAGGCAGAGATCAAGAAGGCCATCATGACTCTGAAAAATGGGAAGGCTGCAGGGCCGGACGAGATACCAGCAGAAGCCATCAAAGCAGACATAGAGACAGCTGTCAACATGCTATACAGCCTCTTCAGCAAGATCTGGGAGAAGGAGGAGGTACCGGCCCAGTGGAAAGAAGGAATCATCATAAAGCTGCCGAAGAAAGGAGACCTCAGGGACTGCAGCAACTACCGAGGGATCATGCTCCTGTCAACGCCAGGCAAAGTTCTCAACAGGATTCTACTGGAGAGGATGAAAGAGGCTGTCGTCCCGAAGCTCCGAGACCAGCAGGCAGGCTTCCGGCGGAACAAATCATGTGCCAACCAGATCGCCAGCCTGCGCATCACCGTGGAGCAGTCACTGGAGTGGAACTCCCCCCTCTACATCAACTTCATAGATTATGAGAAGGCCTTCGACAGTGTGGGCAGAGAAACGCTGTGGAAGCTGCTGAGGCATTACGTAGTCCCCGAGAAGATCATCTCCCTCATCCGGTGCACCTACCAGGACATGAACTGCAGGATTGCCCACGCCGGCCAGGTGTCTGAAAGTTTCGAGGTGAAGACCGGAGTTCGGCAGGTGTGCCTGCTGTCACCGTTCCTCTTCCTCCTGGTCATTGACTGGATCATGAAGACCACTACAACAGGCAGGAACAACGGTATACAGTGGACACTCTGGACGCAGCTCGACGACCTCGACTTCGCTGACGACCTGGCGCTCCTGTCACACAGCCACAGTCAGATGCAGGAGAAGACCACTCGCCTGGAGATCACATCAGCCAGGACAGGGCTCAAGATTAACAGGAAGAAGACCGAGCTGATGAAAATCAACACCACTGCCAACACATCAGTCACAGTCAGTGGAGAGCCCATCAGAGAGGTGGAGTCTTTCGTCTACCTGGGAAGCGTGGCTGACCAACAGGGAGGCACGGACCGAGACGTCACAGCCAGAATCGGCAAGGCAAGAGCAGCTTTCGTCATGCTCAAGAACATCTGGGCATCTGGAGGAATCTGCATAAGAACCAAACTCCGCATCTTCAACTCCAGTATGAAATCAATCCTGCTCTACGGATGCGAGATATGGCGGACCACACAGACGATGCAACAAAAGATCCAGACATTCTTCAACACCTGTCTGAGGCGCATCTACAAAATCCGATGGCAGGAGAAGATCCAAAACGAAGATCTTTGGGAGCGTGCGGAACAGGACCCAGTGGCCAAGCAGATACTGCGAAGGAAGTGGGGCTGGATCGGACACATCCTCAGGAAGCCAGCGTCCAGCACCACACGCCAAGCCCTGACCTGGAACCCGCAGGGAAATAGGAAGAGAGGCCGGCCTCGCAACAGCTGGAGGCAAGACACTGAGGCGGAGCTGAAACAACAAGGGACCAACTGGACTGGAATGACCAGAACAACCCAGAACAGAGTGCGATGGCAAAGGGTCGTTGATGGCCTATGCTCCACCGGGAGCGATGGCATAATGAAAGAATGAATGACTACTTCTAGTTGTTCTCCATGGAGATTCCATCTTTCAAATTTACCCCAGAAACCCACCCTTACGGAAAACCAAAACTTTTGTCTTATCAGTATTGACTGTCAAAAGTAATCGTTCGCGAACAGTGTTTAAAATGTTGATTTGGTTTTGTAGTCTTATAGCAGTGTTAAACAGCAAAACAATGTCATCTGCGAACATAAGGAGAAATAGCTCCGATAACCCTGGCAAAAATTGAATCCCATGTACTCCGTTATTATTAACTGATACTGCTATTTCATTAATAAATAAAGAAAACAATATTGGACTTAAACTACAACCCTGTCTGACGCCTATAGGACACCCAAAATAGCCAGTGGTTTCACCTTCAACACGTACACAAGAAACAACATATTTATACATTGCAACAACAGCACTAATAAATTTTCATGTATTCCATTCTGCCTTAAAATACTAAACAGACACTGGCGTTGAACTGGCGTAGATCAACAAAACAAGCATACAGTTTGCCACCTTTCTTAGACAGACATTTTTATGCAATAGCATTCAAGGTAAAAAAAAAATATGACCTACAGTGGAACATCCGTGTCTAAACCAGCTTGTGATTCTGACAGTTTACTTTTTTCTTCAACCCATTTAACATCCCTTTTGTTCAAAACTTACGTATAACATTTGCCAACTAAACTAAGAAGAGAAACACCCCTAGAATTGTCTGGCAAAGTTTTATCGCCTTTCTTGAAAATGGGAACTATAACTGCTTTAACCCATTGCTCTGGATATAAACCTTTGTCAAACAGTATAGTAAATAAATGGGTAAAAAAAAAAAAAAACGTTAACAGCTATGATATGGTCTGGTCCACAGGCTTTCCCCCTTTTTAATTTTCGAATAGCATCATAAACCTCCTCTTCAGAAATGACCCGATTAAGTTCAGAACAATCTTCTGTCAGTCCTTGACCTACGCTTCTTTCGTTTATACGTCCGGCTTCGATGTCATTGAGCAATCCCTTAAAATGTTGAAACCGTTGACCTTCTTTCCGTTTCCTTACAATTTGTTTGGCTTGTTTCCAAAACTGTTTACGGTCGTTACCTATAGAGGCTAACT
>CM065715.1:54764232-54779646 GCA_033310375.1 Conus canariensis | reverse complement strand
TCTTAATTTTTGCTTTATCTTTCCCCTTACAACTTTTTCCCCCCACTTCTAATTTATGTTTTTATCAAGGGGGGTTTTTTTTTGTTTGTTTTTTTTTTCAATTAATTTATTTCATTTTATTTTGTTCATTTACTTTACACACACACACACACACACACACACACACACACACACACACACACACACACATATGCACGCACACACACACACACACACACACACACACACACAGCACCACCAAGAAGCCCCCCCCCCCCCCCCTGCTCGTCACTTCATACCTATATCTACACCACCCTCCTTCACCTTTCACTTTCCACCACCCTATGCAATGTTCTATACAATGAAACCTACCCTCTGATCTACCCCTACGCACCACACACACACACACACACACACACACAACACACACACACACACACACACACAAAAATTCCCCCCTTTCCCCCTCCCCCCCCAAAAAAAAAAAAAAAAAAAACCCTATCAGAAGGTAGGCTCAGTGTCGACCCCCCCACCTCCAAACTCCCCCCCCCCCCCCCCGTAAACAACCCCCCCCTCCCCCCACTCTTTCCCCTTCACCCCGCCCCCCCCCCCCCCCCCCACCCCCCCCCCGTATACCAGCTCCAACCCAAGTAACATGATTACACCGGTCCTCACTGCAACAACAACCACTATATATTCCACAAAATCACACACCCACCCACACCACTTAACTTGCAGTAACCCCCCCCCCCCCCCCCCCCCCCCCCCCCCCCCCCCCCCCCCCCCCCCCCTTTTCCTTTTTTTTTTTTTTTTTTTTTTTTTACACTGACCACTTCCTTTCCTTTGTCCCCATTGTATCTTGTATCTCATGATCACCCCTAGACATACAGGTATGCTTGGATGCATGTACATGTGTTTGTCGGGGGGGGGGGGGGGGGGGGGGGGGGGGGGTGTTTTGTGTGTGTCCCCCTTTTTTTTTTTTTTTTTTTTTTTTTTTTCCCCACATTCCCATATATGACCACCATCATCATTACATTATTACCACCACTCATAAGATATAAGATGTCCTATGTATAACATTTTTTTTTTTTTAAACTCAACTGGCATTATCATGCCAATGCCATCATGCTATTTCACTTATGGCAATGAACAACATCCTATAGCACTGTTTATCCCACTCAAGACAATGACCAATTATCCATTATTCTTCATCCCTTTTTTTTTTTTTTTTTTTTTTTTGAACTGTGTGTATATGTTTGCATATGTGTGTGTGTGGATGTGCCTGTATATACAATGTGTGCGTGCATGTATTACGCATGCCCGTGTGTGTGTGAGACGGTGATAATTTCATCTATAGATACAACCTTTACCACCAACCGAGTCATTTATCATTGCCCCCCCCCCCCCCCCCCCCCCCCCAAAAGTTGCTGTTGTTGTTGGTGGTGGTGTTGTTGTTGTTGTGGGGTTTTTTTTTTGTTTGTTTGTTTTTAAACTCAACTGGCATTATCATGCCAATGCCATCATGCTATTTCACTTATGGCAATGAACAACATCCTATAGCACTGTTTACCCCACTCAAGACAATGACCAATTTCCATTATTCTTCATCCCTTTTTTTTTTTTTTTTTTTTTTTTTTCCAACCGGCATTACTACATCAATGCCATGACATTATTTCACTTATAACAACTGCCACCCCCTACAGTACTGTAGATCTCATCACAGCTATCAACATCCATCAGTCTTTATAATCATTTCCTTTACTCCCCCACTGGCATTATCACACTTACTAATGCACTCTCCTACTCCTTTTACAAAAATGACCATCATCCTACACCACTATGACCATACCTACACCTTTACCATCATCATCATCCACCATCTTTAAACACCTGCCCCATTCCCCCCCCGGCACTTTACACCATGCCACAAACATCATCCCACTTATACCAACAATTATCATCATCCTACAGTATCTCCAATGAAACATGACCATCACCCACAGTCATCTACCCCAACCCCCCTCCACCCACTTTCTCAACCTGCAATATTATTACCAATGCCACCTTATTATTCCACTTACCTCAGTGACTATCATCCTACAGTACCATTGATCTCACCCATGCCAGTGAGCATCACCCACAGGTCATTGGTATTTTCCTGTGCCCCCCCACCTTGCACCATTGCACCATCACCACTGCATTTTTCCACTTGTATAACAATGGTCACCACCTTGGTACTACTGATTTAAAATTATTACCATTATCAGTCACTGAAAATACTCCCATCCAGTGAATACCTTCACACTGCACTATATGGAAATGAAGAAGCTGACCAACTGACAAAGGAAGGACAGCAGCCCCAACTGTAAAAGGTAGTCTCCTTGGAATAAATCTAAAATATTTCCAAGGAGACAAATAGGAAGATGACTTGAGCAGCACCCAGACTTCAACAAGAGGGATGCATACTACCGGACGCCCAAATCAGACCAAGTGAACATTGTTGGACTGAGGATAAGGCTCCCCTGACCTCAACATCACAGGTCCACTATACTCCACACCTGTGAGTCTTTCAAACCATCAATGCAGTGCAGTCCCAGAGACAGCGGAGCATTCCCAGCTTGGCCCAAAGTGGAAACCTGGCCTGCCAACTCACCAATGAGTGCAAAACCATACTGACCACTGGAGGGTCTTCACCATACAGCAGCCTCCGTCAGTACCTCCAGGATTCCGACCTAAGTAAATGAAGAAGAAGACCATCATTGTGATACTGAGAACCGGGCACTCCAGACTATGACATAACATCTCTGCAATACTCCACCCTGGCGGGTCTGCAATTCATCCATGCAGCCCCAATGACGGTGGAACAGTCCCAACAACACTAAAAGAAGAATCCTGGCCTGCCAACACACTGATGAATGCAAAACCTTATTGACCACTGGAGGGCCTTCACCATACAGAAGCCCTTGCCAGTACCTCCACCATTCCTGCCTAAGGGAACAGAGAAGAATCTCTTCCTACACTACCGTTGATCTCATATGATCATCACCCATCAGTGACTGATTAATGATAATAATTTTTACCCCTCTTTTTGTGTGTGTGTGTGTGTGTGTGTGAAAATTTTCCACAGTTAGTCTCATTATGATCACACGATCTTAACTCACCAAGAACATTGTTTACATGTGGTCCCCCCGCCCCCCCCCCCCCCCCCCCCCCCCCCCTTTGTGTGTGTGTGTGTGTGTGTGTGTGTGTGTGTGCAACACATGATACCCTGTTTTTCATTGATCACTGCTATCTTCTCTCAACAAACAGCAGCATATTGATGCCAACACATTATTTCACCTGTTACAATGAACATCATCCCACAGCATTGTTTACTTTTTTTAAACAACACTATTAATATGAACCTCCCAACCTCCCACCCCCACCCCCACCCCCCACCCCATAGTGGATGAAGAGATATGAGCTCTCCTTCTCTTGCCCCCCTTCCTTCCCCCCCCCCCCCCCCCCCCACACACACACATTACCCTCCTTTTTTTTTTTTTTTTCTCAACACCCCCCCCCCCCCCCCCTCCCAATCATACCTTATCACCCATTTATCTTCCATCCCCTTCCCTCCCTCATTAACATTACCCACACACCTTTCACAACTACCCACGCATAACTACCACCACCTCTTTCATCACCCAGCGAAATCATTTATTTTATTCACCTAAACTTTTTTTTTTTTTTTTTTTTTTTTTAAGTTTCTTTTGTTCATGTACTTATTTACCCCTTCTATATATATAATTTTTTTTCCAGTTTGCCTCCCCCCCCCCCCCCCCTCCTTACCATTATTATCAATCCACCATTATCACAACCGTCACAAAGACATCACACCACCCCACTAAACTAGACACACAACCCTATCGTATCACACAACCCCCCCACTCCCCCCCCGAAACCCCCCCCCCCCCTCCTCCTTTTCCTCTCCCATAATCCCCCTTGTCATTTCCGCCTAGCGGCTATTCTCCCCACCACATGGACTAACAACAGATGAGTCATTTTCGTTCTTTGTTTGTACTGTCTTAAATGTTAAATGTGATTTATTTTTTCGCCTGAAGAAGACCCAAGTGGTTGAAATGCATCGTGTCTTGTCATGTGCTTTGTTTGTCAATGTCATTGGAGGTAACTAACACCCTCTCTTTCTAAATTTTGCTTCGTTCTCCGCCGTCAGTCACTCCATTTTGAAACTACATACAATCTGTTGACTTTAAATATCCCAACAGCCAAAAGGACATTCCACGAAAAGTGTTAAAACTTTTGATTCAACTTGCTTGCACACGTTTTTCCAAATGGGGTTATTAACCGTCAGATTTCTTCATCCTATATTGTTGCAGCAGGAATACTTAACATGTTTAAAATCAAATAGACAAACACGGGGAAGCATATTAGTACTCCTAGACAAATCTAAATACTGGAAGTTAGTCCAACTTAGTTGTCTCCTGCATACCCTCGCTATGCAATCAAAAACTGAATATCAGACATTCTATTTTGCCTAAAAGGCTAATAAGCCTACACCAATATATGTGATGTGAGTTAATAACTGGATTTTAACAGTCACCCACTCAATCATACGTCAAAGTAGACATTGCAATTCCAGAAATGATTTGATTTGTACAGTTTCTGTTGTTTCAGGTATAGCATTGACGCAACCATAGTGCTTCTCAAACGAGTCGCAAAAAATCGGTGGAAAGAGGAATACGAACACAGGAGACCTCACAAGTAAGTAGATGTTCCTGCCATGTTTAACTGAACAAGGTTGCAGATCATTCATTCATTATGCCCATCGCTCCCGGTGGAGCATAGGCCATCGACGACCCTTTGCCATCGCACTCTGTTCTGGGTTGTTCTGTCATTCCAGTCCAGTTGGTCCCTTGTTGTTTCAGCTCCGCCTCAGTGTCTTGCCTCCAGCTGTTGCGAGGCCGGCCTCTCTTCCTTTTTCCCTGTGGGTTCCAGGTCAGGGCTTGGCATGTGGTGCTGGACGCTGGCTTCCTGAGGGTGTGTCCGATCCAGCCCCACTTCCTTCGCAGTGTCTGCTTGGCCACTGGGTCCTGTTCCGCACGCTCCCACAGATCTTCATTTCGGATCTTCTCCTGCCATCGGATTTTGTAGATGCGCCTCAGACAGGTGTTGAAGAATGTCTGGATCTTTTGTTGCATCGTCGCAGATCATCATTATTTATGTATATAGCAGTATGTATTCATCCATATGAAAAAAATATTTTTTAAATAGTTTCCCAAATTGTAAAGAAGAAACTATTTACAAACTTCCAAATGAAGAATAGCAGTTGCATGAATGCTTTCAGTGAAGAATAGCAGTTGCATGAATGCTTTCAGTGACTGTGCTCTCTGTGAAAAATTTACCTGTTAAGTTTTGTTTTGTGAGTTGATAATGCTTTCTTGAAACTGCCCACTCACCTAGTTTACTGCTTAACATTCAATCAGGCAACTTGCAAAAATGGAAAAGATATGATTTGATAGTGGCAGGTTTGCAGACATGAGAATCACTGAATTGAACACTGAAAATGATACAAGGACAGCATGTTTGAAAACATTTTTTATATGACAGTGGATTGTCACTGGGACTGAGGTGAACTCTGTCGTCCAGTAGTTGCCCAATTCATGCGAGCACAGTGTTGTGCAACAACTGTCGCTTTGTCCACTTGAGGAGCTGTGTGGCTCTAGGGTGGTGGGACAGCGCAATTGTACTCTTGCTGTGCCTGCTTTGCTCTTTTGTAGCTAGGGCAGGTGAGTCTTAGCAGAGTCACAGCTTCAAACAAATCATTGATGTAGTCTGCAACACAAAACAGATGTCACATTATGCCTTCGAGAAGGATTACGATGGTTCCCTCAGGCAACTAGTGAAGGGTTTCTCCTATTTATAATACATTCCCCATTTTCTTCATCTTCAACTTTTTTTTTTTCCTAAAAGTTTAAAATCTTTGCCAAGTCATTACTATAATGACTGAAGAATTGTTTGCCTGCACTTGTTTTCCCCCACTACTTAATTGTTCAGCATTATATTGTTTGGTCAAGTAGTGGGAGATTGCATCTCTTAGGAGATCCAAGTAAAGGTTGTTCTGTACAATTCTTAGCCACTCACAATGCTTGGGTTCCATATCTTTTGATCTCCCTTGCATCCTTGAATGGATCCTCAAGCATAGGCTCATAGATTGTCCCCTATATTTTATACTGTTTGAATAATGCTTTTAGCTTTTCAGCAACGTTTTTCTTCTCTGCACTTTCGTTTGGTTCCATTTTACTACCCTTCACTGGCTGCTTTGAGGGTGCTGTTGGATTCTTTTTTGAACCCTTGGTGGTGAGAACACCACAGAATTATGGACTGTGGTGTGTCTCTATTTGACACCAAGAGCACAGACACAACCAGCCGTGTCTCCCTGATGAGTCCGATCCAGCGGACGAAAGGCCTAGGAGCAGGCAATACAAATAGATGTGCCTTCGAGAGGGATTACGATGGTTCCCTCAGGCAGCTAGTGAAGGGTTTCTCCTATTTATAATACATTCCCCATTTTCTTCATCTTCACCTTTTTTTTCCTAAAAGTTTAAATCTTTGCCAAGTCATTACTATAACGACTGAAGAATTGTTAGCCTGCAGTTGTTTTCCCCCACTACTTAATTGTTCAGCATTATTATGCCTTTTCTGAGATGAAGTTGTGCTACTGGCAACTTGCCCAGTTTAATGAAAATGTGAATCAAAGAGAGTTGAAACTATAACAACAACAAAACTCAGGTAAAATGTTTGACCTCTTAAACAGTTACAATTGAGAAAATGTTTGTCAGACTCAGCATAGCCCACTTAAAAAGAAGGTAATGTGTTAACAATTCAGCATTTTGAAACAGAAACTAGTAATAGTTGGAATTTGCTTCTCCTTGACTGGTATGGGGACTGCAGCACCCTTTGCTGATCTTGGTCTGGCAATCTTCCACTGGAGGTCACCATCATCAGTCACAGCCTGTTTGCGGCCAGCATTCGCGACAAACTCTGAGAACTGCCGTTGTGGCCGTTGTGACCGTTGTGCCACACCCGGTCAAATGCCTTCTTAAAGTCGATGAAGTTGTGGAACCTTTTGGTGTTGTAGATGCTTTTCAATCAGGACTCGGCAGTTGAAAATTTGTTCTACAGTGCTCCGCCCTCTTCTAAAACCTGCTTGTTCTTCTGATAGCAGTTCCTCAGCCTTGGATTTCAGATGGTTCATTTCAGATGGTTCCTCATCCTTGGATTTCAGATGGTTCCTCAGCCTTGGGTTTCAGCAGTTCCTCAGCCAAGGATTTCAGATGGTTGATTTCAGATGGTTCCTCAGCCATGGATTTCAGATGGTTCCTCAGCCATGGGTTTCAGCAGTTCCTCAGCCTTGGATTTCAGTTGGTTGATTTCAGATGGTTCCTCAGCCTTGGTGTATTTCAGATGGTTCCCCAGCCTTGGATTTCAGCAGTTCCTCAGCCTTGGATTTCAGATGGTTGAGGATGATACACACACACACACACACACACACACACACACACACACACACACAACACATGCACGCACGTACGCACGCGCGCGCGCACACACACACACACACACACACACACACACACACACACACACACACACACACACACTACAGGACTATAGGTCTGATCAGCCACCCCAGCAAAGTCATGCTTCGCATCATCCTCAACCGACTGGGGAACAACAATCTGGAAAACCTCATCCTTATCCCGTGCAAGAACTGTCGCATCAGCAAATTATTGCTAGCAAATAGAACAGACATGGAAACACATAATTATAGCTTGGACTTTGAATTTCTAATTGTCAGGTGTTTTTGCCCTTGGTTGCATGCATGCAGTCCGTACAGCATCTTTTTTTTTCTTGAAGTGTGTCATATACCTGTCCTCTTCATGACTATGCTGTCTTTCCTCCTTTCTTTTCCTCTCATTTTTTCCTTCCTGCCCCCACCCCCATCCTCCATTTCTTTTTTAACTTGCTTGCTTTACTATTTCTATCTTCCTCTCCATTTTGTTTCAAATGGACCCGCACCTGCTATGCATAATCTTAATGTTTCATTACTGAAGAACACTTGCTTGCCTATTTTAATGATTGGGTGATGAAATACAAAATGCCGTTGTTTGCATTTGTGCTAATGTACTGTTGTCAGCTAATAAACCGTGTGCTAAACCTTTAAAATGTATTGTGCAAGAAAGCGTGTGCCTGTAGTGGGTTTGATGTTACATTACCTTTGGCCATATACCAGACATCAAAGCGATGGATAATCAGTTGTTCACTTGAACCACTCGTATGGTAGTCCCTCATATATTTTTTTAATGCTGGCATGTCTGTCAGTGATGAGGTGGCTGACGGACATACTGTCTTTCATTTTTTCTAGGGATTTCTTCAGCCCTTCCAGCTCCATCGCATGGGAGTTTCTAACTTGATTGCTCTGAAAAGAGAATTAAAAGCATGCTGTTATCCAGATATATTAGCTGTAGTAGCAACTTCACATGGACCTTTGCGATGTAAGAACAGGATTAAAAATGTGCAGCCATAGTTTGAATCAATCCACTTGAAAAAATAATGGACACTGTGCCTCAGTGGCCTACATTTGCTGTGATGAAGTGATCATAACTGACATGCATTGAATTGGTAGACAGCCTGTCATACTTTTTCTTCTCCAAGACACATCATACATACACTTTACCAAGTGGAATTTTTAAAAATTCCAATGTTAAATAGTTGACTGTTTTGTGATAAAATCTGATCTGTGGACTAAAACAAAGACAACCATGTGGAAACATAGATGTTTTAAATTCACCTGCACAAGCTCAACATGGAGAACTTGAGCTGTCTCTGCATCCAGGAGTGTGTAGCTGCAGTATTTGGCGCAGTGACCTGGAGAGTCACATCCCACCAGCTTGACTGTTTTGCCTCTTCTAACCAGGAAAAGATGATCATGGCATTTCTGCCACACATTCCTGACAGCTGGCACTAGATAGGAGCCTTGTATTTATTAAAGGTCATCCTGCTGAAACAGGCAATGTTGGCGTAGCTGAAAACAGCCAAGAGGCGGGTTGCCGAACAGGCAGTGAAGAAGGTAGCTGCTGCAAGCACAAGGTTGACCAGTGGCATCTGCCTGGAATAGGGTTGTGAAACCCATGTAAACGTGTAACCACATTCACAGTCACTGGTGTATTCAACACTTGTGCCACATTCTTCCTGCTTCACTACCTGGCATGGCTTGGCACACACTCTGCAGACACTCAGGAGCAGTTCCAGCTGGCCTTCACAGACAATATACTTTCTCTCTGGAAAGGGATCAGTCCTGTGCAGGTCCTCGGTCTGTGTGCGCCTGCAACACACACACACACACACACACACACACACACACACACACACACACACACACACACACACACATTCAGTTTCTACATACTTTTTGTAGTTTATCAGTGTCAGTGATGATAAATATACTGATTGGCTTCATAGTGGCAACTTTAGGGTCAGTTTACAAGCCTTTACACAAAAAATCAAATGCAAATAAAGTTACCGTTTTTGCTTTGTGCTATTTTGCCAGTCAGGATCTTCATCTTCCTGGATGGAATCAGAGTCTATTTGATCACCATCTCTCAGGATTGGGCTGCAACAAATAAAATAAAATCAAAGCTCAATCTAAAAATGACATGATCTCAGAATGAGAAATGGCAGTCACATCTATGATATCAGACAAGAGCAGAATGAAAATAATGAAATGAACACACCACTCCAAGCAGAGACAACAGTTTATGAGTAACTCTTTGTAGTAAACCATAATATTGCTGAAACCTGATTTTGATGATAGAAAAGTCACCTGGTAAAATAACAACACTGGCACATTACCACACGCACTATCATGTGTGCATACACTCTCTGTACAAATTTAATAAATAAAATACCTACACACCTCAACCATACTCAAATGCATGTATTCACGATGCAAGCACAAGGCACATGCCTGTGTGCAGATGCTTGTAGTCACACTTTCCAAATTCTGACTGAAAACTCCCATAACATGCTTGGAGTTCAAAAGCAGTTTATATTTTTGTGTGTGTGACTTGAGATAGATGCATCTGCACAGTGTATAAAACTTGTATGTCATTTAATTTGCTCTAGCAGAGAACATTTTGTATTAATGCAACCACATTAATTGTAAAGTTTCAAATTCACTCTTGTTTATTGTGCTTTAAGGTGTTTACAGAGATAAACGTCATATCAACAGCATTCATGGTATGTTCTATCATTATCACTAGCTTTGCTGATCTGTGCTATCATTATCACTGAACAATATCTCACCCAATTGGATCTGTTTGGCATTCAGTGGAAGTGTGCACCTTCTCTGGAGTCTGAGATGATTTGCTCACATGAAGCTGGAGTGTGGTCTGTGTTTCTCCAGTCATGGTCTTCAGAACATTGGTTTGCTGTTTAGTTGACCTCACATTCTACAACAGTTTACACTTTTGTATATTCCAAAATGTAAGGCCCTACAAGTGACTTTGCTAAACATTCAAAGTGAAACCGATTGTGAGCTGAAATTGGTTATTTCATTCACTCTCTGAACACACACAAGTGTGTGTGTGTGTGTTTATAACCCCCCCCCCCCCCTTTCTTCCGCACTTTCAAAATTTGCAATATGTGATAGGAATTGACTAATAACATTACAGCCCTGGTATGACCCAAGGTGGCTAGGGTGTAAGCAGAATGAATTAAATAGTGTGGTGTGTATATGTATTCATATATATATATATATATGTGTGTGTGTGTGTGTGTGTGTGTGTGTGTGTGTTTTATTACTTATATACATAATTTTTTTATATATATATATATATATATATATATTATAGTTAAAACAAGTGTAAAAGAGGAATATTAAAATTATCTACAAATTTGTTTCTAGCGCTTGGCTATCGTCAGGATGGAGTTTGGGTTGCCCACTGCCGGTGTTATATAGCGTGTGGGGCCCGGTTGCAGCTGTTTTTGCGTGCGTGTTGGTTGCACGTGTTTTTTGGGTTTTCAGGTTGTTGTACGGGGTGTGTTCACTAACAACGATTTCCATTTGTGCCTGCAGTTATTTACTATTTCTGTTTTAGTATTAAGTGTTGCTAAGTGGGGTTTACATAGTATTAGCCATTTTTCAGTTAGGCATAGGTTGCATCTTTTTGAAACATTGCTGTATGGTGATGCTCTTTTTATGATTTTCCAGGGTATGTTATAGTTTATTTTTGCGTCTTTAAGTTTCCAAATGTATTTGCTCAATTCAGTTTGGTTTTTGTATTTTTCTTTGTTGAATGACTGTTTGTGGTTTGCATATCTGGTTTTGAAGTGGTTTTCAGTGATCCCTATGTATGTTTCTTTTTCATTTTCTGATGTCATGGTAGCCTGGTACACAATATTGTTGTGGAGACATTTATTGCTTAGTGGACACTGCTCTTTTTTGGTGCAATTGCAAGATTTCCTTTCTTCACCCTTCTTTGCTGTGTTGGTTTTCATTTTGTTGGATGCATCAGTTAGGTTTTTTGAGGTTGGGCATACAAGAGTACGATAGTTTGACAGTGTTTTTGTTAAATATTTTGGACAGTTTGTGTTCTTTTGGAAATGAAGTTACTAGAATTTTGAAGAATTCTTTCCCTATGTTTGTTTTGAGTTTCCCGTCGTATGGGGGGTTGTACCATATGTTTTTTCTTTTTCTATTTTTCTTGCTTTTATTTGTGTTGTTATCTGGGTTGTATTGTAGTTTGTAATTGTATCCACTTCTTTGTAGTGCCTCCTGGTATTCTACTGCTGCATTGTTGAACACTTTCTCACTGCATGACAGATTTGATAGTCTCTTGTTTATGCCGTGGGGTATGATCTTTAATACAGATGGTGGGTGGTTACTTTTGATGTGTACATAAAGAGGTGTGTCGTTGGGTTTCTTGTATGGTTTATATATGTGATTATTGAGATCCAGTGTTATGTCTAAGTAGTTCACTACCTTTTTGTTTGCTTCAATGGTAATTTTTAAGTTGTGATTTTGGAAGATTTTGCATAGTTCTTTCTTCTTATTTTCAATGGTTCTTGGGTTGTTGGTTAGTGCAGCAAGGCCGTCATCTCTGTACAGTCCGACTTGCTTTCCGAGTTTTTTCTTGATGTTGTATAGCATGAATAGTCCAACCAGTTCGCATGTTTCTGCACCATCATATGAGCCCATGGTTACGTCAAATGTTGAGTTTCTGTTCGTTTTCTTGATCCAGGTTTCATTTCTGCTGTGCAGTAATGTTTTCTTGGTGTGGAGAATGATTTCCATATCTGACTCTGCTATGTCTGTGTGGTTACTGGCAAACTTCAGTGCTTTGTTGAGTAGTTCCTCATCTATAGATGGGTAAAAGTCTACTATGTCAAATGTGATGAATACTGTATTACTTTGTTTATTAAGGTTTTTGAACCATTGGATAACTTCGTATGTGTTCTTCCAGAGGTTGTATTCAGAGTTTGATTTTACGTTCTTTATTATTTTTTCCGGAATTTTCTTGCTTATTTTGCCTAGTTCGGATTTGGATGGATTTATTAGTCTACATGTTGGGTTGTTATGAAAGTTGGGCTTGTGGTCTTTGAGTGTTATGAAAGCTTCTTTTGTTGCTGTCGCTTCTATCCTGTCACTTAGGTCTATGCGCTGTTCAAGTTCTTTTTCTTTAGTGCGGATACTGTCATGTATATTTTTGTCGGCTTTTTTGTAGTTTTTCTGGATGTTTTTGTCAAGAAGTTTTTTTGTTTTTTTTGCTGTCCCAACCTCTGCGCCACCTCAGAGGCAGTGCACCCACGCCGCTCATTCCGACACCCCGTCCACAGCCACAGCCCGGTCGGCCCCGCCGCAGCCTCGGCACCAGCAATCCACAGGGAGCAGTCAATGTCAAGTCGTCAAGAGGCAACCCACCGGAGGAGACACTGCACTGCTGCCGAGTCACTTCGGTGGTGTTCAGTGGCGCATGTTCTGATCTAACATACGCAGGACACCACCTACTAAGCCCCCTACTGACGACAATAATTGCTTAGTCGCGGAGCCGGCGTGAGTGAGCTCTCCCTCCGGAGGGCGCCACCACGTCCGTCCAACGACAGCCCCATGGACTCGCCGATACCGGTGACCCCGACGGAACCAAACCAAAGCCACAGACGTGGAGAGGACATCGAAATTGAGGTCACCATGAGAGCAAGGCATGAAGGGCCACAGAATTTGAGACATTTTTTTTTAATGCTGATCGATGAGAATGAGGATGATTAAGATGATGCTACGGATTTCCATTTCGGTCTGAGACTACATGACAGGGCTGTACTCTACGCTTCCTTTCATAATATATCCCGGCGTCAACCAGGCCCGAGAGATACAGGCACCTGCAGTGTTGGTCAGGAAATTTGAGCAACACTCTCAGAAACGCATCCATTAAGTGGATGAAACTCGACTGTGTGGTCCCAGTCTTCCCAACTGAGTCCGCAGCAACTCAACTCTGGGTAGGAGCCGGTCGGGGCAGAAAAACCCACATGACTTCTGATGGGATTCGAACCCACGACCTCCCAGCCGGGAGTCCGCGACGCTAACCACTTCGCCACGGCGGCTGGTTTTTTGTGAAGAAGTTGAGAGTATTCCTCTGGTTTCATTTTGTAGTAATTGCTAGTTTTGTCAGCCTTCACAAATATTTTTTGTCATTTTGTACTTGTTTTATTTGGTTTTTTAATGTTGTTTGGAAATCTTTGTTAGATTTTTTTAATTCAATATTGGCTATCAATCTTTTCATTTTATCTTCAAAGGTTTCATTTCGTCTATGGCTGGTGGTGATCGCCATGATTTGAAATCGTAGGTGTTTTTGTCCTCTTTTTTTGCGTTTGGATTTAGAAAAAAGAAAGCTTTCCATCTCATGTTGTGCATAAACTTTTCTGTTTGTTCTATTAATTTTTTTTATATATGATTGCGGATTAGAAAACGGTATATTTTTTGTTGACTGCCTAAAATTGGTTTCCTCCATTTTAAAATCCTTCAGGCCACATTGCTCAACGTAAGGAGCGATTAAGATCAGTATGATTAAAAAGCCTAGAATAATTCTACAAGTGCTCAACCCCTTGGGGAGCAACATTAGTTTAAAAAAACTCCATCCTGACGATAGCCAAGCGCTAGAAACAAATTTGTAGATAATTCTAATATTCCTCTTTTACACTTGTTTTAACTAATGTTGCTCCCCAAGTGGTTGAGCACTTGTAGAATTATTCTAGGCTTTTAATCATACTGATATATATATATATATATATATATATATATATATATATATATATATGCTGAACAATTAAGTAGTGGGGGAAAACAAGTGCAGGCTAACAATTCTTTAGTCGTTATAGTAAAGACTTGGCAAAGATTTAAACTTTTAGAGAAAAAAAAATTGAAGAAAATGGGGAATGTATTATAAATAGGAGATACCCTTCACTAGCTGCCTGAGGGAACCATCGTAATCCCTCTCGAAGGCAGATCTATTTGTATTGCCTGCTCCTAGGCCTTTCGTCCGCTGGATCGGACTCATCAGGGAGACACGGCTGGTTGTGTCTGTGTTCTTGGTGTCAAATAGAGACACACCACAGCCCATAATTCTGTGGTGTTCTCACCACCAAGGGTTCAAAAAAGAATCCAACAGCACCCTCAAAGCAGCCAGCGAAGGGTAGTAAATGGAACAAGTGGAGAGGACAAAAGTGGAGAGGAAAAAAGTTGCTGAAAAACTAAAAGCATTATTCAAACAGTATAAAATATAGGGGACAATCTTTGAGCCTATGCTTGAGGATCCATTCAAGGATGCAAGGGAGATCAAAAGATATGGAATGGGCTCTTCCACATCATCAGTAACTTGTTCGTATCAGCAGGAATTAAAACAAGTACCTCATCACCAACTTCAAACTTACTTTCAACAGCTCTCTTGTCATTATATTTCTTACCTTTTTGCTCAGCAGCATTCAAATTTTGATTGACCAATTCACATGCATCAGCCAAAACATAATTGAGGTCGAACACATACTGATAAAGAGTCTTATCTTCACTGATATTTGGCGAGCTTGACCAGGAAGATTCCAACAGATCCAAAGGACCACGAGATCTTCGTCCGAAATGAAGTTCGAATGGGGAAAACCCAGTCGACTGACAAGGAACTTCTCTACAAGTGAAGTGTACCGCTGGTAGATATCTATGCCACAACTTTGGTTGCTTTTGAGCGACCTTATTAAGGATTGCCTTCATTGTACCATGGAATCTCTCCACAACACCATTGGACTGCGGATGGTAAGACGAAGTTAACACCCCTCTGATAGACAGTAAACGAAGGGTTTCATCCATCATAGCAGAAGTAAACTGTGAAC
>CM065715.1:54749232-54759232 GCA_033310375.1 Conus canariensis | reverse complement strand
TTTTACCCATTCGTACCTTTTAAAGAGTGAAGAAGCTCCGTGGTGCATTCCATGTCATGTGCCACTCACAATGAAACATATTCTTTTAGAGTGTTGGGACTTGCACGATGTGGGACACAAACATTTTACGGCAGATTCCATGAAAACCTTGTTCAGAGATGTCCCACCTGACGCGATCTTTGAGTTCTTGAAAGAGATTAACATTTTTCATCGGATCTAAGATTTTACAGTGGAAAGATTTTTAACAAACTTCCGGATGGTTTTTCGATGTATTTTAAAGAATTGTGTGAATGACTGACTTGTGAGTTGATTTTAACGTGGTGACAGCCCTGATGTGGCCCTTTGCGGTCGGCTGGGCTATTAGCAACATTATCTTATCTCTTACCACCACAACCACCATCTTTTTACCCTAAAACTGACCAAGGTGGAGCCTGTACGCATAGAATTATTCAGTGATTAAGCTGACCATGCGACGACACGCATATAATTAAACGGTGATTATACCGACGAAGCCAAGACCCCTGGACAGTGTACGTGTCTCTGCATGTTCTCTGACTCTCTCTTTCTGTCTGTGAGAACTTGATTAGGAAAGTTGATAAGACTGACAATAAGTTTGAAATGTGTAATCAATAATAGACCACTGTGATTGCACCACCACGATGTCACCTCCGAAATAAGAAAAAGAACCGACGTTACACTACCGCTCATCCTTTTCGCAAGAAGCAACAAGGGCCATTATTCAGTCTGTGTCTGTATATGTATGTGTATGTCAGCGTTGTTTTGAAAATGTCACCCAGAAGCGTTGTGAGAAAGTGTGTAATGCTGTCACATGTAAATGTTTGGGGTCCATAATGTGTATGCAAAGACAATCTAATCTGGAGTGTGATGTTGGTAATGTTTTTAAAATCACATGGACACGTGTATACGACAATCTTGATTTGGAGTGTGATCCTGGTAATGTTTTTAAATCACAGTCTTATAATCTGGATAATGTTTTGTTGAAGTAAATTTCATTCATAAACCACACTTGTTTGAATATTTGTAAATTGATCTGAATCAGTACCGTACGTTTGTAAGCGTGAGTGTCAGATTAATGTGCATGATGGATGTAAGGAGTGTGTGTATACACAATCATGCACACATCATCATCATCATCATTATCATTATCATCATCATCATCATTATCATCTCATCATCATCATCATCATCATCTATGTTCCGCACGGATCACGTAGCCTGATAAGCAACTGGTCACGGACTAGGTCATTCGTGACTGAGCAAATGACAATGACCGAGCAAGGTGTGTCACGACCACAGGAAGAAGAAGAAGAAGAAGAAGAAGAAGAAATCACTACTAAATATACTGTACCAAAAAATACTTGTATTTTTAAAATCGAACAAGAGAGTTATTTCTAACAGCAAACTCCATGTCGTAGAATTCTTTTCTTTTTTTTTTCCGCAAACGCTTTTATTTGCTTGTACAGAAATTTACAAATGGAACACGCGAAAAGAAAAAAAAAAAAAAAAAAAAAAGAAAGCAGCACTACAAAAAACAAAAATGACAGTAGATCTTATCTTACATAAATACATTACAAAGCTGCAATAAGTTCGCAAGAAGAACAGCGATTCCTATTTAATATATACATATTACAAATAAGCACAACGCATGTGGTAGAATTCTCTCTGAATAATTTCAGATTTCTTTTTGTTGAAAGCTGGTTATCCACATAATATAATGATAACGCTCTGGCCCTGATCTTTATCGATAAACTTTTTAAAAAAAACTACTTACCAATGAGATATCCATCACAATGATTATTTCAGCGACAGACATTTTGCAGATGTGAGCTTTCGAACGATGTATTTCACTCCTTGGGTCCATTGCAAACGCTGAGGAGACACGGACTGTCGAAAAGTTACATATATGTATGTGAATTTCTCTTGTGGACATTTATCAGTCATTGATATTCTTTATAAGTACCTTCATCTAAATCTATATATACTGCTAAGTCGCGTGCGAGACTGACCGCTAGTACTAAGTTGGTCACCGAAACGAATGGGTTCGGTACAGCTGTCGTCTTGAATGAATCTTTAACGCGTTGGTTCAAAAAACTCACTCACCAGCTTTATAACGAAGAAGGTGGCAGGATGGATAAGACGCTCACCCACTGAATCACACAATCTTCAGTGACAGTCTGGGTTTGCACTCAGCTTTCGTCACCCTTTCTCCGCCGTTTTGACTGGAAAATCGAAATGAGCGTCCAATGAGACGATAAACCGTGTTTTTCGTCATGAGGACATGAGACTCGAAACCTCGAATTAAAAGTCTGACGGTCTAACGAGCCGGGCTCCAGACATTGTCTGAAAAATGTAAACGACTTTAATAGTAGTCGTTGTAAAAGAACGATAAAAAAGGTGTGTGTTTTTTTTTTTAATTAGTGTGTGTGTGTTAAAACAAATATTAAGTGTATGTAACCTTTTATTTTTTTTTCTATTTCATAGTGTTTCTGTAATTATGAGTGAGTGTGTGAGTTTAAGCGTGTGTATGTCGGTGCTTGAGTGGGTGCGTGAGCATGTGTACGGTTTATTTGGCGCTGTGACCGTTCATAATTGAGTATATATACACGCTATCACAGTAGACAATGGGTTTTAACCTTGATATGCGTGGTCAGGGTTTTATGACGGTATGTCCTTAGCCGGCTGAATCGTTGACACACTGTTTTAAACCGAGTGTGTCTTTTTCTGTTTTCACCCTCCAAAGACTTTTTTTTTTATCATGTAACCCATATAGATTCGAGGGGGGGGGGGGGGGGGGACTGACCAGTTCGCCCAAAAATGTATTTTAACCTTGACTGGTGCAAAAAATTAGTTTTCGATGGAGCAACCGACGCCGTGTATGGCCGGGTTATGGATTTTTCTTTCTGTGTGCGTTTCAGATTAGTTTGAAAGTGTTGGTACGTAACAACAAAATTATGTGTGTATGTTTGTCAGTTTGCTCGGAGGGATAGAATGCGCCCGAGACTACAGCGATCTTGGCTGCATCTACGTGATGTCGTATTATCATTTATGTTCAAGACAAGGCGTCCATTTCGATCAGTTTATTTATTTTTAAGCATTTTAGTCGGGGGGGGGGGGGGGGGGGGCGGTTACGAGTAAACACTAGAGAAAAATTTGTTCATGAAAAACAATAGTGAAATATTTAAATTCAAAAACTGTCTTTATTCGCATTATAATTTCTCTGTGACGTAGTGGGCTTTGTCCTCCAACTCTCTCAGCAATCACGTGACACATCGCACGGGTCTTACCCCGGTCAAGACGTATTCAAGGTTGATTTAATCTCAAGCGCGTTTTCGTGTTGGATTGTTGGTGTTTGTATGAGAAAGCTGGTTGCTCATAGGCGTTCGAATGCTCGTATGAGAGTGATTGCCCGTGTATGTAAAAGAACCAAACACATATAACAAACATCCGTGTCTCTCACACTGACGCTAGCACGTGAAAAAAATGAGATGAGACAGAAAGAAAAAAAAAAAACACTCTCTCGTGTTACCACGCAAACGAATGAAAACAGGGTAAACAAACAAACTTCGTTTTCTTTCGTTTATTATACGAGTTTAGCGTCATATTACTTCATAAGAACGAATTATAAACGGTTAATCCATGTAAACGGAAAATATAGTACGAGGTATGTCTCTCTCACACAGGTTGTTTCTCTTAATCATTCAATATCAAACAGTCATTCATATTAATGTTGTTGGAAAGACCTCTCTCTCTCTCTCTCTCTCTCTCTCTCTCTCTCTCTCTCTCTCTCTATCTATCTATCTCCATTTCGGTATAACAAATTGTGAATAAGTATAGACCAAAAAAAATGATACCAGTACATTACGTACATCATTTTAAAAAAAATAAAAGACTTTTAGGCGGCGAAAAACAAACAAAACAGTTACCGTTATCTATCAAAACAAAAACTTGACGTATAACCATTTAATCATTCAAAAGAAATGTATATATAAATCCAATACTTGATTCACGCATTTGAAAAACTCAACAAATCTTTAAGGCGTAAACAACATCTATCATCAAAACGAAAGAAAAGCTTTACCTATAATCACTCAAGAGTTCAATCAAACATAAAAAAAAAAAGAAAAAAGAATTACTTCATTCAACGCTCACGCATAAAAAAGTTGATTTTTTAAGGCACAATTAAAACGAAAGAGAAAAAAAAAATTATTCAATCACGAACAGCCATCACGTGCTCAAAAACTTTGTGCCAAAACACGGGCGTTTTGGTATAGTCCCAAGCTGACGCCCTCATCAACCACAAAGAATGGTGTTGGGGTATGTTTTCGCTCGATGGTAACGCTCTTAACCACCGATGGAGAAGTTCCTTGGTGTCCAGAGTCTCAAACACTCGTTTCCAGATAAGCTCCACATTTGTTGTTGTTACTTTTTCTTCGTTTTCTTTTTCAGTCTCAAACAATAATAATAATAATGAATACTTATATAGCGCCTATTCTCGGCTAGAGACCAAGCTCTAAGCGCTTTACAATCAACACTCGTTTACACAACGGGCTGCCTACCTGGGTAGTGCCGACTGAAGAGCTGCCAGCTGGCGCTTCATTCAGTCGTTTCCCGTGTCATCCAGTCAATATCGTTCAATTTCGATCACTCATTTTCTTTACTTCCTTCATTCTTTCCATTTCTCACGCAGGGTACATGCTATGTGTAACGTGTCATCCATACCAACGGCCAAACTGGCCTACTCTTCCGAAAGTTGGTGATGGGATTTTACGTGTGTGCAAGATGTTATGCGTGCGTTCACACACGGAACCTCGGTTTATAGTCTCATTCGAAGGACTGTATGGGAAATGGAGTCAGAACCAATGTTAACTCCGAGGGAAAAATCCCCCTGTACCGAAACGCCCCGGCGGAGGTTCGAACCCGCAACCCCAGGATCACCAAGATTACGAGTCCGGCGCTCTACCAACTGAGATGGACGCTTCCTCCACAAACAGCGCCAACACAGAATTCTGCAGTTCAGTCTTTACCTCCGCTATCGCTCATCCAACTTTTTCTGGATTCTGTTCCAGAGAGCACAAAGAGTTCTCCATAGCGACGTCAGTATGAAATAATCTGCCCTTTTTTTATACCACGTTCCAAAAAGCAGTCATCATCTTACACCACGGATACGCAATATTTCAAGTGTGGTAGTTTGAAATTATCAAGCACGAAAAATGGCCATATGTGCTATTTTAAGTAACTTAATTGCTGTACAATCTAGTCCCAGAAAATAATGATACATAACACACAACAAATCCACTGTCACCAAAGGTCACATCAGTGCACAAAAATGATAAACGGTAGAAAATGCAGTCACGCTAAAAGCGAGTTAACAATGTCATCGTAAGCAAAATCAGACCCTTAACGTGACTGATTGATATTTCTAGTCACGCTAATCGTAAAGCTTGCTGTGTCATTTGGGATCAACCGTTGACATTTTCTAGTCACGCTTATCAACGTGAAGGGAATTCCAGCAATACAGAACGTTTTTTTTTTTCGGTCAAGCCACCACCAGTTTTCTTTTATTCATTTCCAGCATAGCTGCAGACGTTTTTCACACAGGTTGTCCCACATCACTACGGCGTTTGATCAGGTAGGAGGAAGAGGGCATCTCCGCGTGTGCAGCAGGACAGTGGGTGGGTAGAACGGAAGTTATCTCAGCAGGCGACTCCGGGCTGTATGTAGTAGGGAGTTCCAGTCGTTTTTTTCTGCTTCGCTCTCTTCCCTTTCCTGACAGCGTCAGCGTTTGTCGATGCATTTCATCCTCCAGCTTTTTTCCCTACTTTCAGTAGTCTTTGCTATTGCTTTGACGTCAACGTTGCCACCTTTGGAGTGGAAATAAGTCGACCCCCCTTGCAGTTATTGGGAGACTTGTAGTGACGTATATACACAGCCTGACGCTGTTTCCACAGGTTTTTACGGAGGCAAAAACGTTTCCTTCCAAAGGATACATAATAGATTTCACTGTCATGTTTTCCACGAAGGGGAAATCTCTTCTTTGAATAAACCAATCATCATCTTATTTATATAGTTATTAGACAAAAACCGGTTTTATCCGGAATATTTCATCATCTAGTGAAATTTCTAATTATCGACCTCGCGTGTACAGATCGAATAAATGAGATTACCTTTTATCATTAGATCGTTGTTTATGAGGATGAAATATAGAGAGCAATCGATACAGACTATCGCCCCTTCTCTTTCTTAAAATGAAATACAACACGTAATAACCGCACGCGGAACTAGTAAGATCTTGTATTAATCGTTGATTAAAACGATAAGTAGGAGCGTCTGTTTGGATAAATTTTTGAATGTCCGGACATAGTGCGGGTGACAGGCCAAAACCATCAAGGTATTCCGCTTTTCCGCATCCATCGAACCAGACGTTCACCCAATGTTTTCCTGGTCCTTCGCTGTGGTCAGTATTAATAACAAAACCCTGAGCACGCCTTGTATTAATATGACGAGGTAGTTTGTTTCTGGGATATACTCCACTGAAGCATCTTTTGGCATTAACGTCTTTATTGATTACATTTGCAATCTCCTCACTGTTCATGTCGAAAAATCTGTCAGGACTTGGCGAGAACGATCTATCTCGATCATACTGTCCAGTTCAGCGTATACCAAGACGTGGACAGGGTGGCCCAGAGGTTGAGAAAATTTTAGTTCCGGTCGAAGGGCTCCGCTTTTAATCGGCTCGAACTGCTGATTTCCATCTAATAAACTGGGACTCAGGTCAAAGGCAAAAAATGCGTTACCGTATCCTCTCCAGTTTCCAGCATCGTTGTTGACCATTCCTGTTGCCTGAGTCAGACTGTGGAAAGACCTGACAAAATGTTGTTGATCAAACGCTGGAGTGAGAGCTTCAGCAGGGATCTGGCGTCCATCCATGTACAGACTTAAAAAGGATAGGTCGAAATGTTGAAAGTTAAATGGGTTTCTGTTGTAGTGTCCGTTAAATGAGCGGGTGTCTATCCGGCCGATGATGATCTTTGTAGGAGTCTGACTCAGAAAAAGATTGTCCTGCACAGCATTAAAGTTTCCTTGTGGAATGGCTTTGAACGACTTGTTTTAGAGGGTACTTACAAGTCACTTTTTCTACGCTTTTTCATGTGCCAGAGCAACAGCCGAGTTTAGTTTAACTTTTCGAACAAACAAGGAAGCACAAGTGATGATGGATTTAAAACCAAAAGCCGGGTCGTGAGCCATCAAATTGAAGTTGCTCTTTGACCGGATGAGTCGGATTTTGACGTTCACACCGTTGATCATGTAACGTTCCTGATGCATAATATCTGTGTGTAGTCGGCCCATCATGTCCACTTCATGGCTGTCGGCTGTCAGCTCCATGTCAGAGTCCACTGTTGTCATTTCCTTGCGAATCTTCAAAATGACCAGTAGTGTCCCCAAAGTACAGCCCAGCCATCAGGTGGCTCTTTTTGGCTTCCGTGCTGTAGTTGAGTGTAGACTCTATGTAGGCCCCGTATGGGGAGGTGTTTTCGCTCGGTGAACTTAAGGTGTCGTTGAGACTAACGTCCACTTGAGAAAACAAACTGTGTAACCAGTAATTGACGAGAGCCACGTCTGTATTGGAAGCCGCCAGGTTTCTCCCATCCGGTTGGGTCACTATAGCCCGAACATGAAGATGAGCGTTGTTTAAATCCAAATAAGCCTTCGTAGACCCTGACACGTAAAATTCGATGGGTGCCCCCGGGGAGAGAGTGGCTAACGGATGATATTCCACGAAAGCCCCTTCTTCAACCGCCGTCTTGTGGGGGGGGGGGGGGGGGGGGGTACAGAAAACAAATCAAGTCCGGTGTGTACACTCTCACAGGAGTGATGGTGAAGCAGCGCCATGATGTCTACCCAAAATTGTATCTCTCACCCCTCGTGGTCTTCCTTTTCTTTCCGTTCCTACGTTTAATCTGACTGGCCCGGGATGATGTCGATAATTTTATTCGCTTTCTGGCGGGTCTACCCGGAGGTGTTACTCCGGTGATATTGTTTACTGCTTGATCCAGTAATCTTTTTCCAGCTTGTCGACTTCGCTGTTTTAAAGATGTCTTGATATTTTGACCGGAGAGTACATCTTGGGCCACACGCAATCCCGTTTGGGCTCCTTTTATTAAGGCCTTTCCTCCACTTTTCAACAGAAGAATCAAGGATCTTCCGATACCGGATAATAAACTTCCCAATCCTCTACCTCTCTGGTGTCTCCCCCGACAAAGACGGGAAGTCCATCCCGACTTGAGTACAGTAATAGTTTTCGTAGGCTTTACGTTGGGTTTATAAGGGTAGAGCATCCTTAATAATTATCGGGACGTCTGCGACGAAAGTGAAGTGTCACTATGGTATTCCCACTCACGAATGAAAACTGTTGGCCCAGGTGAGTGGAAATGAAATGAGGTTGGGAACAGTAAACAATAAACGGTAAACAAGTGGGGTAACTTTTGCTCCCATAAGAAAACCTAACACAGAGTAACTTTTATTCAAGACACAGCACAGGCACAGCCTTTTAAACTTGAATAAAGTCAGACAAATACAAAGACGAACAATCTAATAGTGGGGGAAAAACAAGCGCAGGCCAACAACTCAACTGTCTTCATAGTAATGACTTGGCAAAGATTTGGACTTGGGGGGGGGGGGGGGGGGGGTGTTGAAGATGGAGAAACTGGGAACATCCAATAGCACCCCCAAAGCAGTCAGTGAAGGGTACAAAGGGGATTGCAGTGGTTCCCTTATGCAGCTAGTGAAGAGTTTCCATATCTGTAAATATATTTTCTTATGTTCCCAGTTTCTCATCTTCAACCTCCTCCCACCCCCCCCTCCCCCCCCCCCCCCCCCCCCCCCCCCCCCCCCCCCCCCCCCTACCTCCACCCCCCCCCTCCCTCCCACCCCCCCCAGTCCCCATACTGTGAAGACAGTTGAGTTGTTGGCCTGCGCTTGTTTTCCCCCACTGACACGTGAATACGATTTCACCGCGGGGAACCCTATAGCCAAAAATCTGCCAGAGTGTCGACCTCCTCATCCGTTGAGTAGCACCGCCATTTTCAGGAAGTTGATCTTCTCCCATCTTCATTAATTAGAGTTACGCGTCAGCAATATACGCGGAATCCAAGAATTAAATGACGAGTCGTATCCGTACCATTTAACTAAATACTCATCAGACCCGTCAGGTCGATTCGTTGTTTTCAATATAGCTTCGATGCGAAATGTATCTTTTTTCCCAACTTTCTGGATTTCTTGAGCGTAAAATGTTCCTTTCAGGTCTTCTCCATGATCGCCTTAAGAATATAAGTGATGGGTGATGTTTTCTTTAGCTGACTCACTGTAAACAATTCTTCAGTCCAGGAGGGTAAATAGCCTTTCTTGAATACTTTCCTGCTTTTGCTTATGCGTACGCGATCCTCAATTTTAAGTTTGGGTTTGGGCGTAGGTTTAAATTGTTTGTCGTTGTATAAAGTTTGCCATACATCCTCTTGGTTTTCGGTTGTGACACTGGCAGGAGCGCGTTGAATACTCAGATGAAAAGAACGATTGTAAGTGTACACTAGTTTGGGCAATGTTTCTACGAATCTCAGAGTGTTTTTCCTTGTAAAGTATCGCCATATTTTCTCCCTTAAAGTGCGATTAAACCTCTCAACGATGGATGCTTTTATGTCATCGTTTTCAGTCACATAAAACCCACGTTTTGTGCTTAAAATTGTTTTTTTTTTTTTAATGATTTGTTTAAAAAAACTGAACCTTTATCCATTTGTAGTTTGAAAGGTTTTCATCTTCTAGCAAAGATATCCTTAAAAGCATCTACTAACGTTTCCCCTGTCTTGTTTTTTAATGGAATGACCCAGGCAAATTTACTCTTAACATTGATGCATGTTAACAGATAGGTAAATCCATCGTTATCTTTTTTAAAATGGATTTCACATCAATGAGATCTGCCTGCCAT
>CM065715.1:54708512-54749132 GCA_033310375.1 Conus canariensis | reverse complement strand
AGCAGGGAGCCAGGGTGGACTGTCGTCTCGCAATCGTCTTCGTCTTCTCCTGTCTTTTTTCATCGAAGTTGGTGTACCTTGTTCTTTCCACTCTGGTCTCACTTTCTCCGCTCTGGGTTCTCTCTCACTGCCGCGAATGAAACTCCATCGGTCGGGATGCCCAATCAGATCTTGTGGAATGTTTTGGTCACGTAATGCCGCCGCAAAAATTTCCCATCCTTTGGGTTCAAACTTTTGTTGTTTTCTCAGGACATCATTGACCAAGTCGATTAAATTAGAATCTTTGACTACCTGCCCTTGGTATTCGATTTCTCCTCTGGGGTTCCATTGCAGATCAGGATTTCGTTGAATGTGTTGCTGTAGACGTTCGGCTTTCTTTTTTAAAGTTTTTGGAACGCTGCCCGGCACATCTTTCTCAATTGTTCCCTTCAATGATTCAGGCTGAACTCTTATCGTCGTTGGTTGAGAAGCACTTTTTAACTCCACAGTGCCCAAAGGTCTTTATTTAAATTGATCGAAGCGTTTCAAGTACTTCCAAAGTGTCTGATGATATATATTAGCCTTGTCTTCCTTATTCATGCTGTTATCTAAAATATCACGCATTTGGTCATCCATTTCCTTAAGACTGTGAGACTGAGCATCTGGAAAAGGAGGTTCTGATAAACGGTTTCGAATTGAGTCCAACACACGAGGATCTATTAAAATCATTTTCTTTGTATGTTCCATTTTCCCTATAGACCCAGTGTAGATTCTAACAGCCCTCCTAAAACTCCCTACACCGGTTTAATTAAAGCACCGATAAACCCTCCTGTCTGTAAAATCTGCTTCCTTTTCTTGACAGAAATTCCTCTTTTTGCCAAGTGACGTAAGCTCTGTTTGTATCTGCAAAGTTATTTCTTCTGCGACGGAGTCAGTTTCACATGCCCTTTTCAGATGTTCAGGGAACATTCACTCAGGGCGTTGATCAAATCTGGAGAGGCACCTTTAAGGACAGCTTTAATTATAGCAGGTTTGGCTCCGCATAACATCTGGAGCATGGGTAGGTTTCTTTTAATACGCGCTGACATGCTTATTTTTGGATTTATGCTACTTGGTACGGTTGAGAAAACATGCTGGTTCTCTCAGTCGTAGATGATCGGGTGTGTCCTGACGAAGGTCAAAAAGCAAATAGCCGTGCGGTCTTGAGGTAGCGTCTTTAATTAAATGCTTCTTGTACGTATTTCGCTTTTCCGGGGTACATTTTTTTTTTAGCTAGGTGAGTGATTTGAGAAGCGTCCCTGGGATTTTTAAAGACTACCAAGTAATGACTGTTAAGGCTGATATAGTGCGTTGTTCTTTATTCTTTCCAAATAAATTTTGAACAATATACATGACACTAAGGTTTCTATGATGGCTGCCTTTAGTAAAGATTTTAGTCACCCGCTCGTCCGTTTCGCTCATCAAGTCATCGATGATCACAAGATGACTTTGGTCTCTTTGCCATTGATCTTCGTTGGGTAGACCTTCTATAAAAGTCACTCCTTTCAACTGATCATTACCTCGCTGCCATTCTCCGTAGTACCATATAATACGTTGAGGAGCAGTATCATCATCTCTGTTATATTCTTCAAGAATTGTGTGACCCACACCGTTTTGCCACTCCCAGTCGGTCCTGAAATTACGCAGGTAAAAGGATGTTTCCATCTTACATCCATCATGTCTTCTGCTATAAAGTATAAAAGAAGATTTACATTTATAATAATGTGTCACTTACTATAAATAACATTACTTAACTACATCTTCTCCTTCATTGGTGATGTTAATTACGCAGGTAAAAGGATGTTTCCATCTTACATCCATCATGTCTTCTGCTATAAAGTATAAAAGATTTACATTTATAATATTGTGTCACTTACTATAAATAACATTACTTAACTACATCTTCTCCTTCATTGGTGATGTTAATGCCATAAGATGTTAATTTTTCACAAATAAAGGCACATCGCGGATTCCGCCTCATATGTTCCAAAAACGGTGTATATGTTTCTTCCCATTGCGTCAGCGAAATACCGCAAATGCGACTTTTGAAACGTCTCCAAATTTTTTTAGATCTGTGGCTGCGCAACCGTATCGGCTAAATTTATAATGATCGTATTTAAATGGAGTCAAATTTCCTATATTAGGCATTGCTGTCACTGTTATGATCATTTTGTCATCCGTTTTTCCACTCTTGTAAATTTTCTAAGAGATAATGCATAATGTATCGAATGACTATTACTACCATTCAAAAAAAATTCATAGCATAAACGTGCTCGTATGAACAGTTCTAGCGACCAAATTACTATGCCTCTTAATGTATCACTCCTTTATATTACTATATTTGTTATGGTTATTTTAGACATTGTGTCATTTATTTACACATTTTAAAAATTCATTTATTTTTATAAACATATATATATATATATATATATATAAAAAACCTTGTTGCTTCTTGCGAAAGGGATGAGCGATAGTGTAATGTCGGTTCTTTTTTTTTATATTATGGAGGTGACATCGTGATGGTGCAATCACAGTGGTCTATTATTGATTACATATTTCAAACTTATTGTCAGCCTTATCTACTTTCCAAATCAAGTTCTCACAGAGAGAAAGAGTCAGAGAATATGTAGAGACACGTTTACTGTCCAGGGGTCTTGGCTTCATCGGTATAATCACCGTTTAATTATATGCGTGTCGTCGCATGGTCAGCTTAATCACCAAAAAATTTTTTGCGTACAGGCTCCACCTTGGTCAGTTTTTGTTTATTCTTTTGTTTATTTTTACTTATTTACTTCCCGTCTGATGACTAATCGATCAATACCCTTTATGATCAGTATCCTTTATAAATATGATCCATCTGATTAGATATTGATATTATCAAACGATTGATGTGTTATTGATTATTGATGACTTCGATTATGTGACCATTTCTGACGTCATTTCCTGTTTTTGACGTCATTTCCTGTTCCTTGCACGTGACCAATTGTGACGTCATTCTGTTTATGACGTCACTTCCTGCTCCCCTGCTCCCGGGTTTTTTGATGAGCGTCGTAAACACGGTATAGTACTCTCTTTCAACACACACACACACACACACACACACACACACACACACACACACACACACACACACTGTGACAAAAGGCGTTTTGTCCCAGACAGTTTAGAGATGGGACCAAAACAAATGAAACAGCTAGTTGAGCGAGGTTGTGCGTGCGCAGCTTGCATGGATTGCACGAACATACATCACTTACCTGTTGTGATGTATGTTGTGGACTGTTTTTCATAGTCACTGTTGACATGTCTTTTGCCTTGTAAAGGTATGTACATGTTAAAGTCTATGGAGATGGGGAAAATGGAGGTTTAATATATTTCATGACTTGAAAACTTAATAATCTTTAGATATGTTTGTTACAGAATACCAGCTAAAGTCTAGTCTTTTTGAAAGAAGGATGAGGTATTTGTGTTGTGAATATGATGTATTCAGTTGGAGTTAAGAGAGAGAATGAATGAATGCTATTTCTTCCTTCAGTTAGTAGTTTCTCTTAGAAGAATTTGAATGAGAAATACTTTGTTGATGGATAATATTACGCACACACGCACACACACGCACACGCACGCACGCACGCACACACGCACGCACGCACGCACGCACGCACACACACACACACACACACACACACACACACACACACACACACACAACGTATGCTCTCTCGAAAAATGATATGTTATTGTGTGGTGTGACTGATGATGATATACAGTTAAGAAAATCATTTATTTTGTAGAAGTGTATGCCTGTGTCTATAAATTGTCAACTATAATTGCAAGTTTATCTGAAATCATTCTGGTTGATATTCCAAGAAAGGGTCAAATGTTATTGATACGGGTAACAAAGTGGATTTGTCAAATGTTATTGATAAGGGTAACAAAGTGGATTTGTCTTTTTTTTTTGTCAAATGTTATTGATAAGGGTAACAAAGTGGATTTGTCTTTTTTTTTTTTTACTGTTTCTAATAAGGGTAGTAAATCGAAATCTTTTCTCGGATGGCGTTTCATGTAAAGGTATGGTGTCTATGTCGTGTTTGTCCACTTAGGATGATAGGACTTATTTTCATGGCCTGCGGTTGGACTTTGGGGAAGAAGGGGAGGTTTCAAAAGGACAAAAAAGTTTCATGGCTATGGATACCGAAAGAGGGAAGATGAACAAAGTAATAAAAGACAGTTTAACTGTGCAGGCTTCCAGTGCCAGGGACTCGGCACGTCTTCAGTTGTTGGTGCCAGGAAATGGGCACGGACTGACGTCAGGTTTTCGCCAGGTTACGGGCATTGCTACCTTCCAGGGGATTGGGAGGACATCTTGAGAATGAAACTGTCAAGGAACGTCCAAGAATAATGACTTTGAAGAGCTGCCTGGAGTGAAGTGCCAGGAGCATGAACCAAAAAGGAAATCTTCGCTAGTGTGGTGATGTTAAGTCTTGTTTCCCCTCCTCTATCCTTACCCAGGCCATGACGAACAAAAAAACGTTTATTTCTTTATGTAAATAAAAGGGTGTGGCTTAATGCGTTTTCAACCTGAGTTTCCTTTCCCAGTCGGTGAACATGTTTTTAATTTGGGGCGACGGAGAGTACAGATAGCAGGCACACATACAAGCATTTATACACATTCTTTATTCTGTCTATCTGGCACTTTCTTTACAGTGGTGATGCCTTCTTTTTTCCCCCTGGGTTGGGATTATGTTTTTTTTTTCAGGGTAAGACACTTTACCTGTTTCAGAGAGTTTGCTCTGGAAATACCTTCATTTGAAAAAATCATTTTTATCAAGTTGCATTTTTTTGTTTTTGTTTTACCCACCTCCAGTTTTGTGAGGGTGCCTCATTGTACATAGGAAGTTTCTGGGGTACCGAGGGCTTTGGGATCTTTCCCTTTCTGTCAAAAAAAATGGGGGGGGGGGGGGGTCTAATTAATATTTTACTGCTCATCTTATCTGACTTGTGCGTCATTCTGTAGACTTTCTGTATATCATTAGTATAAGCCACACCCTATAGCTTGTTTCTCTGTATCCCTGTTCGTTTTGTTTGTTTCCAAACCTTAGGCTTGTGCATTTTTTTTTTCTTTATTTTTCTTCTCCTCTTACATTATATTTCTGAAAGAATATACCTATATTTTATAATTTTTCTATTGTGAAAAGTAAATATGGATGATGAAACATTTAATCGCCTCGTGAAACGGGCACAGACACTTGGCCTTCAGGATGAATATATTCAAGATGCTTTGGAGAGGAATGAGCGCCAAAAGTGCGTGAGATGAAACAAAAAGAACTGGAGCTTCAGAAAGAGAAAGAGGAAAGAGAAGCTCAAACTCTAAAAGAAGAAAGAGAAGTTCAAACTTGAAGAGAGAGAGAGAGAGAGAGAGAGAGAGAGAGAGAGAGAGAGAGAGAGAGAGAGAGAACTAAACTGAAAGAAAGGCAAATAGAATTAGAACAGGAACGAATCAGATTAGAATATCAGAAAGTCGAGTCAAAATTTGTGAAGGAAACCACAGAAGAACTGTATTCACTTACTGTAAATAGTTAGGACTGTAAGACCCATTATTTGATGAGATGGGGACAGTACCATATTTTCTCTAGGTGGTCTACATGCTTTATGCTTACAGGTTTTGATATGTTCCAAGGTAGCACAGCAATAGTTTCCAAGAAACAGACGATTTAATTCACAAAGCGTGGCGACCGCGGACAAATTATTGGTTGTGGTCGTGTCTAAGACAACCGACATTAATCAAATGAAAAAAGACTCTTCGAATAGATTCATTATTTCAAATGAGTCTTCCAAGAAGCCACTGGACTAAAAGAAACTAAGAATTATAATTTTGTATTTGTAATTTTGTATTTTGGAATTATTTGTTATAAAAAAAAAGTTGATTTTATCTTTTACTCTGTTTCATTGTTGACCTATAGTGGATGAAAGATGAATTGGCAAGCTTGTTTCTTTATTTCTTTCTTTCTGCGGACACTGCCTGTATCAGCTGATACCGTTTATAGTCTCATTCGAAGGACTGTATGGGGAATGGAGTCAGAACCAATGTTAACTCCAAGGGAAAAATCCCCCTGTATCGAAATTCGAACCCGCAACCCCAGGATCATGAGTCCGGCGCTCTACCAACTGGCCCCCGGCAAGCTTGTTTGATTTGCCAATAAATAACTAGTGAGAAGTTGAACTGCCCCTTGAAGGCCCATGGGAGTCAAGACAAGTCGCAGCCATATAAAAACTTTCTGAATATCGTCAGTGAATTTCGGGGACTGCACATGCTACCTGTGACTCTTCCCTTTGACGAAAGCATCACAGCAGACGACTTGGTCAACAACCAGGCTCAGTGGCACAGAACTTGTTATGGCAAGTTCAGCAAATGCAAGTTAGAACGAGCAAAAACAAAAAGAGAGTTTGAAGAAGCACGACCATCTGGTGAAGGTGTACAAGAAAAGCGACAGAAGGTGTGTCATTCACGCTCAGATTTTAAACTGGAAGGAACATGAATGGGCAATGCTTTTCGGTGCACATCTCCAGGGAAGTGCGCTTAGCTAATACCATTCCATTTGTACTACGGGATTGGTAGACCATGCTGAATTGAAGAATGCCCTTCTTACAAAATTTCAGTGCTCGAAAGATGGGTTTAGGGAAAAGTTCCGCTCATGCCGCCCTGAAAATGATACATCATTCCCTGCGTTTTTCATCCGTTTGGCATATCTTTTTGATGGATGGGTAGACTGATCACATATTGAAAAATCATATGCTGCTCTTCATGACCTGATTGTGTCTGAACAGTTCCTATTGAGTGTCAGCAAAGATTTGTCTATATTTTTGAAAGAGAGAGAGAGAGAGAGAGAGGGGGGGGGGGGTAGCTCGGTTGGTAGAGCGCCGGACTCGTAATCTTGGGGTTGCGGGTTCGAATCTCCGCCGGACGTTTCGGTATCAGGAGGATTTTTCCCTCGGAGTTAACATTGGTTCTGACTCCATTTCCCATAGTCTTTCGAATGAGACTATAAACCGAGGTTCCGTGTGTGAACGCACGCGTAACATCTTGCACACACGTAAAATCCTATCACCAACTTTCGGAAGGGAATGCCAGTTTGGCCGTTGGTATGGATGACACGTCACACATAGCATGCACCTCCCCCAGAGATGGAGTATGGCTGCCTTAATGGCGGGATAAAAAAAACGGTCATACACACAAAACTCCACTCCCTTTGTTGGGTAGATGGCATTAATCCCTGCCTGTCTATACAGGGAGTGTTCGCAGGAGTATCAGCCTGCGTACGCAAAAAAAAAAAAAAGAAAAGAAAAGAAAAAAAGAGAGAGAGGGTTTTAAAGACACTCAATCCATGGTTAGAACTGCTGAACGTGATAGATTAGCACACCCAAACGAAAGTTTCGCTCGAACAGCCAGAGTGGACTTTGGTCTTGCAGCTGAACCTCTTTATGACAAGCCTTATACAAGCCAACGTGGCTCCCTTTTCACTAGTTCTAGGGGTTCTCAATTTACCAGGAACCGTCACCGCTCATCTCGTAGGAGTGGACAAAAAGGTCGTATGCTGAACACAGGCGGTTCTTATCAACAAGACACAAACAAAACTTCCGTTTGTTTTGAGTGCAATGGTACAGGTCATTTTATAAAAAGAATGCGCTACATATCTCAAGCGCACTACACGGGACAAAAATGCATCCAGTGCCACTTTTCCATGAGGCAGAAAATCCTTGCCTAACTCTCCTTCAAAGGTGTCTGCGTTGGTTTCGTGGATGAGCCAGCTTTGAAGAAAGAAGTCCTTTGTTCTGGTTCTACTACAGGTTCTTTACCGGTCGTGGAGGGATCGGTCAATGGGTTTCAGGTGTCTGTACTGCGTGACACATGAGCTACTACTGCTGGTGTCAGAAAAGCGTTGGTACATTCTGATCAGTATGTGGGTCACACACAAAAGGTTGTCTCTTTCGGATGTTATGTGGAGGTTTTTCCTCGAATCGCCCTTCTTTAGTGAGCTTTTGTGCTGCGTCATAGATGACCCAGTAGCCGATCTTATTTTGGGAAATGTCAAAGGCAAACTACCTACTCTTCCTTCATCTGCGAAGGAAACATGGTCTAGTACTTGGCAACGTTGATTCCCAAGTTGCTGCTGTCATGACACGGACTCAGAAAAAGCCCAAGCCAACTCTCTTGATATTCGATTTGAAGATCTTCACGTTGACCCATCAGAACTGAGAGCTGCAGAATTCAGATGATTCTCTTCAGTGTATCAGAGAATTAGACACTTTGGGTTCGTCTGTCAAAGCAGGAAAAGGTTCGTTCTTTTTTTCCCCGTCAAATTGGCGTTCTTTTCCGTCGATTTTCCAAGGATGTGCTCCAGGTTAATCAGGTGGTGGTATCTACTTCTTTCAGGCAGGAAGTAATCTTTACAGCTCATGATGTGGAGTACTGGCAGGTCATTGTGGGGTCAGGAAGACACTAGGCAGGGTGCAAAATGGTTCTGGTGGCTAGGTGTCACTCGTGATGAGACATTATTGCCAAACCTGCACTATCTGTCAGAAATGTACAGCGAAAGGTCGAACTCCAGACGTGCCTTTGGAAAACATGCCAAGGATTGGGGAACTTTTCTCTAGAGTCTCTAGACATTGTAGGTCCTTTCTCACTGCCTTCTGAGGAAAAACAGATACCTGTTGACTCTAGTTGATGTAGTCACACGATTTCCAGCAGCCATTCCGTTGAAGAAAATGGACTACTGTTCAGTGGCAGAGGCACTTTTCTGTTTTCTGTCGGTTGGGGTTTCCAAAAGAACTTTTGTCTGAAAATGGATCCCAGTTCACATCTAAAATGTTTTCTGAATTCCTTCGTCTGTTTTCTATTAAAGGTGTCCACTCGTCTCCATACCACGTTCAATCGAATGGAGTGGTGGAAAGGTTTCATGGAACTTTAAAGCCAGTGCTGAACAAGCTCATTCAGGACCAGCCCAGACTTTGGCATTGTTACATTCCTGCGCTTTTGTTTTCTTGTCGCGAAATGCCAAATGAATCGACAGGATTTTGCCCCATTGAACTGCTCTTTGGGCGTCGGCCACAGGGCCCATTGACTTTTTGGCAGACTCGTGGACGGGACAGGAGAGCTCAGAGGAGGCAAGAATAGTCTGTGACTATGTTTTCAACCTGCGTAATACCGTTGCGGAAACGGCTTCTCTTGCTCACGATTTAGTTGAAAAGTCCAGACCGATTCAGAAACATTACCATGATAGAAAGTCAAAGCATCGATCATTCAGTGTTGGCGATGAGGTTTTGGTTTTTCCTGTCCTCCACTACTAACAAACTGTTAATGAAGTGCAAAGGTCCATACAAGGTAGTGGAGAAGTTGGACTATGACTACATCATTGACATGGGTGGTAAAAGGAAAAGTTTTCATCCCAACATGCTTAAGAAATATCTTACTCGAACTGTTGCCACTGGACCAGTCTCATTTATTTGTGGGGATAGCATTCTTTTTGAGGATATCCTTCCGTCTTCGTTTGTGGCACAGTCACGAGACTTACGTCTGTCTGTCTCTGATATTCCCTCAACAAAACCACCCAGTACAGGAACGGTGGCTGTTGTATCAGACTTGAAGGAATCTGCTGATGTCTCATCTTTACCACTACCTACTCTTCCTTCATCTGCGAAGGAAACATTTCAAGATGTTTATTTTGATTCCAGCTTGTCGTCTGTACAACAGGAGGAATTGCGAGAGCTGTTTGCTTGTTTTTCTCAAATTTTGACAACAGAACCAGGCCAGTGATCATTGTATGTTACATCTCACCACTGAACAGCCAGTTCAACGGAAACAGTATCTGTTACCATTCTCTGCTCATGAAACTATTAAACAGGAGGTGATCAGTATGTTAGAAATGGGCGTAATCGAACCGTCTCAGCCTGCTTTTTGTGCCCCTGTCGTTCTGGTAAAGAAACCTGATGGCTCAGCCAGATTTTGCTGCAATTACAGGGAATTAAACAAAGTGACAGTGGTAGATGCTGAACCTATCCCTGATCAGGAGCAGTTATTCTCACAGCTTGCCCCTCCGGGGTTGCAACCTTGCCGTGGTCGGAGGGCTTGCATGGTGCAGTGATCCCTTTGGCTTTGCTGACGGGGGCATCAATACTCGACAAGATGGTTAGTTCTTGTTTACGCTTCTAGGCCTGTATAGCCAAGTTGCTGACTGGCCTAAGCACTACGTGGTAGGATTTGATGTCCCTGGTAGGGTCTCGCATGTCAGAAAGGTTAAGAGTGAGGGCCCTGACAAATAGTAACCCGCCTTTTTCCTTTTCTTATCTTCTGCCTTTCTTACTTGGCTCTTTTCTGTCCTTGTCTCCCCATCAAGTCTTCTTTCCCACATTCTTCTTTTCTCTGTGGTCTTCTTGAGGCCCACCGTGCTTGCCGTGTGGTGCGTCATGTGATGGGGGAGAATAGGATCCTGGAGGTTGAGGCCACTGATGTGAATGCGGTGCATCAAGTCAACACACCTCTTGGGCCTGGACTTCCTCTAGACAGGTAATCGAAGTGGCCCACTTCGATCAAGCGGCTGGTCGTGTGCATACCCTAGCTTAGGCTAGAAGGCGGCGGCTTGGGTCAAACGGGTTTGGGAGATTTTGTGGCAGGGAAGCTTTTAGGCTTGTCTGTACCTCTGTCGAAATCCTGGTGCCCTGATATACTAGATATCCGTAGGCAATGGGCATCCCCCTTGTTGGGACTCGGTGGCGGGTGGGAATCGAGAGAGATGAATTTCAATTAACACAAATGGCTCCAAAAAAAAAAGAAAAAAAAAGACACAGGCAAGATTCGGACACAGACGCGGATACGGATTCGGAATGTGAGATACGAAAACCTTTCAGGCTTCTGGTCCAGCTGGCTGATTGTTAAGGGAGCAGATGAGGACAGAACTCTGTCAGGCCTGAGTCCTTTTGCGATTGCGAAAGGAATCAATGGCCTCAGCGGGGAAGCCAAAGAGCATAAAAAGATTGAGGAACGGATCACTTCTGGTTGAGTGCTCTTCCAAGCTGCACTCAGAAATGCTGTTAAAATCGACGACTTTGGTTGATCGACCGATCAGAATGTCTCCACACAAGACTCTCAGCTCTTCCAAGAGAGTAATCTGATGATTGTGGATGATTTTGCCGTCTATGCAACTGGAAGCTTGTACCCGAGTGTTCAGCGCAGGCTCCAGATTTGTGTGGATAAAATTCAGCAGTGGGTGGAACAAAACGGCTTCATTGTTTCTGCTACAAAGACACAGTGCATTCACTTGCATAACTTTCGTCAGTTTTTGCAGATCCTGAAATCCAAATAGGGAAATCTCCCATTTCAGCGGTCAAAGAGGCCAAATTTCTAGGAGTTATTTATTTATTTATTTTTTTTATCAAAAACTCAACTTTCTTAGCCACATTTGGAACCTAAAAACTTCTTGCTAGAAAGCTCTGAACATTCTGCGGGTCGTAGCACACACTGGGGCGCTGATAAGAAAACTTTGCTGCACCTCTACAGAGCCTTGGTCCGTTCAAATTTGGACTATGGTTGTGCTGTGTACGGCTCTGCAAGACCCTCTTACCTGAAACTCTTGGACCCTATCCACCATCAAGGGCTTCGTCTCTGTCTTAGAGCATTCCGCACCACCCCTGTGGACAGTCTGTATGCAGAGCCAGGTGAACCCTCACCATCCAACCGCTGGCTGAAACTATCCTTGAACTACAATCTGAGACTATTCTCTGGAGTTGTGTCTGATTTCTCCAAGTTTCTAGATAAGCTTCCGTGGTCTTTTTCCACACCAGAAATTCGCTTTGACCTTGCAGCTTTTCGCAAAGAATCTACCAGCTCTCTGGCATACAAGGCATTGTTTGCCGATCTCTCTTCGAAATTCCCATCCTGTCAGAAAATTTTCACTGATGGTTCCAAGTCTGAAGATGGAGTGGCCTGTGCAGCCTGTTGTCCTCGTGTTCCTTCTCAAATATTGTTAGCACATATTCCTTCAGATGCTTCTGTTTACTCTGCTGAACTTACAGCTCTGGTTCTAGCATTGAAGATAACCTCTCATCTACAAAGAAGGACTTTCTGATTTTGTCGGATTCGTTGTCAGCTTTGGAGGCAATAGCTAGCCGTAACCTCCAGCATCCCGAACTTTTATATATATATATATATATCTTTTTTTTAACTTTTTACCATGTTGAAAGCGGATGGTCACAACATTGTTCTGGCTTGGGTTCCCGGTCATGTTGGCATTGGACAGAATAAAACGGTTGATTGTTTGGCCAAGAATGCCACGACAGGGAAACTGTCTAACATATATATCCCCCTACACAGCTCAAAAACCAAAACTTAATGATTATGTCAGAGACCTCTGGCAGGAGGATTGGAATACACAGAGGGATAATAAACTTTCAGACCCGTCCAAACCTAAAAGAGTTCCTCTCATCCACGTCTGGTGGTCGCAAGGAAGAAATGGTTCTATGCCGGTTGCACACTGGCCATCCATATTTTACTCATTCATACCTTTTAAAGAGTGAAGAAGCTCCGTGGTGCATTCCATGTCATGTGCCACTCACAGTGAAACATATTCTTTTAGACTGTTTGGACTTGCATGATGTGAGACACAAACATTTTACAGCGATTCCATGAAAACCTTGCTCAGATGTTCCACCTGATGCGATCTTTGAATTCTTGAAAGAGATTAACATTTTTCATCGGATCTGAGATTTCATAGTGGAAAGATTTTTTACAAAATTTCGGATGGGTTTTTAGAAGATGTATTTTACAGAGTTGTGTGAATGAATGACTTGTGAGTTGATTTGAACCACGATAGCCCTGATATGGCCGTTTGCGGTCGGCTGGGCTATAAGCAACATTACCTTACCTTACCTCACAGCCTGTCAATGCCAAATTCTTAACTAAACTCGACTTAACGAAAGGATATTGGCAGATCATGGTAAAAAAAAAAAAAAAAGATCGCCACGGATCGATTGGACTCCACACTGTCAGAGAGCTTTGCAGGCTCTCCAGGAGTGTTTGTCAAGATCCCCTGTTCTCTTATTGGCTGATCTTTCCAAACCATTTGTGGTAAGAACAGATGCCACTTGCATTGGAATAGGTGGAATTCTGTTGCAGGATTTTGAAGGCACTCTGCATCCTGTCACTTTTGTTAGCAGAAAACTACTTCCCAGATAAACGGTGCAATAGAAAGGGAGTGTTTGACCATCGTTCGGGTCATTTCAAAGTTGGGCAGATACTTCTGGGAAGGGAGTTTCTGTTGGAAACAGATCACCGTCCCTTGGCATATCTTCAGTCTGGATGGTTTAGGAATTCCAGGATCATGAGGTGTGCACTTACTCTCCAAGAATATTGCTTTTCAGTGCAGTCAGTCAAAGGATATATGACAACCTTTCGGCTGATTTTCTCAGCAGAGCTGATTGAGTGCAAGTATCTTGTTGCGTGTTCGTATCACGTCAGGGTGCTGGTTTTCGTATGTTCTCAACTATTTTTTCTTTGTTAAACGTTGGCACGTTCTTTCATTGGGGGGGGGGGGGGGGGGGGGGGGGGGGGGGGGGGGGGGGGGGGGGACTGTGACAAAAGGCGTTTTGTCCCAGACAGTTTAAAAATGGGACCAAAACAAATGAAACACCTAGTAAAACGAGGTTGTACGTGTGCAGCTTGCATGGATTGCATGAACATACATCACTTACCTGTTGTGGGGAAGTTGTGGGCTGAGTTTTTTATAGTCACTGTTGACATGCCTTTTGCCTTGTAAAGGTATGTACATGTTAAAGCCTATGGAGATAGGGAAAAAGGAAGTTTAATACATTTCATGAATTAAAAACTTAACAATCTTTAGATATGTGTGTTACAGAAAACCAACCAAAGTCTGCAATCTTTTTGATGGATGAGGTATTTATGTTGTGAATATGTTTTAGTTGGAATTAAGAGCTAGAATGAATGAATGCTATTTCTTCCTTCAGATAGTAGTTTCTCTTAAAAGAATTTGAATGAGAAATACTTTGTTGATGGATAATATTACACACACACACACACACACACACACACACACACACACACACACACACACACAACGTATGCTCTCTCGAAAAATGATGTTATTGTGTGGTGTGACTGATGATGATATACAGTTAAGAAAACAATCATTTATTTTGTAGAAGTGTATGCTTGTGTCTATAAATTGTCATCAACCATAATTGCAAGTTTATCTGAAATCATTCTGGTTATTTCAAGAAAGGGTATATAAAGGAAATGATTCTGATGAGGGTAATAAAAAGAAATCCTTTCTTGTCAAATGTGATTGTGATAAGGGTAACAAAGTTGAATTGTTTTTTTTACTGCTTCTAATAAGGGTAGTAATTCGAAAACGCCCAAGAATAATGCCTGGAGTGAAGTGCCAGGAGCAGGAACCAAAAAGGAAATCTTCGCCAGTGTGGTGATGTTAAATCTTGTTTCCCCTCCTCTGTCCTTACCCAGGCCATGAACAAAAAGAAGTTTATTTCTTTATGTAAATAAAAGGGTGTGGCTTAATGCGTTTTCAACCTTAGAGTTTCCTTTCCCAGTAGGTGAACACGATTTTGATTTGGAGCGACAGAGAGTACAAATAGCAGGCACACATACAAGCATTTCTACATATTATTTATTCTGTCTATCTGGCACTTTCTTTACACACACACACACACACACACACACACACACACATACACACACGCGCGCGCGCTCGCACACACACACACACACACACACACACACACACACACACACACACACACACACACACACATACGCGTGCGCGCGCACGACCATACACACATAAAGCACACACATGCGTATGCACGCGCACACACACACACACAGGCACACACACAGAGAGAGAGAGAGAGAGAGAGAGAGAGAGAGAGAGAGAGAGGGAAGAACGCGCTTGTGTGCGCACGGGTACAAGCATACACGCACATGCACTCATACGCTCGCTTGCGCGCTCTCTCTCTCTCTCTCCTCTCTCTCTCTTCTCTCTCTCCTCTCTCTCTCTCTCTCTCTCCTCTCTCAAACACTCACCTCGCACGCGCTCACACATAAACATTTAATCTTTTGTTCCACTTTATCCACACGGAAAGGGATGGGGACAGCAGAAAGCTTTCACGCAGCCCCATATCGCTTGATGTAAATCAAATTATTGTCAGATGGCAAGAAAACACCTCAAAAACGTAAAACTGCTATTGCTGAATTAGGTGGGTCAGCATTTTTTTTTCTGCGTACAGGTGATTTTGATTTCTCATCAACAGAGAAGAATCTGCTCCATCAACGGCCAAACACAACGGAAATCAAGCTCAGCAGCCATGGAACCATGGACTGACACTGTTATTCACATTCCACATTCTTTTGTGTTCTCCATCCTCCTGTCTTGTCTCACATTGCCTATATGTATTTATTTTTGTCTTTTGGTTTATGTCACAAGTCCTGAAGACGGTCTATGACCGAAACGTTGAAGACTTTTGTTGTTTTCTTCTCTATTTTCAAATCTTCTGAGCATCCTCAAAGATAATTTGTATTGTTCACAGAAGATCGGCGGTCAAAAATCTTCTTTTCACTGTATATATAGTGAGCTCTTTTTACAAGGTTGTTTACTTTTACTGTCTTCCGCGATGAGCAAGCCAGAAAGATCGTTCCTGTACAGACCAGATTGCAACCCTCAGAGTCATCATGGAGCAGACTATGGAATAGCAGACGCCTCTCTACATGTGTTTCATAGACTTTGAAAAGGCCTCTGATGGCGTCGACAGAAAAACAATCTCGAACATCCTTCTCCACTACGGCGTGCCAGAAAAGATCGTCAGCATCATCAGACGTTTCTTATGAGGGATTCTCCTGCCAGGTCATCCACAACGGAAGACTCTCTGAAGACTTCGAGATCTCCTCCGGCGTCAGACAGGGCTGCTTGCTGTCCCCACTCCTCTTCCTCGTGGGTGACAAGGACGGCCTACGCAAGTTCCAATAAAGGCATCCAGTGGACCCTTCTGAAGAAGCTAGAAGATCTAAATTTCGCCGATGACCTGGCCCTATCACACCGTTTACATGACAAGCAAGATAAAGTCACTGCTCTTGAAAACACAGCTCAACGTGTTCGACTCAAGATCAGCCAAGAGAAGATGAAGCTCCTGCACACTAACAACAAACAAGAAGCCCCAATCACCATCGTGGGAAAGGCGATAGAAGATGTCAGTGAGTTTGTGTACCTGGGCAGCAAGATCAGCTGGTCAGGAGGCACAGATGAAGACATCAAAGCAAGAGTGAAGAAAGCGCGACAAGCCTTTGCCATCCTTAGACCCGTATGGAGGTCTGTCACCATCTCCATCAACACCAGACTGAGAATATTCAATTCCAACGTAAAAGCAGTGCTACTCTACGGGTCAGAGACTTGGCGAGTCACCATCAACACCCCCGCGAAGATCCAAACCTTCATCAGTAAATGTCTCCGGCAGATCCCCCCCCTTGCAATGGTTTGACAGAGTGCCAAACACCGACCTGTGGATGAGGGCAGACCAACAGCCAATGGACGTCCAGGTCAGGAAGAGAAAGTGGCGATGGTTCGGCCACACACGGCGGAAAGAGCCCTCTAACATCATCAGGCAGGCGCTCGAGTGGAACCTGCAGGGCAAAAGGAAGCGAGGGCGCCCAAAGCAGACCTGCAGGAGGAGCTTGCTAAACGAGCTGAGAGCCTCCAGCCTGACCTGGGGGAGATCAAGATCTGTGCCAGGGCAGACGGAGGTGGAAGGTTGCTGTTGAGGCGCTATGGTTCTCAAGGAGCAAAGAGGACAAAGTCAAGTAAGTCAAGTCACTGTCCTCATTTCATAGGGTTTAATGTCCTCTTTCCAAAGAGTTCAGCATCCAGTTCTTTCAAGGGGTTTTGTGTCTTTGCTGCATTATAGTCCTTTCATGGGGCTTAATGTCTTATTCCTAAGTAGGATGTAGCGACCTCCCTTCACAGGATTTAGTACCCTCCTTATGTAGAACGCAGTGCCCTCGTTTCATATGTCCTGTTTTTTAACACAGATTTATGTTCTTTCAAAGTTTTAGTGTTTTTCTCCCACAAATTTAGTATCTTCTTTTCTCAAAGGACAAGTCTTTAGTGTCCTCGTTACAAAGAGTTCAGTGTCCTCCTTTCATGAGGTTTTGATATTACCATCTTTCAAAAGGATTATTGTCTTCATTTCATACATTCATGTCCACCGTTTTTTTCACAGAGTTAATTTCTCTTTGCATGACTAAGTCTTCTTTTCAGAAGATTAAGAGTGTTCTTTCTCTATCTGCGCTAGTTTCCTACGTCAGTGTGCTGTGGAACAAGGATACAAAACAGGGGGTACCAGAGGGAATACTTTTCAGGAAAGGTATGAAAGATTGACCCCAGCTATGTAGCAGGTCTCATAAGTCAGGGATCTGGAACATGGACGCATGTTTTCTGATCTTTTGGGGCTGAGGTTCAAAGGTCTTGAGGAAGTCTTTAAATCTGTTCCTGAAATATTCCCTATTGCGCACCAGGTACCTCCTGATCTGAAAGTCCTTTGAACAACAGAACACACTATATGGTAATTACAGTAAAGATGTGGAGCCTGTCATTTTGTACTGGCCTGCGTTCATAGAGTCTAGTTTCATCTGTCATGGGGTTTAGCATCTTCTCGTGTAGTGTTATTTCATAGGGTTGTCTGTTTAGGTGGCTTGTGTCATCCTTCCAGAGGTTTAGTTACGTCTTTTCACAAGCTTTACTGTACTTTTTTCCTTGTTGTTTAGCATCGACCTTTCATAGTAGCTAGTGTCCTGTTTTCTGGCCATTGTAAGCTTTTTGTATAGTATGTTTTGTTTCCACACGATTTCGTAATCTTATCAGTTGAGTCTCATTTCGCAGGAGTTTTTCACTTTCAACAGGATTAGGGTCCTCGTTTGGTTTGGTATAGTTCCTTTTGTAACAGTTTATGGTTCCCTTTTGCATGGTTTACTGTCACTTTTACATAGCTTTTAGCATTTTTATTCCATAGGGTTTACAGTCCTGTTCTGTCATAAGATCTATTCTCCTCTTATTTTAGTGTGCTCCTCTTGTATTAACTGGCAGAATCTTCAACACTCTCCTCCATCTTTACAGGGCTCTGATCCGCTCCAAACTGGACTATGGCTGTGTAGTGTGCGGCTCTGCCCCAGACCATCCTACCTGAAAAGTCTAGACCCTATCCACCATCAAGGGCTTCGATTGTGTCTGGGTGTGTTCCGCACCACTCCTGTTTATAGCTTGTATGCCGAGGCAGGAGAACCATCCCTCTCAAATCGCATCCCCATCTGAACAAAGCAGGTATACACCTTGGAGTAGTTTGTGATTTCTCCAAGTTTCCTGACGACCCTCCATGAACTTTCTTCACACCAGAGATCCGGGTTGATGTAGCTCCATACCGGAAAGATTCCACTAGTTCCTTGGCATACAAGTCCTTTTTTGCTGAACTGTGTTCCAAGTTTCCATCTTCCAAAAGAATTTTCACTGACGGTTCCAAATCTGAGAAGGGAGTTGCCTCTGCTGTGGTTTGTGCAGTAGACCCCCCTCAGAGGTGTACCGTACACATTCCCACCGACTGCTGAGCTGACAGCCTTGGTCCTGGCACTTCAAATGATCTCCAAATCAAAACATAAAGATTTCCTTATTTCATCAGACTGCCTTTCTGCTTTAAAGGCCATTGCCGGCCGTAATCTCAAGCACCCTCAGCTGCTGAAAGTTTTTGAACTGTACAACTGTACCCTAAAATCAAACGGACACAACATAGTGTTTGCTTGGGTTCCCAGCCATGTGGGCATTCGAGGTAATGAGATGGTTGACCAGCTTGCCAAGAATGCCACGAGGGAAAAGTTGAGCAGGTTGTCTGTTTGTCTGTTTTGCTATAAGTAACATTACCTTACACTGATCTGAACACAGGCCTATGTCAAAGACCTCTGGCAAGAAAAATGGACCTTGCAGACGGATAACAAACTATTTAAAATCCGTCCAAACCTGAAAGAGTTTTTTCCATATTCCAGAGGTGGCTGTAATGAAGAAATAGTCTTGTGCCACTTGCACACAGGCCACTCGGTTTATAACCATTCTTATCTTTTAAAAGCTCCATGGTGCATTCCATGTCATGTTCCACTCACAGTGAAACATTATTTTAGATTGTTGGGACTTGCACGATGTGAGACATAAACACTTTACAGCAGAGTCCATGAAAACCCTGTTCAGAGATGTCCCACCTGACGTGATTAAGAGTTTCTGAGAGATTAACATTTTTCATCCGATGTAAGATTTTACGGAAGAAAGATTTTTAACGAAGTTTCTGGTGCGTTTTTAGAAGATGTATTTTAAAGAGATGTGTGAAAGTTTTTTTTTTTCTTTTAATGACTTGTGAGTTGATTTCAACGTGGTGACAGCCATGATATGGCCCTTTGCGGTCGGCTGGGCTATAAGTAACATTACCTTACCTTACCTTCTCTCAAAATGACAGTCCTCTCTTCATGCGATTAATTTGTCATTTCTAGAACTAAGGCTTCAGTCATATGGTTTATTATCTCTTTTCCTATGGTTTAGTATCTTGGATCAAGAACCGTGGTGCACGCTCTGTGTGTGTGTGTGTGTGTGTGTGTGTGTGTGTGTGTGTGTGTGTGTGTGTGTGTGTGTGTGGAACTACCTTAAAGACTTTTGTGTCTGCTTGACACGATTTCTTATAACATACAATTTTTAGCGGCGACTTTTTTCATCAGAATTTAATCAGTCTTTGTGTTTGACAGATCATAGGGCTGGCCACTCTCCAGAGATACCCACCAGTCAAGCAGGAGACCATTGCATTGCTCTATTCTGTACGACCAATCTCCTCACCAAGGACATAATTCCAGGGACAGAATACATGAATTATTAAATATGTAGACGAGCTCAGCTCGGGGCTACCACAACCTTCCAGAAAATTCATTACCACCGGATGCAAAAGAAAAGAGGACTTCTGCTACACAAGCCAACATAAGAAATTTCAGTATACACTCACAATGGCAGCAGACGAGGATTATTCCTTACAGAAAATTGAGGGGTTCTTGAGAGCGAAGACTGAAGGTGTGGAAAAAATGTTGGAGAGACAAGGCTCCATTGTATAATTTTGAGAAAGAGGCTGCGGAAATTAAAGAACTAATTCAATGTTGATGAACCACTGTCAAAGAAAATGGAGAGCTGCTGATAGGAAAGCAGATAGCAGATCCCTTTGCTAGGGTCTGCACCAATGAGAGTGATATCCATTTCAGCAAGAAACACTTCGGTCCAACTACAAGAGAGCAGAGAGAACGAAATTCAACAGACATGAGTACTAAAGATTGAACACGCACCAGACACTGGCAGATCTCCAGCAAACACTTAAAGACGAAAACGGAAAGACCCCCGGTGTAGAAATCGAAGCCAGCTGATTGTTGTTGAGTGGAAACTGGGACAGCTGTGTGAAGACAGCTCTGACACTGGTTTTTATTGAAAACAAGAACAGGCCTAGAACTACTGGTACACATAGGGATGTGCTATAACTGCAGTAGGGTTCAAAGTCTGCATGTGAGTTATCGTCAAAATCAAAGCAGTTTCAAATTAGAAAGAGCCATCCAATCTCAGTTGACGGGTTGAAGCTCTGTTGGTAGCAATAAGCATGAAAGTTGACTCCAGATGTAACTGCAGACAGGTGGTCATCTTCACAGATGCCCAGTCTTTCCTGGGAATCATGTTAATGGACAAATTAAAGGAGCTGACGAGTAAGCTGCGTCAGGCCAACACAGACAGACTAGTAGTATTGAAGTGAATACTTTCTCATTGTAGGATCATGAACTACTTTGTGGGCTGCGGTATAACCCATCGAAAGTCAACATCAAAACTCTTTTATAGGTTTTGATAGACTTGGTTTAATAGAGCTGAGTGTTCTCTTAGAATTTGATATTCTTCTCGTTATTGTATATGTAGTGTGCTTTGATTGATTCACAGGGTTTACTTTCATAAGGTTTAGTGTCCTCTTTCCAAAGAGTTCAGCTTCCAGTTCTTTCAAGGGGTTTTGTCTCCTTGCATTACTGTCCTTTCATAGCGCTTAATGTCGTCTTCCTAAATATGATGTAGCGCCCTCCTTTCGCTGGATGAAGTACCTTCCTTACGTAGAATTTTGTGTCTTCCTTTCATATCGTCCTGTTTTTCGGCAAGGCTTTACGTAAGAGATTGGGATTCCCGTTGGTTTTGCATGTTAATTTTTTGCAACTATTATGAATGTGTTCTTAGCATTGCCAGAAAGTGGAAAAATGATGTCGCCATTTTTTCTGTGGACCTTCAGTAACGTTGACACAGCGTCAAAGTTGAAAGGTCATTTTTGACCCAACGTACTGTATTAATCACACTTTGTTTGAGTCTGGAGTGCCAGAATGTTAAAGAATGTTACATTGTGTTTTCTAAAGTGTTTCTGACAAATATTCAATCTGAACTAAAAGTGTCTTTATGACAGAATGTCTGTTTATCCTGTTTATGATCATAGAACTAACTTCTTGTTGAACTTTGCAGCCACGACCCATCCAAACCAGCATATAATACTGAGATCTCATTTTCTCCTCTTCAGGAAGATGCAATGATGATCCACATCAGCTAACTTTTGCATGATAGTTAAGGCCTTAGAAATAAGAAATGCACATGACTACAGTCCAGGCCCTCTATGATCTCTGTGTAGAAGAATTCTTCCTAGATCATCCTTATCTGAAGAAGCCATGTGTAGAGGCAGCACAGCAGCTTGACCAAAGTCGTGTTCAACACCTGCAACAAGAGATGTTGAAAGAGCAGCAAAATATACTAACTATCCTTAGTTCCCAAAGGGTACTGAAAATGATGGCCGAGTTTGATCAGAAGAAGGGATCACAAAGTTCACTCTTCAAGTTTGTGCGGACCTACATGAGGATGGTATTACTCATATATACATTCATCCGTGCCACCCGTAATGGTCTTTGGGAGCTGCACCTGTCGTCCCTTGATGCTCTCTGCAAGTACTTCTTTGCTTATGACAAGCAGAAATATGCCAGGCTGGTTCCACTTCACCTTGAGGAGATGACAGCCATTCAGATCACAGATCCAGACATACATCAAGAGTTCATTTATGTAAGCTTTGTAGTCAACAAAAACCAGATCCATTGGGGTAGATCATGCTCTTGAGCACATCAACCGCATCATGAAAGTCACTGGAGGACTTGTGGGCATTACACAGAATGCCAGTGCTTGGGAGAGATTCTTCCTTACAGCTCCAGAGCTTAGTAGGCTCGCTGAAGATGCACACGTAAGGAACATCATGACCTGTCACTGGCTGTCTGGACAAGACAGGAAGAGAACAGTACTCGACTCGACGAGTGTGCACATATCGTCCATGAATCCTATGAAGTACGAGGATGAAGACCTGCCCAACATCATCACAAAGGTTGTGATGCCAGCTGAGGTGCAGAGAGATGTGTGCAACCAAGAAGACATTGGGCAACAGAAGTATGCCAACTTTGTTGAGGAACGCATCAACACGAATGAGGTCAGAATGAAGAAGGTTCAACTGAAGACATGGAAAAGTGCAAGGAAGTCGGTGAAGCACAAAGTGGCTGATCAGGTAGTGGTGCTCAAGGACGACAGATTACTATTTGCCTGCATGTTGATTGTTGCACGCTCACGCCCCGAGATGAACCTCAAGGAGAGCATTGGCCAGCATGAGTTCACGTCCCTCCCACGAGCCTTGTTCACAGCGAGTGGTGAACTACCATGCACACACAAAAGCAAGCTGATGGCTGTACTTGAGGACCTGCCAAAGAAAATTAGTGTTGATCTGCAGCCAGAGGATGTCACGAATGACATTGTTCCCTTGACACCAAGGGAGGCAACTGTAACTGATGGAATGGCAATTGTCCAGGCAATGGGTAAGCCACCTTGGGTCAAGACATGTGCTCAATGGGCTGACCACTTCATAGCTACACTGGACAGCAAGTGCAGAGAATATGATGAGCTCAATCTAGTCTTTGACCGTTATGATCTTCCCACTTCATTGAAAGAGGCCACAAGGGAGAGACGGCAGGATGGTAAGCCAGCAACTGCTTATCACGTAACAGACAATACGCAAATTGGCAAGGTGTCAGCAAAGCAGTTCCTATCCAGTACCGCAACCAAAGACAGTTTATCTTGCAAAGAAAGCTCTCCGCCACTTTGAGGGTAAGCCAAAGGTCTTCATAGTGACTTCGCGGCAAGAGGTCCTCTCAAACTCCATGGATGTTCAACATCTCTGTAGCTTCCAAGAAGCTGACACGAGACTTATCCTGCACAGTCTGGATGCTGTTCGAAGAAGAGCAACAGAACTCTACATTCAGTCACCTGACACTGACGTTTTTGTCGTTGCAATACTTTGTCACTGGTGGGGGGAACAAGAAGCGAGTAATCTCACTGGGACCAATAGTGAATGCACTTGGTGATGCAAAGGCTGAAGTCTTACCTTCTCTGGTCGATTTGTAGGCAAGGGGAAGCTGACCTGTTGGCAAGCACTTAACAGATGCTCCATGGAGGTGGTATCTGCATTTGTTGCCTTAGGAACGTCCGAGAAGCTGGAAGTTGACACTGAACGAGCCATTGAAACATTTGTTTGCCAGCTCTGTAAGTCTGGTAGCACTGTGGTGGATGTTGGTCATCTCAGATAGAAGCTTTTCACCAAGAAACAACTAGAAGCTCAAAAGCTACCTCCGACACGAGGAGCCTTACATGAAGCCATTGCCCAGGCACATTACCAGGCCATGGTGTGGCGTCAGAATGACATTCCTCACCCTCAGCAACAACCAAGGGGTGAAAGGAAGATGGGGATAGGAACACCAGCAACAACCGAGGGTTGGAAGGAAGATGGGATAGGTAGTACCAGCACCAACAAGGGATCCTCCAGCTCCAGCCACTCACCTCATGAAATGTGAGTGCAAGAAGACCAGTTGCACATCACACTGTTCCTGTCGGTCGCAGGGCCTCAACTGCTCCGAGATGTGTTTGTGTGGCGCCGATGAGGAGGTGTGTAGTAATGTCAACCAGGCACTCTTAGGAATTGAAGAGGATGAAGAAGTAGGAGATCCTTCCATCTAACTATGAACACAAACACTAAATGAACATTGAAGTCCTATCCTACATTAGCTGACCAGAACCAGCCAGATGGCGGATCGAAAGAACTAAATAAAACAGGTTTGAGCTATGAGATTATCACTGTATGTACAATTTAGAGTCAAGAACAAAAAAAACAAGATGCAAAGCATATAAACTTACTCCCAGTTTATCTTGAATACGCGTGAGATATTCCATAAAGAGGAAAAAACCGTTTTGGGCCGTTATCGCCTTTAGTAACGGCTATTCTAGTAAACATGGGCCATCATCTGTGACCCATAATGAACACACCTTCAAATCGGCCAAATACTTTCTGAGATATTCCATAAAGAAAACTGTTAGTAACGGCTATAACGGTACATCGGACATTATCCGTGACCCATGACGAACATACCTACAAATTTTCAGAAAGATCGGTCAAGTACTTTCTGAGATATTCCATAAAGAAGTAAAACCGTTATGGGCCGTTACTTTCTAAAATATTCCTTCTTCTGCGTTCGATTGAAGCTGGATGCGTCAGACTTTATAACCCGGCCGCCATGATGAAGCCCGCGGTCTTCTCCAGGTCAGAACGGGCTCCCCAAAGCTGCGCCCGGCCAGGTTTTGTGTCGTAGAGCTGCGTGAGTAGGACAGCGCAGGAGGCTGGGTAGTCTGGTCAGTCGCTCTACTCTGCCTTCCGGGACCGTCAGGTTAACAGAGGCACCGGTCGCTTGCATGGGGCCCCTTTGAGGCTAAGGGCCCGGCTCCGTCCCTCCCTGGTTGTCGCTGATAGGGACGACGCCATGACAACAAGGTAGTCTGACGCATGACCATAATCGTTGATGTGTGTGTGCCCTACTTTATCCCCAGGACCTGCGCCGTAGCTGACACACTCCGTCTTCGGCAGGCTGGATGCTTTTGCCATTTAACCCATGGCTGGGGTAAGGCTTGGGGGCAGTGTCAGGGCGTATCCACACGCCGGTGGGCCTCCACTCAGTTCCTTCCATTTTGGTGGGGGCCTTACTCCTCCATCTGGACTGGTCTAGCCTGCGGCTTTCCTTGATTGGAGAGGCCGGGATCTAGTTTTGATATAGCGCCAGTATTCCGCTCCCGTGCCGCGTTAGTGAAAACAACCTGCCCCATGTCCCCCTGAGGAAAGATCCACATTAACGTGGCGAGAAGGTGCGACTACGGTGTTCACCCTTTCTTAATGGAAGAAAGGGATCTTCGCAGGTCCTAAGATATTCCATAAAAAAAGAAAAACCGTTATGGGCCGTTATGGCCGTTGGTAACGGCTATAACGGTAAAATAACATATCGGGCATGATCCGTGATCCATAATGAGCATACCTACAAACTTTCAGAAAGATTGGCCCAGTAATTTTGTCTGGAGCGAGTGGAACACATTTTGACCACGGGCGGACGGACAGACAGACAGACAGACAGACAGACAGACAGACACACACACACACACACACACACACACACACACACACACACACACAGCATTTCTTCGTTCCCATTGTAAAGTACTCCCTGTTGTATAAGAACTGGGAGTACAAAACGTTTGAGGTGTTGAAAGGAGTGTTTTTTCTGAATTATATTACTTTTAGCAATATATTGGGTGTCTGCTTTCCATACAGAATGTATGTTGGGGTAATATAATCAAATTATTTAGCACAATTTGGGCCGTAATTTGAAACTGAGAGAAAAATATAAAGAAATCACACAAAAAATGGCGAGATCATTTTTTGGTAAGTTAAATCCTTCCAGAACACAGTCCAACCAGTGGCCAAAAATTAGCATTTGAAACCAACGGGAAAACACTGCCCCCCCCCCCCCCCCCCCCCCCTCCCCCAATTAAAGGCAGAACTTTACGAAAAGCGAAAAGCGCAAAAGAAAGCATGGAGAAAAAAAAAACAAAAAACAAGAAATTTAAAACGCAAAACGCAAAAAAAAAAAAAAAAAAAGTCGAAAAAACAAAAGACGCAAAACGAAAAACGAAAAAACGCAAATGGAAAGCGGAAAACGGAAGACAAAAAACACAGAATGCAAAACAAAACGAAAACTGCAAAGCAATATATGCAGAATGCAAAACGTAAAACAAAACGCGCAAACGCAAAACCCAAAGCAAAGGACGCAAAACAGAAAATGCGAAACAAAGAACGCAAAACGCAAAACGCGAAACGGAAAACAAATATATCGCAAAATGCAAAACAAAATCCAGAAAACATAAAGCTTTAAACGCAAAAGATAAATCACAAAACGTAAACAAAACAGTAACGATAAAAGAGCAAAAAGAAAAGATAAGCTAAACGGAAATCGTTTAAAGAAAAGACAGGACGCGCAACTAAAGACACTAAAAACAAAACGATAAACAAAAAACGAAAAACAAATAAAGCAGAACGCAAAACCAAAAAAGCAAAACAAAAGAGGTAAAATGCAAAACCCTAAACGCAAAACCCAAAACAAAAAACACGCAAAACGCAAAATGTTAATCAAAGAACGGAGACCGCAAAACGTGTTGCGGTCTCCGTTCTTTGATTAACATTTTGAGTTTCTCAAAACAAATAACGGATAACATGAAACGCAAAACGCAACATGCAAAAAGTAAAACACTAGATTCAAAACAAAACGACGAACAAAAGACGGAAAAGACAAAATGAAAATCGCATAACAAAAAAAAAAAAAAAAAAAAAAAAAAAAACGAAAGAGAATCTGTTGCTTCAACAACTAAAGACACTAAAAACAAAACGATAAACAAAAAACGAAAAACCCAAAACAAAAACCTCAATAAGAAAAAGCCAAAACGCTCAACTTAAAAGAAAACGCAAAACGTAGACCTCCAAACCCAAGACTCAAAAACACAAAAGAAAAAAAATGCAAAACCCAAAGCAAAACGCAAAACGCGAAGCGCAAAACAAAAAACGGAAGATGAAAAATAAAAACACTGAATGCAAAAGTGAAACTGAAAAACAAAACGCAAAGACCAAAACGAAAACGGCTAAAAGCAAACGGAAGCCGCCAAACAGACAACGCAAAAAGCAAAAGAAACTAAATAAAACGCAAAAAAAAACCCACCAAAAAACAAAAAAAAAGTACACAGAAAACGGAAAACTCAGTACGCAACTCAGTACCAAAACTCAGTACGGAAAAGGAAAATCGCAAAGCGGAAAACAAAAGTGCAAAACGGAGTACACAAACCAAATACCACAAAAGGCACGTTGAAAAGCACAAAACAAAAATGTAAAACGTAAAACAAGCAAAACGCAAAACTCAAGATGGAAAGCGGAAAACGTAAAAGATCCTTTTCATTTCTTTTACGTTTTCCGCTTTCCATTTTGACTAAAACGTAAAAGACAAAACGAAAAACAAAAAAAGCAGAACCCAAAATGCAAAACTTGAAACAAAAAAGTAAAACCCAAACCCTTCAAACACAAAGCAGAAAAAGCAAAACATGAAAGCAAAAACCCAAAACGCCAAACAAACAAATGAAAACAAAAACACAAAACAAAAAACCCAAATCAAAAAATGCAAAACTCAAACGGAAAGCCCCCCCACCTCCCCTTCCCCCCTCTGCACTCTCCCCTTACCCTCCCCCCCGAACAGTGAGACAACCAAAACGAAAAACACTAATTACAAAAGAAAAACTAGGCAGAAACCGCATTAGAAAAATAAACAAAAACCGAAAGTACACAATGCATACTGTAAAATGCAAAACAAATAGCGCATGACATAATCAACGCAATCCGCGGAACACAAAATAAAAGACGCAAACCCCTATGTTAACGACCAATCTGTCGCCCCTGCCCAATTTGTCGCCAGCCACATATTGGGCCAATTTGTCGCCCAGGCGACAGATTGGTCCTCAGACCATTCTAAATTTTTGAGGGCGACAGATTGGGTCGCACTTCACTGTCCAATCTGTCGCCCCTTGGCCAATTTGTCGCCAACTCACCTTGCTCTCAATAAGTTGATGTTGGGCCACAGTTTCTCTCATTCCCACACTTTCTCTCACTTAAGAAGAAAGTGCGGGATTGAAAGTGTGGTCCTTCCTCTTTCACACTTTGTCCCATGAGGGCGCCCCCACACTTTCACCAATTGTGAGAGAAAGTGTGGGAAGTGCCCCATATTTTTTATTTGTTTATTTATTTTCAATTGTGTTATTAGTTTCTTGTCTGTCCTTAACATCAAACTAAGAGCCAAATGGAATGAAACAGGAGTTTATTGTTGTTTTTCTATTGAATGGTCACATTGAGAAATCTTCAGAGTGCATAATCAATCAAAAAAATCAAACATGCAAGTGTCAAGTAGTTAAATCAACTAGTTATCAAATCCAAATAATATAATTTAATTCACGCTGGAAAGTAGGCAAACACACAAAAAGTGTTGCTAAAGTTATTTTGGTAAGTTTATATGGACATACTCTCCCTATCGAATGACCACGAAGTAGTTCAGTTCATTGTAAAATCCAAATGTTCACTACTTAGGCTGCGTATGCTCTAATTTTATAATATTCACAACCTAGATAACTACTGGTCAGTGCCAAAACTAGTGGTCAGCTTCATGAAAATTTCACTATTTCACTGCATATTGGTGTGTTATAAACGCTTCTGTACAATATAGATGTCCGGTGGTCAACAAGATTGACCAGTGGTCAGTTTCATGTAAATTTAATATTTTCCTGAGTTCACTCCATATTGACATGTTTAATGCTTTCTTTTTTAATGTAGAAGACCAGTGGTCTTCAAGAAAGACTAGTGGTCAGTTTTATGTCAATTTCATATTTTCACTATCTCCTTCTGTATTAATGTGTATACGCTTCTTAAAACGTAGCAACAATAACCAGTGACCAGTTTGGAAAGCGTAATTGGTTACTGTTTATTATATGAATATATCTGTGCTTCTTGCAATTTAGATGACCAGTGGTCAGTGACAATGACCAGTGATCAGTTTGATGCCAATTCCATATTTTAAAAAAAGTTTGACAGACAGAATGTAGTATGGGCGTTTCTCTGCTCCTTACAACGCAGATGATCAGTTTTCATTGTGATGTAAATTCCATGTTTTCTCTGTTTGATTGCATGTTATTGTGTGATGGGCATTTTTTTCCCCTACCTTTCATGACGTAGATGACCTGTGGTCACTTTGATGCAGTATCTATCTATATATATATATTTTTAATATGTAGGTTATATAGATTCTGTATCAAAGAGATCATGAACACCACTGAAATGACCATGTACCCGGTTAACTGAAAGAGCGTAATGACTTTTAAATATCCCAATTTAAAATTATCCGCGTGTTGAGTTAATCTAAATTTTTGCCCAATGTAAAACAAACTCAGAATAAACTTAACAAATTGAAATTAACTGAGCAAAACAAGGACTGGTCCCAACTTTATTCAAGTTCAAAAGGCTATGCCGATCTTGAATAAGTTACTGTGTGCTGGGTTTTCTTATGGGAGCAAAAGTTACCCTACTTCTTTGTTCAAAATAAAAGTTGGAAAACGGAAAACAAAACGCAATTCGAAAAGAAACGCTACACAAAAGCACAAAACAAAAGATCCAAAAAAAAAGCAAAACACAAAATCCTAACCGCAAAACAGAAAGTTCAAAACACAAAACAAAAACCCCAAATGCAAAACCGCAAAACGCGGAAGAAGCAGGGAAAAAAAAAAAAAAACAAAGTGCAACTGCGAAACAGAAAATGCGGAAGGTGTAAACGTAAAAAAGAAACAAGGGATAAGAGAGAAAAACAGAAAAAGAAAAAAAAAAACGCAAAACGCAAAAGGCAAGGGACAAAAAAAAAAAAAAAAAAAAAAAATATGCAAAAGGCACAGCAGAAAAAACAAACAAAAACAAAAAACAAAACAGGAAACCCAAAAAAGAAAACAAAAAACGGAAAGTGCAAAAAGCTAAATGCAAAGTCTAAAAACCAAAATGCATGGCAAAAAACGCTAACCCTACAACACAAAATGCAAATAACGGAATATGTAAAACGGAAAACGCAAAAAACATAACGGAAAACGAAAAACTCAAAGCAAAAGCCGAAAAATAAAAAACGAAATTCAAACCATAAGAACGCGAAATGCACAAAAAAGAAAAGGACAAAAAAAAAAAAAAAAAAAAAAAACCCCAAAATTACAACCAAAAAAAAACCCAAAAGAACACACAAACGCAGAGCACAAAACACCAAACACAAAACGCAAAACGGAAAATATAAAACGCAAGGAGTAAATTGGAAAAGAAACCAAAAATGCACAAAAACAAAAGTGCACAAAAAAGAAACCGACAACAAACAAACAAACAAACAAACAAACAAAAAACAAACAAAAAACCCACAAAGGCAAAGCACAAAACACCCAAACACAAAACGCAAAACCGAAAATGTAAAACGCAAAAAGGCAAAAACCCAAACGCAAACTATAAAACAAAAAACGCAGTACGCAAAAAAGAATACGCAAAACGCAACCTCTAAAACGCATATACGCAGAAATTCAACACGCAAAACGCAAAACGCAAAATGTAAAACATTTAACGCCAAAAGCATACTTCTTCTTCCTCGTTCGCCATCCCGTTAGATGAGCAGCCCGGTGTCCTCGATGAAGGCTGCCGTCCGTCGCAGCTCCTCCAGGGTGCCATACAGCTTGGCTTCCACTGCTGTCGGTGTTGGCCAGTACTTTCTCCTGGATGCTGCATACGTCGTACAGACTTGAAGGATGTGGTCAGTTGTCATTGGTCCCTCACTACAAGGGCACTCTCCACTCTGTCCAATGCCAAATTTTGTGTGCATGTGGTGGAGCAGGCGATTGTGTCCAGTCCTCAGGCGGAAGATCTTGACCTGTTCCCGTCGTCCCAGCAAATGGTATGTGTCTTCTGGGTTGTATTTGGGATGCAGGAGGCGCCATTTTCAAAAACGCCAAAACGCAAAATTCAAAACTGAAAAGGCAAAAAAAAAAAAAAAAAAAAGAAAAAAAAAAAAAAAACCGACACGCAAAATGCAAAACACAGTAAACACACAAGAAAAAGGCAAAGTGCAAAACACAAAAGAAATAACGGAAAAAGGAAAACAAAAACAAAATACGCAATACGGAAAAGGCGAAATGCAAAACGACTTAGCTGTAATTGAAGAACTCGGAAGTTTTCCAGTTAGCTTAATATTGTTATTATCCATCAGATAATAAAGTTTTGGTATCATATTTTAGAATCTGAAGACAACTCGCTTATCAAAATCATATACACTAGCATGTTAACCAACGGAAATCATCAAACACCTTGGTTTAAATTTGTCAAACAAATTCTCAGCCTAATGGGATTGAAGCATGTTTCTTGACCACATAACACAACTTGTTAATATTGAAAGTATGCTAGTTATTCCAAACATGCTTCAATCCCATTAGGCTGAGAATTTGTTTGACAAATCTTCGTTGTTTAACATGTTAGTGTATATGATTTTGATAAGCGAGTTGTCTTCAGATTCTAAAATATGGTACCAAAACTTTATTATCTGATGGATTATTGTTAAGCTAACTGGAAAACTTCCGAGTTCTCCAATTACAGCTAAGTTTATAGCTTTTTTGTGTACACCTACCATTTGCTTGAAGAACTTGTTGAGTATGTTCATGTGGTAAACTATTTGAAAGGTAATGATTAAATAAATTTTCTAAATTGAAATTATCATTTAATTTTAAGCAAAAAGGTAGTCATACATCCGCGCCATAGATTAATAATTGATGAAATAAGACTATCAAACAATTTAGAACAAATTGAAAATTAATATTTTGATTTTTAAACGCTACCTTGGTTACTTAAATGTTCCGCTGCGATGTCAAGTTTTCCTGATTTATGAAGTATTATTCCAGGATACTTGTATTGTTCTGCTGTTTCAATGAAATTTGTACCACATTTAAAAAATCAACGAGTTTTGGGTTCTGTTTTGGAAAATATTAGAAAATATTAGTATTTTCGTCTTTTCAATGTTAATTAGTAACCCCCACTCTTTACAATATAAATATAATTGGTGTAATTTTCCTAGTTTCAAACTAGTTTCAATGTTGCAAGGAGTACAAGATCGTCTGCATACAATAAAGCAGATATTCTTGTATTGCTCGAATGATCCAGTGATGGTGAATCTGGAATCTTGTTTGTTAGATCGTTTATAAACATATTAAATAATGCGTTTCCTTGCAAAATTCCTCTTCGTGCATATACTGAATAGCAGGCTCCGTTTTTACCAATTGCATTTGTGTGCATGTTTTTGACTAAATCAAACCATCTACACCGAATGCCAAATCTTTGTAATTAATAACCCTTCGTGGGAAATGTTATCAAATGCTTTCTGAAAACAAAAGCTTGTATATAATCTGCCGTTACGCGATTTTAATGTATGGTCTACTATATTTTTTAAGACAAAAGTATGATCTGCAGCTCTGTTTTTTTTTCTGAAACCTGCTTGTACATGAGACGCAGAACGCGTGCATGCGTGTATTTGTGTGTGTGTGTGTGTGTGTGTGTGTGTGTGTGTGGTGTGTGTGCGTGCGATTGCGTGTACGTATATGCGTGTGTGTGTTCGTGCCTGTCTCTGTGCATGCGTGCGTGCGTGCTTGCGTTTGTGCAAGACGCAAATTCATTCATAATGCAACGCAAAAAAGGGAAAATGTAAATTTGAAATGTTACACGCTTATGTCAAAGCAAAAGGGAAAGTTGGAAATGGCATACTGGAAAACACGAAATGCAAAAGGGAAACGAAAACAGCAAAATCAAAACCGCAATAGGAGAAAAACAAAATACGGAAGAAAGGAAAATGGAAATGCAAAAAAAAAAAAAAAAAAAAAAGAAAAACCAGAATACACAAAACTCACAATGCAGAAAAATGAAAGCGGAAAACGAAACATACAAGACGCAAAACACACACATTAAAAACACGTTTTGCATTATGTATTTTACAATTGCATGTTTTCTTTTACGCTTTGCTTATTGCGTATTTTGTTTTGCGCCTTGCGTTTTGCTTACTGATATTTTTTAATTATTTTCTTTTTGCCTTTTGTGTTTTCTGTTGTTGGTCTTTTAGTTTGCGTTTTTTCCTTTACGTGTTCCGTTTTCTGTTTAGCAATATATTTTTCTATCTTTTCCTATCCGTTTTGAGTCATGGGTTTTGTGTTCCATGTTTTGCATTTTGCTTCTTTTATTTTGTGTTCTGTGGATTGCGTTGACTGTTTTGGCCTTTGCATCATGATCTTTTTCTTTTGCTTCGCGTTTTTTTTTGTTTCCGGTTTTCCGTTTCCGCTTTGAATTTTCTGTTTTTCACATTCCGTTTTGGGTTTTTTTTGTTTTTTTTTCTTTGCGTTTTCTGCTTGACATTCTGCGTTTTGGGTTTCTACTTTGTGTTAATGCTTTAGATTTTGCATCTGGTGTTTTTTCTTTTGGGTATTGCGATTTTAGTTTTGTGGTTTTCCGTTTGCATTTTGTGTTTGGTGGTTTGCGTTTTGCGGTTCCTGTTTTGTGCTTGCACCTTACTTTTTCTTGCTTCGGCTGCTTTGAGAGTGCTATTGGATTCTTTTTTGCACCCTTGGTGGTGAGAACACCACAGTATTATGGGCTGTGGTGTGTCTCTATTTGACGCCAGGCGCGCAGACACAACCAGCCGTGTCTCCCTGATGAGTCCGACCCAGCGGACGAAAGGCCTCGGAGCAGGCAATACAAATATATCTGCCTTCAAAAGGATTGCGATGGTTCCCTTATGCAGCTAGTGAAGAGTTTTCATATCTGTAACATATTTTCTTAATTTCATGTTCCCAGTTTCTCCATCTTTAAATTCCGCCCTCCCCCCCCCCCCCCCCCCTCCCCCACTCCTCCCTAAGTCCAAATCTTTGCCAAGTCATTACTATGAAGATAGTTCAGTTGTTGGCCTGCGCTTGTTTTTTCCCCCACTATTAGATTGTTCGTCTATGTATTTGTCTGACTTTATTCAAGTTTAAAAGGCTGTGCCGGTCTTGAATACAAGTTACTCTGTGTTAGGTTTTCTTATGGGAGCAAAAAATACCCAACTTGTTTACTGTTTATCGTTTACTGTTCCTGCCTCATTTCATTTCCGATTTTGTTTTGATTAAATATTTGAGTCTGTCCGTCTTTGTTTGTGTCTTTTGTTTTTTTTGTCTCTGCTTTTGGGTGGATCCTCAGGCGTAGGCTCAAAAATTGTCCCTTACATTTTATACTATTTGCATAATGTCTCTAGTTTTTCAGCAACTTTTTTCCTCCCCACACTTTCGTTTAGTATCATTTACTACTCTTTGCTGGCTGCTTTGGGGGTGCTATTGGATTCTTTTTTGCACCCTTGGTGGTGAGAACACCGCAGTATTATGGACTGTGGTGTGTCTCTATTTGACGCCAGGCGCGCAGACACAACCAGCCGTGTCTCCCTGATGAGTCCGACCCAGCGGACGAAAGGCCTCGGAGCAGGCAATACAAATATATCTGCCTTCAAAAGGGATTGCGATGGTTCCCTTATGCAGCTAGTGAAGAGTTTTCATATCTGTAACATATTTTCTTAATTTCATGTTCCCAGTTTCTCCATCTTTAAATTCCGCCCTCCCCCCCCCCCCCCCCCCCCCCCCCCCCCACTCCTCCCTAAGTCCAAATCTTTGCCAAGTCATTACTATGAAGATAGTTCAGTTGTTGGCCTGCGCTTGTTTTTTTCCCCCACTATTAGATTGTTCGTCTATGTATTTGTCTGACTTTATTCAAGTTTAAAAGGCTGTGCCGGTCTTGAATACAAGTTACTCTGTGTTAGGTTTTCTTATGGGAGCAAAAAATACCCAACTTGTTTACTGTTTATCGTTTACTGTTCCCTGCCTCATTTCATTTCCGATTTTGTTTTGATTAAATTGAGGTTATTTGTATTTGTTTCTGTCCGTCTGTGTGTTTGTCTTTTGATCTCCCTTGCATCTTTGGGTGGATCCTCAGGCGTAGGCTCAAAAATTGTCCCTTACATTTTATACTATTTGCATAATGTCTCTAGTTTTTCAGCAACTTTTTTCCTCCCCACACTTTCGTTTAGTATCATTTACTACTCTTTGCTGGCTGCTTTGGGGGTGCTATTGGATTCTTTTTTGCACCCTTGGTGGTGAGAACACCACAGTATTATGGACTGTGGTGTTCTCTATTTGACGCCAGGCGCGCAGACACAACCAGCCGTGTCTCCCTGATGAGTCCGACCCAGCGGACGAAAGGCCTCGGAGCAGGCAATACAAATATATCTGCCTTCAAAAGGGATTGCGATGGTTCCCTTATGCAGCTAGTGAAGAGTTTTCATATCTGTAACATATTTTCTTAATTTCATGTTCCCAGTTTCTCCATCTTTAAATTCCGCCCTCCCCCCCCCCCCCCCCCCCCCCCTCCCCCACTCCTCCCTAAGTCCAAATCTTTGCCAAGTCATTACTATGAAGATAGTTCAGTTGTTGGCCTGCGCTTGTTTTTTCCCCCACTATTAGATTGTTCGTCTATGTATTTGTCTGACTTTATTCAAGTTTAAAAGGCTGTGCCGGTCTTGAATACAAGTTACTCTGTGTTAGGTTTTCTTATGGGAGCAAAAAATACCCAACTTGTTTACTGTTTATCGTTTACTGTTCCCTGCCTCATTTCATTTCCGATTTTGTTTTGATTAAATTGAGGTTATTTGTATTTGTTTCTGTCCGTCTGTGTGTTTGTCTTTTGATCTCCCTTGCATCTTTGGGTGGATCCTCAGGCGTAGGCTCAAAAATTGTCCCTTACATTTTATACTATTTGCATAATGTCTCTAGTTTTTCAGCAACTTTTTTCCTCCCCACACTTTCGTTTAGTATCATTTACTACTCTTTGCTGGCTGCTTTGGGGGTGCTATTGGATTCTTTTTTGCACCCTTGGTGGTGAGAACACCACAGTATTATGGACTGTGGTGTGTCTCTATTTGACGCCAGGCGCGCAGACACAACCAGCCGTGTCTCCCTGATGAGTCCGACCCAGCGGACGAAAGGCCTCGGAGCAGGCAATACAAATATATCTGCCTTCAAAAGGGATTGCGATGGTTCCCTTATGCAGCTAGTGAAGAGTTTTCATATCTGTAACATATTTTCTTAATTTCATGTTCCCAGTTTCTCCATCTTTAAATTCCGCCCCTCCTCCCCCCCCCCCCCCCCCCCTCTCCCCCTCCTCCCTAAGTCCAAATCTTTGCCAAGTCATTACTATGAAGATAGTTCAGTTGTTGGCCTGCGCTTGTTTTTTCCCCCACTATTAGATTGTTCGTCTATGTATTTGTCTGACTTTATTCAAGTTTAAAAGGCTGTGCCGGTCTTGAATACAAGTTACTCTGTGTTAGGTTTTCTTATGGGAGCAAAAAATACCCAACTTGTTTACTGTTTATCGTTTACTGTTCCCTGCCTCATTTCATTTCCGATTTTGTTTTGATTAAATTGAGGTTATTTGTATTTGTTTCTGTCCGTCTGTGTGTTTGTCTTTTGATCTCCCTTGCATCTTTGGGTGGATCCTCAGGCGTAGGCTCAAAAATTGTCCCTTACATTTTATACTATTTGCATAATGTCTCTAGTTTTTCAGCAACTTTTTTCCTCCCCACACTTTCGTTTAGTTTCATTTACTACTCTTTGCTGGCTATTGGATTCTTTTTTGCACCCTTGGTGGTGAGAACACCACAGTATTATGGACTGTGGTGTGTCTCTATTTGACGCCAGGCGCGCAGACACAACCAGCCGTGTCTCCCTGATGAGTCCGACCCAGCGGACGAAAGGCCTCGGAGCAGGCAATACAAATATATCTGCCTTCAAAAGGGATTGCGATGGTTCCCTTATGCAGCTAGTGAAGAGTTTTCATATCTGTAACATATTTTCTTAATTTCATGTTCCCAGTTTCTCCATCTTTAAATTCCGCCCTCCCCCCCCCCCCCCCCCCCCCCCCCCCCCACTCCTCCCTAAGTCCAAATCTTTGCCAAGTCATTACTATGAAGATAGTTCAGTTGTTGGCCTGCGCTTGTTTTTTCCCCCACTATTAGATTGTTCGTCTATGTATTTGTCTGACTTTATTCAAGTTTAAAAGGCTGTGCCGGTCTTGAATACAAGTTACTCTGTGTTAGGTTTTCTCTGTTTATCGGTTTTTAGTTTTGCGTGTTTGAGTTTTTTTTTTTTGTTTTGTTTTTTTCTTCCCCCTTTTACCATTTTGCATTTTGTGTCATTTGTTTTGTGTTTTCCGCTTTGCCCTTTTGTTTTTTGTGCATTGAGTTGCATTTCGCGTTTTGTGTTTTGCATTATGCGTTTTACATTTCTGCGTTAAGCATGCTGTGTTTTGCTTTCTGCGTTTTTTTTTTTTTTTTTTTTTTTTTTCCGTTTTTTGTTTTTTGGTTTGCTTTTTGTGTATATCAAATTTTCTTTTGCCTTTTTTGAGTTTTACAGTTTTTGTTTTGCGATTTGCTCTTTTCGTTTTGCGTTTTGTTTGCTATTTTATGTTCTGCCGTTTTTTCTTTGTATATTTCTTTGTTGTCCGTTCTATTTTTTTAGTTTTGCGGTTTTTGGTTTCAGGTTTTCGTTTTTCTGTTGTTGTTTTTTTCCGTATTACATATTACGTTATTTGTTTTGCATTATGCATTCTGCGTTTTGTGACGTTGGGTAAGGGAACGCACGTTTTGGGTTTTCCACTCTTCTATTAGCGTTTTGCGCGTTGCGTTTTGCGTTTTGCATCTTGTGCCTTTTGCGTTTTGCGTTCTCCGTTTTGCTCTATCCATTTTTTGTTTTCCATTTTGCTTTTTTTGTTTTGCGCTTTGCATTGTGTGTTTTCCATTTTATTTTTTTTACTTTTGCCTTTTCCGTTTTGACCTTTTTTTCTTTTTTTTTCCCCCTTGTTTTTTTGTTAACCTTTTGTGTTTTCCCTTTCGCGTTTCCGCTTTGCTTTTTATTTTTTTTTGCGTTTTGCCTTTCGTGTTTTGCGTTTTGCGTTTGCGCTTTGTGATACGATTTTTTGTTTTGCATTTCGCGTTTTTTTTTTTTTGCGCTTTCTAATTTGCATCCCGGTTTCATTGCCTTTCCGAGTTTTCTAATTTGCGCCCTTTGTTTGGAGTTTTACGTTTTGTATTGCGTTTTCGTGTTTTCTTTTACTTTTTCCATTTTGTTTTTCGTTTTCCTTTTTTTTTTTTGCTTGGCGTTTTGCGATCTCCGCTTTGCGCCTTCCGTTTTGTGTGTGTGTGTGTGTGTTTTGAAAATCTTTTGTCCTTTCCACTTCTTGCAGCATTTTGCGCTTTGAGTTGTTTTGAGTTTTGAGTGATCTTGATTTCCGTTTTACGTTTTTCTGTTTTTTTTTGTGTGTGTGCGCGTGCGTGCGTGCGTGCGTGCGTGCGTGCGTGCGTGCGTGCGTGCGTGCGTGCGTGCGTGCGTGCGTGCGTGCGTGCGTGCGTGCGTGCGTGCGTGCGTGCGTGCGTGCGAACATACGTCCGTCTGTGTGTGTTTGCGTGTGCGCGTGTATTTGCGTGTGTGCGTGCGTGTGCTTGCGTTCGCGTATATGCTGTGTGTGTGTGTGTGTGTGTGTGTGTGTGTGTGTGTGTGTGTGTGTGTGTGTGTGTGTGTTGTGTGTGTGTGTGTGTGGTGTGTGTGTGTGTGTGTGTGTGTGTGTGTGTGTGTGTGTGTGTCTGTTTATGTGTGTGTATTCGTGGGAATGTGCCTGCGTATGTGTGTGTGCGTGTGCGTGCGTGAGTGCATGAATCTTGAATCACACACACACATTCATCCATGCGCACGGAAGACGACGCACGCACGTTCAAATTAACGCAAGCAACACACACGCACGCACACACAAGCAGACGCACCTGCAGGCACGCACAAACGCACGCATACACACTGTATGAACACAGGCATAACATGCGTAAGCATCCATTCACGCAAACTTACTCGTAAGTACGCACGCACACACGCACGCACGCACACACGCACGCACCCACACACATTAGCACACACAACACAGACACAAACGCACGCACGAACATACGCAAGGACACGTACGCAGACACGCACAGACTCACGGACGCACACACACACACACACACACACACACACACACACACACACACACACACACACACACACACACACACACACACACACACACAAACTCAATTTCTGATGATTTATTTCTCGATTTCGTGTTAATGAAAATAAGGTCGAAAACAATTGCTTATGCTACTGCGAATAAAAGAAAGAGTAATGAAGAGGAAAAAAAAAATACGCACATACACACATACACACACACACACACAACACACACACACACACACACACACACACACACACACGCACACACACACACGCACACACACGAACGGACACACGCACAAACACACACACACATGCACGATCGCAACTCTGCTCTCGCTCGCAGGCACGCACCCACAAATGATTCCACGCACAGAAACACGCACACACACGCACGGAGCCACACACCCTCACTCGGAAGCACGCACGCAGAGAGACAAATGAAATCAATACTTTGATTGAAAACGTTAAAGAAGAATACGCTATAAATACAGAAAATATTAATGAAACAGACGACAAATTACAATTCTCAATTTCTGATGATTTATTTCTCGATTTCGTGTTAATGAAAATAAGGTCGAAAACAATTGCTTATGCTACTGCGAATAAAAGAAAGAGTAATGAAGAGGAAAAACAATTAGAACAAGACATTATTAAGTTAGAAAAAAAGAAGAAATGTAAACTGAAGATGATATCAGAGTCATTAACGAGAAAAAAGAACGACTGTCGGATATCAGAGGAAAACGAGTTAAGATCACGCGCTAGATGGATAGCAGATGGAGAGAAGATTAGTAGTTATTTTTGTAATCTCGAAAAACGGCATTACATCGGTAAAAACATGGCTAGACTAATTGATAAACAAGATAATCAAGAAGACAAACTGAAAGAAGTATATAGTTTCTATAAAACATTATGCACAGAAAATGCTGTAGAAAATTGTGATATAAAAGATTTGGTGAAACAGAAGCAGTGGACATTGGAGGAAGCGACATATGTCTTAAAGACAATAAAAAATAATAAAAGCCCCGGTTCCGATGGTTTCACTATTGAATTCTTTAAAGTCTTTTGGAAACAGATTGGTGTATTTGTCGTTAGAGCTTTAAATGCAAGTTTCAAGAAAGGAGAACTGTCATGTGTACAAAGAGAGGGAATCATTACATGTATACCAAAAGGTGATAAATCCAGAAAGTACATAAAAAACTGGAGACCCATTTCTCTGTTAAATGTCGTTTATAACATAGGATCCTCTTGCATTGCCAACAGAATAAAATCTGTGTTGCTAAAATCATAAATGAAGATCAGACCGGATTTATTAGAAATAGATACATCGGCGACAATATAAGATTGATAT
>CM065715.1:54681012-54701012 GCA_033310375.1 Conus canariensis | reverse complement strand
CTCAGTACGCAACTCAGTACCAAAACTCAGTACGGAAAAGGAAAATCGCAAAGCGGAAAACAAAAGTGCAAAACGGAGTACACAAACCAAATACCACAAAAGGCACGTTGAAAAGCACAAAACAAAAATGTAAAACGTAAAACAAGCAAAACGCAAAACTCAAGATGTAAAAGATCCTTTTCATTTCTTTTACGTTTTCCGCTTTCCATTTTGACTAAAACGTAAAAGACAAAACGAAAAACAAAAAAAGCAGAACCCAAAATGCAAAACTTGAAACAAAAAAGTAAAACCCAAACCCTTCAAACACAAAGCAGAAAAAGCAAAACATGAAAGCAAAAACCCAAAACGCCAAACAAACAAATGAAAACAAAAACACAAAACAAAAAACCCAAATCAAAAAATGCAAAACTCAAACGGAAAGCCCCCCCACCTCCCCTTCCCCCCCTCTGCACTCTCACCTTACCCTCCCCCCCGAACAGTGAGACAACCAAAACGAAAAACACTAATTACAAAAGAAAAACTAGGCAGAAACCGCATTAGAAAAATAAACAAAAACCGAAAGTACACAATGCATACTGTAAAATGCAAAACAAATAGCGCATGACATAATCAACGCAATCCGCGGAACACAAAATAAAAGACGCAAACCCCTATGTTAACGACCAATCTGTCGCCCCTGCCCAATTTGTCGCCAGCCACATATTGGGCCAATTTGTCGCCCAGGCGACAGATTGGTCCTCAGACCATTCTAAATTTTTGAGGGCGACAGATTGGGTCGCACTTCACTGTCCAATCTGTCGCCCCTTGGCCAATTTGTCGCCAACTCACCTTGCTCTCAATAAGTTGATGTTGGGCCACAGTTTCTCTCATTCCCACACTTTCTCTCACTTAAGAAGAAAGTGCGGGATTGAAAGTATGGTCCTTCCTCTTTCACACTTTGTCCCATGAGGGCGCCCCCACACTTTCACCAATTGTGAGAGAAAGTGTGGGAAGTGCCCCATATTTTTTATTTGTTTATTTATTTTCAATTGTGTTATTAGTTTCTTGTCTGTCCTTAACATCAAACTAAGAGCCAAATGGAATGAAACAGGAGTTTATTGTTGTTTTTCTATTGAATGGTCACATTGAGAAATCTTCAGAGTGCAGAAAAATCAAACATGCAAGTGTCAAGTAGTAATCAACTAGTTATCAAATCCAAGTAATATAATTTAATTCACGCTGGAAAGTAGGCAAACACACAAAAAGTGTTGCTTAAGTTATTTTGGTAAGTTTATATGGACACTCTCCCTATCGAATGACCACGAAGTAGTTCAGTTCATTGTAAAATCCAAATGTTCACTACTTAGGCTGCGTATGCTCTAATTTTATAATATTCACAACCTAGATAACTACTGGTCAGTGCCAAAACTAGTGGTCAGCTTCATGAAAATTTCACTATTTCACTGCATATATTCAGTGTTATAAACGCTTCTGTACAATATAGATGTCCGGTGGTCAACAAGATTGACCAGTGGTCAGTTTCATGTAAATTTAATATTTTCCTGAGTTCACTCCATATTGATATGTTTAATGCTTTCTTTTTTAATGTAGAAGACCAGTGGTCTTCAAGAAAGACTAGTGGTCAGTTTTATGTCAATTTCATATTTTCACTATCTCCTTCTGTATTAATGTGTATACGCTTCTTAAAACGTAGTATGACTAGTGGTTAGCAACAATAACCAGTGACCAGTTTGGAAAACGTAATTGCTTACTGTTTATTATATGAATATATCTGTGCTTCTTGCAATTTAGATGACCAGTGGTCAGTGACAATGACCAGTGATCAGTTTGATGCCAATTCCATATTTAAAAAAAAAGTTTGACAGACAGAATGTAGTATGGGCGTTTCTCTGCTCCTTACAACGCAGATGATCAGTTTTCATTGTGATGTAAATTCCATGTTTTCTCTGATTGCATGTTATTGTGTGATGAGCATTTTTTTTCCCTACCTTTCATGACGTAGATGACCTGTGGTCACTTTGATGCAGTATATATCTATATATATTTTTTTTAATATGTAGGTTTATACGATTCTGTATCAAAGAGATCATGAACACCACTGAAGTGACCATGTACCCGGTTAACTGAAAGAGCGTAATGACTTTTAAATATCCCAATTTAAAATTATCCGCGTGTTGAGTTAATCTAAATTTTTGCCCAATGTAAAACAAACTCATAATAAACTTAACAAATTGAAATTAACTGAGCAAAACAAGGACTGGTGCCAACTTTATTCAAGTTCAAAAGGCTATGCCGATCTTGAATAAGTTACTGTGTGCTGGGTTTTCTTATGGGAGCAAAAGTTACACACACACACGCAAACACGCTCGCAGGCACACGTACGCACACCCACGGATTCGCACGCACGTTCGCTCGCACGAATGCATGCACGCACACATGCACGTACACACTCACGCACACACAAACGCACACATGAAGACGCACACACGCACACACGGTTGATCGCAGTCACGCATCCACGCACACACACATGCACGGACGCCCACGCACGCATACACGGACACACGCATGCACGCACGCACGCACAAACATATACCTACACACACATGCATACACATTCACACACACACACACACACACACACACACACACACACACACACACACACACACACACACACACACACACACACACACACACACACACACACACACACACACACACACACAAACTCACACTCAAACGAACGCACGCGCGACCCCGCACGCAAGCACCCAAATACACACGCACGTACCCACGCATGCACACGGGCAAGCACGCAAGGACGCACGATTGGAAGCACGTACACACGCATGCACGCACATGGGCACACAGGTACACCCATGCAAGCACGCATGCATACACACGCACACGCACACGCACACACGCGGACACGCACGAACGCACGCACGCACGCACGAACGCACGCAAGCACAAACCGACGCACACATACACGAACACACAGAGACACACACACACACACACACACACACACACACACACACACACACACACACACACACACACACACCACACACAAACACGATCACACGCACACAGGCACACTCACACGCACGCACACAAGTACAAACGCACACACGCGCACACGCATTCACGCATGCACAAGCACACGGACGCATGCACACACAAGCAAGTACACGGACACACGCACGTACGTATGAATGCACACACGCACACAAATAGCCACACACACAGACACGCACAACCCAAACGCACAGGCACGCACGCACACACGTTCACAAGCACTCACACACACACTCGATCATACGCACATGCACAAGCACACGTATACACGCAGGCACACACGCACACACGAACACACACATCCATGCTCACGCATGTACGCACTCACGCACGCACACGCACATGTACGCACGCAAACACACAAACACACAGATACGCACGCACGCACTCACACTTGCACACATCCAAACACGCACGCAAGCACACACACACACACACACAACACACACACACACACACACACACACACACACACACACACACACACACACACACACACACACACACACACACTAATTCACACGTAATACTCACTCACGCACACACGCACTCACAAATACGGACAGGCATGGACGTATGCACGCACGCACATGCACACAAGCAGAGACGGATGCTTGCACGCACGGAAGCACACGAACACACACACACACACACACACCCATGCACACGTACATATGCACTGACACACGCAAGGACGCGCACGCACGCACACACGCACACACGCACGCACATATGCATACGCACACACACACACACACACACACACACACACACACACACACACACACACACACACACTCACACAAACACAAAAATACACCCACGTGCGCGCGCACGAACTCACGCAACCGCACGCAGGGACCCATGCGCGAAGACACGCAAACATGCACGCATGCGCGCAAGCACGAACCCACAAACGCATGTACGCACATAGCACACACGCTGTCAAGGGTATTAGGAGTGACACCCTCACCGTACTTACTTGGAATCATTAATCGATACAGGCTCACTCAATTTATTAATGAACCCACAAGGATTACAGAGTCGAGTGCAACGTGTTTGGATCTGGTTCTCACACAATGCCCTAACATTGTAACATCCACTGACGTTTTGCTAGCTATTTGCAGTGATCATAGTGTTCCTTGCGCCATGATTAGACATACTGTGGTCAAGAACCAGCTATTTAAAAGGACCATACTTAATTATAGAAAGCTAAATGCAGATCGCTTTTGTGACCTGTTAGGCACTGTAAACTGGGACGACGTTACTCACAACAGATCAGTAGATCAAAGTGCTGAAAAAAGCGAAACTATGCATGCCGTCTAAAGTTATAACTGTACGTCCTGACGACGTCCCCTGGATGACTGATGAAATAAGACTATTAATAGAGGAGCGTAAAACAATACACAGTATAGCTAAACGTACCAATGATCCAGAAGATTGGTGCAGGTTTCGTCGATTTCGGAATTATGTGACATCAAGCGAAAGACAAGACAACTTGACTATGTTGCTGAATTAGACAATAAGGTTTCTAACTCTACAAATTTTGGTAAAAAAGAATGGTGGCACCTGGTAAAATCTTTTTTAAAAAAGAAAGGCATTGACTCGAACCAAATACCTCCAATTGTTTGTAATGGCATTGTAAACTATAGCAATACGGGCAAAGCGAACGCTTTTAATAAATATTTCATTGCTCAGTCCACTTTGGAAAATGATGATGATGTACCAGATGTACCATTCATAGTTCCAGAAATTACAGACATTTCTTTGACAGCTACTAATGTTAAGGATGTCATCTTGAATCTGAACAAAAATAAAGCAGTAGGACCTGATTTGGTTCACAACAGGTTGTTGATTGCATCTCTTCCAGTTATACTGGATCCTTTGACTACCATTTTTAACAGAAGTATGATTGAAGCAAAGTTTCCAAACGTCTGGAAAACAGCCCATGTAAGTCCACTACATAAAAAAGAATCGAAGGAACTTTGTAACAACTATCGTCCAGTCTCTTTGCTCAGCTGTGTTGGAAAGGTTCTGGAAAGATGTATCCACAAGCAAGTTTTCGATTTTTTATTGTCAAATGATATCATTTCACCTTCCCAATCCGGATTTATCCCTGGTGATTCCACAGTCAATCAGTTATTATGTATCTATAACGATTTATGTTCCTCATTTGATAGTGGAATCACAACGCAAGCTGTGTACTTCGATAGTTCTAAAGCTTTTGACCGTGTCTGGCATAGAGGTCTCATCCGTAAACTTGAAGGCAATGGCATACGGAGGGACGTTGTTAGCATGGTTCACCGATTATCTCTCTGATCGCATGCAGGCAGTTGTAATCAAGGGTGACCAATCAGACTATGTCAGAATCCCTGCAGGAGTTCCCCAAGGCTTGGACCTCTCTTATTTCTTATTTACATTAACATTACAGACGGTATAAGATCTAAAGTTAAACTTTTTGCGGATGATACCAGCATGTCCCTCTCACTTAATGATCCTACTATTCGCACAAAAATAATCAATTCTGATCTACAAAAGATACATCTTTGGGCGCAGCGCTGGAAAATAAAATTCAGTGAAGACAAAACAGAATTACTTAATTTTTACGGGGCAATCATCTAGTTTTACCCCTCATATTTGGACAAACGTATCTTCAAGGCATCTAGGTTTTATACTTCAAAATAATTGCAAGTGGGATGAACATATTAATGGTATACGAAACAAAATAACTATGCTGCTTTCCTGTATGAAAAGTTTTAAATATAGATTTAGTAGGAGAGCCTTAGAAATCATGTATAAATCTTTCGTATTACCTAATTGGGACAACTGCTCCGAAATGCAATCCAATTCTCTTAAAAACTTACACTTAGAAGCTATAAGAACAATTATTGGAGCTGTTCGTGGAACAAGTCATCAAAAATTATATGAAGAATCTGGATTTTGCTCACTCAAGGAAAGGAGGAAAAGACAAAATTATATATTATTATAAAATGATAAATGGCTTGTGTCCGGATTATTTACTTGATCTTCTACCTGGTCTTGTTTCGGACAGGAATCCTTATCACAGGAAAAGACCGTTAGAGCGAACAACTCCAAAATGCAACACTGAGATATATTGGAAATCCTTCATTCCTTCAAATGGAATAGTCTCCCCGATCATATTAAAACCAGTCCATCTTTAAGCGTAGTCAAGCATCATTTATCGGCTGATGATCCTGTCATACCACCGTACTTTTACCTTGGCGAGAGAAAAAACCAAATCATGCATTGCCGTCTTCGTCTTGGAATCAGTGATCTGAGTTATGACATGTTCAACCGTCATCTAATTAACGACCCACTGTGTGAGTGTGGCAATGGGGAGGAAACAGCTCAGCACTATTTTCTGTTGTGTCCTCGTTTTAATGAAACCCGCGCAAATACTATTTCCGATCTCCCATCACACTACAGAAATGTTCGAACTCTGTTAAAAGGTGACCGTAATCTGCAGATAGATACCAATATATTGATATTTGAAGCTGTTCATAAGTTTATCTCTGGAAGCAACCGGTTTTAGATATATTGCCTTTTGGAGGTTTCAGGTATGACAAAAGAAGATTGTTCTAAAAATCTTGCCAGTATTTCAAATTGTGATGATAACAAATTACTGTGCCTGGCGAGGAACGATCTCCTTATAAAAGGTATGAGAGTGCGCGATGTCTGTGTTCGCATGTGTGACACCAACCCCTTCATACTCAAAGATGACACAGGCGAAGAAAAGCCGTCGACCAAACTGTGGATCGATGAGATCCCTATCTCCGTTGCCGATTCGGAGATCGAACACACGCTGACAAAGCTAGGGTGCGAGTTGCGGTCCGCAATCAAATCTGAAAGAGCTCGTGATGCCGATCGTAAACTGACCCGTTTCCTGACTGGGCGTAGGTTTGTATTTATCACAACTCCGCAAAAACCGTTGGAAAAAACAGCGAAGGTGAGCTTTTTCACCGCAAAATTATTTCACAAAGAACAAAAATTAAACAGAGCCCCTCCAGTGTGTTCCATTTGCCTTCAGTCCGGCCATCACCGTTCTTCCTGTGACAAGGAAGTAGTGTGCAGGACCTGCAAGCAGCCAGGTCACAAGAGAGGCGATCCAGCCTGCACCATGTCTCCTCACGCCCCTCCTCCCAATCCGTCTCCTCCCGCCCCTCCACCCAGTGCGTCTCCCCCCGCCCCTCCATCCAGTCCGTCTGCCAGTCAGCAGCGTCCCGGTAGGGAGAGTCAGGTTACTGGGGTAAATCGATCTGACAAAGAGAAAACAGAAAAGTCAACAAAAGTAAATACCCAGAAAGATGTCCGAAAACACCCCCCAGCACCCAAGGATAACAGAGGTCAAACCACTTTGGGTCAGGCTTTCGAGACCGATCGATATCGGAGCAGATCGGAGACACCAAAGCGCCAGCAAGATGGTGATTCAGACAGCCCTCGCCAGGCACCAGGTAAGCAGGCTCGACGCGACAAAAGCGATACGTCTAATCCCGCCGACGCCGCCGTTGAGGATGATGACGACGAAGTTGTGTCTGTCTGGTACTGATGTTCCCTACGACCTTGGCATTGTTTGCGGACTATGATTATGGCTCAGATGTGGTATTGCGTTATATTTTTGTTGTATAATGGCTTCTTTAAAAATATTGTCATGGACTGAGAACTAAAACAAAAAGGAATTCTCTATACAGATATTTTAGACAGAATAAAATTGACATTGCTTGTATTCAAGAATCTTATATTACTCAAAATGTATTTGATGTATGGAAAAGAGAATGGAGTGGTGAAATGGTATACCATGAAGGTACTAGTCATAGTAAAGGACAACTAATCTTAATTAAAAAGAACTTTCCGTTTACGTGGTCTGTAGAAAATCTATCATCATAATTATCATAATTACAATAAGGGTAAAAAGAGATTCCAGTGAATTGTGTATTTTTAATGTCTATGCTCCAAACTCTTCAGCAGAACAGACCATCTTTCTGAAAGAGTTAGAAAAAACAGTTAATGAAACTGACTGTCAAAACAAAATTGTTTGTGGTGATTTTAACTGTGTTCTGAATAATGAACTGGATTTTATTAGTGGTGAACCTCACCCTACATATATGGTTAAAAAGTTTAATAAGTTTGTAGAAAGCGTAGGACTTACAGACACTTGGCGCCTATTTAACCCTGATGGTAAAGAATACAGTTGGTCTCGGAAAACGAAGGAATTCAAAGCCAGAAGATTAGACTACTGTTTTTCTTGTGACAGTACCATTGAAGACATGCTGGAATGTTATATGTATTCACTCCCTTCTTCCGACCACAGAGGCGTCTATATTCACATGAAAGGCCATAACCAGGAAAGAGGGTCAGGATTTTGGAAATTTAACAATGCCTTACTAAAGAACCAAGCATTTGTTGATAAAACTAATTTGATGATTGATGATTTCCTAAATAATACCACCGAAGTACGCCCGGACATGAAATGGGAACTCTTGAAACTAAGTTTAAAAGATGAATCCATACAACATAGTAAAATGATAGCAGTCAAAAAGAGGAATGAACTTATAAGTTTACAGAGCAAATTTAACGAGTTTGACTCAATTCTCGCAACAGATCCGCAAAATGAAGATATATTTAGAAGTAGAGAATCTACTCGTTTAAAGCTAGAACTAGCACAGAAGGAAAAGGCTCAAAGTGCCCAAACTAGAGCAAGAATAAAGTGGATAGAAGAAGGCGAAAAAAACACAAGATTTTTTCTCAACTTGGAAAAATCACAGGCAAATGCTAAACTTTTACCTAAACTAGAACTTGAAGACGGCACGACCCTAACTGATCAGTTTGATATCTTGAAGACACAAAAGGAATACTTTGAAAATTTATATAAAAATTCGTCATCCGAAACAACAGAAGAAAACGTTAATGCTTTTTTGGAGGATTGTGTAACTCCGCAACTTTCATCAGATCAAAAGATACAATGTGAAGGGCTCATTACTTTAAATGAAGCCACTCTAGCATTAAAAGATATGAAAAATGGTTCAGCTCCAGGTTTAGATGGACTTACCACAGAGTTCATTAAATTCTTTTGGTTAAAATTAAAGCAGGTCATTGTTGTTTCTTTTAATTTCGCTTTCACACATGGAAATCTTTCATACACACAAACATCTGCTGTCATAACCTTAATACACAAAGGCAAAGATCTTCCTAAAACTAATTTAAATAACTGGAGACCGATCTCACTTACAAATTCGGATTATAAATTGTTGGCAAAATGTTTAGCAATAAGACTCTCAAAGGTTATCCCCACGATAATAAATGAAGATCAAGTGGGCTATGTTAAAGGTAGAAGCGTCTCTTCCACTTTAAGGAACATCGACGACGTTATTGAATACTCACGTCTGTCGGAACACCCTGGACTTGTCCTTGCCTTGGACTTTCAGAAAGCATTTGACAATATATCTAAGCAATTTTTGATTACTTCCTTTAAAAGATTTGGATTTGGTGATAGTTTCGTGAATTGGGTAAAGGTTATCTTGGCAAATTCAAAAAGTTGCATCAGTTATAATGGTTGGCTCTCCGATAACTTCGAGATGAACTGTAGTGTGAGACAAGGATGCCCATTTTCCCCCCTAGCCTTTATAGTTGCCATTGAGCTTTTAGCAATAAAGATAAGGCAAAATAAAGATATTAAAGGCATTCAAATCGGAAAGAAAAAAACTAGGAAATGGTCTGGAAAAAATTATGAAAATTCTTATGTATGCAGATGATGTAACGCTCTTATTACGGGATAAAGCTGATGTTCAACTGGTTTTACAGATACTTCATGAATTCGCAGTAGTTTCCAAACTGATTATTAACAAATCGAAATCACAAGTCATGTGGATTGGCTCATACAGGCACAGAAAAGAGCAAGGGCTTGGTCTTCGATGGGTAAATGAAATGAAAATTTTGGGTATATATTTCAACAACAAATGTTGTGCATCACGTTTACATATAAACTGGACACCTAGGATTAAAAAGGTCAAGGAAATAATACGTTCATGGCAAACGAGAAATTTAGGGTTACTTGGTAAAATATGTGTAATAAGATCTTTTCTATTATCTCAATTTGTTTTTGTAATGCAGTCAATCTCAATCCCCGAAAATATTCTGAATGAACTCAACACGCTGTTTTTTCGGTTTTTGTGGCGTAAAAGAGATTGCAACAAAAAAGCTTATGAAAAAGTCAAACGTTGTGTCATTACTAGTGAGATTGAAAATGGGGGAATGAAAATGATAGATTTGAAATTGATGCAAAAATCATTTCTGTGTGAATGGTTTGACAAATTGTCCAAAGCATCTGATATTTGTAAATGGTCTTGGATACCCAGAGAATATTTCTCTATCTTTGGTCTAGCCTGCTTCACTTCCACACTGGGAGCGTCTAGTTTTAAAGGGTTAGAAACAATTAATGCTGTGTTTTGGAAAGATGTTGCCACTGTTTGGCTAGATAACAACAAAAAACACACTGCACTAAATACAAAAATGGAATGCCTGTGGAACAACGCTCATATCCTATATCAAAATAAAGTTGTCTTTTTTAAACAATGGGCTATGCAAGGTGTTACATACGTGCATGATTTACTAATCAATGAAAAGATTCTAACATATGATGAATTGAAACAAATCTTAAAGCCATCGCCATCCCTCTTTTTGGAATATCATGTTGTATATTCTGCACTGTCATCTTTCTTGAGTACTCGATCAGACTTAGACACTAGCAACATTTTTGAGATCACTCCACTTTTATTTAATAATTCTGCAATGACAAAAGTAAAAATGTTTTACAACTTCTTTCAAGAAAAACGATACACAGAGCCATGTTGTGTTAGATTTTGGCGACATAAGTTCAACATTACCATTACTAAACAACACTGGTCCCTCACAAATTCAATAACTAAAGAAAGCAGAATCAGAGAATTACAATGGAAAATTCTCCACAACATTTATCCAACTGTTATGTAAAATGTGTATTGCAGAAAATAATAAATGCCCATACTGTGTAAATGAAGTGGACTATGTTGAGCATTTTTTTTGTTAATTGTAAGCAAATTGCATGTGTTTGGAATGGTGTAAAAGATGTATTCTTTCGAAAATATTACAAGAAAGTGAATTTTAATGAAATGAATATTCTTTTGGGAATTGTGGATAATGCACAACTTTCAGGTGAAGAGAAAAGGTATGTTAATCATTTAATATTAATTGCAAAAATGTGCATTGGGAAGTATAGATATGGTAAACCATTATATCTTAAGACTATGCTTGAAAAAGAATTGTCACTTAGAAAGCTCTCTCTCTCTCCCTCTCTCTCTCTCTCTCTTCCCTCTCTCTCTCTCTCTCCCCCCTCTCTCTATTTCTCTCTCTCTCTCTCTCCCTCTCTCTCTCCCCCCCCTCTCTCTCTCTCTCTCCCTCTCTCTCTCTCTCTCTCTCTCTCCACAGCAGAGAGAATGCATCAGTACACTACACATGAGTACAAAAAATAAACCCAGACAATATGTATCAAGCGCCAAAAAATTAAAACCAGCAAGATATTGTCCATTTGTGAAAGAACATACAGATTTGCATGGAGAGTGAGTGTCGTTTTTCTTCTTCCGTTCGGCCTATGAAGAGAGGCATGTCGTAGCACCCAACAAAAAAAAAAAAAGAAAAAAAAAAGATGGTGCTCCATGACCTGCATGCTACTGAGGCAAAAAAAAAAAAAAAAAAAAAAAAAAAAGGACGTTTGCTCCCATGATGAAATACACGTTCATAGGTCAAAAAAAAAAAAAAAAAAAAGAGAGAAAAAAAATAAAGGAATGATATGACTGAATGAGCAATCCATCTCTTCGGAAAAGAAAGAGATCATCTTTAACGATTTAGAGACAAATAATCCAACGACTGTCCAGCGGCTGTGCTGTAGTGGTAGTGTCACAGATTTTCTGATAAGAAAATGATGGTTCGAACCAAAAAAAAAAAAAAAAAAAACTATGCTGCTTTCCTGTATGAAAAGTTTTAAATATAGATTTAGTAGGAGAGCCTTAGAAATCATGTATAAATCTTTCGTATTACCTAATTTTAAATATGCAGATGTTGTGTGGGACAACTGTTCCGAAATGCAATCCAATTCTCTTGAAAACTTACACTTAGAAGCTATAAGAACAATTATTGGAGCTGTTCGTGGAACAAGTCATCAAAAATCATATGAAGAATCTGGATTTTGCTCACTCAAGGAAAGGAGGAAAAGACAAAATTATATATTATTATAAAATGATAAATGGCTTGTGTCCGGATTATTTACTTGATCTTCTACCTGGTCTTGTTTCGGACAGGAATCCTTATCACAGGAGAAGACCGTTAGAGCGTACAACTCCAAAATGCAACACTGAGATATATTGGAAATCCTTCATTCCTTCAACTACATCTTTATTGAATAGTCTCCCCGATCATATTAAAACCAGTCCATCTTTAAGCGTAGTCAAGCATCATTTATCGGCTGATGATCCTGTCATACCACCATACACCTTGGCGAGAGAAAAAACCAAATCATTCATTGCCGTCTTCGTCATGGAATCAGTGATCTGAGTTATGACATGTTCAACCGTCATCTAATTAACGACCCACTGTGTGAGTGTGGCAATGGGGAGGAAACAGCTCAGCACTATTTTCTGTTGTGTCCTCGTTTTAATGAAACCCGCGCAAATACTATTTCCGATCTCCCATCACACTACAGAAATGTTCGAACTCTGTTAAAAGGTGACCGTAATCTGCAGATAGATACCAATATATTGATATTTGAAGCTGTTCATAAGTTTATCTCTGGAAGCAACCGGTTTTAGATATATTGCCTTTTGGAGGTTTCAGGTATGACAAAAGAAGATTGTTCTAAAAATGTTGCCATTATTTCAAATTGTGATGATAACAAATTACTGTGCCTGTGGTGTGTTTCTCATCGTCTCTCTTCATTGATCTCCGTCTCTTTCTTTCTTTTTTTCTTTAAATTATTTTCTCTCTTTCCGGGAAAGGGTGGGGGGCGGGGGTGTTCTCTTTTTGTATTCTTCATGCGATTTATAAACTTTAAACTGTCAATTGTTTTCATATAAATAATGTAATATTTGTTACTGTAGCCGCCAGGTAAATTATTTGTGTATTGTCATTTTGCAGAGCACACTATAAGCGTTCAGCTTGTTGCTGCTCACTTTGTATTGTGTAAACATTGTACTTACCTGTGATTAAAGATTTGTTTAAACCACACGCAAACACGCTCACAGGCACACGTACGCACACGCACGGATTCGCACGCACGTTCGCTCGCACGAACGCATGCACGCACACACGCACGTACACACTCACGCACGCACAAACGCACACACGAAGACGCACACACGCACACACGGTTGATAGCAGTCACGCATGCACGCACTCACACATGCACGGACGCCCACGCACGCATACACGGACACACGCATGCACGCACGCACGCACAAACATATACCTACATGCACACACATTCACACACACATACACACACCCACACACCCACACACCTACACACACACACACACACACACACACACACACACACACACACACACACACACACACACACACACACACACAACAACACAAACGCACACTCAAACGAACGCACGCAAGCACCCAAATACACACGCACGTACCCACGCATGCACACGGGCAAGCACGCAAGGACGCACGATTGGAAGCACGTACACACGCATGCACATACGGACACACGCATGCACGCACATGGGCACACATGCATACACACGCACGTACACAGACAGCTGCATGCACGCACACACGCGTCCACGCACGAACGCACGCACGCACGCACGAACGCACGCAAGCACAAACCGACGCACACATACACGAACACACAGAGACACACACAGACACACACAGACACACACACACACGCACACAAACACACTCAAACAAACACACGCACACACGGACCCATGCACGCACGCACGTATACAAACATGTGCGGACGAGGACGCACGCACGGACGCACGCACGCACGCAGACACACACACACAGACACACACACACACACACACACACACACACACACACACACACACACACATGCGCGCACCACACACGTACACACGAACAAACGCACACAGGGACGCATGCAAGCAGGCACACACACATACACACACACACACACACACACACACACACACACACACACACAACACACACACACACACACAGATGCGCACTCACGCACGGACGAACACACGCACGCAAGAACACACGCATGCATGCAGAGAGGCACACACGCTCACATTCAAACACGCACACATGCACACACGTACGCATGCAAGCACACACACACACACACACACACACACACACACACACACACACACACACACACACACACACACACACACACACACACACATCTGCAGGCACACACACGTTCGCACGCAGACATGCACACACACACAAATACACACAAACACACACACACACACACACACACACACACACACACACACACACACACACACACACACACAAACGTACGCACACACAAACACGCACACAGATACAAGGACGGACGCGCGAACGCACACACACACACCGACAGATACGCACGCACCCGCACGTACGCACACACAAACACACACGCATAGACGCACGAAAGCACGCATTCAAGTACGCACACATGCACGCACACGCACACACGCATACACGGATGCTCGCACGCTTGCACGCGCACACACAAACACGGAAGCGTACGCACGCACCCACATAAGCACACAAACACACACACAAGCACGCATGCACACACACACAAAGAAACATACGCACGCACGCGCTCACGAGCAAGCCCTCACGCCAGCACGCAGCCACGCCCGCCCTCAGACACACACGCACGCACGCCCACACGGACAAACGCACACACCCAGCAACCCACACAGAGAGACACGCACGCACGGACGTAAGCACGCACGCTAAAAACGTACACAGAAACACCCCGCACACACGCACACACGTACACACACACTCACACACGCACGGATGCACGCACACACACACACACACACACACACACACACACACACACACACACACTCACTCACGCACACAGGAATACACGCATACACGGAGACACACACACACATACACACACAAACACGCACTTCAGCACGCACACACACGCAAGCACGGACATCTGCACACACACACACACACACACACTACACACACACTACACACACCACACACCACACACACACACACAACACAGACACACACAACACGCACATACATTCACGAAGCACACTGACGACACACAACGACGAACGCACGAACGCACACACAACAGATACGCACACACTCTAACGACGCACGGACACACCACATACACACACACTACACGCACACACCACACCACAACCACATACACACACACACGCAGCACAACACACACCACACGCATAGGCCAGATACGACACCACACAACAGCACGCATGCACGCACAACTACCACACACGCACGCATCGCATGACCAGCGACAACGGCAGCACACGTACACAAACGCACACACACAGACACACACACACACACACACACCACACAACACACCAACACAACACACACACACGACACACACCACGTATACAGAACGGACAACCACACACGCACGCACGCACACAACACGAACGCATCAACGCACGAACACACACACACAATCGCAGGAGCACACGCACGCACACGACAGTACACAATATACACAAGCGCAGCACACACACACACACACACACACACACACACACACACACACACACACACACACACACACACACACACACACACACGACGCATCACGCACACGACACACACGCAGAAAACGCACGCATGCACGAAGGCACACACAAGCATCACTCAAACGCACAATGCACCACAAGTACGCCATGCAAGCACACCACACACGCAACACACCCACACACCTCCAACGCACACACACAAACACAACACGACCACCATTGCAGCACAACACTTCGCAACGCAGCATGCACACACACACAAAAACAAAACATCACGACACACACACCAGCTCACACAAGCACGAAAACACCACATCACCACACAACGTACCACGCACAAACACCAACAAACAAGACGGACGCACGAACGACCACAACATCACGAAATGCACACCCTACGGACACAAAACAACGCACGAACGCATAAACGTCACGAAAGCACACATTCTACGTACCACACACACACGCACACACACACACACCATACACAGCTCCACACTCACGACACACACAAGCAAAGCGATACGGACACACATAGCACACAGACACACACACGCAGCACACGCATGACACACACACACAAGATAGCATAGCACGACGCGACAGAGCAAGCTCACAGCAGCGCACCACACCCCAACACACACGCACCACCCACACACAAACGCACACACCACAACACACAGAAGACACACCACACGTATGCACGTAACGCACAGAAACACTCACGCACATGAGTAACGCCCACGTACACACACACTCACACACCACGACACACACACACACACACACACACACACACACACACACACACACACACACATCAAACACCACGCACACACCGCGAATCACGCACCGGGCACACGACAGCATACACACACAACACACTTAACGCACACGACACAGCAGCACGGACGCATGCACACACACGCACACCCCAAAACACACAGACACACAAAAACACAAACACACACACGACAACATAGCAACACAAACATTACGCACTCATTCACGGAATGACACTGAGACACGAACGACGGACGCACGAACGCACTCACACACAGTACGCACGCACCCTACGCACGCATCGACGCACCACACATGCACCACACAACACACACACACACACCCACACACACACACACACACACAACACAAAACCACACACAAACACACACACACAACACGCACGCACAAGCACAACACAACAATGGACACAGAGGCAGACAGGTCACAGATGCCACACAAACAACGACGCACCACCATAACACACACACCACACACACCCACACACACCACGCACATAGCATCATACGGACACAACATAGCACGCACAACACACAGAACCACAACGACTCACCACACACAATCGCATCACGCACATGAAACGGCACACAAGTAACACAGGGAACACACACTACACACACACACACACATCACACACACACACACACACACACACACACACACACACACACACACAAACCACACCACACACACCGACAGATCGCACGCACCCGCACGTACGCACAAAACAAGCACACCCGCATAGACGCACGAAAGCACGCATTCAAGTACGCACACATGCACGCACACGCACACACGCATACACGATGCTCGCACGCCTGCACGCGCACACACAAACACGGAAGCGTACGGACGCACCCATATAAGCACACAAACACACACGAAAGCACGCATGCACACACACACACAAAAAGAAACATACGCACGCACGCGCTCACGAGCAAGCACGAATGGAAGCACGCCATCACGCCAGCACGCAGCCACGCACAAACACAAACACAGACACACACAAACATACGCACATACATTCACGGAAATGCACACTGACGGACACAAACTGACGAACGCACGAACGCACTCAAACCAGTACAGATAAGCACACACTCCTACGTACACACACACACACACACACACACACACACACACACACACACACACACCACACACACCACGCATAGGCAGATACGGACACACACATAGCCACGCACGCACACAAGCACGCACGCATCAACGCATGAACACACACACACAGATCGCATGGAGCCACGTACGCAGACAGACAGGTACACAAGCGACAAGCAAGACGGATGCTCGCACGCACGCAAGCACACGAACACACACACACACACACACACACACACACACACAAATGACACACGTATATAGCACGACACACTCAAGACGCGCAGCACGCACACACCACACACGCACGCACATATGCACACGCACACACACACACACACACACACACACACACACACACACACACACACACCACACACACACCTCACACAAACACAAAACACACCACGTGCGCGCGCACGCACCAACAACCGCACCAGGGACCCACGCACGAAACACCAAGCACACACGCATGCATGTACCACGCATGCGCGCAAGCACGAACCCACAAACCATGTACCACACACACACACGCACAGACCGACGCACCCACGCATGGAACAAGCACGCACACACAACGCACGCAAAAAGCGTACGCACGCACACAACGAGTCACACCAGCACCAAACACAAGACACACACACACATACACGCAAAGCACACACAGCACACGCACAACGCACACACAAACCACGTACGCGACGACACTTGCACGCACGCACACACGCGGCACGCACATACCACACAAACACAAGCAACCACACCACAACGAACGCATTCACGCACACACAGACAGACACACACACACAACACAAACATACGCACACACAAAACACGCACACGAACACGCACGCCACACACAAAAAACACACACACACGCAAACACAAATCACGCACGCACACGACACACAGGGACGCATGAACGCTGGACACAAAAAACGCACACCAACGCACGCACAAGCACACGCACACACACACCACGCATGCACACACGCACGCACAGCCCAGAAACGACACACCACACACAATCCACACAAAACACACCCCCAACACCCCAAAACAAACACAAAAAAAAACCCCCAAACACCCCAAACCAACACACCCACAACAAAACACCCCAACACCACCCCCCAAAACCCAACCCCCCCAAAACACACCACACACACACACAACACACAACACAACCCCAACACCACACAAACCCACACCCCACAACCCCCAACACACACCACAACACCACACACCACAACACACACCCCACACACACACAACACAACCACACAACAACACCACACACACACACACACCCAACACCCACACACCAACACACCACACACAACACAACACACACACAACACCACACAACACAACACCAACACACACACACAACACACACACAACACAACACCCAACACACACACACAACACACACCCACACACCACAACACACCACACACACCCCCAAAACACAACACACACCACCCACCCACACCCACACACCACCAACACCAAACACACACACACCAAACACACACACACACAACACCACACCACAACACCACACACACACACCACCCCACACACAACACCACACACACACCACCACCACCCCCACACACCACAACACCAACACCCACACCCCAACCACACCACCCCACAACAACCACACCAAACCAAACACCCACACACACAACAACACCACACACACACAACACACCACACACCACACACACCAACACCACAACCACCCACCACACCACCACTCACAACCAACACACCACAACAACCCACACCACACAACACACACACCCACCACCAACACCAACCACAACACAACCCACAACCACACACACAAACCCACCCACCAACCCAACCACCCACACCACCCCACACACACCCACCCACCCACCACCCACAAACCACCAACCACCACACACACCCAACACCCACCAACCAACACACACCAACCCACACACACCCACACACCACACACACCACCAACACACCACACACCACAACACAACACACCACACCACACACCACACACACAACAACACCAACAACACACCCACACCCACACACACCACCCACACCCACAACCCCACAACACACCACCAACACACACACACCCAACCCAACACCACCCAACCACCCACCCCCAAAAAC
>CM065715.1:54661340-54673840 GCA_033310375.1 Conus canariensis | reverse complement strand
CGTGTGGGACTTGATTTCAACTCTGTGTGTGCAGGCGGATCTCATTTGCTGCACGTGCGGCCTGTGGTTTTTATTGGGGCCTGTTCAGGTGGAATGTGCTAGCAAAGATTTCCACTTGTGCCTGCAATTGTTTACAATTTCTACTTTTGTGTTCAGAGTTGCTAAGTGTGGTTTGCATAATATTAACCATTTTTCTGTGGAGCATAGATTGCATCTTTTTGAAATATTGTTGTATGGTGTTGCTCTTTTTATGATTTTCCATGATATGTTGTAGTCTATTTTTTTTATCTTTGAGTCTCCAAATGTATTTACTCAGCTCTGTTTGATTTTTGTATTTTTCATTTTTGAATGACTGTTTGTGGTTTGCGTATCTGGTTTTGAAAGTGTTTTCAGTAATCCCTATATATGTTTCTTTTTTATTTTCTGATGTTACCGTAGCTTGGTATACAATGTTGCTGTGAAGACATTTATTGCTTAGGGGGCACTGTTCTTTTTTAGTGCAGTTGCAAGATGTCCTTTCGGCACCCTTCTCTTTTATGTTGCTTTTCATTTTGTTAGATGAATCAATCATGTTTTTGAGGTTGGGCATACATGAGTATGACAGTTTAATGGTGTTTTTGTTGAATATTTTGGACAGTTTGTGTTCTTTTGGGAATGATGTTTCCAAGATTTTAAAGAATTCTTTTCCTACATTTGTTTTTACTTGTCCATCGTATGGTGGGTTGTACCATATGATCTTTCTTTTCCTATTTTTCTTAATTCTGTTCGTGTTGTTGTCTGGACTGTATTGTAGTTTGTAATTGTAACCACTTTTTTGTAATGCTTCTCGATATTCTGTTGCTGCATCATTGAATGCGTTTTCATTGCATGACAAGTTGGATAGTCTATTGTTTATACCATTGGGTATTGTTTTTAGTATAGATGGTGGGTGGTTGCTTTTGATGTTTACGTAGACTGGTATGTCATTGGGTTTTTTGTATGGTTTGTACACATGGTCATTGAGGTCTAATGTTATGTCTAGGTAATTCACTACTTTTTTTGTTTGCTTCTATTGTGATTTTTAAGTTGTGGTTTTTAAAGATTTTACATAATTCTTTTTTCTTGTTTTCAATGGTTCCAAGCTACGGTAACATCAGAAAAAAAGAAACATATATAGGGATTACTGAAAACACTTTCAAAACCAGATACGCAAACCACAAACAGTCATTCAAAAATGAAAAATACAAAAATCAAACAGAGCTGAGTAAATACATTTGGAGACTCAAAGATAAAAAAATAGACTACAACATATCATGGAAAATCATAAAAAGAGCAACACCATACAACAATATTTCAAAAAGATGCAATCTATGCTCCACAGAAAAATGGTTAATATTATGCAAACCACACTTAGCAACTCTGAACACAAAAGTAGAAATTGTAAACAATTGCAGGCACAAGTGGAAATCTTTGCTAGCACATTCCACCTGAACAGGCCCCAATAAGAACCACAGGCCGCACGTGCAGCAAATGAGATCCGCCTGCACACACAGAGTTGAAATCAAGTCCCACACGCCATAAAAGACCGTTGGCGTGCCCCAAAAGACATCCTGATGATAGCAAGGCTTGAAACAAGCTTGTAGATTTTACTACTTCATTTAAAAAAAAATATTTTTTAACAGATGTTGCTCCCCAAGGGGTTGAGCACCTTCAGATTTTTTTAAGGACTTTTTTTATATTGTTCATAATAATCGTTCCTCACGTTGAGCACTGTGGTCTGACAAAATCTGAAATGGAGAAAATCAACTTTAGGCAATCTACTAAAAACATACCATTTTCAAACCCACAAACGTACACTAAAAAACTGATAGAACAAACCGAGAAATTTGTGCGCAACATGAGATGGAAGGCGTTCTTCTTCCTAAACCCAAATGCAAAGAATGAAGGCAAAAACACATATGGATTCAAATCATGGCGATCACCTCCGACAAGAGATGAAATGAAACCTTTTGAAGACAAAATGAAGGGACTGATAGCCAATATTAAATTCAAAAAATCAAATAACAACTTTCAAACATCACTAGCAAATGATATAAAACAAATCCAAAATGATAAAAAGATATTCGTAAAGGCTGACAAAACGAGCAATTTTTACAAAATGGAACCAAACGAATACTCTCAACTCTTAAACAAAAACATCCAGAAAAACTACAAGAAAGCTGATAAAACTACACATAGCAACATCCGCAAAAAAGAAAAAGAGCTTGCACATCGCATGGAGTTAAGTGATAGGGTAGAGGCAAGAGCAACAAAGGAGACCTTCATAACACTTAAAGACCACAAGCCTAACTTCCAAAACAACCCAACATGTAGACTAATAAACCCATCTAAATCCGAACTGGGCAAAATAAGCAAGAGAATTTTGGAAAAGGCTATAGAAGATATAAAATCAAACACTGAATACAACCTTTGGAAAAACAGCTATGAAGTCATACAATGGTTTAAGAAACTCAACAAACAGAGAAATACAATGTTCATTACATTTGACATAGTAGACTTCTATCCAACCATAGACGAAGAACTACTCAACAAAGCTTTGAAATTTGCCAACAAATATACAAATGTAACAGAGTCAGAAATGGAGATTATTTTCCACACCAAAAAACCCTTACTCCATAGCAGAAATGAAACGTGGATTAAAAAAAAACGAGCAAAAACTCCACATTTGATGTAACCATGGGATCGTATGATGGTGCCGAAACATGTGAACTAGTCGGACTATTCATGCTATCCAACATCCAAAAACAACTTGGAAAACAGGCCGGTTTATACAGAGATGACGGCCTCGCTGCATTAAACAATAATCCAAGAACCATTGAAAACAAGAAAAAAGAATTATGTAAAATCTTTAAAAACCACAACTTAAAAATCACAATAGAAGCAAACAAAAAAGTAGTGAATTACCTAGACATAACATTAGACCTCAATGACCATGTGTACAAACCATACAAAAAACCCAATGACATACCAGTCTACGTAAACATCAAAAGCAACCACCCACCATCTATACTAAAAACAATACCCAATGGTATAAACAATAGACTATCCAACTTGTCATGCAATGAAAACGCATTCAATGATGCAGCAACAGAATATCAAGAAGCATTACAAAAAAGTGGTTACAATTACAAACTACAATACAGTCCAGACAACAACACGAACAGAATTAAGAAAAATAGGAAAAGAAAGATCATATGGTGCAACCCACCATACGATGGACAAGTAAAAACAAATGTAGGAAAAGAATTCTTTAAAACCTTGGAAACATCATTCCCAAAAGAACACAAACTGTCCAAAATATTCAACAAAAACACCATTAAACTGTCATACTCATGTATGCCCAACCTCAAAAACATGATTGATTCATCTAACAAAATGAAAAGCAACATAAAAGAGAAAGGTGCCGAAAGGACATCTTGCAACTGCACTAAAAAAGAACAGTGCCCCCTGAGCAATAAATGTCTTCACAGCAATATTGTATACCAAGCTACGGTAACATCAGAAAATAAAACACTTTCAAAACCAGATACGCAAACCACAGTCATTCAAAAATGAAAAATACAAAAATCAAACAGAGCTGAGTAAATACATTTGGAGACTCAAAGATAAAAAAATAGACTACAACATATCATGGAAAATCATAAAAAGAGCAACACCATACAACAATATTTCAAAAAGATGCAATCTATGCTCCACAGAAAAATGGTTAATATTATGCAAACCACACTTAGCAACTCTGAACACAAAAGTAGAAATTGTAAACAATTGCAGGCACAAGTGGAAATCTTTGCTAGCACATTCCACCTGAACAGGCCCCAATAAGAACCACAGGCCGCACGTGCAGCAAATGAGATCCGCCTGCACACACAGAGTTGAAATCAAGTCCCGCACGCCATAAAAGACCGTTGGCGTGCCCCAAAAGACATCCTGATGATAGCAAGGCTTGAAACAAGCTTGTAGATTTTACTACTTCATTTTTTAAAATATTTTTTAACAATATATAAATATATATATATATTTGTTAAGATAAAGTTTTAAAACGAAATCTACAAATTTGTTTCAAGCGTTGAGCGCTATCGTCAGGATGATTTTGGGTTGCCCACCGCCGGTGTTATATAGCGTGTGGGCCCCGGTTGCGGATGTTTTCACGTGCTGGTTGGCTGCACGTGTATTTTGAGATATTCAGGTTGTTGTTCTGGGTGTGTTCACCAACAACGATTTCCATTTATGCCTGCAGTTGTTTACTATTTCTGTTTTAGTGTTTAGAGTTGCTAGGTGTGGTTTGCATAGTATTAGCCATTTTTCAGTTAAGCATAAGTTGCATCTTTTTGAAATATTGCTGTATGGTGATGCCCTTTTTATTATTTTCCAGGATATATTGTAGTTTGTTTTTGCGTCTTTAAGTTTCCAGATGTATTTACTCAGTTCTGTTTGGTTTTTGTATTTTTCTTTATTAAATGACTGTTTGTGGTTTGCATATCTGGTTTTGAAGTGGTTTTCAGTAATCCCTATGTATGTTTCTTCATCCTTTTCTGATGTCACAGTGGCTTGGTATACAATATTTTTGTAGAGGCATTAGTTGTTTAGAGGGCACTGCTCTTTTTTGATGCAATTGCAAGATTTCCTTTCTTCACCCTTCTTTGCTGTGTTGGTTTTCATTTTGTTAGATACATCAATTAAATTTTTGAGGTTGGGCATACATGAATACGATAGTTTGACGGTGTTTTTGTTAAATATTTTATACAGTTTGTGTTCTTTTGGGAACGAAGATGTTAAGATTTTAAAGAATTCTTTCCCTATGTTTGTTTTGAGTTTCCCGTCGTATGGTGGGTTGTACCATATGATTTTTCTTTTCCTGTTTTTCTTACTTTTATTTATGTTGTTGTCTGGGTTGTATTGTAGTTTGTAATTGTACCCGCTTTTTTGCAGTGCTTCTTGGTATTCTACTGCTGCGTTGTTGAATACTCTTTCATTACATGACAGATTTGATAGTCTCTTGTTTATGCCGTTGGGTATGGTCTTTAATACAGATGGTGGATGGTTGCTTTTAATGTTTACATAAATAGGTGTGTCATTAGGCTTCTTGTATGGTTTATATATGTGGTTGTTGAGGTCAAGTGTTATGTCTAAGTAGTTCACTACCTTTTTGTTTGCTTCAATGGTGATTTTTAAGTTGTGGTTCTGGAAGATTTTACATAGTTCTTTTTTCTTGTTTTCAATGGTTCTTGGGTTGTTGGTTAGTGCAGCAAGGCCGTCGTCTCTGTATAGTCCGACTTGTTTTCCAACGCCTTCTTCCTTGCGCTGAACCCTACCAAGTGATCTGAAGCGATCAAAGCTAAGTGAATTTTCATTGTTTTATTCGTTAATGTCTCACCTGATGAAGACCTAAGAGGTCGAAACTAGTTGTGTTTCGTCTTGTGACTCGTTTGTCCACGTTCTCTGGGCGGTTCGCTAACATTTATTTAAGATTTGTTTAGATTTCCGCCTGCAGTCCTCTCGCTTTGCAACTAGACTTGTTTTCCAAGTTGTTTCTTGATGTTGGATAGCATGAATAGTCCGACCAGTTCGCATGTTTCTGCACCGTCATATGATCCCATAGTTACGTCAAATGTTGAGTTTCTGTTCGTCTTCTTGATCCAGGTTTCATTTTTGCTGTGTAGTAACGTTTTCTTGGTGTGAAGGATGATTTCCATTTCTGACCCTGTTATGCCTGTGTGGTTACTAGCAAATTTCAGAGCTTTGGTAAGTAGTTCCTCATCTATGGATGGATAGAAGTCTACTATGTCGAATGTGATGAATACTGTGTTTCTTCGTTTATTAAGATTTTTGAACCATTGGATAACTTCATGTGTGTTCTTCCAGAGGTTGTATTCAGAGTTTGATTTTACGTTCTTTATTATTTTTTTTCTAGGATTTTCTTGCTTATTTTACCTAGTTCAGATTTAGATGGATTTATTAGTCTGCATGTTGGGTTATTGTAAAAGTTTGGCTTGTGGTCTTTGAGCGTTATGAAAGCTTCTTTTGTTGCTGTCGCTTCTACCCTGTCGCTTAGGTCCATGCGATGTACAAGTTCTTTCTCTTTGGTGCGGATATTGTCATGTGTATTTTTGTCAGCTTTTTTGTAGTTTTTCTGAATGTTTTTGTTAAGGAGTAGTGCGTATTCTTTTGGTTCCATTTTGTAATAGTTACTGGTTTTGTCAGCCTTCACAAATATCTTTTTGTCATTTTGTATTTGTTTTATTTGGTTTTTTAACGTTGTTTGGAAATCGTTGTTAGATTTTTTGAATTGAATGTTGGCTATCATTCTTTTCATTTTATCCTCAAACGGTTTCATTTCTTCTATGGCTGGTGGTGATCGCCATGATTTGAAGTCGTAGGTGTTTTTATCGTCTTTTTTTGCGTTTGGGTTCAGAAAAAAGAATGCTTTCCATCTCATATTGTGTACGAACTTTTCAGTTTGTTCTATTAGTTTTTTTAAGTAAGATTGTGGGTTGGAGAACGGTATGTTTTTTGTTGACTGCCTAAAATTGATTTCTTCCATTTTAAAATCTTTCAGGCCACAGTGCTCAACGTGAGGAGCGAATAAGATCAATGTGGTTAAAACGCCTAAAACGATTTTATAAGTGCTCAACCCCTTGGGGAGCAACATTTGTTAAGATAAAGTTTTAAAACGAAATCTACAAATTTGTTTCAAGCGTTGAGCGCTATCGTCAGGATGATTTTGGGTTGCCCACCGCCGGTGTTATATAGCGTGTGGGCCCCGGTTGCGGATGTTTTCACGTGCTGGTTGGCTGCACGTGTATTTTGAGATATTCAGGTTGTTGTTCTGGGTGTGTTCACCAACAACGATTTCCATTTATGCCTGCAGTTGTTTACTATTTCTGTTTTAGTGTTTAGAGTTGCTAGGTGTGGTTTGCATAGTATTAGCCATTTTTCAGTTAAGCATAAGTTGCATCTTTTTGAAATATTGCTGTATGGTGATGCCCTTTTTATTATTTTTCCAGGATATATTGTAGTTTGTTTTTGCGTCTTTAAGTTTCCAGATGTATTTACTCAGTTCTGTTTGGTTTTTGTATTTTTCTTTATTAAATGACTGTTTGTGGTTTGCATATCTGGTTTTGAAGTGGTTTTCAGTAATCCCTATGTATGTTTCTTCATCCTTTTCTGATGTCACAGTGGCTTGGTATACAATATTTTTGTAGAGGCATTTGTTGTTTAGAGGGCACTGCTCTTTTTTGATGCAATTGCAAGATTTCCTTTCTTCACCCTTCTTTGCTGTGTTGGTTTTCATTTTGTTAGATACATCAATTAAATTTTTGAGGTTGGGCATACATGAATACGATAGTTTGACGGTGTTTTTGTTAAATATTTTATACAGTTTGTGTTCTTTTGGGAACGAAGATGTTAAGATTTTAAAGAATTCTTTCCCTATGTTTGTTTTGAGTTTCCCGTCGTATGGTGGGTTGTACCATATGATTTTTCTTTTCCTGTTTTTCTTACTTTTATTTATGTTGTTGTCTGGGTTGTATTGTAGTTTGTAATTGTACCCGCTTTTTTGCAGTGCTTCTTGGTATTCTACTGCTGCGTTGTTGAATACTCTTTCATTACATGACAGATTTGATAGTCTCTTGTTTATGCCGTTGGGTATGGTCTTTAATACAGATGGTGGATGGTTGCTTTTAATGTTTACATAAATAGGTGTGTCATTAGGCTTCTTGTATGGTTTATATATGTGGTTGTTGAGGTCAAGTGTTATGTCTAAGTAGTTCACTACCTTTTTGTTTGCTTCAATGGTGATTTTTAAGTTGTGGTTCTGGAAGATTTTACATAGTTCTTTTTTCTTGTTTTCAATGGTTCTTGGGTTGTTGGTTAGTGCAGCAAGGCCGTCGTCTCTGTATAGTCCGACTTGTTTTCCAAGTTGTTTCTTGATGTTGGATAGCATGAATAGTCCGACCAGTTCGCATGTTTCTGCACCGTCATATTATCCCATAGTTATGTCAAATGTTGAGTTTCTGTTCGTCTTCTTGATCCAGGTTTCATTTTTGCTGTGTAGTAACGTTTTCTTGGTGTGAAGGATGATTTCCATTTCTGACCCTGTTATGCCTGTGTGGTTACTAGCAAATTTCAGAGCTTTGGTAAGTAGTTCCTCATCTATGGATGGATAGAAGTCTGCTATGTCGAATGTGATGAATACTGTGTTTCTTCGTTTATTAAGATTTTTGAACCATTGGATAACTTCATGTGTGTTCTTCCAGAGGTTGTATTCAGAGTTTGATTTTACGTTCTTTATTATTTTTTTCTAGGATTTTCTTGCTTATTTTACCTAGTTCAGATTTAGATGGATTTATTAGTCTGCATGTTGGGTTATTGTAAAAGTTTGGCTTGTGGTCTTTGAGCGTTATGAAAGCTTCTTTTGTTGCTGTCGCTTCTACCCTGTCGCTTAGGTCCATGCGATGTACAAGTTCTTTCTCTTTGGTGCGGATATTGTCATGTGTATTTTTGTCAGCTTTTTTGTAGTTTTTCTGAATGTTTTTGTTAAGGAGTAGTGCGTATTCTTTTGGTTCCATTTTGTAATAGTTACTGGTTTTGTCAGCCTTCACAAATATCTTTTTGTCATTTTGTATTTGTTTTATTTGGTTTTTTTAACGTTGTTTGGAAATCGTTGTTAGATTTTTTGAATTGAATGTTGGCTATCATTCTTTTCATTTTATCCTCAAACGGAAAAATACAAAAACCAAACAGAACTGAGTAAATACATCTGGAAACTTAAAGACGCAAAAACAAACTACAATATATCCTGGAAAATAATAAAAAGGGCATCACCATACAGCAATATTTCAAAAAGATGCAACTTATGCTTAACTGAAAAATGGCTAATACTATGCAAACCACACCTAGCAACTCTAAACACTAAAACAGAAATAGTAAACAACTGCAGGCATAAATGGAAATCGTTGTTGGTGAACACACCCAGAACAACAACCTGAATATCTCAAAATACACGTGCAGCCAACCAGCACGTGAAAACATCCGCAACCGGGGCCCACACGCTATATAACACCGGCGGTGGGCAACCCAAAATCATCCTGACGATAGCGCTCAACGCTTGAAACAAATTTGTAGATTTCGTTTTAAAACTTTATCTTAACAAATGTTGCTCCCCAAGGGGTTGAGCACTTATAAAATCGTTTTAGGCGTTTTAACCACATTGATCTATATATATATATATATATATATATATATATATATATATATACAGCACTGTCTCCCTGTCTTTGTCTCTCTCTCTGCTGTCACGTGATTTGTCACGAAGCGACAGTGCGTCATTTATTTACGCTGCGGAAATATTTTCGATAATTGTTTGAAAATGCCAGTTACTGAACTTCCAGCGACTGCGGAGACAGCCCTGAACGCCCTGCTGGATATCAACAGTGTCAAGTTGGAAAATTACCGGTGAAGGCAGCAACACCGTCGTCGTTTTACGACTGAAGCCAGCCGTCCCTATCACAACAACAATGGCGGATCCTGTGTTGAACCAGGTAACACCAGTTCAATACTGAAAGAAATCGCCCAGCCGGGTGCGACGTGACCAAGAAAGGGCCAAGCAGAAAACACACGACGGGAACAGGTTGGTGCAGATAACGTTTGTAAAGTGAATGGACTGGCCTTGTTCGACACAGAAGTGGAAGATCACGGAACACACTGCTTTACACAAGATGTTGAAGAGCAACACGTCATGTCTGCATACATCGACAGCGAGTCTGACACTTTGCATGTACAAGACAGTCTCGGACTTTTGCATTCAGATCAGTCGGACTGTGGCGACATACATCAGGATTTCCAGCACCCTGTCAGCAACCCAGGCCTTGAAGACATTATAGAAAGAACAGTGGCAGGCTTTGACATGGGGATTGTGAAAGACTATGTTGCCACTTTGACAGATCGGCAGGTACGGAGACGTCTGCGAGATAAGCACAGGAACATAGCGTTCAGAAAGGTTATGCTGCGTAATTCAGATGGTGTAGATGTGTTGTTGTGCGAGTCAGATGACATTGTTTTAGAATATTCCTGCGTGCCGAATACGGAGGACGATTGTGTGTTCTGGTATATTAAACAAGAACACAGGAACATGTCATCTGAGGAACGTGTCAAGCTAGCCCACCTGCGAAAAAGAAGACGTGCCAGCAGCACACAACACGCTAAGATTCAAGTACGTGCTGTGCGGGGATTGCACGCTCTCCACGGGCTTGTCCAATTCTACCTGGGGTGACGGTCCTTTGCAGAACGGGTTGTGTATGCATATCGGGAACACTTTGTCATTCACAACTTTGCCATGTAATATGAAAGAAAAAACAGCACTGCTGTGGTTTCCATGACAATGAGATCGTGTCGTGTCGCGTTTTTTCGATCGCGCCGATTTGCTAAATGGGCTGTGAGCTTAATAGTAATAAACTTACTTCGTTCGATCATTCGTTCGTTCCCTCTCTCTCTTCTCTCTCTCTCTCTCTCTCTCTCTCTCTCTCTCTCTCTCACACACACACACGCACGCAGACACGCACACGCACGCACGCAGGCACGCACACACACGAACACATGCATGCGCGCAGCACGCACGCACGCAATTAGGCACACACTTACACACGCACGCACACACACAGACACACACACGAACACGCAGACACACGCACACGCACGCACGCACGCACGCACACAGGCACATAGACACACACGCACGCTTGGACGCACACACAAACACGCACGTACACGCACGCACGGAAGCACGCACGCACACACACGCGCACGAACACACACACGCACACACAAGCACAAGTACACGCGCACATACACGCGCACACGGGCGCACACGGACGCACGGAAGCACATACGCACTCACGCACGGGCGCACGCACGCACACACACGCACATGCACACACGCACACACGCACGCTCGCATGTAGGCACGCACACAGGCACACACGCACGCATGTGTGGACACACACATGCGCACACACACACACACACACACACACACACACACACACACACATACACGCATACGCACGAGATCATGCACACACGCACACATGCACACACGCACACAGGAACACACGCACACACGCATACACGCACGCACGCACTCACACACACACACACAGTCACCCACACGCGCACGCACTTGCACACAGGCACACACGCAGGCATGCACGCACGCACGCTCGCATGCACGCATGCAGGCACACACTTACACACGCAGAGACGTACCCACAAACGCACGCATGCAGGCACGCGGGCACACACGCAGGCACGCACACGCACATGCACAAACGCACACAGGCACACAGGTACACACGCATGCACGCAAGCACGCACTTAGGCACACACGCACGCATACACACAGACACAGACACAAACACACACGAACACGCACACAAGCACTCTCGCACACACGTACAGACGCACACAAGCATACACAGACACACGCACGCACGCACGCACGCACACACACACACAGACACACAATGACACACACACGCACCTGAACACGCACAAGCACACATGCAAACATGCACACACTCACACACACGCACGCAAGCACGCACGCACGCACACACGCACGCACGCACGCACACACACACACACAGACACAAACACACACACACACACAAGCACGCACGCACGCACGCACTCATACACACGCACACGCACGCGCACACGGCCACACACGCACACAAGCATGCACGCACACACGCACGTACGCACACGCACACACGAACGCACGCACACACGCACGCACGAACGCAAGCACGCACGAACGCACGCACGCACACACACGCACACAGACGCACACACACAAACACGCACACACGTACACACGCACACCTACTCATGTACACACGCACACGCACGCACGCACAGACACACACACAGACACACGAACACGCAAACACATACACGGATATACCCACACACGCACAGAGGCACACACGCACGCACACAAGCAGGCACGCACGCACACACGGACACACGCACACAGGCACAAAGGCACACACGGATACACGCGCACAGGCACACAGGCACACATGCACGCACGCACGCACACACAAACGCACACAGACACACACACTCACACACAAACACACACGCACACGCACACACACAGACACACACGCACACACACCCACACACACAAGCACACGCACACACTCATGCACACGCACGCAAGCATGCACGCATGCATGCACGCACGCACGCACGCACAGAGACACAGACACACCCACACACACAGGCACACACGCACGCACGCACACACGGAAGCACAGACACAGACACACACCCACAGACGAACACGTACACACGAACACACGCACACACGTACGCACGCATACGCACGTATCCACACGCACGCCCGCACACGCACGCATACGCACAGAGGCACAGAGGCACACACACATACAACACAC
>CM065715.1:54651340-54653840 GCA_033310375.1 Conus canariensis | reverse complement strand
AGGTGTATCATGAAGCAGCTCTTTTGTATACCGTTGTGTAAGAAGTGTAACTTAGTGGTGTAAACAGAGTGAGATGGTGATAGATGTAACTCGCTTATGGAGCTAGTAGGCCCTGGGGTGCGTAAAGAAAATCCTGGGAATGGGTGAACTAAGGGGTTACCGTAATCAGTGATGTATGTAGCTATGTATATCTACGGTTGGAGGGTAACAGTTATGTCAAGTGCAGGTGAGGGCGCATTCCCACCATCCTGTGGCCCGGTACACCAGGCGGGTCAGGGCCGTTTTAGTCGGGGAGCTGCGGACAGCCAGTTGCTGGCATTCCTGTCGCTGACTGTCCGGCGATCGTCGCAGGTGCCTGCAGTTACCCCACCTGCACTCCCCATCCTGCTGTGCCCCGACTGGTGTCCCAGTCCTTCCCCTTTCCAAGTGCTACACCCTTTTCCCTTCTCCCATCCGGTCGGGTCTTCACGGCCTGGCCATTAACGTCGCAGTTGCTGCTGACGCCGTTGCTGCTGTCGCCGCTGTCTGTGTCGCCGTTGCTGGTGTCGCTGTAACTGCTGGCGCCGTTGCTGGTGTCACTGTTGCTGCTGGCGTCGTTGCTGGTGTCGCTGTTGCTGCTGGCGCCGTTGCAGCCGTCGCCGTGTGTTGCCGTTGCTGTTATCGCCGTTGCTGTTGTCGCCGCCGATGCTGATCCCCCGTATCACCGACTTCTCACTCTGTGACCGCCGCCAGTGAGGTGTGTCGTCGCCGCCCTGGGTGTGTTTCACTGTAGTTGGTGGCAGTCGTCACTGTCGCCGTTGTGTTGGCGGTGACTGTGAATGCCACTGATATTGTGGGAGCCCTGTGTGTCCCTGTCATGTCACACATCCTCGGCTCCGGCAGGCAGATTCATCTGGTCACCGTCACTATCGCCATCGTGAGACTGTCAACGTCGTCGTCGTGTGGCCTGTTTTCCTTTTGTGTTGATTTTTTTTTTTTGGTGACAATGAAACACCTGAAGACATTGGGTTTGGATGTGCATACGTGAAGGATGAATGTTGATTAAAAAAGGGATGAATGTGCGCAGTGAAGTATATGCAAAATGAACATAGTGATATGAAGTTAGTATAGTTTGATTGTTGTTGTTGTTCTTGTTGTTGTTGTTGTTTTTGGGGGTGGGGGGTGGAAAGTTGTGGTCATGAAAAGGATTGACTTTTATTACGCTATGTGTAATATACTGCTGGCCTGAGGAACTCTGCACACTGTAGCTAGATAAGGGGTAAAATAACTTATTGTGGGCATATAAACTTTATCTTGGGCAATGTGAACTTTATAAAGATTTTATCAAGATTTTTACAGATGGTTCTAAAAAAGGTGAGAGGGTTGCAGCTGCCATTGTGTGTGATAACAATTTTCAGGAGCCTACTTTGTTAAGATTGCGGGATTGGTCGTCTGTTTATACTGCTGAACTGAAGGCTTTAAATCTGGCCCTCAGTGCGGTGTCCAGGTCAGATCAGAATGATTTCCTTATTTTATCGGATTCATTGTCGGCATTGTCGGCTTTATCGACAAGAGAAGTTTCACATCCAGTTTTGGCTGATATTCATGATCTTCATACTCAGCTTGTCTCTTCGGGAAAGCATATAGTTTTCTTGTGGGTCCCCAGCCACATGGGAATCTATGGTAACTCAGTGGTGGACAAAGCAGCCAAACAAGCTCTCGGTGCGTCTTTCCAGGAGGCCTATGCAGTTTGTTCCTCACTCTGATCTACGTCATAAATCTAGTTTGTATTGTCGTGAACTGTGGCAGAGTGAATGGTGTAATCAAATTCATAATAAATTGTTTAAAATTTGCCCAGATTTAACCTATCCTTTCCCATCGGTGGTACGTAACCGTAAAGAGGAATCGGTTTTGTCACGGTTACATATTGGGCACAGCTATATAACGCACAGTTGGATATTCAGAAGGGAAGACCCCCCATGGTGTGTTGCGTGTGACAGCTTGTTCAGTGTTAATCATTTTTTGACAGAATGTGCTGATTTGATGTGTATCGGAGAGAAGTTCTTTTCCACCAGTGATTTATCAGTTCTTTTTCGTGAGATTTCAGTAGATCTTATTTTTTTCTTTTTTGAAAGAGGTAAACTTATTTTATAAAATATAGTGTTTTAATAATGTATACAGGTGTCGTCGGAGTTGAACAGATAATTGTGCTTTTGTCCTCATAAATTTTAAGCGATGTGTTAATACTAGTGTGGGTATTTGTATCTAGAGACTTAGATATGATAGCTGAGGTCCTGATTTGGCTCCTAGTAGTCCGCTGGACCCTATAAACACTAACTTATTGTGGCTGCCTCGGCCATAGGAACCGTATGCTTTCAGGCTGGGGTCTGTGACGTATTCATAGAAGATTCCGCTCATTGATTGTTTTGTTGGGAATAAAATTTTGTTTTCTTGTCGGTTCTTGTGTGGCGTGTTGTCTGTTTAGTGGGTTAGTTGTGGGGGGTTTGTTTTTTTTACGTCC
>CM065715.1:54626340-54646340 GCA_033310375.1 Conus canariensis | reverse complement strand
GTATTAATGTTCATATGTAGCCTTTCACACATGAGTGCATATTCACACTAGCACACACACACACACACACACACACACACACACACACACACACACACACACACACACACTCACACTAACACACACACACACACACACACACACACACACACACACACACACACACACACACACACACCACTCCACACACACACGCAACACACACGAACACACATGCATACGCACAGTACACACACACAAACACACGCACACACACACACACACACACACACACACACACACACACACACACACACACACACACGCAAACACAGACACAAACTCTTACACAGCCCGTTTTAATTTTGTTGTTGTTGTGTAGATTGGTTCATTTTTAGTCTAATATCACCATTGTTGTGAACAGACGTTAAATTAAATCAATCAATCAATCAACGCGCACACATTCACACTGACAATGATAACAAACTGGCATTGATAGAAAATAGACGGGGCCAGGGGTGAGAGCTGGGACAGATGCAATAAGACACATGCTGTCATACGGGTAAGGGTTTGCCAGATTTCTTATTTCTCAGTTGAGGAAGAAGAACTTAATTAAATTCAATAAAAACACAAAACACCGTCTGTTTTAGCGCAAGCTTTCGAGCCACTGCTCTTCTTCAGGCCGCATGACAACAAGTGACGCAATAGAAAAAATGACGTCCATTGGTGACATTCTCTGTGACATCATCTCTCTCTCTCTCTCTCTGTCTCTCTCTCTCTCTCTCTCTCTCTCTCTCTCGTGCACAACTCCATCATCCTCCGTTTCTCTGTTCAGTCAGACCCACACATTGAGCCCTTGTGGGTAGTTCGTCTTGAGTTTGTATCTCCAGAACCTCTCCCTCTCTCTTCGCTTATTGATGTCAAGATTTTTCATAAGTTCGATGACTGTGCAGCGGAGGTCGGTCAACTGGTGACCGGGGCCATTGAAGTGTTTGGCAACCAAAGTGTCCTTCTTGTGCCTGATGTCGTACCTGTGGGCATAGAAGCGCTCCGCCAGGGTATTGCCAGTCTCCCCAACATACTGCACATCATGACACGCTGCACAGTCAATCAAGTACACTAGATTGTTGGAAGTACAATAGACCGCATCTCTGATGTTAAAAGTTTGACCTGTCCTGACGCTGGTGAAGTTAGGTGATTCCTGCAGATGTTCTTTGCAGATGATACACCGTCGTTTGTCACATTTGTGGCAACCTGTTGCATCTTCATGTGCATCTTCACCTTGATCGCCAATACCAGTCTGAGGTACATCAGGGGGCAAGCATGAAGGCATCAGCAGTTTGCGGAGGTTAGTACAGTTTCTTTCCCCCACGATTGGAGGAAATGGAACAGCCTTGGTCATCCTCCTGCTTGAATGGAGGACCTTCATGTATGTCTTGAGCCACTGGCCAAGTGGAGGATTTGAAGGGTTATGGGTGATGATGAACGGCACTCTCTCTGCATTGTTCTTTCTGCTCACATAGTTGAGAGCGTCACTCCTGGAGATAACTTTCACCTTCTCAATGGATGCCTCCACAAGTGTAGCTGGATAGCCCCTCTTGATCAATCTTTGCTGTAGTTCTTTGCTTCTCTGCTGGAATTTGTCGTCCTCAGAACAAATGCGGCGTATGCGTAGGCACTGTCCGTATGGTATCCCCCTCATGCAGTGTCGTGGGTGACATGAGTTGAACGGCAAGTACATATGCGCATCAGTTTTTTTGGTGTGCAGGTCAGTGGTGATCTGACCATTTTCGATGCTGATGCTGACATCCAGGTAAGGGATAGCCACTGTTCCATAACTGGCGGTGAACTTGATCGTTGGATGCTGCATGTTTAGCCAGGTCAGAAACTCCTTCAAGTTCTGCTCACCCTGCATCCACAACATGATGATGTCATCGATGTATCTACGCCACATGGCGAGATCAATGTGCCATGGAGACTGTGCCAAGATCCTCTTCTCCAGCCAGCCCATGAACACATTGGCAATCGATGGTGCCATAGGCGTGGCCATTGCTGTTCCGTGTATTTGTCGGTAGAGCTCTCCATCAAAGTTGAAGACATTGTTAGACAGGATGTGATTTACTTTGGATTTACTTACCAACTTTGGATTCTCTCTTGAGGGCACATAAGACCGTATGGCGAAAGCTTGGCTGTGTCTGGAGTGGCACTGTCTTCATCTGTCCGTGGGCAGGGGTGGTTGGGTCTGTGGGGTGTGCTCGGCAGCTGGAGGGTGGTGTTTTTCGCCGGTGGGCTCTGCAGTCATGAAATACGGGCTGGTACACCCATGGGGATGCTACTTTAAGGCTGTTATGAGCTGCATCCTGTAGTCTGATTTACCTCTGTTCAGGAGCAGTTATGTCCCTTGATATCTTAATGGAGTGTCCTGCGCGTGCCTGTACCCATCGTCAACACAGCGCAGGCCTCCAAGGGTGGTACAGGACTGCTCTAAAGGCAGGTGAAGACAGTGCTTCTCTGGGTCCTCCCCAGCACCTTCGGGTGTTTCTTTTTCTTCTTTGCCTTAACTAGGCTGACCCTGGAGAAAGGTCCAGTGACGGTGAGGAAAGACCCACTGACCACAGGGAAAGTCCTGTTGACAGTGGGAAAGACTACAACTTTGGATTCTCTCTTGAGGGCACATAAGACCGTATGGCGAAAGCTTGGCTGTGTCTGGAGTGGCACTGTCTTCATCTGTCCGTGGGCAGGGGTGGTTGGGTCTGTGGGGTGTGCTCGGCAGCTGGAGGGTGGTGTTTTTCGCCGGTGGGCTCTGCAGTCATGAAATACGGGCTGGTACACCCATGGGGATGCTACTTTAAGGCTGTTATGAGCTGCATCCTGTAGTCTGATTTACCTCTGTTCAGGAGCAGTTATGTCCCTTGATATCTTAATGGAGTGTCCTGCGCGTGCCTGTACCCATCGTCAACACAGCGCAGGCCTCCAAGGGTGGTACAGGACTGCTCTAAAGGCAGGTGAAGACAGTGCTTCTCTGGGTCCTCCCCAGCACCTTCGGGTGTTTCTTTTTCTTCTTTGCCTTAACTAGGCTGACCCTGGAGAAAGGTCCAGTGACGGTGAGGAAAGACCCACTGACCACAGGGAAAGTCCTGTTGACAGTGGGAAAGACTACAACTTTGGATTCTCTCTTGAGGGCACATAAGACCGTATGGCGAAAGCTTGGCTGTGTCTGGAGTGGCACTGTCTTCATCTGTCCGTGGGCAGGGGTGGTTGGGTCTGTGGGGTGTGCTCGGCAGCTGGAGGGTGGTGTTTTTCGCCGGTGGGCTCTGCAGTCATGAAATACGGGCTGGTACACCCATGGGGATGCTACTTTAAGGCTGTTATGAGCTGCATCCTGTAGTCTGATTTACCTCTGTTCAGGAGCAGTTATGTCCCTTGATATCTTAATGGAGTGTCCTGCGCGTGCCTGTACCCATCGTCAACACAGCGCAGGCCTCCAAGGGTGGTACAGGACTGCTCTAAAGGCAGGTGAAGACAGTGCTTCTCTGGGTCCTCCCCAGCACCTTCGGGTGTTTCTTTTTCTTTTTTCTTCTACGCCACATGGCGAGATCAATGTGCCATGGAGACTGTGCCAAGATCCAGCCAGCCCATGAACACATTGGCAATCGATGGTGCCATAGGCGTGCCCATTGCTGTTCCGTGTATTTGTCGGTAGAGCTCTCCATCAAAGTTGAAGACATTGTTAGACAGGATGTGATTTACAATGTCCAGTAGTTTGGTGGTACTGGGGATCTTGTCTGTAACATGACCAAACTCACTCATCATTTCTGCCAGGGATTCAGAACCTGAGGAGGGGGATGACTGAATATTTAAGGCATGCGGTGGAGATTCAATATTCAGACTGACATTCACAGGGCTGTCACACTCACCACCGGTTACAGGGGAAGACAATCCCACATCCTCGGGTACTAATCCATGAGAATCATGCTGTTGTTCTTTCCGTGGTGTTGCACTTTCACTGATGTCTGTATTATCCAGGTTTCTGAGTCTGTCAGGATGGCCGGTCGGTCCTGAAGCAGGCACACACACTAATACTGTTTCACTGTCACTGGGGGGTCCTGACTGTCCAGTCTTCTGTACGGTGGTTTCCTGTGTCTGCGACGGGTGTGGTTGAGACCTGCGGGTTGTGGGGCCGGGATGGGGGGTCGTCTGACTGCTCCCTCTGCCGATGTTGACGCTTCTGGCTTCTCGTCCTCCTGAGTATCCGGTCCCACGTCCTCTGGCCGCTTGATGTCCATGGGGAAGACAGCTGTGGTCACTGGTGGAGACAGGTGATTCTAAAAGTGTCCTGTCAAACCGCTGGATATCTCAGTCTTCAATATTGAGGATTCGAAGGTCCAAAAGTTTACAATGTAGTTTCCCCTGGAAAGACCAGGTGGAAATCACTGCTGGGTGTTTTTTTTCATTTCGTACATCATTGAGAATTTAATTTAGTGAGATCTTCACTGATTCATACTTTTGAATTTGCTTGGTTCAATTTTTTTTTCGCAGTTTGAATATCTCCGTTTTCTGCTAGTGAGGCGTACAATAACTGATCTATTGTGTCCATGCGAATATTTTCCAACACGGTGTGTCACACTGATACGGGTCGGTTGAAAAGTTGAGAGGCCCAAACTGCTGATAAATTAAAATTCGGTGACTTTCTTTTCTGTTTCATCTGCTGTCGCTTTGACTGAATCTCCTGGTAGATTAATAATTTTGAAATTGTCTTTTCGGGTGTACTGCTCAAGAGAGTTTCTGAGCTCCCTTTCTTGCTCAATTCCTTTTGCAGATGACTTAGATCGTCAGACAAGTCACTGCATTCACTCTCAAGATTTTCCACCTTTCTTCGTAAAAAATTCATTTTCTTTCTTCAGTCGAATATTTCTGATAAAATTCTGTGGAGTTGTAGGCTGACTCTATCCCCCTGTTTTTTTCCCCTCCTCTGTGCCTCTCTCCATCATGTTCAGTGTCGCAATCAGTACACTACTTTCAGTGTCTGTCCGGCAAGACATCCGTCTTACCACCGTCAGTTGAATGATTAATTTGCTTGTTACAACTTGTAAAATTTGTTATCTTCTGCTGTTATTGCTGCTTGGAAATCCTTCTTTTCTTACTCTGTGACCTTTCTCTTCCTGTGTTTGTGCCAGTCTGCTCTGAAAGTGGGTCGAAATAAATCCATTCATCTTGACAACCTGGGCTGCTGCTTGGCCTTTCGTTCCTTTCCTCATGTCGTCGTGATGGTGGCGTCTTTTTCGGTCCCATTCTGTATTGAAAGGTGGACGATATTGGACAGGAAAAAACACAAGCGAAAAGAATCACCCTGTATGTCCGTATTTCACCAACTGAACGTGTTTTTCAACCGAGAGGTGGATGACGCAAGCACAAGTTTCACCTATAAACACTTTCTAGTATTTCACTGAAAATCTCGATAACAAGAGGGAGGAAAAAGAAGGATTGAAAAATAAAAGCAGTGCTTAATTGTGGTGCATGAAAAAAAATGTATCCACTGGCACAATTCAATCAGGTGTGTTCAGTCAAAAACAGCTGCTAGCTTAGGCCATGTGCATCGGAGCGACGTTTTTGCACGTCCGACCGCTTCCGTGAACAGGTGTCAAAAGTTCTTGAAGAAATATTAATTTATATTTGTTGATTTCTCCAGTTGTTGCTGTGTTCGGTACAGGGTATATGGGCAAGCCTGGAACATCCTTTTTTAGGGATGCTTTCTTGTTTGTTCTGTGTGCTCTGGCACAGCCTTTTAAAACTTGAAGATATTCAGACAAGTACATGGATAAACGGAAACAAATACAAATAAATAAATAAATAATAAAATAATAATAATAAATAAAATAAATGTCTGCCAGGCGATTCGGTGTTGTAAACTGCATTAATTTGCTGAAAGGAGCGTGTATTTGTTTTCGTGTGGGAGCAAGTTACCTTACTTGTTTGTTGTTTATTGTTTACTGTTCCCTGCTTCATGTTTACTTTCGTTTCAATCAAATCCAGGTTATTTGTATTTGTTTCCGTTTATCCATGTACTTGTCTGAATATCTTCAAGTTTTAAAAGGCTGTGCCAGTCTTCAATAAATGTTTATTTATATTTGTTCATTACTCCAGTTGTTGTTGCTGTGTTCGGTATAGCGTATATAGATATACTTCCAAATTGGAAGATGGTTCGTTGTGTACACTCTGTGCTGTCATAACAGGCAAGCGCTTCGGTATCGTGAACAGAATTGGTTTCGGGTTATGGACGTGTATTTGTTTTCTTGTGGGAGGAAGAGATATTCTGCTTGTTTATTGCTCCCTGTCTCATTTGCTATATACTTTCGTTTCAAACCGAGGTTAGTTGAATCTGTTTCTGTTCGTCCATATACTTGTCTGACTATATTCAAGTTTTAAAAGGCGGTGCCAGTCTCCAATAAATGTTACTTTATTTTGTTCATTTCTCCAGTAGTTGTTGATGTGGGGAAGTGTTCGGTACAAGGTATATAGGCAAGCTTGGAACATCCTTTTTGTTGTTCGTTTGTTTTTCGTGAATTTCTTGTGTCCACGCTTACTATTAATTAATATGGTTTTTGGGGTATGTTTCCTTATTTGTTCAGTGTGCTCTGTGCTGTCATACCGGCTAGGCGATTCGGTGTCCTTAGCATCATTCCTTTGGAATTATGAACGTGTATTTGTTTTCTTGTGGGAGCAAGAGTTACCCAACTTGTTTGTTGTTTATTGTTTACTGTTCCCTGCCTCATTTCATGTTTACGTTCGTTTAAATCAAATCGAGATTATTTATACTTGTTTCTGTTCGTCCATGTGCTTGTCCGACTATATTCAAGTTTTAAAAGGCTGTTCCAGTCTTCAATAAATGTTAATTTAAATTTGTTCATTTCTCCAGTGGCTGTTGCTACGGAGATGTGTACGGTACAGGGTATATAGGCAAGCTTAGAACTTTTTTCTTTTTCGGGGGGGGGGGGGGGGGGGGGGGGGGGGATGTTTTTCTTGTTTGTGCTCTGTGCTGTCATATTTGCTACGCGATTCGGTGTCGTAAGCAGCATTACTTTGGTGTTATGGGCGTGTATTTGGTTTTTTTTTTGGTCAGAGCAAGAGTTACCCTACTTGTTCTGTTGTTTATTGTTTACTGTTCCCTGCCCCATTTCATATTTACTTTCGTTTCAATGAAATCGAGGTTATTTGCATTTGTTTCTGTTCATCCATGTACTTGTCTGACTATATTCAAGTTTTAAAAGGCTGCGCCAGTCTTCAATAAATGTTAATTTATATTTGTTCATTACTCCAGTTGTTGTTGCTGTGTTCGGTACAGAGTTTATAGGCATGCTTGGAACATGCCCTTTTGGGGATGTTTCCTTGCTTGTTCTGTGTGCTCTGTGCTGTCATATTTGCTAGGCGATTCGGTGTCGTAAGCTGCATTCCTTTGGAGTTATGGGCGTGCATTTGTTTCCTTGTGGGAGCAAGAGTTACCCTACTTGTTTGTTGTTAACTGTTCCCTGTCTTATTTCATATTAACTTTCGTTTCAATCAAATCCAGGTTATTTGTATTTGTTACTGTTCGTCCACGTACTTGTCTGACTATATTCAAGTTTTAAAAGGCTGTGCCAGTCTTAAATGAATATTAATTTATATTGTTCATTTCTCCAGTTGTTGTGTTCGGTACAGGGTATATAGGCAAGCTTGGAACATCCTTTTTTGGGGATGTTTCCTTTTTTGTTCTGTGTGCTCTGTGCAGTCATATCTGCTGGGCCATTCGTTGTCGTAAGCAGCATTACTTTGGTGTTATAAAACACGCAAAACCGAAAAGAAAAAAAAAACACAAAACAAAAACACAAAACGCTGAACAAAAAACGCAAAAATACAAATTCCAAATAAAAGGACGCAAAACACAAAATGTTAAACGCAAAACACAAGCGCAAAACGAAAAACAGAAAACGCAAAACAAAGAACGCAAAACGCAAACCGCAACATGTAAAACGCAAAACGAAAAATCCAGAACAAAAAAAAAAAACAAACAAAAAAAAACGCCCTAAGCGCAAACGCAAGACGGAAAGCGCAAAACAGAAAACGCTAAACGAAAAACGGAAAACACAAAACAAAACACGCAAAACACAAAATCTAAACGCACAAGACAAAACGGAAAACGGTAAGCACAAAGCGCAAAAACAGAAAACGCACTAGAAAAAAAAAAAAAAAAAGCAAAACGCAAACCGGAAAACGGAAAACGCGAACCGCAAAACAAAAATTGAAAACGCAAAATGCAAAACACAAAACACAAAAGTCATAACGCAAAATGCAAAGCGCACAAGGCAAACCGGAAACGCAAAACGCAAAATGTAAAACGCAAAGCGCAAAAAGCCAAACAAAAAGCGCAAAACACAATGTTAAGAACGCAAAACGAAACACGAAAAACCTGAGACACAAAAACGCATAGTGCGAACTAAAAACGGAAAACGCAAAATGCAAAACGGAAAACAAAAAAGGAAAAATGCAAAACACAAAACAGAACATAAAAAACGCAAAATGCAAAACCCGTAAAACAAAACATAATAGAAAGAACCCAAACGCAAAACCCAAACCAAGTATAGAAAATTGCTACCAACAGCAGACCACCCAGTGGAAATGCTCCAAGACCGTGTAGAGTGGACAGCTGATACTCCCCCCCCCCCCCCCCCCCCCCCCCCCCCATCAGCCTTGACATTCTTGGCATTGGAGCTAAAGAAGACCACAGTGATGCAGAACTCAAGTTCCTGACTATTGAGGGACAACCCAAGCACTATTTGGGCCCGAGTCTACACAGATGGCTCTGCGGAGAAAGCTGTAAGAAATGGGGGAGGCGGTGTTTTCAAGTTCCCAGACGGCAGTTCCATCAGCAAGTCTGTAGCCACCGGAAGCTTCTCAACTAACTACAGAGCAGAAGCATGTGCCCTTCTCACTGCTGTACAGTTACTAAGTGAAAGGGACATCTTACCAACTCACACGGCGTTCCTTACAGATTGTCGAGCCGTCTTTCAAAGCCTCCAGAGGAGAGAAAGAGAGCAGATCCTACAGGAAATCATACAGGAACTGCACACGTTGAGCAGGAAGACAACACCAGTCCTGCAGTGGATTCCCTCCCACTGTGGTATTGCAGGAAATGAAGAGGCAGACAGACTCTCCAAGGCGGGCAGCCAACAAGACCAAATAGCCCATGCTGTATCCTACAGAGAGGCGAAGACCATCATCCGCAGCCAGTTCAGGACAGCATGGAGAGAAAGACTACAGGTGGAGGTAGAGAAGGATGACATTCACCATCTTAAGAGTGCCCAACAAGTCGCCATCTTCAGACTAAGAACTGGGCACTGTCAGCTGCTCTCACACCTCTATTGCCTGAATATATCGCACACAGATGAATAGAGTGCCCATGTGGTATTGGCCCACAAAACCCAGCCCATGTACTTCAGTCCTGTCCCACTTTCGACAGCCTGCGGCGTGAGTTTTGGCCCGGTGCAGTAGAACTCCAAGAAAAGCTGTAGGGAACGGCAGACTCACTCCGACGGACCGCTGACTTTGCCATCTGACCAGAGGAAGAAGAAGAAAACCCAAAACCAAAACGCAAAACACAAAACAAAAAACGGAAAACGCAAAATGCAAAGCACAAATCGCAAAACGCAAAACGTAAACGGGGAAAACGAAAACAAACAAAAAACGCAAAAAAAAAAAAAAAGGAAAACGGAAAACGCAAAGCGTAAAGTAAAAAAAGCAAAACCCCAAACCCAAAACACAAAATGATATATGCAAAGCGCAAAACACAAAAGTCAAAACCCAAAACGCAAAACGAAAAACGAAAAACGCTGAACGCACAACAACGCACAACAACGCACAACGCAAAATGCAAAACAAAAAACGCGAAACGCAAAACACAAAACGCCAAAAGCAGAACTCAAAACACAAAAGGCAAACTGCAAGACGCAAACAAAACAAAAAACGCAAACCGCAAAACACAAAACGCAAAGCAAAATGGAAAACAAAAAAAGTGAAACCCCAAAACAAAAAACGCAAAACAAAAAAAAGCAAAACGCAGAAAAAATCCACTTTTTTTTTGCTGGGGAGGGGGAGGGGGGAGGGGGGGGGGGGGGGGGGAGGAGAGCTGCCCGTGGAGAGGAACGTACGATACTGCGGCAGCGTGCCGAGGAGGAGAAAGAGTGTTTGGATGCCAAGCTCGAGCTAAAGGCCCAGAGGCTCCAGCTAGAGAAGACCATCCAGCAGAAGGAGATGGAGCTTCAGGAGAGAGAGGCTTCAGCTCAGAAGGAGCACCATGCCAAACAGCTTGAGGTGGAGGGGATGAAGTATCTTCATGTGGACACGCTGAAGGACAACGTCTTTATAGCAAACTTCGAGCGTGTCGCGGGTCTGTGTCACTGGAGTAAGGCATCCTATCCATCTCATTTGATTCCCCTGCTGCATGGGAAAGCGAGAGAGGCCGTTCTACGCTTAACTCCGGAGGAACTCGAAGACTACCAGCATGTCAAAGAGGCTCTCTTCCGACATTTTAGGTTGGAAGACGTACCGGAAGAAGTTCCGGCAGGTTAGGAAGGACCCGGTCAAGACTTTTGCCCAACTTCTGGACAAGATGAAGCGCTGGTTGACCTTGTGGTGTTCTGCTGCGGGCAAGGATGAATCCAAGGTGGAGAACGTGAAGGATTTGATCCTCCAGGAGCAGTTTTACCAGTTGCTTAGTCCAGAGAGTGTAACCGAGGTTAAACGGACGTGTCCCAAGACCGTTGAGGACGTCGCAAGGAGGCTACTGTCTTGCCAGAGGCTAAGCGGATGGGAAGAGAGCACTGGCAGGAGAGGCAGGTAGGCGGCTCGTTCGCCAGACCCAGAGGGCCTAGGAGATGGACGGCTAGAACGGTTGAGCGGGACGCCTCCATTGTGGAGTCAGGAATGCCTGAGCAAGGAAGGAACGCAAGCAGGACAAGTTCCAGGGAGGTTAGGAAGCGCACCTCGGGTAAGACTCAGAAAACTGCACGGGAGGGAGATGTAGTGATCCCAGGTCGGATGTAGAAGGGTAAACCAGGATCCCGAAGTGGCCCAATACCCCGAGCATCGGTGGTATACTTCAACTGTCGGAAGGACACATGGCCCGCCAATGCCCCGAACCCAGCTCTGTGTACTTGGTGCGTGGGACCGGAGCACAATCTCGGCAGGCAGTCCCCACTCTTTGTGGACCATGTGCCAGCAAGCAGTACAGTCACCGTTGCGTTACGACGGTCAATGGAGTCCCTGTGGATGGTCTTCGGGATACAGGGGCAAGCTATACTGTCGTTGTGGAGAAGTTGGTGTGGGCGGATGCCTACACAGGGGAAACGGTCCCAGTTGTACTAGCCTCATCCAAGTGCCAGAGCTTGTTACCCGTGGCCATGGTTTAACTGGACACCCTGTTCACATGTGAGAGAGTGGAGGTCTGGGTGATGTCAAGCCCTACTGAGGACATCCTGGTAGCCCGTTTACCATCACTTCTGGCTTTCTTGAGGTGAGGTGTCAATTTCCTCCTTACGTCTCTCACCCCAGTCGAGAAGTTCTCTCCAGTAAAAATGTTTGTTCCTTGCGTTTCGCTCTGAGAATGTCCAGCTTCTACTTGTAAAAAGCACAACAAGCAATCATGGGAAGTGATTGTAAACGGGCTACATTAGTCTCTGATTACCTCCTTATCGATGGCGAGCAATTCACCATAGGTGCTGACAATGGACTTGTTGAATTAAGGTAGGAACTTGGCCAGTCCAGAATTGGTCTTAGGTATGTGTCCTCAACAGTGAAGGGAATCAGCGGTGAGCTGACACCGGTTATTTCAACCCAGCGCTGTACAACGGCAGCACGTGAAACGAGCTGTAAGGTCGTCTGTTGTGAGGAAAGCTCAGTGACGTCAGTGCAAGTTAAAAATGTTAGTAACACTGATGGTGATGTGTCTGATGAAATATGTATTTGATGTCCTTGTCCTCTACAAATGATGTATTGTGTATTGTACTTGTAAAAAACGAAAACTTTTTTCGTTTCTTCACTGGAATGTTCATGGATTACTTTCTAAAATGCATAATGATGATTTTATTTCTGGTTTTGATTTCATATGTTTTGTCGAGACATCTGTAGAAGTTTTTCAGTTGCCTGTGTTCTCTGGGTATACAGTTTGTTATACACGAGCATTAAAGTTCACGGCATGTGGAAGGCGTTCTGAAAAATGAGATCTGTCCATATGTTATGCCTTTGGATGTTGTTTCTGATTTCTTCTGTGCTTTTATTATTGATAAATCTTCGCTTGGTACTTTAAAACATGTTGATGTTTGTATGTGCATATGTACCTCCGGAAGGGTTTCCCTACCATTCCTATTTTGATAAAGAAAATGGGACTTCCTTGTTAGAAGAATTTCTGTGTGACTTTTTTTGGTTAAAAATGATGTGGATGTGATAGTGTCCGGTGACTTGAATAGTAGAATCTTAAATTTCTCATGTGATTTTGAAGAAAGTGTATTTACATTTAATGATCAACATAAAACTGGGCCACTGCATGTACGGAATTCAAAAGAAGTTGTCCTGAATAATTAAGCAAAATTATTAAGTAATGAGACTGCCATAAGCCGTTCCGGAACGGCAGAAAATTCATGCCCCCGTCGCTGCAACGATCGCCGTTCGGGAACGGTGGTCAATTATTTCGGCTTCGTGTTATTTTGGATAGTGTCCGGTAAATGTAACTATTATAGATTCAGAATCGTGACGTCCATAGAGTCTAAAAATATCTGGGAAACCTCTTTCGACACCCAGCAATGACTTTTTCAAGCGATGTAAGTGGGTGACTGAAGTGACAAAGAACTTATTATCTATGCGAGGCAACGCCAGGGCAAGGCACGAGTGGTAGTGGTGCAAAACGTCCAAGACTGATGGAATTAGCTGAAGCTCAGCGTGAATTAGAGCGGCTACTTGGAGAGGATAGTTGTGCTGAACTTCAATCGGACGATTCTCTTGAAGATGAGAGTACAGACGAGGATTTTCAGCCTTAAGTGATCGACGTAGAGGACAGAACTCATTTGGACTTCGAGCTCGACGCTGCTGAAGTGTGATGACTCATCAGATAGCGCAGCCCGCAAAATGAAAACTGAACACAGACCGGTCAGTGCACGGGGGAGGGCTAGGGGCAGGGGGAGGCTATGTGATAGAACGCGGCATGGCGAGCCAAGCAGAGCAAGTTGTGAAAGAAGAAGGGGGGCGTGCAGGGGGTGTGGTGATGTGTTTGTCAATGTTGACATTCAGTCAGCTGATGGGTTTCAGCCAACTTACCTGATTTTATAGGGAATCCTGGTCTCAGTAGGGACAAATGTTTACTTTTTTTTTCTTTTTATCACAGATGATTAGTCACAGAATCAAACAGATATGCACAACAAACAATCCAGCCGATGCAAGCAAGGCCACAGCAAATAAAAATACTCTAAATTTGCTACATGGAAAGAGACCAACATGCTGGAAATAAAGCAATTATTAGGCCTCACACCATTCATGGTCATCATGAAAAAAACAATAACAGAGTCATAATGGTCAAAACATCCACTGCTGACCACAAACATATTTCCTTTGGTAATGGCTAGAATATACATATTTTTTATGTATGTTAGTTTATATGTGAGCCCACATTTTTTTAAGCAGCCACCTGATTTTCCCTAAAAATTCCTTGGCAAATGAGTTCAGGTTCTTGTCTACATTCCATGGCAGGCTGAGTACATGTGTACATGTGTACAACTTTGAAATTATGTATTTTAAATGATGTGTGTAAGGGCGACCTTCAAGTTTGACACACATACATATCCGACGGCAATAGCAGTGTAAATGACTATTTTTTTTCTCTTATGATTTGTTTTGTATTACCTCTTTTAGTTGTGAGATGTGTGTGTCTCAGAGAACCGAATCTGACCACATGCCTTTACAACTGAAGTTCGCTTCCCCATGTCATAACGGTCAGTCGCACAGGTAAACAACAGGCGCTGTGCTACAGAAAAATTTGTCTGGAGCGAAGTTCATGCTGATTTCTTTAAAAATGTAATCCTTTCCAATGAAATGCAAGTGCGCATGCAAGAGGCAGTAAGACTAGTTGATTATAACGTTTAACAAATGTTAAAAATGCATTTAAATGTTGTACGAAAGAGGCTGGGAAATGTATGAAGAAACAGGTTTGTATTGGAAAATGTCAAAAAGAAGACAACTGGTTTTATATGGAATGTTAAACTGCAAAAGGAATGTTCGTAATTTATTTAATTAAAAAAATTTCGACGTTCTTTGTCAAGACCGTCTCATGTGGCCTACTGCAAAGCTAGGCGAGAATGTAAACATCTTTGAAAAAAAAAAAAGAAGAAAAGGAATATAGTGATACTCTGTTGACAGAATTACTGAAGTCTGTAAATAATCAGAAAGATTTTTGGGACTGTGTCCACAAACATTCCAGAAAAAGAAAGCAACCCGGAAACAATAGAAGTTTTAGAAACGTGGTTTCATTGTTTCAGGGATCTGCTTGAAGGAAACGCCGATTCTCATTTTGATCTGGGAAATGAATATTACATCGATGACACTGACTACGTCTATTACCACAAACATTATTACGTGTACTAAGATGAGAGAATTTAAGAAGAGGGTCTCGTGGCTACGACTTAGCAGATGTCTGCCTACGCATGAGCCCAACGCGCTGGTCAGACCTTGAGTACCTTCCTGACATTTGTTGTGTCATTTTTATCATTGTTTGTGTACACAGGTGTGTATGGATGTGTGGGCACGGGCCCATATGTGTGTGCGAGCGTATGTGTGTGTGTGTGTGTGTGTGTGTGTGTGTGTGTGTGTGTGTGTGTGTGTGTGTGCATAATGTATGTATGCGTATGCATGACTCTGTGTGTGTGTGTGTGTGTGTGTGTGTGTGTGTGTGTGTGTGTGTGTGGTTTGTGGGCTTGTGTGAGCATACGCACGTATGTGTACATATATGTGTGCATGTGTGTGTGTCTTTGTATGTGGACGTGTACTTGTTTGCATATGTGTATGCGCAAGCACGTTCATGTGTAAGCATGTGTGTGCGCACGCGTGTGGGTGTAGATGTGCGCATGCACTTAGTAGCAAGTGCATGCACGCACGCGCGTGTGTATATATGTGTGCGTGCGTTCGTGTGTGTATAAGTGTGTGTGCGTGCGTGCGCCTTTTATTGTTTGTGGGAAATGAATGTTTAGAAAATGACTAAGGATCAAGAACAAGAACAAGAACATCAAATACAACATACACGCGCACACGCATGCACACACACACACACACACACACACACACACACACACACACACACACACACACACAACTTTCTCTCTCTCTCTCTCTCTCTCTCTCTCTCCCTCTCCTCTCTCTCTCTCACACACACACGTACACACACACACATACACATACACACAACAATAAGAACAACAACCACCCGCTTCACACACACACATACCCCACGCACGCACGCGCACGCGCGCGCGCACACACACACATACACACAACCACACATACACACACACAAACACACTCACTAACTCACTCACTCACTCTTTCACACACAGACTCACAGACTCATACATCAAGGCTTGCACACTCACGTCCGTGAACTCTCTAATTAACACGCCTACATCACCCCCCCCCCCCCCCCACTGATGTAGACGTTTCCTTGGCAGCCAATGTGTCTGCCCTCTCGTTCCCTTTAACTCCTGCATGACCAGGGCGGTACACCCATATGAGTCTCTCTAATGGAAGCTTGCGCATTAGTTCATGCCAAGCAGGGTTTCCCATTGCACTCTTCACTTTTTTAAGTGGGTTCATGGAGTCGGTCAGTATCATGGATTGTTGAGTTTGAAACTGGCCTGTGGATGAAAGCCAGTGAAGTGCTTGTGTCACTGCTTCTACCTTCATTGTTAGACTGGAAGTTGTTAAACTGTGCGCGCCATTGTCTTCCTGGTCAGTTCGGCCATTTTGCTTCACTGTGTATCCCCAACCTGACTTACCTTTGGTGACAAAGCCGTTAGTGTACATAACAATATCATCTTTTGTGCCAAAGTCTCTTACCTGCATCTGAATTTCTGCGTTGGTTTTGCCTTCTGGACATTGTCGACAGTGTCTTCCAAGTTCTGGAGCGATGGCAATTTGTTAGAGATGTTTGAAGTGTTCTGGATACTTTTCCCATTCATTCGTTTCTTTGAGTTCTGCTAACTGGCAAACAAGCTGTATATTGTCTTCTGCCTGTCCCATCCATTATTTTCGACGTCCTAGCCGAGTACCTTTTGTTTCCTTGACCGCCACAGGAAGTGGGTTTTGGGGATTTTCAAGTGCTCTGAAATATGCTTTCACCTGTTCTAGCTTGTGTCTTGGCTGCATTGAAGGAAGGTCGAGCAGGTTGGCTGATGATGTGGCGTTGGTATCAGAAACAGTGATTTGATTACACACGAAGTTAAATACTTTGCAAAGAGTTGCTGCTTCACTAGAGTTTAAAGTTAAATATGACAAAAAGTAACATAATTGTGCTCAGAAAGGGTGGATATCTTGCAGCGAGAGAAAGATGGACGTACAATGGATCTACAATGCCTGTTGTCAATGTGTGTAAATACGTAGGAATATACTTCTCAACGCGTTTGAGTGCGTTGCTTGCAAAGATTTAGCCAGCTGAGCGAAAAATGTATTACTGTGCTTACTAAGGAAATTATCATTGCTAAATAACGATTCCCTAACTTTGTTCTTGAAATTATTTGATGGCCAAGTTGAACCTGTGGTACAGTACGGAGCTGAAGTATGGGGCCTTGATACTGCTGCTGCTGCTGCTGCTGTACATTGTGAGAAGATCCATCTTTTTGCTTTGAAGAAATTTATTGGTGTATAATGCACTGCAAACACCAAAGGATTTGGTACATGGTGAAACGGCTAGATTTCCTATACATTTGAATTCCATTATTAAATGTGTTCGATATTGGCTGGAAATTATTTAGATGCGGGAACACAGATTACCACATGAAGCATTTCGAATGCTGTTAGAATTAGATAACAGAGATAAGAAAAACGGGATGACTAATGTGAGAATGAACGTGGGTGACTACGGTTTTGGATTTGTATGGATGAACCAAGGTGGTGGTGATATGAATGGCTTTTTTTTTTTTTTTTTTTTTTTTTTGTTGCTGTCCCAACCTCCGCGCCACCTCAGAGGCAGTGCACACACGCCGCTCATTCCGACACCCCGTCCACAGCTACAGCCCGGTCAGCCCCGCCGCCGCCCCGGCACCGGCAATCCACAGGGAGCAGTCAATGTCAAGCCGTCAAGATGCAACCCACCGGAGGAGACACTGCACTGCTGCCGAGTCACTTCGGTGGTGTTCAGTGGCGCCTGTTCTGATCTAACATACGCAGGACACCACCTACTAAGCCCCCTACTGACGACAATAATTGCTTAGTCGCTGAGCCGGCGTGAGTGAGCTCTCCCTCCGGAGGGCGCCACCACATCCGTCCAACGACAGCCCCCATGGACTCGCCGATACCGGTGACCCCGACGGAACCAAACCAAGGCCACAGACGTGGAGAGGACATCGAAACTGAGGTCACCATGAGAGCAGGGCATAAAGGGCCACAGAATTTGAGACATTTCTTTTTTAATGCTGATCGATGAGAATGAGGATGATTAAGATGATGCTACGGATTTCCATTTCGGTCTGAGACTACATGACAGGGCTGTACTCTACACTTCCTTTCATAATATATCCCGGCGTCAACCAGGCCCGAGAGATACAGGCACCTGCAGTGTTGGTCAGGAAATTTGAGCAACACTCTCAGAAACGCATCCATTAAGTGGATGAAACCCGACTGTGTGGTCCCAGTCTTCCCAACTGAGTCCGCAGCAAACTCAACACTGGGTAGGAGCCGGTCGGGGCAGAAAAACCCACATGACTCTGATGGGATTCGAACCCACGACCTCCCAGCCGGGAGTCCGCGACGCTAACCACTTCGCCACGGCGGCTGGTGATATGAATGTTTTTATCCAAGTATTCCGCGCGTGCAGTTGACAAAATTGGAATTGGCATGTACAGAACCGTGGCAGATTTGAAATACATAGAACGTTTAACAATTTACAATGTTTACCAATGAAATAGACAAACATATAGACTAAAACGTATCATTACTGAGTTTAGAATTGGTGTCTCCGATCTCTTTTCTCACTACTTTCGTTATAGACAGTCTTGTAGTAGAAATTAATTTGATCTGCTCATTATATCGAAACGCGAAAGAGGACGAAGTTCATTTTGCATTGGCTTGTCCACTATTAAAGGAACTTAGAGAGAAATCCATCTCACGAAAGTATGTCAATAATCATTGCCTTTTCAAATTAATCTTGTTGATGTCATCATCAAATGAAAGCACATTTAAACAGTTCGCTATCTATTTATATAAAGTGTTCAATAAGCGAAATAATTATGTATGTAACATAAAGAATACCAAGACGAGTCTGCGACATGATTTATAATGTATACCCATATTCTAAGGGGCTATGGCCTTTATGAATAAAACATTAGAGTCTTGAGTCTTGTGTCTCTAGAGAAATTGAGAAATTTAGGCTATTGATTTCTTGTTGTCCTAAAACGACTACTGCTGAATCAAAATTTGTGTAGTTTTATCCATGGTTTCCTCATTTTTCTTCTCTTCTTCCTCCACATGTTTCCATCTCCGTGTCCATGGTGCCGAATCTCATCAATGCGGCACACACCACTGCTAAAACAGGCGTAATTTCTGCAAAAAAAGTGCTAAAATCAGTTTAGACACAGACACAGATATACAGACACACAGACAGGCAGACAGACAGACATACAGACAGGCAGACAGACAGACAGACAGACACACACACACATATACACACACACACGCGCGCGCGCTCGCGCGCACAAGCGCATTTACTGGAACGGTCACTGTGAGTATTGGTTAGTTTTACTATTAACTGCATGTGCTGGCTGGGTAGACAGCTGATATGACGGGAAGCGCTGAGTTCCACCCTGTTTCCTAGTCTCTGACCAGACTGAAACTCCATTGAATCAATATCCACTCCATCCTGATTAACTATTATTAGGGAAAGAAAGGTTAAGTTTTGTGGCTGTCAACACCTGCTCTCCGGTTGACTTCACTTTCGAATTTTTTTATAATGTCAATGGCCGTTGTTCGGTTTTCATTTTATGTTTTATTTCATTTTGTTTAATTTCAGTTTTGTTTTATTTTGTTTAGGCGGTCTGTGGGTAAATGCCTAGGGTGATGTTTACCTCAGGGGGATGGTCAGTCAGGATTAAGTATCCATCGTCATAAGTAGGGACCTTTAAATGGCTGTGTCGTGTATGTTTGATTGGAATAGGCACCTCTACACACAATCATGCTGCCTCAGAAACAGAATAGTGTCTCCTCTGACGGATTGCTCTATAAGGACCTGATACAGATCGTTCTCTGTGCACTACCACCAAGAAAGCCTGGCTGTGCCTTTGTATAACAAACCAGGGTGATGTGAGTGTGAAGACATGGAACATGAGACAATGAAAAAATAGCTGGCTTATGGACAACAGATGAGAATTGTAACCGAAAGTAGGAAAAACTGATGAGATAGAAGCAGCAGAACAAAGATCTACACTAGAAGATGACAACCACAACAAAAATATTAAACATCAACAACACAAACATCACCAGCAGCAATCCACCAGTCCACCAATACCAATTTTCATTCTGTAAAAGTATTGAATGACGAAATAATAAAAGGCAGAAGAAAGAAAACAGAGCGGTCATGTTGTCAGTATTCTAGGTGCCCACGTATATCATGACGTGAAGAGCAACAAGAAAGCAAGAGAAAGAAAAAGGCGGTAATTTGAAGCTATGTACATTTGGCATGAACTGTAAGATGGTGACTTTGATAAGATTATATGTTAAAGCTGTTACTCCTTTTATTATTA
>CM065715.1:54606340-54621340 GCA_033310375.1 Conus canariensis | reverse complement strand
ACAGGCGATTACAGGAGTGGGTAGAAGAAAATAACATCACAGGAGAATACCAGGCCGGGTTTAAGAAAAACTACTCTATTGTTGATCATATGTTCACACTGATGGCATTTATCCAAAAACAGTTTTGTTTAAATCGTAAATTATATGTTGCCTTCATTGATTTTGAGAAGGCTTTTGATTCAGTTAACAGGACGTTATTATGGCCTGTACTGTTGAAAAACGGTATTCATGGGAAACTTTATAAATGTGTTTTAAGTATGTATCAATGTGTAAAGGCAAGAGTGCGATCTGGTGCAGCGTTAACGGACTACATTAAATGTACATCTGGTGTGAAACAGGGTGATGTTTGCAGCCCTGTTTTGTTTTCCTTATTTATTAATGAACTGACTCAGGAAATCACACAACGTGGAAGGCACGGTGCAAATTTTATAAATGATGTTCTAGAGATTTTCATTCTCCTCTTGGCTGATGACGTGGTCTTGTTATCAGAAACAGTGATTGGATTACAGACTCAGTTAAATATTTTACAAGGAGTTGCTGCTTCATTACAGTTAAAAGTCAATATGGCAAAAAGCAATATAATTGTATTTAGGAAGGGAGGATATCTTGCGGCGAGAGAAGGATGGACATACAATGGATCCTTAATGCCTGTTGTTAATGTATATAAATATCTTGGTATCTACTTCTCCACGCGTTTGAGTTTTGCCTTTGCTTGCAAGGATTTAGCTAGTAGGGCAAAAAGTGCATTATTTTGTCTATGAAAAAACTGTCATTGCTAAATAACGATTCCCTTACTTTGTTTTTGAAACTATTTGATTGCCAAATTCAACCTGTGATACAGTACGGGGCTGAAATATGGGGCCTTGATGCTGCTGCTGTGCACTGTGAAAAAATCCATCTTTTTGCTCTAAAGAAGTTTCTGGGGGTATCGTTGCAAACGCCGAATGATTTGGTATATGGGGAAACGTCTAGATATCCCATGTATTTGAATTCTGTTGTGAAATGTGTTCGATATTGGTTAAAAATTGTTCAGATGGAGGATCACAGATTGCCACTCAAAGCGTATAGAATGTTGTTAGACTTGGATAATAGAGGAAAGAAAAACTGGGTGACAAATGTGCGGATGAAATTGTATGCGTATGGTTTCGGTTTTGTATGGATGAACCAAGGTGTTGGTGATATGAATGTTTTTATTCGGGTATTCCGAGAAAGATTAATTGATTGTAGTTGGCAAAACTGGAATTCACATGTGCAGAACAGTACCAGATTTGAGTTTTATAGAGCTTTTAGTCATTTACACTGTATACCTGTTTATATGTCAATGAAAATAGACAAACATATAAAACGTATCATGACTAAGTTCAGATTTGGTGTGTCTGATATTGCTTCTCATTATTTTCGTTACAGGCAGTCACGTGACAGAAGTCTGATTTGTCCATTGTGTCGAAATTCGAAAGAAGATGAAATCCATTTTGTATTAACTTGTCTAGTATTACAAGACCTCAGAGACCTATTCCTACCACAAAAATATTTCAAGAATCCTTGTTTCTTTAAATTAGTTTTGTTAATGTCATCATCAAATGAGAGTACTGTTAAACAGTTGGCTATTTATCTATATAAAGCATTCCAGAGGTGAAGTGTTTATGTAACATGATCAATATCAGTGTCAATCTGCGACATGAATCATAATGTATATCCCCATTCTAAGGGGCTAAGGCCTTTATGAATAAACTATTCGAGTCTTGAGTCTTGAGTCTCTCTCTCTCTCTCTCTCTCTCTCTCTCTCTCTCTCTCTCTCTCTCTCTCTCTCTCTCATAGCATCCTATTTTGTACTAGCTTATCCCTGAGCAGTAGTTCCTTTTCAAAAAGAACGTTAATATTTGACCTTTTGCCATATCTGTACTTGTTGACACACATTTTGGCAATAACGATCATGTGATTAATTATATTTTGTTCTTGACTGAGGGCTGTATTGTTATGAAATCCTAGAAGTGCGATATCTTCTGTGATTCTGATATTCTTGCTGGTTCCGAGATAGATTTCCTTCTCCACCAGACGACAAATAGGTTTAACTTTTTCACAGTGAAAGACGAAATGTTCGATAAAGTCTGTTTCATTGCAGTTACACACATTACATTTATTTGATTCGGCTAGTCCCATTTTGGCTAGTAATATGTTTGTTGGATAGATATTGGGCAGAATTTTCCGTTGGAGAACTCGCAGTCGTGTTTCTGTTGCGAATTTAACTACCGACTTCCAGTTATGTTCACTGAGCTCTGTGTGTAATTTTCGCTGACCGCACATGGCTGTGATTTTTCCATGAGTGCTATACAGAAGTCTTTGCATTTCATGGTTTTTAGGGGCTGGCCGTTTATCGTCATACTCATCACTTCTTCTTCTTCATTGGTGACAGCATGAAATTTTTTTGATCTTGGAGACGCTTGACGGCTGTTCTAACTGCGTTATATTCGAGTAGACGTTGCGGGGCTCTTCCAATTAGTTCTTCCAGTTGTTGGAATGTGAGGAGTTCGAAATTATCGTTCAATATGTCCTTTACTCTGCTTATACTTTTCATTATCCATTTTTTTTAAGGCATCTGTTTTTGTATGTTATATTTTGAACATTCCAAAGCGGTGAGTTTAGGAAGATATCTTGTGTGTTCGTATTCTTTAATCGAAGATTCAGCCAAGAAACAATAACTTGGTGCCAGAACCCCCCTCCTCCCCCTTTATGTTTAGCAAAACCGTTTAAGTCCTTTGGATTGAGCCGTGATGTAAATATGGCAAGGTCGCTCCCAAGCCTAGAGAAAAGGAGCATGGGAACTGCTTTCCAGTTACTGGTGTCTTTGTCGTGTATCAGTTTCGGGACCCATGTTAAGAAAAGTGCTTCCTGTATCATTTTCATATTGATCATACTTAGACCTCTGTTATCAATATTTTGCGCTAGTATTTTGCGTTTTACTTTTTCAAAGGCCTTTCTATTGCTGTATTTCTTTTTTCCAAATGAAAGTATATATTATTCGATTAATTTTGTTAAGAACAACTTCCGGAATACCTACTGATTGCATGACATGGACAAACTGAGAAATGATGAATGTTTTAGCTTTGAGTATTTTGCCGTATATGCTTAGGTTTCTTCTCGACCATTGTTTGATGACACGTTGCACATAATTTATCTTCTGTGTCCAAATGCCTTCGATATGTTGGGCGCTGATATCATTTCTAAAGTGGATTCCAAGGATTTTAACTTGCTTTGACCATTTTAGATCGTGCGGTTGCTCATGATTGTTATTGTGTTGGCCTAAACACATTGCTACTGTTTTCAGTTTATTCATATTAGTCCTGATATAGAAGTAAACTTTTCAAAGATCTCAATTGCCCTGTCTAGTTTTTTTTTTAATCTTTTAAGAAGATAGTCGTGTCGTCAGCAAACTGTTGAATTTTTATCATAGCTGAGGATTCGTTGTTGCCGTTTGTGTTTCTGGGTATGAGTATTTCTGTTATTTCACTTTTGCGGTTTTCAATTGCTAGCAGTTCTAATTCGGACAAATAGCAATGGTGAAAGTGGACATCCTTGCCTAATTCCCCTTTCGACTTGAAGTGGTTCTGACATCCATCCGTAGTGACTTATACAGCTGTTTGCCTGCACAAAGAGCGTACTGGTCCACTGAAGTCTGGACCAAACCCAAAATGCTTAAGACTGTTAATTATGAAATGTTTGGATAAAGTATCAAAGGCTTTCGTGAAGTCTATTCCTACTAGTATCCCAGGCAGATTTTCGCTGTCAACGTAGTTAATTATGTTGTCTGTGTTTCTCAGTATGGTGGCTATGTTTCTACCCCTAATAGAACCACACTGGTCAGCTGCGATGATGGAATTTAAAACGGTGTTTAGTCTTCTAGATAGGGCTTTAGCTAGTATTTTGTAGTCTGTGTTGAGGAGAGTGATAGGCCGCTAGTTTGCCAGGTTTTCTCGAGGTAGGTTTTTTTCCTTTGTGTATTAGAATGATGATTCCTCTTTGTTGTGATTGTGTCAAGTGACCATGTTGAAAAGAGTTGGCGTATGAGTCCTTCAGCATTGTTTTGATTTTTGTCCAAAAGAATTTTTAGAATTCTGTTGTGAGACCGTCACATCCTGCTGCGAGCCATTTTTCATTTCTTTAAGTGCTTCCGACATTTCTTCTTCTGTAATTAGTCTTTCGCATGTCTTTTTCTCGTTTTCATTTACAGTTGGAGTGTCGATTTCACCCCAAAAGTCTGTGATAGATGTTTCACTGTTATTCAGATTGGCGTCTTCTGAATACAAATGTGCATAAAATTTGACTTGTTCCTTTAGAACTTCTAACTAATTTGTTATTGTTCGACCTTCTTCCGTTTTAATCATGCTAATTGTATTGTTTGCTGCCTTAGCCTTTTCTAAACCAAGAAAAAATGCAGTTTTTCTCTCCTTCCTCAATGAATTTCATTCTACGTCTTGTTTGTGCACCCTGTGCTGAAGCAAGTGCGTTTACTTCTATTTCTGTTTTAAGTTTAATCATAGTAGCCAGGATGTTTTGCTAGTTTGGGGTTTTTGCAGTTTGTTTCTCCAGCTCGTTGAGTTTTCTGATGGATTCTTCTTGGGTATTTCGTCTAAGTTTTTGCTTGTATTTGGAATTGCTTATTGTTAGCTCTCTGACTTTAATTTTATATAGTTCCCACTTTGTGTGGGCATTGAGTTGATGGAATTCTTGCACGAAGTGGTCAGTAAATTCATTTATAGAGTTTGTATATTCTTCATCTTTGAGTAAACTGTTACTAAATTCCCAGTACGACGATCCCCGTGTGTAGTTGTGGAATGCCAGTGATGTGAGGAGTGCTCTGTGGTCTGAGTGTGGAAATGGAATGATTTCTCTTTGCTCTATATTGGGCCTTTCTCTAATCATAATCGATGCGTCTGGCCGTGAATGGATGATGACGACACCATGTATACTCTCTTTCTTCAGGATGAAGTGTTCGCCAGCTATCGTGCATGTCAAAATATGTAGTTAGTTGGTTAAAGGCTTCTATTTCCCTTACGATGTCTTGATCTCCTGTAATAATGTCGTTTTCATTGTCAGTGACTGAATTAAAATCTCCAACAATAACATTAATGCGGATATGTTGATAGAACTGTATCTTTTCAGTGGCAGTTTGGGGTGCATAGACGTTTGCTAAAAGTAGTTTCTTGTTTTCCACACTAACTTCAACCAATAAAATCCGACCATCTTTGTATGGACAATGCGCCTTTGGTTCACATTGTTTTGATATAAGGATCATTTGACCTACGCTGTGGTTCCTACCTAATGAATAAAACTTTTTTCTTCCCACTGGAGTTCCCATACATCAGCTTCTTCTGCTGTTGACAGGTGTGTTTCTTGAAGTGCAATTATATCATAATTTTCTTTTTTTAATTTTAGTGATTTGAATGTACTGTGACGTTTCCTTTTGTTTTTTTTTAGTCCTCGTACATTTATGGACACGAGACGTAACTTGTTCACCATAATGGGGAATGAATGTTACTATTGTTAAACATCAATCATAGTCCGTGAGACAAGCCGGGCCGTCGTCAGGGGTGCCGAGTCAGTGCCCAATTGGTCAAGTGTCGGAACCGATGCCGTCCATCTCCTCCCGGTCGTGTTGCTTGTTGTTCCTGTCGCTGGTCAGTAAAACTCGCGCTGTTTTCGGCGAGCGCGCTTTACGCTGTGCAGAAGGCGATCGCGTTCTCCCGTGTGCCGATGGTGTAAGGGAACGACTGTGCCTCTCTGGGTTAGGCCCTTAACGACGTCCAGTGTTGTCCAGTAACAGCGCGCGCGAAGTCCAGTGTGCTTTGCACTGTACGTCGTTAGTCTGACTTGTCAATTGCAGGGAGGGGGGGGGGGGGGGGGGGGGGGGGGGCTAGCGCACACTGACTGTCCTCCATTTTGTGTCCGTCTTGAAAGCACACTTTGCATTTTAATGCCGATGTCTAGACACTAGCGTGGTGGGTGGTGGCCAGACAATTTGAACATACCATTGTTGTTTGTTCCTTGTGGAACAAAGAGACGTTGATGGTTCCCATCCTGACTGTTCTGGGCAGGGGCTTACTTGGAGTTTCGATGTATATTAGCCTGCGCCCTGTTTTCCAGTGGGTCAAACGTCCATTTTCGTCTTTCACCTTCTCGTCGAACAGTCTGGAAAAGGTATTAAAGTCTGGCAATTTTTGCATGAAATTCAAAATGTCTTCATTTTGGAAAGTAATAGGGATGTTCGTGATTGTTAGTCTTGTTGTGGCGATTTCTCTCTCATCACCATTCGCGTCACGTCACATAAAAGGGTGTTTGTCTCTTACCTGCACAACGTAGCCCCTAAGTACAATTCTGCGTGCAAAGCTCGTCTCTGGCGTCAAAGTTTGTAGGATACAGACGCCACAGCGAACCCATTCTTTACCCGAATAATTTTTTTTATTCCATTTTTTTTCAGTTGAACAAGGTTTGCACACAAATAATGTCAATATTTAGTACAGTACTTAATAATAGACTTTATGCAAACTTAGTTCTCTTGTTAACCATACAGACTTGCTTAGCATTTCATTAGATTGTAGTCATTTTATATAATAGTTAATCGCAAATAAAAGGCAGAACTTTAGTAAGCTGTCCACATACCATTATGAATATATAATTGGACAAGCGTAGTCGTAGATCAATCATCTTATGGTCAATGGTGACTTGGGTCAACCAGAGCTAATAAAAAACCATACATCGTTTGATAAAAAATTGTGTACTTGTGTAGTACATGACTTCTATTAACATGTAGTGTAGTATTGTGTAGTACATGACTTCTATTAACAACAACAACAACAACAACAAAACCCCTTTTGTAACATTATTTTACTTTTTTTATAGTCTTAATCAGTTTGTATCAAATTTGTGTATGATGCCCATTTCAGTGCAAATTTATCATATTGCATAGAAGTGTTGAATACATATTTGTCTATCTCATAAGCTTCTTTTGAATCTCTTAAGAATAATTGAAGTGTTGGATTTACTTTTCTTATCCTGCATTTATAAATGCAGGCTAGTAATACTTAGCTAGTAATAAGATGTGCAGAAAACAGTTGTCCGTTTTTGTTTTGTTGTCATTTCCAAAGAGTACTGGTAACTGATTTAGTTCCAATCTATCACAATTTGCACATTTTCCTTTTATGTACTCTGTAAATTCTGTCCAAAAATTTTGCACATGTTGACATTCCCACAAGTAGTGCAAAATGGAATCTTTAACATCTTCACAAAAGCTACACTTGTTGTTTTCTGTTACACCCATATCTGTTAGAATTGAATTTGTCACCAAAACCCGATAATTGATTTTTATTTGAAACCACTTTAACCTTATTTCTTTTATTCTTTTTGTTTCCATGAAGATATTTGCCCAAGTAATTTCCATTTGCAGAGTTCTTTCCCATCCCCCACATGCATTGGGTAACACTGGTTTACCAATCAGTATTTCATAAAATATTTTTGTTCCCTTGGCAGCATGAATCATTTGGCTAAATGCTTTGTGGTGTTCAGTTCCTTCATTACTGTTGTTTTCTAATATTATTTCCTTTTCTCTCAAGAATTCTCTAACAGAACTTACACAGCCAAAATATTTCAGTCTTTGAACTGGACGTTGCAAGATGTTTTGGAACTCATTAACATTCATGAATTTACCATCCTCTTTTAGTAAATCTTTTACATGGAAAACATTTCCTTCTGCCCACTCATCAAAATAGAAATCCTTTCCATCAATCTTGAATTTGTTATTGTAAAATAGGGGTTCCGTCAGTATGTCTTTATGGTCGTATGAATCGATTTTTTCAAAGAGTTCTATATAGCTCTTGAAAACACCTTTCCAAAACATATTTATTGGGCGACCTCCAATTTTAAGTACCAAAGACCCATACTCCTCTAGCATTTCAACTTGTGGGCATTCTTTAATCAGAATTTGTTTCCATTTTGCACTGAACGTCTGTGCATAGCACTTCTTTAACCATGTTAGTTTTAGTGAATTAATAGATGATGCTATGAGAGGGATTTTAATTCCACCATTTTGTATATCTTGTGTTGCTACATTCCTTTTAACTTTATCCCTTTTTTTGTCCCATACGAATTTAAAACACATTATTTGCAGTTGTTGAACTATGTTGTCGGGTGGGTTTGGGAGCATGATCCACAAGTAGGTTAATTTTGACAATATAACTGATTTAAGAATAGCTATTCTTCCAAGGGGTGTTGTTGTTCTTTTCATCCATATATTGAATAGTTTTTTTTAGTTTCTTGAAACTTTTCTGTTAAGTTTAGTTCTGCTACATTGCTTAGATCATTTGTAAACCAAAGGCTTAGATTTTGAATTTTATGGGGTTCCAAGTCATTTTGAATTGGGTAAAAATCTGCATTCACTATTGCATTTATTTCCTATCCACACATTGCATTACCCGAATAATTTTATCAAAACCGGTGATTTTCTCTGCCGCCGTGCACAGTTCTAGTGGCGTGTACTCCTTTTCATTGGCGGCAGGGAGGGAGCGGGAAAGCGAGAACACAGGAGGTACCGTGTCTGCCAGGCCCGCCATGATGTCTAGGCAGCGGATTCAGCCTGCGGCGCAGCAAACTGAAACCCGCCTGTTTTCTCCGTATCGCCGAACACTATCTTATACACACACACACACTTAAAACTTGTAAAGAATATCCGTTACTGTACTGTTGCCAAGCACAGGAAGGTGACGGCACACGTACAACTCGATGTATAGTCGATTTCGACGAGCGCAAATTTGGTGCTGCTGTCCGACCTCGGACAGCGACCGGAACTCTCCAGGTCATGAGTTAAAAGACTGATTTTCCAACCAGGGGAAGTAAGAGTTGGTATGAACCGAAAGAGTTATTTCCCATTATATTGATCCACTGGGACATATAAGAATATCAATGCCTGTATTACTACGTGTTATATTTCCATGAAAACATATTATTTCTTCGTATTGATGTGTAACAATATTTTCACAATGTTCATGTCCAGTAGGCAATGTAACAATCTTCACAATATAAAATTCTGAATCCATGTTTTGATCCGGATCTGCAACATGGATCTGCACTATATCTTTGTCCTTCGTCCATATTCCATCTTTCCACCAAGTTTGGTTCAAATCAACTCAGTAGTTTTTGCATAATAATATACGAATTAATCTTGATGATGAATCTTGAATCTGGTGTCTGATTCAGACTTGCAAAAGGGATCCGCAAAAACCAGCACGATGCTTCTTTGGCCACAACCCATCTTTTGACAAAATTTGGTTAAAAAAGGGTACAGCAGTTTTAAGGTTTTCCTACTGAGGGACAAATATTTAAGACACAATAAACAAAACTACTCATATCTGAATAAAAACGCGAGTTTTTTTGTACCATTGTACCAAACATCAGTGCAGACAGAGAGAGAGAGAGAGAGAGAGAGAGAGAGAGAGAGAGAGGGGGGGGACAATTTGTCCGGGCACTGCCACGATGTTTATTTATAAGTAGAAAGAAACTCGTGGAGAGCGTGGCAGCAGAGAGTCCTCAGAAGAGAAGCCCCCTTCAAGCAAGTGTTTCGGCCCTTATCTCCTGACACTCTAGGGGGGTTGGGCCACACCCGGTTCATGACTCCGGATGTCCCTCTGCTGCCCCTTTTTTTTCCCATCTTGGGACGAGCCATGGCTGGGATTCGAACCCATGGCCCTCTGGACATGCTCATTTTCCACTTAATGACTCGCGCTTTAACCACTGAGCCACAGGGACACCTGATATTTGTAGGGAAATTAAGCCTTATGAAGTTCACTTTTGTTCCTCCTTGACCAGATCCAGCTTGAACACCTCTCTGCCGCTTCTGCCATTGCTTTCAGGGCTCTGGTTTTTTCCTTCCCTGCAACTGAGAGCTGTTTCATGAGGCTGTATGCAGACGTTCCTACAAACCCCCTAGCTCCAATTTCTGCAGTGAGGACTTTGACCTGATAGCCTTCTCTCCTCAGGCTGTTTGCCAGATCAGCATACTTTTCAGTCTTGTAGATTTGAGCTGCCTCCATTCTGTTCTCATATGGCACCGTGAGCTCGATCATGATCAGCTGCTTGGTTGACTTAGAGTGGACTACTATGTCTGGTCTCATGCCACTCTTGCTGATGATCTCTGGGTGACTCTTCCATTCTGGGAGGTCTGCAGTGCACTCCCAGTCATCTGCCCCGTCCAGCAGACTCTGCCTGCATGTTTCGAGTGGCACTGTTGTTCTTGGCCATGATTTGCTGCCTCCTGCCGTGAAGAATGTTGCGGGTGCTTTTGGAGTCCTGATTTTCCCTTTTGTGGTGTTGGTACTAGCCCAGACTACTTGTACAATTTCTTTGAGCACTTGGTTGTGCCTCCATGTGTACCTTCCTTGAGCCAGGGCTACTTTACATGAGCTTAGGACATGCTCCACTGTTTGTTTTTCATGGCAGAGGGGGCATGCAGGATCGTCTGTTTTCCCCCACTTCACCAGGTTTGCATTTGAGGGCAGAAGGTCATATGCAGATCTGAGAATGAAGCTGATCCTGAGAGGGGCCATGTGCCAAATGTCATTCCAAGTGAGACTTCTTTGGAGTGCATTCTCCCACGTTGTCCATTGCCCTTGCTGGCTCTGCTGGACTGCTTTTTGGAGTCTTTTTTGGTCTTCTTCTTTTCTCATCTCCTGAATCATCATGTCTCTTTTGGCTTTTCCTTTGGCCTTTGACCACCATTCAGTTTTGGTCACCCCCAGTCCCTGTCTGTTGGTCTGTGTGTGTCCTGTTATTTCTCTGATCTTGAGACTTTCTTTTGCAGAATCCATCGCCTCTTGAACTTTCCATTTTCTGCCTGTCTTCAGCTGGGGCTTAATTGCTTCTACCACCTTGTCTCCTGAGTCCTCCAGCATGCTTTGAAGTCTGATCTTCCCTGCTTTGTATTCCTCCAGGATGGATTTCAGGGGTAGTTTCAGCTTTGCTTGGCGACAGTACAGCGCTATGTCAGTCAGACAGGGTGGGACACCAAGCCATTTCCTTGTGAACTTGTTGATTTTGGCTTCCATTGCCTCCACTATGCTGGTGCAGATGTCGTATATCATCAGAGGCCATAGCAGCTTTGGTATCAGCATGAACTGCAGACACCAGACCTTGTATTTGCCAGGGAGCCCACACTGGTCAATGGTCTCCAAGCCTTCCTCCGCCATCTGCTTGGTTTCTTTTGCTCTTTGTGTGTCTTTCAGCGTATCATCATACCATCTTCCAAGGCTCTTGACTGGTTCTTCTGTGACTGTTGGAATGGCCTGGTTGGCAACACTGAAGACCACAGATTCGGCCACTTTTCCTTTCCTCAGTGAGAGACTCCGTGATTTCTTTGGCTTGAACTTCATTCTGGATGAGGCAACTATGTCGTCCAGCCTCTCCAGCACATGACGTGTCTCGTCTTCTCTGGATGAAATCACTGTAGTGTCATCCATGAAGGCCTTGAGAGGAGGCATCTTGTATCCATCGCCAAGGTCTGTTTGTCTCGCGTTGCTTGTTGCTGCTTTCAAGATGAGTTCCATTGCCAGCACGAACAGTATTGGGGAAATTGCACAGCCCATTGCAATACCCACTTCCAAGTTGATCCAGTCTGTTGTGTACTCCTTGGTAGAGAACCGCATTGAGAAGCCATTGAAGTACTTCTTGAGCATGTCGCGGATGTTCTTTGGCACATGGTACATCTCAAGAGCCAACTGTATCATCTCATGGGGCACAGATCCATATGCGTTTGCCAGATCAAGCCACACTACGTCCAGGTCTCTCTTTTCTGTTTTTGCTTTTTGGATTGCGTCCCAGATCATTGTGGCATGTTCTACACAGCCCGCCACGCCTGGGATGCCACCTTTCTGGACTGACACATCCAAGTACTTGTTTTCCATCAGGTACTTGGTCAGCCTTGCTGCCATAACAGAGAAGAAGATTTTCCCTTCGACGTTCAGTAGTGATATTGGCCTGAACTGGCTAATGTCACTTGAGTTTTGCTCTTTGGGGATGTACACACCATCTGCCGTCATCCACTGGCCGCTGATCTTCTGGTTTCTCCAAGCCGATCGCAGCAGCCTGTGGAGCCACTCCAGCACCTTGGGACATTTCTTGTAAAGCTGGTAAGGTATTCCGTTTGGCCCTGGTGATGATTTGGCTCTGGCTTTGTCGACCACCTTCTTGATTTCCGCCAACGTTGGAGGCTTGCCATTGAACTGTTCCTCAGGGTTGGTTGGCCACACCAGACCTTGAATGTCGAGTGGTGCTTTGCTCTGTGGGTCAGAGTATGTTTTCCTCAGATGCTGCTCAAGAACTCCTTTGTCCACACTTAGGGTCCCAGATTTTGGCAGCTCAAACAGTGTTCTGGCAAACTGGAAGGGGTCTCTGAAGAAGCGCTCTTGTGTCTTCTTCTTTTTGCTCTTCCTCTTCCTTGCAGATTCCGCTTTGCTGAGGGCACTGTGTTTTTCTTTCAGGTCTTTCCACAGTTTTTCCAAGCCTTGTTTTTCAGCTGGCAGTGCGGTCTTCATTTGCATCTTGAGGTTTTTCTTTTGGACCCTGATCTTGTCCATCTTTTCTTGGCGTCTGGATTTCTTTGGAGGTGTTTTCTCTTTGGGTAGTTTTGCTCCATAGGCGTCTCTACATGTGGCATACACAATGTCCCCATATGTGGCTAGTTTGTGTTCCAGGGTGCTTTTCCCTATCAGTGCATCGAGTCTTTGGACGATTTTTGCATCTAGTTTCTCCCAATCTTCAGTTTCGTTTGCTCGTGGCAGGTTGAGTTTCAGGCGCCTGGCATCGAGGGCCTGTGCAAATTCCTCATCCGAACCAACAGCGTGGATGTCCTTGGCACTGTGGTTTAAATCCTGGCCTTGGTCTTCCGACGTCTTATCTGCTGATGCAGTGCGCTGCTGCTCATTCATATGAGTCTTCACACATCCCATCTTTGTTCTGTGGATCTTCATGCCACGGGTGGTAGCGAAACGCTTTCCACAGACACATGGATATTCCATTTGGTCCATGTTCATAGTCCGTTTGGGATTTGCAGTCATGATTGGTTGAGCACCGATGGATTCATCATTCTCTCCCCCTTTCGGTGAATCCTGGGAGCATCTTTAACCTTTTATGAATTACAAACCTTTAGAGGTAGTCTATTTGTTGAATGACAATGGATCACAGAAAGGAAAAACGTTCAACCTCTATTCAATGAGAATGTTCCTTTGAAGCTAAAGTGCCCTAGAACCCGTGTTAAAGTTGAATAGCTTCTTTCAGTTACGGAAGGAAATGGAACTGTAGAAGAAAAAAGAAGATGCAAAGGATGAGGAAGAGGGGGAAAAGAATGCGAGTGATAAACAGACCTGATTGTGATTGTTGTAGTCGTTGGCAATGGTTGTCAGAATCCATGTCATGATGGAGATGGAGGTTTTGATGATAGGGAAAACTGCATGTCCAGAGAAGCATGATTAAAAAAACCAATGCAGCATTTTTTAAAATGATTAACTATTATTACCTATTTTAGAACAATAGCATGTCTTTAGCTTTATTTTGTAGAGTGGTCACTGTGTCTCAAATATAAATCTGGACTTGACAGCTATGGGTAATATCCAAGTGTATATATGAGACATGTGAGTAAGAACTATACCTATTAGAAAGAAAAAGTATAACCAAAGATGTGGGTGGGACCCAGAGAAGTGCTGTCCCCAACCGCCGAACAAACCAGCTGGGAGCAATCCTGCACCCTCCTTGGAAGCCCGCGCTGTGTTCACATAGGGTGCAGGCACGCACAGGGTATTCCATTAAGACGTCAAGGGACATAATTGCTTTCTGGCAGATGCCATTGTGACATGACGGAACCTCCACGGGGCATTCCCCTGGGTGTACCAGCCCATATTTGAAGACTGCAGAGCCCACCGCCGAAAAACACCACCGCCAAGTAACTGCTGCCTGCATCCCGCAGCCTCACTCGTTGCTGTTCCACCGACTGGTGAAGACAGTACAACTCCAGACACGGCCAAGCATTTGCCTTGAGGTCTTACGTGCCCTCTGAAGAGAATCCCGGGTTACAGTCTTTCCCGCTGTCAACAGGACTTTCTCTGTGGTCAGTGGGTTTTTCCTCACCGTCACTACGCCTTTCCCCAGAGTCGGCCAAAAGGCAGACAAGGAAAAGGTACACCTGAATGTGGGGGTGGGACCCAGAGAAAAAAAATACTGTCCTCAACCGCCGAACAAACCAGTTGGGAGCAATCTTGCACCACCCTTGGAAGCCTGCGCTGTGTTCACATAGGGTGCAGGCACGCACTGTACATTCCATTAAGACGTCAAGGGACATAATTGCTCCTTGGCAGATACAACTGTATAATGGTCACTGGATGTGACACTTATTATTTATTACGCCCTCCACAGTCCAAAACGACTCATCTCGGGAACATATTTGGCAGGGAACGTTTCATATTTACGAGTCTCTGCTCCCTCCCCCGCAACCTCTCCCTCTTTCCTACCAACCCTCGTACCCATGCGATCCTTATATGTGTCTTAGAAAAAGAAAGAAGGAAATTCTTTCTTTTCTACAGAGTTCAGAAGTTATATATAACAACAGAACAGGACCGAACGTACCACTCTTTGAATCAGAAAAAAAATGAGGCCAGTTAACGAAATATGCATTAGATAGGAAACGTCCAAATCACATACACACACACACACACAATACAATACAATACAATACAATACAATACAATACAATATTCATTCCTTTGCCCCTTTTTGGGTATGGAGGAAAGGTGTGTTTAAAGCAATAACATGAAAAGGAAAACAAACAAGCCAAAATAAAACATAAATTGCTAGTCAATGCTGACATAGACCAACAATTTACAACACTGGAGATAATCTAATAAACTTTGACAATAGAAGCATTTGTTTTCGATTAGCAGAAGACATCAATTGACAAAAATTGTAGAC
>CM065715.1:54593840-54598840 GCA_033310375.1 Conus canariensis | reverse complement strand
TCCCGCAGTCGTTTGGAAGTTGCAGGCAGCCCCGCTTTGGAAACAATGTTACGGGAAAAAGATTACGTCACTTTCGAAGTATGTAGCTTGCTTCACTCCCTCTCCTCTCCATTCCCTCAGCTGAAAGCATGTTCTGTCTCCGCTAGATCAGAGAGAAGCTGACACCTCACCCCTCTCTACCCCCTCCCCACTCACCACCACTTTTTTCCTTCCCTCCCCCTACCATGCGCCGGGAGTGACGAAATTATGTTAAACAGCGTTTTGTGAATTAGCCTGAGTGCTCTAAATTCAAACACCAATGGTAGGAAAAAGGTCATTTTCGAATGTTCTATACTTCTGTTCCCACTGTAAGTGGTGGGGGAGGACCCCCCCCCCCCCCTTTTTTTTTCTTTGTCTTTAGTGACACAAAGCCAACCGAAACAGGAACCGGAATAGATAGTTTAGCCTACAAAAAGGGGAAACTCACAGGGAGCAAATCACTGCTTACACAGACCAGCTGTGGATGGAACAACCCAGTGTAGCCACAAAGACAACACAGGTACACCAGAGAGAATGAATGTTTATCTCACCTACTCTGATCCAGTCTAAGGTTCGCTGATCTCCCAGAACTGTAAGTTGAAACTATGTTTCTAAATTTTGAAGACTATGCATTAATTGTATGTAAGCCATGCGGTTTAACAACATAACTTTATGCCAACACTTGGTGGCATCTATCAATATGATGGACCATATTTCGTCCAGTCCCAAATTTTGGGGACACAGTAAACAAGTTGGGTATTTTTTGCTCCCATAAGAAAACCTAACACAGAGTAACTTTTATTCAAGACTGGCACAGCCTTTTAAACTTGAATAAAGTCAGACAAATACATAGACGAACAATCTAATAGTGGGGGAAAAAATAAGTGCAGGCCAACAACTGAACTATCTTCATAGTAATGACTTTGCAAAGATTTGGACTTAAGGGGAGGGGGGGGGGGAAGGGAATTTGAAGATGGAGAAACTGGGAACATGAAATTAAGAAAATATGTTACAGATATGAAAACTCTTCACTAGCTGCATAAGGGAACCATTGCAATCCCCTTTGAAGGCAGATATATTTGTATTGCCTGCTCCGAGGCCTTTCGTCCGCTGGGTCGGACTCATCAGGGAGACACGGCTGGTTGTGTCTGTGCTCCTGGCGTCAAATAGAGACACACCACAGTCCATAATACTGTGGTGTTCTCACCACCAAGGGTGCAAAAAAGAATCCAATGGCACCCCCAATGCAGCCAGCGAAGAGTAGTAAATGAAACCAAACGAAAGTGTGGGGAGGAAAAAAGTTGCTGAAAAACTAAAGACATTATGCAAATAGTATAAAATGTAGGGGAAAATCTTTGAGCCTACGCTTGAGGATCCACCCAAAGATGCAAGGGAGATCAAAAACATAGACAAATACAAATAACCTCAATTTAATCAAAACAAAATCGGAAATGAAATGAGGCAGGGAACAGTAAACGATAAACAGTAAACAAGTTGGGTATTTTTTGCTCCCATAAGAAAACCTAATACAGAGTAACTTTTATTCAAGACTGGCACAGCCTTTTAAACTTGAATAAAGTCAGACAAATACATAGACGAACAATCTAATAGTGGGGAAAAAAACAAGCACAGGCCAACAACTGAACTATCTTCATAGTAATGACTTTGCAAAGATTTGGACTTAAGGGAGGGGGGGGGGGGGGGGAAGGGAATTTGAAGATGGAGAAACTGGGAACATGAAATTAAGAAAATATGTTACAGATATGAAAACTCTTCACTAGCTGCATAAGGGAACCATCGCAATCCCCTTTGAAGGCAGATATATTTGTATTGCCTGCTCCGAGGCCTTTCGTCCGCTGGGTCGGACTCATCAGGGAGACACGGCTGGTTGTGTCTGCGCTCCTGGCGTCAAATAGAGACACACCACAGTCCATAATACTGTGGTGTTCTCACCACCAAGGGTGCAAAAAAGAATCCAATGGCACCCCCAATGCAGCCAGCGAAGAGTAGTAAATGAAACCAAACGAAAGTGTGGGGAGGAAAAAAGTTGCTGAAAAACTAAAGACATTATGCAAATAGTATAAAATGTAGGGGTCAATCTTTGAGCCTACGCTTGAGGATCCACCCAAAGATGCAAGGGAGATCAAAAGACAAACACAAATACAAATAACCTCAATTTAATCAAAACAAAATCGGAAATGAAATGAGGCAGGGAACAGTAAACGATAAACAGTAAACAATTTGGGTATTTTTTGCTCCCATAAGAAAACCTAATACAGAGTAACTTTTATTCAAGACTGGCACAGCCTTTTAAACTTGAATAAAGTCAGACAAATACATAGACGAACAATCTAATAGTGGGGGAAAAAACAAGCACAGGCCAACAACTGAACTATCTTCATAGTAATGACTTTGCAAAGATTTGGACTTAAGGGGAGGGGGGGGGGAAGGGAATTTGAAGATGGAGAAACTGGGAACATGAAATTAAGAAAATATGTTACAGATATGAAAACTCTTCACTAGCTGCATAAGGGAACCATCGCAATCCCCTTTGAAGGCAGATATATTTGTATTGCCTGCTCCGAGGCCTTTCGTCCGCTGGGTCGGACTCATCAGGGAGACACGGCTGGTTGTGTCTGCGCTCCTGGCGTCAAATAGAGACACACCACAGTCCATAATACTGTGGTGTTCTCACCACCAAGGGTGCAAAAAAGAATCCAATGGCACCCCCAATGCAGCCAGCGAAGAGTAGTAAATGAAACCAAACGAAAGTGTGGGGAGGAAAAAAGTTGCTGAAAAACTAAAGACATTATGCAAATAGTATAAAATGTAGGGGAAAATCTTTGAGCCTACGCTTGAGGATCCACCCAAAGATGTAAGGGAGATCAAAAGACAAACACACAGAAACAAATACAAATAACCTCAATTTACAGTAAACAAGTGGGGTATGTTTTGCTCCCATAAGAAAACCTAACACAGAGTAACTTTTATTCAAGACTGGCACAGCCTTTTAAACTTGAATAAAGTCAGACAAATACATAGACGAACAATCTAATAGTGGGGGAAAAAAAAACAAGCGCAGGCCAACAACTGAACTGTCTTCACAGTAATGACTGGGCAAAGATTTGGACTTAAGGAGGGGGGGGGGGGGGGGGGGTTGAAATGATGAAGAAACTGGGAACATGAAATTAAAAAAATATGTTACAGATATGAAAACTCTAGACTAGCTGCATAAGGGAACTATCGCAATCCCCTTTGAAAGCAGATATATTTGTATTGCCTGCTCCGAGGCCTTTCGTCCGCTGGGTCGGACTCATCAGGGAGACACGGCTGGTTGTGTCTGCGCTCCTGGCGTCAAATAGAGACACACCACAGTCCATAATACTGTGGTGTTCTCACCACCAAGGGTGCAAAAAAGAATCCAATGGCACCCCCAATGCAGCCAGCGAAGAGTAGTAAATGAAACCAAACGAAAGTGTGGGGAGGAAAAAAGTTGCTGAAAAACTAAAGACATTATGCAAATAGTATAAAATGTAGGGGACAATCTTTGAGCCTACGCTTGAGGATCCACCCAAAGATGCAAGGGAGATCAAAAGACAAACACACAGACGGACAGAAACAAATACAAATAACCTCAATTTAATCAAAACAAAATCGGAAATGAAATGAGGCAGGGAACAGTAAACGATAAACAGTAAACAAGTTGGGTATTTTTTGCTCCCATAAGAAAACCTATTAGATTGTTCGTCTATGTATTTGTCTGACTTTATTCAAGTTTAAAAGGCTGTGCCAGTCTTGAATAAAAGTTACTCTGTGTTAGGTTTTCTTATGGGAGCAAAACATACCCCACTTGTTTACTGTTTATCATTTACTGTTCCCTGCCTCATTTCATTTCCGATTTTGTTTTGATAAAATTGAGGTTATTTGTATTTGTTTCTGTCCGTCTGTGTGTTTGTCTTTTGATCTCCCTTGCATCTTTGGGTGGATCCTCAAGCGTAGGCTCAAAGATTGTCCCCTACATTTTATACTATTTGCATAATGTCTTTAGTTTTTCAGCAACCTTTTTCCTCCCCACACTTTCGTTTGGTTTCATTTACTACTCTTCGCTGGCTGCTTTGGGGGTGCTATTGGATTCTTTTTTGCACCCTTGGTGGTGAGAACACCACAGTATTATGGACTGTGGTGTGTCTCTATTTGACGCCAGGAGCGCAGACACAACCAGCCGTGTCTCCCTGATGAGTCCGACCCAGCGGACGAAAGGCCTCGGAGCAGGCAATACAAATATATCTGCTTTCAAAGGGGATTGCGATAGTTCCCTTATGCAGCTAGTCTAGAGTTTTCATATCTGTAACATATTTTTTTAATTTCATGTTCCCAGTTTCTTCATTTTCAACCCCCCCCCCTCCTTAAGTCCAAATCTTTGCCCAGTCATTACTGTGAAGACAGTTCAGTTGTTGGCCTGCGCTTGTTTTTTTTTTCCCCCACTATTAGATTGTTCGTCTATGTATTTGTCTGACTTTATTCAAGTTTAAAAGGCTGTGCCAGTCTTGAATAAAAGTTACTCTGTGTTAGGTTTTCTTATGGGAGCAAAACATACCCCACTTGTTTACTGTTTATCGTTTACTGTTCCCTGCCTCATTTCATTTCCAACCTCAATTTAATCAAAACAAAATCGGAAATGAAATGAGGCAGGGAACAGTAAACGATAAACAGGAAACAAGTTGGGTATTTTTTGCTCCCATAAGAAAACCTAACACAGAGTAACTTTTATTCAAGACTGGCACAGCCTTTTAAACTTGAATAAAGTCAGACAAATACATAGACGAACAATCTAATAGTGGGGGAAAAAACAAGCGCAGGCCAACAACTGAACTATCTTCATAGTAATGACTTTGCAAAGATTTGGACTTAAGGGGAGGGGGGGGGGGGGGGGGGTGGGGGGGTGGGGAAGGGAATTTGAAGATGGAGAAACTGGGAACATG
>CM065715.1:54586340-54588840 GCA_033310375.1 Conus canariensis | reverse complement strand
AACCTTTTTCCTCCTCCTCCTCCTCCTCCTCCTCCTCCTCCTCCTCCCCCTTCTTCTTCTTCTTCTTCTTCTTCTTCTTCTTCTTCTTCTTCTTCTCCAGATACACTTCTCATTCTTCGGCTTTGATCATGACTTCCTTGAAGATTAATTTTGTATTACATGACTTATTCGAAACATCATTACATGTCCAGTATACAGTTCTTTGGCCTTTTTCTTTCATTTCATCAAAGCGGTAAATGTAGCAGTATAAGTGTGTTCACATTAGTACAGTAATGAACCCAGACGCTCTGTATTATACGTCAAAACATTAATATCAGGAAGTAAATGTCCATTGATAATCAAATATGCAAACTGTGCATGGTGAGCTATCGTCTTTTAATCGATCGAAGAAAAGGGTCAGAAAAGTAAGAGGATAGAGGCCCCACTCAAAAAAAAAAAAAAAGAAAAAAAAAGGAAAAAAAAAAAAAGAGAGAGAAAGAAAGAAAGAAAAAGTGGGGAAAATTGGGTGTATTATTATTATTATGAATACTTTTATAGTGCCTGTCCTCGGCTAGAGACCAAGCTCTAAATGCTTTATAATCCTCACTCGTTTACACAACGGGCTGCCTACCTGGGTAGTGCCGACTGAAGAACTGCCAGCTGGCGCTTCATTCAGTCGTTTCCCGTGCCATCCAGTCAATATCGTTCAATATCGTTCACTCAATTTCCTTTCTTCCTTCATTCTTTCCATTTTTCACGCAGGGTGCATGCTCTGTGTAGCGTGTCATCCATACCAACGGCCAAACTGGCCTTCTCTTCCGAAAATTGGTGAAAGATGTTATGCGTGCGTTCACACACGGAACCTCGGTTTATAGTCTCATTCGAAGGACTGTATGGGAAATGGAGTCAGAACCAATGTTAACTCTGAGGGAAAAATCCCCCTGTACCAAAACGGCCCGGCGGAAATTCGAACCCGCAACCTCAGGATCACCAAGATTACGAGTCCGGCACTCTGCCACTGAGCTTTTCCGCTAGGAGGATCACATACAAAAATAAATAAAATAAAAGCAATAGAGTAAGGAAAAAGAATTCCATAGCATCCTCTTTAACATCTTTGTCATGAGTCGGCCGAATGTTCTCCAGCATTTAGGCCAATCAAGGGTAATTTTGCTGTTGTTGAGAGCAAGTTCCTTGGGTTGTTCAAGTGTGCGAACTCAGGCATCACCAGAGGGGAATACCCCAAGTCGTATACTGAAGGAGGGAGAATTACTGGAAAAGGGTTCGCATGTCTAGGGGGGTAGTAACAAGTACATGCTGACCTGCCAGTCCTGGGTGGAGGAGAGTGTCCACCTCGACCACTGGCCATTCACTGGGTTCTCCAGTGGGCCTGAAGGGGGCGATCGTGACAGACGACCATCACGGTTCGGTGACCGTCGGCCTGCAGGCAGGGTACAGTGACCATTCAGTCGTTCTTGTCCTGAGGAATGAATGGAAGGCTTCGGCCTATTGAGTGATTTGCACCTTGTTGTCTATAGAGTGTAGTAAATACTTGAAGCATCAGTCTTGGCTTGTGGTGAAGTCCAGGCTGTTGTACAATGGGTAGCTTCAGGGAATCGAACATACGTTTGAATTGGAGGTCATGCATTAACCACTTGGTACCCTAGTCCTTGTTGGTGCTAGCAGCTTTGGTGTATGTGCGTGTAATGAAAATAACTCGGGGAGTTATTGGTACAAATCATGTGATGTGTGTGTGCCAGGGATTCCATTGGTTGAACCAGTTAAACTCGGGTTCTCTCTTTCTTTGAGAATGGATATAATATGCTCAGAAAACCAGGAACTGTGTGACTCACTTAAGGGAAAGTGAGCTCATCCCGTCTTGCTGAAGGCTCAAGAAAATACAGCGAGAAGCAGAGGTTTGCTGTCGCCTCGTAGCAGACGATGGTTTAGAATTGTCTCCTGGGTAGAGAGTGGAGGTTGCTGTAGCCTCGGAGCCGACGACGAGAAGAATTGTCTCCCGTGTGGGGACGGTCGACAGCAAGACGTGTCAGCCTGTTGGGGCCTAGACAGGGAGCTGCCAGACAACGGTGGCAGCCAGAGAAGAGATGTGGCAGAGGCCGACAGGAGCCCTTTCCGTGGAGAGGGTGAAGTGCAGTGGAGTCCGGGAGACTCGGTCTGAGGATGCAACGCGAGCTACGTTGCCAGTGTCCCCCAAGTGGGATTTGGCCAATCGGGAGGACACAACAGTGTGGCAGCTTCAGCGCTTGTAGTCGCACAGTGTGATGAGAGAAACTGACTAGTCAACCAAGGAACGCTGGCAAGTTATGGACGTTTCATTTGTTCCCAAGTTTATAAGTGTGCAACGAGAATAGTGGAATATTGTCTTTCCTGGTTAATTAAGAGTAATTGAAGGAAAGGGGATGCGATTATGAGATTATCTGTGTGATGTTTACATTTTTGTATGATACAGATAAGTGTGTTGTGTAGTGACGGGTGGGGGCTCGGAGTCAAGTTAAATAAAAGT